>OX453280.1:19912261-19959761 GCA_949710005.1 Ricordea florida
GAAATTGTACTATCATGTTCCGAAATCCAGTTTGGATTTATGAGATGTAAAAGTGATGAAACCTTCTTCAGCTGGTAGCATAGAATCTCAGATTGAAACAGCCATGGAGGAGTTGGTCGACAGATACCATCTTGTCAGGCAAAGAACGGTACGCAGTGAAACTACGAAGGACAAAGCAGGAGCCCTGCCGCCAGCAGTACATTCCAGTCAACCTTCTTGTACGAAGATCATATTCCACGAGGATGTACAAGGCGATTCAGGGACACAAAATCGAGGAGGAAACGAGCAAAATACATGTATGCCACGATCTACAGATCACGTACGATCATGCCGCACCCGGAATCACAGTTGGGGACGAAAGCATAATTGCAGTTGTTGTTGTTGGTGACATGACTGATCAACCTGTGCAAGAAGATGAATATGACAGCGACTCACACAGCGATGTGGACGATGATACCTCATCTGACATAACGTTTGGCATATGTAGTCATGCTATCCACGCTCATTTTCGCCTTGGTTTGTAGGAACATCTAGAT
Source organism: Ricordea florida (assembly GCA_949710005.1). Classification (NCBI taxonomy): domain Eukaryota; kingdom Metazoa; phylum Cnidaria; class Anthozoa; order Corallimorpharia; family Ricordeidae; genus Ricordea; species Ricordea florida. The sequence goes on from OX453280.1 coordinate 19,912,798, forward strand.
AATCAGACATGGAACATATCCATAAGCTTTTGGCAAGGAAGGAGTGACATTAATCTTTCATTTTTGTTGGGCATTGTACATTGTATCCTATCTTAACTAGAAATACGACTCCCGCAAAAACCTCGCGAAGCTAGTTTTTGAAGAAGTCACAATGCTTTTATATTTTATTTTTTATATCAGCGTAGTCCCCATTATTTTATTTGTTATGCTGTGTTTGGTACATAATAATATACATGAAAAAATTACTCGATTCTGATTGGCTGAGAGCAGTGCAGTTCAAGTGTAACACCAGTGCAAAAAGTGTAATACCAGTGCAAAAAGTGTAACACCAGTGCAAATTACACATCGATTTTCTGGATTATGATATTCTTTATTTTTAAACGAACCGCTTTGAGTTCGTAGCGTTATCAGTTGATCTTCAGTAAATAAAGTGTCAAATCCGCGTCAAATGCTTACTTCCTGTCCGTCCGCAATGAGATCTTCCGGCACTTCCTCCAGGTGAATTTTTTCATGTTTATATTATTAATAAGTAATCATACGGCTTTTCTCGTTCAATTTGGAATTAATTTGTACTTGTGAGTTTTTCAAAAAGCTGAAATTGCACTCGCCGAAGCGGCTCGTGCAATTTCAGCTTTTTGAAAAACTCACTCGTGCAAATTAATTCCAAATTGAACTCGAAACCGTATGATTACCTTTACTAATAAGTGACACCTGGTGCAAATTACATGATCAGTATACCGGTCAACACAGTGCTTAAAAATTGACCTTCATTTAGCTCTTTCACTGCCAATGAGATTGCACCAGAGAGAATAGAAGTAAAATTATTTATTGTCTTGACAGGGAATACAGAGTCAATGAAGTACCACAATATTCACTTAACACAAATTGAAACTGATTGTAAATCTTTTGCAGGTGAAGTCTTGAAGAGTTGATATGAATGCTTGTGTTTACCATGGTGTAAAAACCTGTTTTTTTTTATTTTTAATCTCTACTGCTTTGTCTTCTTTGTTGTACATCCCTTTTAAACACAATATGTTCTTACACTGAGGATGAGTTGAATGCTCCAATTATTTTTGGTTTATGTTTTTTGGTTATATTTGCATGAGATTCATTGTAAGAAGAATCTTCTGATTAGATATTTTATTGTCTACTGCAGTCATTATTTCATTGCTAGGTATCCACAATTGAGAGCATTATGAATAGTGCATGTTTCAATTTGTGTACTCTCTTCAGTTGCAATGGTACCCCCAGTGGTAGATAGAAAAATTCCTCTTCCCTCAAAAGAGATGCCATATCAACAGAAGTGTGAGATACAATCTCATTACATCCAAAAAATAAAAATTGGGGGTAAAACAATTGGATTCTACAAAAGCTTTGAATAAAGGTTTGGTAATAGTGAGTGCCGACTGTATAGTATGTGGTTGCGCTACTTTTAGGTCATATCATAAAAACAATACATGTAAGAAAGAGTTATTGAAATCTAAATATGTTGAAAAAGATTGCTGCACTATGTACTCCTGTAAAAAAATAATGTGAAATCAACATCAATCAGTCAAAAGTATATACCACATGAAAGTTTAATTGTGCTGTTACAGAAACAGGCAAAATATCCATACCCAACAAGAGAAGATTATATTATTTTGAATATATGCAAATTTCTATTATAAAAACTGCAGAAGGAAGATTTAATATAAGGATGGCATTTCATCGAAAAAGTCATGGCAGCCAGAGGAATTGAACTGTTACCAATGATATATAGTAATGAGAAGCACTATCATTATATTATTATCATTATTATTATCATTACTATTATTATTACTGGTATTTATATTATTATTATTACTATTGTTATATTTTTTACGTTAAACATAATATATTTTTATGGGGTGGGATGCATGTCCTAACCTTTGTAAAGGTATTGTTACTCTACTACTACAAGCAATACAAAAATCTTCTTAATAGGCTTTCCATCAGAGGTGGTAGTAATCAAAACAGCTCCAAACAATACCATTTCTTCTTAAAGGCTTAGAATCTAGTGCGGTTATTTGTCTATAAAGTTTGTGTGGAAAATCATTATTGAAAGCATAGGGCATTTAAAAAACTTGAAACACTTGTTACTACATAGAGCACACTTGCAATGAATATGTGAGAAAGATCACAAACATTTTGGCATTACAAAATTTATTTTATTCTTTATAAAGTTTTTCCAACGTAAAATGTTAACTGTATGTTGTAGTTGTTATTAAATATTGATATTTGACATCATAAAAATGAAGTAAACAGCAGAAAGTGACAAGGTTAATATCTTAATTACGGCTTGAATTAACATTTCATTTGTGGGAAATGGGCCAGGTTTTTTAGATTGCAATATTATCAGGGGGGGGGGGGGGGTCCTTGAACTCTAAGGTAAAACTGACCCATTGTGAAAAGGCTATGAAATTTGCTGTCTATGCGTAATATTATTGAAACCTTCCAATCAGAGAATACATACATACATATATATATATATATATATATAGCAAAGAGAAATACTACTCAGAAGTAAGTTATAACATTTGCTTTATTTTCAAATGATCGCATTATTCACTGATGATATTGCAGAACCAGTACTTTATAGTGACACTGGGTATATATTCTGTTGAAAATCCTAAACATAACTGCTAGATCAAGAAAATTGACAATATTTTCACTGTTGCAATGATATCAGATCACATCGTTGTAAATGATTGTTATAACAACTGTAACTCTCTGTGTTGGGAATTTCTTCAAAATGGAAACGCTATCGTTTTAATATGAAAAATACCTACTTACATTCTCTTGTTCCTCGCGAAGCGAGGCCGAAGGCCGAGCGTAGCGAAGTTACTAATCGTGTCGGTTCCGGTCAGACCACGTGGCTCGCAAGCCCGAGTAAATCGAGCCGGGAGTTTTTATATATGTATATATATATATATATTTATATATATGTTTATATATATCTATATTTTAAAGGTGTCCGTTCGCAGGCCAGGTTACCTGGCAACATTACTCCATGTGAAATTCCGACATTACGAATTCCTTGAATGATGTTTTGAAAATAATGCGAATTTTGTGGAAACCGATTTCACTCGTCTTGGAAGTACATCCCAGCAAGAAGATCTCCGACATATACAAGAAAGAATGGTGAGAGATCGTCGTCGAGTAAGTTTGAATGCCGCAAAAAATGCACACGGGAAGCGGCGACTCAAAGCAGAGATTGAGAAACGACGGTAGGGACGATAACAAGAGACATCGCAGCTAAGACAAGAACTGCTCGCTCAAAAAAAACAAAGGAATCAGCAAGGAAAAGGACCAGGAATACCATCAAGTTACCATCAAGTTAGATTGGATATTGAATTTGTTATGGATAGAAACAAAGACTCGTTTTAGGTATACAGGACATGAGCAAGCGATTACATAACGAAATTGGCGAACAAAATTTAGCAAAATGACTTAGAACGGAAACCGAGTAGGAACGACTTCCAGCATGCAGACAGAATCAGGGCTCCTACTCCGTTTACCGGCACAGATGACGTAGCGCATTGTTTCATCATTGTGTGTAAAATTATTCAGTAACATGTTTGTTATTGTCTGGCTTTGTTTTACGTCATCTGTGCCGGTACACGGAGTAGGAGCCAGAATCAGAAGACGAACGACAAAACAGATTACCATATCGTCGTGAAAAAAGTGCCAGGAAAGGGGAAACAGAAACCAACCGCAAAGAAATGAAAGATGACAGTCACGTAGTATTAATACTGCAATGAGAATGCAAGTAGGTATTTTTCGTAGTGAAACGTTTGCCTTCCATTTGAAAGAAATTCCCAATACAGAGATTGCAGTTGTGATAGCAATTATTTATAATTATGTGATCTGATATCATTGCAAGAGTGAAAATATATTGTAGATTTGTTTGATGTAGCAGTTATGTTCAGCATTTTCAACAGAATAGATACCAAACAATAAGTTACCGGTTCTGCAATATTATCACTGTTCAATGCAATTATTTGTAAATAAAGCAGATGTCGTTACGGACTTCTGAGTAGTATTTCTCTTTGCTCTATTTCTTTGCTACATATATGTATTACGTAATTAAAAAGTTTCGTTGGGACAGACAAGTTCCATAGCCATTTCAAAATGGGTTTTTACCTTTGAGTTCCATGCATTCCTGGGAATTACTCTCTTAGCACCCACCCTTTTCCCACAAATGAAAAGTTAATTTAAGCCCTAATTTGCAAAATTAGACAACATCTTAACCTTTTTCCTTAATGCTGTTTAATTCATTTTAATGATGTCAAATACAAATAACAACCACAATATGCAGTTGACCTTTTACATTGGAAAAACTCTACAAGGGAGAAACTAAAGTTTGAAATGCTAAAAGTTTTAGCTGTTTTTCTGTTTGCTGTTTTATGTATTCATTGCAAGGGTGCTGTATGTAATAACAAGTCTTTGAAGTTTCCTAAATGCCCTATGCTTTCAATCATGATTTTCCACACTAACTGTATGGACAAATGACTGCACTGGCATGATTGCCACAGGTCAGAAAATGGTAAGGGAAAAAATTCTTCAAGGTCAGTGAAAAGTAAGGGAATTTCAAATCAAGTCAGGGAAAAGTGAAATTTAATACTACTAATGTATTTCTTGCCAATTCAGCTTTGGTTTGGTGTGGTCAAGAATGTGACATGAAATGTGTTGGATTGGTAGAATTAAATGACAAGCTGATTTTGGGTTTCCAAGAAAATCAATCCTTTTTCCATGAATTGGTTATCGTAAGAAACTATCAATCCACGTACACTGTATGTGACTTTCTGAAAGCATATTAAATAAATGGGTGGAGAGGTTGGTTGTGAGAGGAGGTTGGAGGTCACTACCAGGACTAATTTGTGACTTTTCTAATTTAGTTGGTAAGGGAAATTTTACATTTGTCAGGGAAAAGTCAGGAAATTTAAAGATCTTACGGCTGTGGCAACCATGACTAGATTCTAAGCTTAAAAGAAGAAATGGTATTGTTCAGAGTTGAGTAATTTTTACTTCCTATGATACAAACCCTATTCACAAGAAAAACAGAATTGCATGTAGTTGTAGAGGAACAATACCTTTTCCCAGATTAGGACATACACCCCAACCCAATAACAGTATATTATGTTAAACATAAAAAATAACAATACTAATAATAATATCAATACCAGTAATAATATTAAAAATGATAATGATAATAATATGATAATAATAATCATGATAATTGCAAAAAATGAGAAAGTACAAAAAGTAAAAATAATATAATAATAAGTAAATACGTAAATTGGGGTTTTATACCTCATAGGAAAAACCATTAGGAGTCCTTTACAAACTAGCTTCGCGAGGTTTTGCGGGAGTCGTATTTCTAGTAATCTGTTGGTCATCTTCCGATTCCGTTTTTAGACTAATAGAATTATTTTCCAGAGACATCTCCAATCGTTGAAGTTGTTTCTACTCGGTTTCCCTTCTAAGCCGTTTTGCTAAATTTAGTACGCTAATTCCTCGCGAAGCGAGGCCGAAGGCCGAGCGTAGCGAGGTTACTAATCGTGTCGGTTCCGGTCAGACCACGTGGCTCGCAAGCCCGAGTAAATCGAGCCGGGAGTTTTTATATATGTATATATATATATATATTTATAGTTGTGTAGAAAAGAAGGTTTGCCAACGATGACGCTAGTGAGAAGGATCCCAAAGGATACGCGACGCTTACACTCGGTGGATTTAGTAGGAATGAAAGAGGAACAGCGAACTTCTCAGATGAGGTTTAATACTGTAGACGTTTCGCCCATTCGGGCTTCTTCAGTACAGTATGTAAGATTAAAAAGATTACAAATACTTGGAATAAAAAACTTTTTTTTATTCCAAGTATTTGTAATCTTTTTAATCTTACATACTGTACTGAAGAAGCCCGAATGGGCGAAACGTCTACAGTATTAAACCTCACGTGAGAAGTTCGCTGTTCCTCTTTCATTCCTACTATATATATATTTATATATATGTTTATATATATCTATATTTTAAAGGTGTCCGTTCGCAGGCCAGGTTACCTGGCAACATTACTCCATGTGAAATTCCGACATTACGAATTCCTTGAATGATGTTTTGAAAATAATGCGAATTTTGTGGAAACCGATTTCACTCGTCTTGGAAGTACATCCCAGCAAGAAGATCTCCGACATATACAAGAAAGAATGGTGAGAGATCGTCGTCGAGTAAGTTTGAATGCCGCAAAAAATGCACACGGGAAGCGGCGACTCAAAGCAGAGATTGAGAAACGACGGTAGGGACGATAACAAGAGACATCGCAGCTAAGACAAGAACTGCTCGCTCAAAAAAAACAAAGGAATCAGCAAGGAAAAGGACCAGGAATACCATCAAGTTACCATCAAGTTAGATTGGATATTGAATTTGTTATGGATAGAAACAAAGACTCGTTTTAGGTATACAGGACATGAGCAAGCGATTACATAACGAAATTGGCGAACAAAATTTAGCAAAATGACTTAGAACGGAAACCGAGTAGGAACGACTTCCAGCATGCAGACAGAATCAGGGCTCCTACTCCGTTTACCGGCACAGATGACGTAGCGCATTGTTTCATCATTGTGTGTAAAATTATTCAGTAACATGTTTGTTATTGTCTGGCTTTGTTTTACGTCATCTGTGCCGGTACACGGAGTAGGAGCCAGAATCAGAAGACGAACGACAAAACAGATTACCATATCGTCGTGAAAAAAGTGCCAGGAAAGGGGAAACAGAAACCAACCGCAAAGAAATGAAAGATGACAGTCACGTAGTATTAATACTGCAATGAGAATGCAAGTAGGTATTTTTCGTAGTGAAACGTTTGCCTTCCATTTGAAAGAAATTCCCAATACAGAGATTGCAGTTGTGATAGCAATTATTTATAATTATGTGATCTGATATCATTGCAAGAGTGAAAATATATTGTAGATTTGTTTGATGTAGCAGTTATGTTCAGCATTTTCAACAGAATAGATACCAAACAATAAGTTACCGGTTCTGCAATATTATCACTGTTCAATGCAATTATTTGTAAATAAAGCAGATGTCGTTACGGACTTCTGAGTAGTATTTCTCTTTGCTCTATTTCTTTGCTACATATATGTATTACGTAATTAAAAAGTTTCGTTGGGACAGACAAGTTCCATAGCCATTTCAAAATGGGTTTTTACCTTTGAGTTCCATGCATTCCTGGGAATTACTCTCTTAGCACCCACCCTTTTCCCACAAATGAAAAGTTAATTTAAGCCCTAATTTGCAAAATTAGACAACATCTTAACCTTTTTCCTTAATGCTGTTTAATTCATTTTAATGATGTCAAATTCAAATATTTAATAACAACCACAATATGCAGTTGACCTTTTACATTGGAAAAACTCTACAAGGGAGAAACTAAAGTTTGAAATGCTAAAAGTTTTAGCTGTTTTTCTGTTTGCTGTTTTATGTATTCATTGCAAGAGTGCTGTATGTAATAACAAGTCTTTGAAGTTTCCTAAATGCCCTATGCTTTCAATCATGATTTTCCACACTAACTGTATGGACAAATGACTGCACTGGCATGATTGCCACAGGTCAGAAAATGGTAAGGGAAAAAATTCTTCAAGGTCAGTGAAAAGTAAGGGAATTTCAAATCAAGTCAGGGAAAAGTGAAATTTAATACTACTAATGTATTTCTTGCCAATTCAGCTTTGGTTTGGTGTGGTCAAGAATGTGACATGAAATGTGTTGGATTGGTAGAATTAAATGACAAGCTGATTTTGGGTTTCCAAGAAAATCAATCCTTTTTCCATGAATTGGTTATCGTAAGAAACTATCAATCCACGTACACTGTATGTGACTTTCTGAAAGCATATTAAATAAATGGGTGGAGAGGTTGGTTGTGAGAGGAGGTTGGAGGTCACTACCAGGACTAATTTGTGACTTTTCTAATTTAGTTGGTAAGGGAAATTTTACATTTGTCAGGGAAAAGTCAGGAAATTTAAAGATCTTACGGCTGTGGCAACCATGACTAGATTCTAAGCTTAAAAGAAGAAATGGTATTGTTCAGAGTTGAGTAATTTTTACTTCCTATGATACAAACCCTATTCACAAGAAAAACAGAATTGCATGTAGTTGTAGAGGAACAATACCTTTTCCCAGATTAGGACATACACCCCAACCCAATAACAGTATATTATGTTAAACATAAAAAATAACAATACTAATAATAATATCAATACCAGTAATAATATTAAAAATGATAATGATAATAATATGATAATAATAATCATGATAATTGCAAAAAATGAGAAAGTACAAAAAGTAAAAATAATATAATAATAAGTAAATACGTAAATTGGGGTTTTATACCTCATAGGAAAAACCATTAGGAGTCCTTTACAAACTAGCTTCGCGAGGTTTTGCGGGAGTCGTATTTCTAGTAATCTGTTGGTCATCTTCCGATTCCGTTTTTAGACTAATAGAATTATTTTCCAGAGACATCTCCAATCGTTGAAGTTGTTTCTACTCGGTTTCCCTTCTAAGCCGTTTTGCTAAATTTAGTACGCTAATTCCTCGCGAAGCGAGGCCGAAGGCCGAGCGTAGCGAGGTTACTAATCGTGTCGGTTCCGGTCAGACCACGTGGCTCGCAAGCCCGAGTAAATCGAGCCGGGAGTTTTTATATATGTATATATATATATATATTTATAGTTGTGTAGAAAAGAAGGTTTGCCAACGATGACGCTAGTGAGAAGGATCCCAAAGGATACGCGACGCTTACACTCGGTGGATTTAGTAGGAATGAAAGAGGAACAGCGAACTTCTCAGATGAGGTTTAATACTGTAGACGTTTCGCCCATTCGGGCTTCTTCAGTACAGTATGTAAGATTAAAAAGATTACAAATACTTGGAATAAAAAACTTTTTTTTATTCCAAGTATTTGTAATCTTTTTAATCTTACATACTGTACTGAAGAAGCCCGAATGGGCGAAACGTCTACAGTATTAAACCTCACGTGAGAAGTTCGCTGTTCCTCTTTCATTCCTACTATATATATATTTATATATATGTTTATATATATCTATATTTTAAAGGTGTCCGTTCGCAGGCCAGGTTACCTGGCAACATTACTCCATGTGAAATTCCGACATTACGAATTCCTTGAATGATGTTTTGAAAATAATGCGAATTTTGTGGAAACCGATTTCACTCGTCTTGGAAGTACATCCCAGCAAGAAGATCTCCGACATATACAAGAAAGAATGGTGAGAGATCGTCGTCGAGTAAGTTTGAATGCCGCAAAAAATGCACACGGGAAGCGGCGACTCAAAGCAGAGATTGAGAAACGACGGTAGGGACGATAACAAGAGACATCGCAGCTAAGACAAGAACTGCTCGCTCAAAAAAAACAAAGGAATCAGCAAGGAAAAGGACCAGGAATACCATCAAGTTACCATCAAGTTAGATTGGATATTGAATTTGTTATGGATAGAAACAAAGACTCGTTTTAGGTATACAGGACATGAGCAAGCGATTACATAACGAAATTGGCGAACAAAATTTAGCAAAATGACTTAGAACGGAAACCGAGTAGGAACGACTTCCAGCATGCAGACAGAATCAGGGCTCCTACTCCGTTTACCGGCACAGATGACGTAGCGCATTGTTTCATCATTGTGTGTAAAATTATTCAGTAACATGTTTGTTATTGTCTGGCTTTGTTTTACGTCATCTGTGCCGGTACACGGAGTAGGAGCCAGAATCAGAAGACGAACGACAAAACAGATTACCATATCGTCGTGAAAAAAGTGCCAGGAAAGGGGAAACAGAAACCAACCGCAAAGAAATGAAAGATGACAGTCACGTAGTATTAATACTGCAATGAGAATGCAAGTAGGTATTTTTCGTAGTGAAACGTTTGCCTTCCATTTGAAAGAAATTCCCAATACAGAGATTGCAGTTGTGATAGCAATTATTTATAATTATGTGATCTGATATCATTGCAAGAGTGAAAATATATTGTAGATTTGTTTGATGTAGCAGTTATGTTCAGCATTTTCAACAGAATAGATACCAAACAATAAGTTACCGGTTCTGCAATATTATCACTGTTCAATGCAATTATTTGTAAATAAAGCAGATGTCGTTACGGACTTCTGAGTAGTATTTCTCTTTGCTCTATTTCTTTGCTACATATATGTATTACGTAATTAAAAAGTTTCGTTGGGACAGACAAGTTCCATAGCCATTTCAAAATGGGTTTTTACCTTTGAGTTCCATGCATTCCTGGGAATTACTCTCTTAGCACCCACCCTTTTCCCACAAATGAAAAGTTAATTTAAGCCCTAATTTGCAAAATTAGACAACATCTTAACCTTTTTCCTTAATGCTGTTTAATTCATTTTAATGATGTCAAATACAAATAACAACCACAATATGCAGTTGACCTTTTACATTGGAAAAACTCTACAAGGGAGAAACTAAAGTTTGAAATGCTAAAAGTTTTAGCTGTTTTTCTGTTTGCTGTTTTATGTATTCATTGCAAGGGTGCTGTATGTAATAACAAGTCTTTGAAGTTTCCTAAATGCCCTATGCTTTCAATCATGATTTTCCACACTAACTGTATGGACAAATGACTGCACTGGCATGATTGCCACAGGTCAGAAAATGGTAAGGGAAAAAATTCTTCAAGGTCAGTGAAAAGTAAGGGAATTTCAAATCAAGTCAGGGAAAAGTGAAATTTAATACTACTAATTTATTTCTTGCCAATTCAGCTTTGGTTTGGTGTGGTCAAGAATGTGACATGAAATGTGTTGGATTGGTAGAATTAAATGACAAGCTGATTTTGGGTTTCCAAGAAAATCAATCCTTTTTCCATGAATTGGTTATCGTAAGAAACTATCAATCCACGTACACTGTATGTGACTTTCTGAAAGCATATTAAATAAATGGGTGGAGAGGTTGGTTGTGAGAGGAGGTTGGAGGTCACTACCAGGACTAATTTGTGACTTTTCTAATTTAGTTGGTAAGGGAAATTTTACATTTGTCAGGGAAAAGTCAGGAAATTTAAAGATCTTATGGCTGTGGCAACCATGACTAGATTCTAAGCTTAAAAGAAGAAATGGTATTGTTCAGAGTTGAGTAATTTTTACTTCCTATGATACAAACCCTATTCACAAGAAAAACAGAATTGCATGTAGTTGTAGAGGAACAATACCTTTTCCCAGATTAGGACATACACCCCAACCCAATAACAGTATATTATGTTAAACATAAAAAATAACAATACTAATAATAATATCAATACCAGTAATAATATTAAAAATGATAATGATAATAATATGATAATAATAATCATGATAATTGCAAAAAATGAGAAAGTACAAAAAGTAAAAATAATATAATAATAAGTAAATACGTAAATTGGGGTTTTATACCTCATAGGAAAAACCATTAGGAGTCCTTTACAAACTAGCTTCGCGAGGTTTTGCGGGAGTCGTATTTCTAGTATATTTCGTTATGTAACCGTTCACTCATGTTCTGTATTTCTATCAATAACACATTCAAATTCCAAACTAACTTGGTTGAATTCCTGGTCCTTTTCCCTGCTGTTTCGTTTGGCTTTTTCTAGGGCGAGCAGTTTTTGTCTTTGCTGCGATGACGGATGTCTGTCGTTATTCTCCCCGCTGTCGTTTCTCTATCCCTGCTTTGAGTCGTGCTTTCCTTGTGTTGATTTTCACGGTATTCGAACTTACTCGGCGACGATCTCGAATTAATCTTTCTTGAATATCTCGGAGATCATCTTGCTGGGATGTACTTCCAGGACGAGTGAAATCGGTTTCCACAAAATTTACATTTCTTTCAAAAAGGCATCACCGAATTCGAAATGGCGGTTCAGCAGTTCTCAAGTGCGCTACTATTGCCAGGTAACCTGGCCTGCGAACGGACACCTTTAAAATATAGATATATATATATATATATAAATATACATATATAAAAACTCTCGGCTCGATTTACTCGGGCTTGCGAGCCACGTGGTCTGACCGGAAGCGACACGATTAGTAACCTCGCTACGCTCGGCCTTCGGCCTCGCTTCGCGAGGAATGATTTAAACGTATTCTGTTATTACGTTCATTAGAGTGAATTCCAAGGATTTCTCTTCCTCAAAACTGTAAACTGCAAGAAATATTACTTTCCCATGTAAATATAACGACAAAAATGAAATCGAAAAATTTCGGGTTTCTTCTTGGAAATCTACGGTAGTCTTCTGATATCTCCGTCAGTCTTCGGTTGTCTTCGGAAATCTTGAAATAATCTGGAATTGTTGGAAAATGGTCAAAAAGTCCGTGAAAAACTAAACATGGTATAGTGGACATTTTGGGCCCTACTTTGTTTCCGGAAAAATTACTGTTACAGTGAATTTTTTTATTGTTAGTGTTAACTAAAAATGCTTAAAATTTAACTGTTTCATGTTACAGGGCCAAAACATTAAGTGTTATCGAGTAATTACCTCCATTCAGACCCTCTCATAACCGTTTTTAATAATAAGTTTTCTTTGTTGAGATGTTCTTTATAATCCTTAAAAACAAGAAACGATTTTACATTACTTCCAATATCCACTTACATTACGACGCACTGCTCGTTTCATACATGGCTTTTCGGGCTCAGTGCGCCTTTCAGGACTAGATTCTTCGAAGAAACAATTGCTATGCATCGGCTATCTCTGTGTACATCGCCAACGACGACGGTTTTTTTGTTTGACTTCTTCGTATATTTGGGCTGACGAAGGTTTCCGTCTGATGAAGCGTTCCGTTTCAAACTTGTTGATGTCTAGTTCTCGAGAAGAACGACTTGAGTGTGACCAGCTTAATTATCGTACACCATACTGTCGCTGGTACTGTCGTGTTCTTTGGTATCTTTTTTTTTTTCTAGGAAACTGTTCCCCTCGACGTTTTGAAGGTGAATTCGGCTGAAACGCTCACCAGGCCTGTAGCAGCTGGTAGCCATAGTTGTTTTGGCGGGCTTTTTACTGGCCTGGCTGACCATTCAACCTGCCTCGGTAAAGTATCCTAACTCTCATGTAACAACGATAAGGAAAAAAAAGGAGATTGTAGAGAGAGACTGATTACCCCACAGAGGCTGGGTACTTCACCTACTAGGGGTCCCTCACTGCCATGTGAGCAGACCCTAAAAGGCCTAGGTAGTTAGGATTATTGAACCCCTGGCCTATTTCCCATCTACCCAAAGAAGCAATAACGTCATTCTTGGTGTAGGTTGAGAGCAGAAGATGCATATGGTGGGAACACAATAGTCGTAATGCTCGATGATTGGTAAATTGGTAAATACGCTTATGGAGACGAAATTGGAATGACGAATTTTGGACTCACGAGTCCGTGCCTCAAATATGCGAGTCCGTGTATTAAACCCTAAGATATCAGTTTACTAACGATTTTCATACTGTGGGAAAGCAGACTCTTCAACGGAATTTCAATTTATGTGCTACGTTTGGCAAACCCAAGCGGAAGTGGGGAGGGGATACATAGGTATATAGGCTATACAGGTATATTCGGCACCAAAAGGTATAGTTGACAATTTTGGTAAGACTTGCCCCGGTATCGAGTTTTTCAGTAGACGTTTAGGCTTAGAATAGTCCGGAGCCTTGAATCATTTACTTTGAACCGGTTTCTGGAACTTATTTAGAATAATATAATTTTTAGCGGACGCGACGTTTTGTAAACACACTTTAATGCAATCTGAATTCGATCGGGGTTTTTCTGAACGTGGTATGTAAAAATCCCACAAATTCACGTCGACGAGTACTGATTAAGGTTCCTTCTTTAAATGATTAAAAAAGTCCCTTGGCGTATTTTAGACCAAATTCTGTGATTTTCGATAACCGATTTCAGTCCCTACCAACAAAATGTTTGCCAAACATTTGTTTGAATCGAAATCGGTTATCCAAAATAACAGAATTTGGTCTAAAATACCCCGAGGGACTTTTTTAATCATTAAAAGAAGGAACCTTAATCAGTACCCGTCGACGTGAATTTGTGGGATTTTTACATCAATACTCGCCGACGTGCATTTGTTTTGATATTAAACCTCCCACACACAAACAAACACGCACTCGCAAACGGAAGCTGGAGTTTTCGTAAAACCAATGAGCCCCTTTCTAGACGTGAGGAAAGCATGGAGTTATAAGTCTAAACTGTGAGGAATTTACACTTGCTTCTCAAAAAATCCCCATGTCCGGAATATTTAATTTTTCAATGGGTAAAAATCCAAGTATTTGCGTTTGCTGATCAACCCTTCCAAATCATCTATGGCGCTTTTACGGGGTTGCTTTACAAATTATTGAAATTTTCATTCGCCAGCAGGAAAATTCTCGAAACGAATCGAGTTCAAGCAATCCCTAGACCTGAATCCCATGCAATCCCTAGACCTGAATCCCATGCAGTCCCCAGCCTTTACAAACTTGAAACAACAACCACTGTTTATACAACAACAACAAAAAAAAATAATAATGTAGGCCATTAATTCTTCTGCAGTCTCCTCACTTGGTCTAAGCTACTTTAAATGTTTGAGTTAATTCTCTTGTGTCCAACTCAAGCTTATTAGGTCTGCTGGTCGTCTTCGTCTTGGAGTAATGATATTGTGGTCGGTTCCAATGCCATGGCAAGTTCATCCAGACAAAAATTTGACTCAAGGTTTTCTTTGGTCATGACAAGAACATGACAACTAAACGAATAGATTTCCCTTATTTCTGTCATATTTGATCAATTATTTCTCAATACAAAGTAACGCTGCAGAGGAAAGGCATGTTATCACCCTATTCAAATTTCTGTCGACCTGTGGTCAATCGTTTCCTAATATTGCGGATTCATAAGATGCCTTATGTACGTTATAAAGCTTAAAAGCCTGTTTCTTCCCTCTATTCTTGGTTTCGTGATTGTTATGACATTTGCGTGGAAATCTGATAACCTGAATTTTAAAGCTGCTTCTATAAGTCTTAAAGGTCAGAAGTTTGCAGTTCGTCTTTATCTTTTACAGTCTTCCGACAACTTTGTTCACGTTCCATGTCGAGTTACACTTTTTTTCTCTGATCTTTTTTTTGTCTTTAATTTATTTTACAGTACCACTCTACTTAGAACATATTCCCAGTTTCCTACTTCATTAAATGAACTGGAATCTATTCTTTCATGCTATTTTTGAAAAACTACTTGAACAAAAGCAGTAGATTAATGATAAGAGACATACTAATAGTCTCTTTTGTTTCCCGTGAAATTCAAAGTTTTACAGGCATTTTTTCGATCATTTCAAATTACATTTGCATACGTGGTTATTACAAACATCGAACTTGACCAATCACACGGCGATTAATAAACAGCAATAAAAGAACCTAAAATGCGGTTGCCGTGTTTTTCAATTATTGTTGACTTTTCTCCAAGTTGTACAATAAACAAAATAGTTCCATCAACAGTACTTTTATTCAAATCTTTTTGAAACGTGAATTGTCGGAAATTATTTTCTGATTCACTCTGGGGCGGCGCACCTCAGCCGGATCAGTTTCGTTTCGGATTCGCGTAAATACTGGGCGTGAACGGATATATCTTTCGGCGAAATCCAATACTGTTTTAGGATACTTTATACCATTTGTTGCGTTTAGTCATAAGCTCTGATTTTGGGCAGACGGCAAGATCGCTTAAGTTCAATTCAACTCTTATGATCTCGTCACAGCGCTTAGTTCTGGCGCTATATATACTGTACAAGTTTAGGTTTAGAGAGCAAGAGAGCCGAATCTTACCCTCGAGGTCTGAGCCATCATCTCGAAAATTTACAGCTGTGTACACCACTAACGATTTAGTGTTCTGCAGAGTTAACCAAAGGCTTAGGACAACGTTTCTCAAAATCAGAGTAGGATTGCATTTGAGCTAAGCATGACGAATCAGACGAACAATTTGCTAAGGAATTCCGTACGGCCTCCTCCTCCGCTAGAGCCCGCTTCTGTCTGGTACTGGTCTCTCAGATGTGTCATTTCTATTTTAGCCATGGTGGGAAATGGTCTTGTTATTTATATCATCTCCTCAAAGAGGCGCCTTCAAGTAACTAACAATTGGTTCGTTCTGTCATTAGCAATTGCTGACTTCTGCGTTGGTCTTTTTAGCACTTCAAGCGGCCTTGCTTGCACCTTTTACTTTCAGTGCGACCGGATCTTGCAGCTGACCTTCTACAACTTCCTATTCTTCGCTTCTGCACTGAACTTGTGGGCAATGGCTATTGATCG
Organism: Ricordea florida; assembly: GCA_949710005.1. Lineage (NCBI taxonomy): Eukaryota > Metazoa > Cnidaria > Anthozoa > Corallimorpharia > Ricordeidae > Ricordea > Ricordea florida. The sequence continues at coordinate 19,929,113 of OX453280.1, forward strand.
ATATATCGGGACTGTGCATTCTCTGCGGTACGCAGTAGTCATGACGAATACTCGTGTCGTTATCCTGGTGGGGTCAGCTTGGGGTGGGTCGTTTGTCACCGTATTCGCGCGCCTGTTTTGGGTCTACGACCGACGGCTCGTAACGCGAAACATCGACAGATACTATGCCATGTTTATGGACCTGTTCCTTGGTGTGTTGTCCTGCGTTGTACTACTCGCTATTTATTTCCGCATTCTGCATATTTCAAGAAAGCTTTCCAAGCAAACAGACGCGCAGAGACAGCAAATCGCTTTTAACGCACCAAATACAACCAAGGCACGCCGCCCACGATCAGGGCGAACGACGGCTCAAGTCCTTGGTGCAATAGTTGTTCTTTTTGTCATGTGCTACAGTTTGAACATTTATTTCTCCTTTTGTAAATATTCTAAGCTTTGTTCAGTTCCTCAACTTGGTGTCATCATTTCCCTGTTACTGGTTCATTTAAATTCTGCGGTGAATTTTACCGTTTACGCCTTCATGAAAAACGACATTCGTACACAGTTGAAAAACCTCTTCAAGTGGCCAAGAAATGTTGATCTTTCGGAGTCACGTGACAACTCCTTTACTCAACAAGGGAATTTGACGATTTCGTAAACTGGCTCAACGTATTAGCTGATGTAAGCGTATTCAAAATTGAAAGCACTGCAGTAAAGCAGGTCTCGAGATGCAGCCGAGAAAAAAAAAAACACTCAACGACTGTTTTCTGTGAAATATCTGTTCGAAGAAGCAAAAGTTGCCTAGAATTTTCAATAGCTTGAGGAAGACTAAAAATTTCTGGATGACCGTTTCATTCATGTACAATTTCCGTAGTATATCTAATAAATTCCCTACGATTTTGTAAAGTTTAATGTTTCACATTTCAGTCCTCAGGTAAGCCAATTTTTCGTAGAAAAAGAAAACCTAGAATTTTCTGATTCGAAAATGCGATGGAGAAAGGAAGCAGAAAAATTTTCACTTTCGTAAAACTCAACATTCCATCTAAAATTTTCGGGAAAATAATAGAGGCCCTTGTAATTTCGAAAAGACTCAAGTTGCCCTAGGACGACCGAACAGATACAAATTTTATTTCTAGAGATATGAAAGTACTCTGGATAGCCTAAAAAAATGTTTACAATACAATTTACAGTACTTAATTTATACACGTGACACCAAGGAGCTCCTAAGTGGTCGTTAAAAAAAAAAAACAAAAAAACGTGTACGTGTGCATGACATATGAAATCAGAGATAGAGATAGACAACCACACCGGGAACTACGTCCCCTACTCTTTTCGAACAGTGTGTGGGTTCTTTAACGTCCCACAGATTATTAGGAACAAGTGTTGTGAGATGGGACCAATATTTTATCGTCCTTATCCGAGAAGACCAGAAAGTCTAACCGTTTGGGAATGTCATTACAAATGCAGCACTTTCTCCTCCGGGTCAATTGTAAAAAGACCCTGAGTATTGGTCCAACCTCCCGCACGGTAGTCAAGTGCTCTATCAACTGAGTTAACTGGTTTTCAATGCATTTAGGAGGAAACAGTCACTGGGCACCCCTGAAAAAACAACTGTGATATCAGCAGTTGTTCTCACGTTCAACTGGTAAAAACATTAGACCGGTTTTCATGATCATATACTTTAAATTTGATTCTAATAGCTTCGGAGACTAATTACAATCACAATACTCTCATAACATCAAATACAAATACAGGCAATTTACTCATTCTCAAGACTACAAAATCAAAACACATATTGAGTTGCAATAAAGATGATCTACGTTTCCTACATATATCCTGTCTACCAGCATCTGAACCATTTTTCTTTCCTTATAAGGTGAGATTTATCAGCCTACGACGTCGTCCAACAAAATAAAAACATCATGAAAAGAATTAATGCACTTTGCAATACCAACGCAGGAACTGATTCATACATGAAGGAAGTATAAAAAGTGCAATTTTCATTACTGAAGATTACTTTTTTAGCTTAGATCTTAGATGTTGACATTTAATATTCTTGACAATGCGGTCCTGCGTCCTGAAATGGTTTCTGAATTGGCAATTTCCTCCCTATGGGAAGAAGTACCAACCAAAATAGATTCGCAGTGTAATATTTATAGATCGTTTTCACTCACGTGACCAAAATCCTAGCAACCGTCGCTACGCCGCCATATTGGTGGGTCAAAAGTGTAAACAAACTGCATTGCATGATCAGTGTGAAGACTGTATTTTGCCTGATAGTTGATTGTGGAAAAAATAGCAGTCGAGAGAAAGGTCTTAGATTTTCTCGAGTGCCATCAATAATTACAAGCCAGGGAGAAGAAGCAGAGAAATTATTAAGAGAAAGGCGGTCGCAGTGGATTTCGGCTATTAGCCGAGATGATTTAACGGAACAGATTCTTGAGAACGAATGAGTATGCAGCCGACATTTTGTCTCGGGAATCGCAGCAAAAAGTTGGGACAGATACAATGTTGACTGGGTGCCAACACTAAATCTGGGCCATACAAAGAAGGTTGAGAGGAAAAATCTCGAACAAGCAACAAAGAGAGGGCAAAGAGCTAACGCGAAAGAAAGGAAACGGAAAGAGCAACTAGAAAGAGAACGCGCGCTCAAGGAAGAAGTTGGAGCCAAAAAACTCAAGTTACAACACACGGATGAGCAAGTTTCTGAAACTTTGCTTCGCCGAAGAAGTTGAAAAGCTGGCAGTACACAGACAAAGGAATTCGACTACCTAGTAAATGCGGTACCAGCGCAGCGACCATTTGGCGAAGAAGAATTTCGCAATGACCACCAAAAGGTACATTTTTACACTGTATTACCTTCATTTGACATCTTGAACACCGTTTTCACTCAATTTGTTCCCTTTGTAACTCGGAAATCACAGCTTGTGACTCCTTTTCAAGAATTTACAAAGCTATCTGCATAAGGGGTGACTAAACTCAGGGCTATGGGCTTGAATTTACACGAGCTTAAATCGACAAAGAAAGAGTCCATTTCCTCTTTTGTTGGGACTTGGATCCTCTTCAGCTCACGTTTGGGCTCTTCGGCCAAGTTTCCGACTTCTGATACATCAGAAAGTCCATAAATAGACGCATCCAAGTCGGATTTCATCTTCTTTGCCGGGGTAAAGTTGATGTCACGAACCTAGGAGTAATCTACTTCCGGTACATACGAAGGAAGAATCCACGAAAATTTCACTTGAGTACACGATAGCTTGCCATTAATTTTTGTCCATGCTTCAAGGTAAAATAAAACACAAGCAACGTGCGAGCAGGACTCTCCAAGACCAGCTTTACAGCCACAACAATGAGCGGAAATGATCGCTCCGTGCTTTTCGGTAATGATCCGTACTGGAATTAACACGTCGTTCATTCTTTGTTAATGTCGTACCTTCGACGAAACAACAAATTTATTCTTGATAATATGGCCCTGCACACTTGATATAAGACCAGACACCATCTGATTGTATGCTTGCAGGCTACGAAAAGCTGTAAATTGCTGTTTCGTGTAGAAACTCGTCTCCAAAACAAGGTAAAATAATCGATCAGTCGATTCCACGCGAGGTAAACAATCAGATTCGAAATACTTGCCTTCGATTTAACACAGGATCGATTCCAATTGCTGCTATTTTTTAAATATAACGCTTCCTAACGAGCTCCTCCAACTTATCTGCATAATCGGAAAGGGGCATGGAAAGCTTTGTTTCAATATTTTCGCTTGACTTCAGTTCACTCTCTTTAGAACTTGTGGCTATTTTGTAATTTCGCGGGAAAAATCTGTCCATCCAATATGGCGACCAGAAATTTGGTGACGTCACGTGAAAACAATCTATTGCCGGTAGGCAATATTACTTCCTGATATTGTAACATACACAAGGAAAGGTATTAGCACTCCGTTTAAGGATAAAAAATATGATATGATTATGATTATTATATGATATGAAAAATATGATTACAAAGAGAAATAAGCAACGCAAAGGAATAACAGCTGCTTGTCACATTGTATAAATTTTTCCTAACTTCAATTTCCGTCCACGCAGATTTTTCTGCTTCGCAACGAATGAGTTTAAAAAGGATATTTAAATAACTAGAAGTCCCAAGAACACTGAATATGTCACGACGCTCAAGAATAGCAGTTTTGTTATGTAAACCTCTAAAAATCTTAACTATTTTCCACCCACCAACCACGAGACTACAATTTTTTTCGTAGCAATTTGTAATAACTTTGTGGGACGTTAAAGAACCCACGTGCTTTTCGTGAAGAGTAGGGTACGTAGATCCCGGTGTTGTGGTCTGGTCCTTGTGAATATAATTTCATCTGCATATGCGTGGGTTGAGTGGATGGGTGAGATAAAAACATGGACTGATAGCGGCTACCGGAAGCACCTTTACAAGCTGACGTCAGATCTCACCCTTGAGTAAGAATGGTAAACCGCCATGGACAATTAGTGGATATATGCGGTATATAAATCCATTACCATTACCATTACTTCAGTTAGCAAAATCGCTTTATTTGCCGTATTTATATTGCTTTAAAACATAAAACACATAGATAAAAGACAAAGCTAGCTAGAATCTCATTAAAGCTGTTTTTTTTATCGATGTTTCGACGGCCGTGAGTGCACTTTACAGAGTACAATTGCCGAATAGGGAACTAGATGAACCGCATGTTCTTGTGAAAATTCCTCTGTCTCCAAGTCTATTACATTTTGTTCCGCTTGAGATAGAAATGAAAAGGGTGGGGGGCGGGGAGGGGGGCGGGGAAGATTCTGTTTAACAGGTGGAGACACTAGTTCTAAATGATAACCTTTTATAACTGCCAGAATCTAAATATCTTGTGTGAATTTTTCCCATACCAGGGGAAAATAATTTCGTCGCCCCGCCACCAGGGGAATCGGTTGAGAGTTGGAAAGGAAAAAATCAAGAAACATACGCGGATGCGAGCTTGAGTGGGCGAAACGAGACGAGTGGGTGGGAGGCCTGGGTGGTGTGTGGTGGGTGGAGAACTCTGAACTCGTCCTACCCCTCTCTAAGGGCTGGTTCACACTTTGACATAAGCATAAGCATAAGCATAAACATAAGCATAAGAAAAATATGTGTGAACCGGGGTTACATAAGCATAAGCATAAGCATAAGCATAAGCACAAGGAATGGAACTTTTTCCATTTTCTTATGCTTCTGCTTATGCTTATGTAACCCCGGTTCACACATATTTTTCTTATGCTTATGTTTATGCTTATGCTTATGTTTATGCTTATGTTTATGTCAAAGTGTGAACCAGCCCTAAGGGTTCGGACGGAACCAGCTTCACTGCTGGAAAGTGATGTATAATCTGAAGCCTCTAAACTGTTGGCGGTCTCCCTGAGCCCGTGTTGGTCCATTGGAGGCCCCTATCCAAAAATAAAAACGGCTTTCAAGACTCTCAATCTTCCATTTTCATACGAATTTATTATGGCTGCTCGCACAACCCTATCCTGACCTCTCCACAAAAACAAAGTTTTATTTATTTCTTTAACAAGAGGCTTCAAAAGCCTTCACTGGGTTGCCTTTGTGAACCCTTGGTACGCAAACGGCTCAATTTTTTGAAAACTGTTTTGTCAATCCATTTTAGTTTGCAGTCTCAGTTGTGTTCAATAAGAGAAGTATAGAAGGAGTTAATCAAAGGCTCCTCTGAACAAACTCATGAATGCATTCGGTGACATGAGGGGAATTTTAGATTTCAGAACTCATTCAAATAATTTAATCAAGAAAGGCCTGTAGGGCTCTGCCATCTCGTGTTCCATTTACCAGTTTAAAAAATAGGCAGCCAAGGCCTGCATACAGCTTCACATTCTATATAGACAAGGGTATCTTTGAAAAAAAAGAAAAGAAAATCGATTCAGTTTAAACATACTAACTATGGTTTAAAAAAAAGAGCAAATAAAGAAAGTCAAGAACACCCTCACTAGGGATTGAACTCGGGCGTTCTGCTCTACAGTGCGGAATGCTATCCATTAGACCATCCAGAATTACCTAGTTACTTCAGTTATATCTTATATTTTATATGTTATAGATCTTTCGTTCGTACACTCTACTGGGTGAAGATGTAAAAATTATATCTCATTTTTCAACGTTCATGAAAGGTAGTTCGTCATTCCCGAGGCTTTATCTAGAAGCCGATATTTAAGATGGAGATGCCGTTGTAGAATTGACAAACTTGTGGTAAACATTGACGAACGTGTTTTATTTTATGGGGAAAGTGAAACCTGAAACGTGACACGACAGCACAAACCCAGCCGTGAATACTTGGCATCTTCCCTTCCTCTGACCCGTTTTGGAGGTTCAACATTTTATTTGAAAGCGTGAAGTTCACCAGAATTAGATAAGTTCCTTAAATTGGTGGGTATTTTCCGGTTTCGCAAATAACGATTTTGAAATTCAATGAAGCTGCATACCACCGGACTGTTTTTGCTCCAGTTGATTATATATCGGGTTTGTAGTTTTTGTACAGTATAGAGGATCCAACGCTATAAATATAAATGAACACTTTATGAGAATGCTTCCCCCGATGTTTTCGATTTGATCGCTTTTAAAAGTCAAGTTAAGACGAAGTATCGTATTTTGACGTGCGTAACCAGCTTGTTATCTCGGATTCAAAATAATACATGTCACGGCGACCCACACTCTTACTTTCCAAACTTGATGGACGTGGTCTGCTAAGCATGAACCAATTCTTAAAAAATAAGCTCTACATTTCCAACAGAAAAGATGTGAATCCTTTCATCGAGGGAATCGCTAACACCACAGACCTCAACGTTTAAAGAAGAAAACACTCTCCAGCACGTAAACACATCCAGGAATAGCAAACATAGACACTAATAAAGTCATTTAGTGAATAAATGAAGTTAACAGCTCGAAAAGAGAGCAGCTCTGCACAAGAAAAACACTTAGGCGAATGGAGTCCACATGAAACTTTTCACGTTCTCTTCACCGTCGTGCTTACTTCAATCAGCTTGTTATGGACATGTTCAGAGCCAATCACACAGCGGCGGCGTCTTTGCTAACCCTTGTATAGGCAATATAGAGTACCGAAGCGCTGACGTCACGTTACCATGGAAGCATTTTTGCTGGTTCTAAACAAAAGATCAACATAGCGTCTCTCTTTGGGTAACGTAACGTGGACAAGTCGAAAATGGTTCAATGTTTTGCCCCAGATTGTAATCATCAATCAGAAAGGGAGACATGTAAATTTTTCAGGTTTCCGAAGGATCCTGTGGAGTTCAACTGGTGGAAAAAGCTCCTAAGGTAAGGTAAAACACGCTAGAAATACCGGCGCTAGGTAGTGGCCTGACGACTCGAACAATTGAACTTTGACTCTTTGAATTCTTATTATTGTTCTTAATCTTCGATATCCCTTATCAGTTACTCTTTAAAACAACGGTTTTTAATATGTATTAATGTTCGTTTGAAATGAATCTGCTTTTAATAGACGAGAAGACCGAAGTCCGGGAAGCAATTCTCGAGTTTGTAGCTGTCATTTTCGTGAAGGACTGAAAGTAAATGGCCCTGAGATATTTAAAAGAAATGCCGATAAACTCTTTCCAAATGCTGAAACACGTACGCCAAAGCGAGCTAAGACGAAGAAGACAAGTTCAGAAGACTCGGTTCCGGTTTCTGATATAATCAAGCAGTTAAACGATTCGTACTCATCAAGTGGGGAAGCCTCAAAGTGTGAAACCAGCAATGCCTCTAAGCAAAATATCCTTCTTGAAGTCGAACTGGAAAACTTGAGAAAGGAATTGCAGGACAGGAAGTCAAATGAACAATATCAAAGAGAAATATACTCGGTAATGGCTTTAAGAGATGAAGTAATATGTATGGAACAGGTCTACCAAACAAGCAAATATTTTCAATTGTTGTGAACTATGTCAGACGGTTCTCGGCAGAAATTAACTATTTTTATGGCTGGAGGGTTGAAAGGATCCTGTTGGAAGATCAAGTTTTTATAACCCTTATGAAGTTACGACAGAACTACACAAACCTGCACTTGGCTGAGCTCTTTCACTGTAGCACTGCAACAATCAGTAATATAATACTTACATTGGTTCATGTATTATACAAGCTACTATATGAAGACTGTTTACAATCTGTGCCATCCAAAGAGAAGAACAGAACCTCTATGCCATAATCTTTTTCTCTGTTTGGGCATTGCAAAATGGTCATCGACTGCACTGATATAGAAATTGCAGCGCCTGGTTTAATGAGTGATCAAAAATTGACTTACTCAACATACAGGGGAATGAACTCCTTCAAGACACTTATTGGTGTTGCACCAAATGCTGTTATTACCCATGTTAGTAAATTGTTTCCAGGCTCAACATCAGATAAAGCCATTGTGGAAAAATCTGGTGTACTAGAGCACTTTAAACCTGGGGATCTGATACTTGCTGACAAAGGCTTTTTGATAGCTGATATTGTTCCAAATGGTGTGTCTGTTAATATTCCCCCATTTTTATACAATGGGAAATTTAACGAGAGTGAAATTAAGCTAACAAAGACTATTGCACGGTGCAGAATTCATGTTGAAAGGGCAAATGCACGCATCAAAGATTTCAAGATTCTAACCTTCATTCCACCATACTTGAGATGCTACACTGAAAAAGTTTTGAAATTATGTGCTGGCTTGGTAAACTTACAAAACTCCCTCATTAGAGAAGTTAGAGATTCTGTTGACATGGAATAGAATTATTTTTTTCTAATTCTTGGTTGGGTATAGTTGAGATGAAACATGCATCCCTAGCTGTGAGCTATATTTTGATACTTAGAACATGATGCATGTATATATAGCATAATATGATTTTGTTTGATTCCATTAAATGTTTATATCTCTACAGTCTACCCAAAGACTTAAGTTAATTAACATCACAAGTTTGCAAAACACAACCAATTTATTCTGTACATCACATCAGATGACCACAACCCAAAGTTGTTTTTCACAAATGCTGAAAAAACATGCATGAGATTTTAACAATGTTCAGTCTCCAACAATTTCATATGTTCATGAAAATCAGTCTGCAGAGCTGCTGACTGCCTGTAGCCTTACAGTAGATCATTAGAGAATGCTAGAATAATATGCTTAATATAAAAGTCCTTTAAGAGTTGAAGATTGTCAGCCCAGGCAGGATCTTTTTTGATTTGGAGGATGAGGGTTTCTTTTGTTGTCCACACAACAAAAAAGCAAATCTCCCTTCCAGTTAAATATAACTGTCCTTGTACTTGACGCCAGTAAACATGTCCTTTATCGAGTTCATAGTGTCCTTGTGAATTCTTCTTGATATAAAATTTACCTGATGATACTGCTTCTTCTATGGTTAAATCTCTTTGGGTGAATGGGCACTTCACCTCTAGCAGTGCATAAGTGCCTACCAAGCCATCAGGGGAGGCACCTAGCATTCCTGACAGCTCAAGCCAAATCCCAGATTCTTCAACACATAGCTTTGTTTTTTGTTCAAACATTTTCTTTGCCTGATTTTCGTTAATTATGCCCCAATTAATGGCTTGTACCCTTGATAAATCGTCCTTGCCAAGCACTCGCTTTAGAAGGGATGGAGCGACTCTCTTGCAGTTTAAGACATTTCCAAAATTGCTGGCTGTGAGTCTTCCTTTCCTTATCATTTGCCAGGAAGGGTTATCTCGTCTTACGGTGGCTTTATTTACGGCTATACGCTGCTCTTCAGAGATACGAAGTTTCTCGGTAAGGTATCTCTTCTTATCCGCATGATTTAGAAATTCCCGAGACAACACAATCTCTTCTACAGTGATCGCAGGCAGGGCGTTGTTCTTTTCAGGCTCTGGAGAGAGAAGCCACAAAGTGCCGGTAAAGTTGCCGTACTTTTTCAATTCTTGGTAGAACCAGGAACGATCCTCTTCGTTTACTTCTCTTTTAATGCAATTATACTCCTTTGGGCAAGGATATAACTCTTCTACGGATTTCACTTGGTTTGGGGCCCTGGGCTTTTGCCATTTGCATTCTAGATCTGTTCGGCTAAGATTATGGATTCCATAGATAATAAGTGCCGCGGCATGGCTACATTTATAGTTTCCACGGGGACATTCGCACTTAGCAGACTTTATTTCATTCCCATGAAGAGAAACCTGTATTGCAAAGTAAACAGAGGGAACATTAAAGTTTTATACAAACGATTACGAGTGTTCCGAACTTGTGAGTTTACTTACCGTGACCTTGTAAGACTTGTCCTTCATACTGGCATGTATCAATCCTATAATCATTCCATTGGAATACTGAAAAGACTCTATATGGTCGGATTTGTGGGGATTTTCACCACGTTCGATTGATTTCGCCTCACCAGAAAAAAAAGAAGTAAGAGAAGTTATCGTTATGGTCACCATGTTGGTTCGAATGCTCTTTGTTTAGAACCACTCAAATCGTGCCCATGGTAACGTGACGTCACACTTCGGTACTCTATTGCGCAAGAATTGCAATTTCTCAGGGAGAAAAAAAGTATAGCAACCCCATTTTAATACTGGATTGCCATGGCAACCCAGTAATAATTTCCACTGGAACAACAAACATAACTTGCTATGTAGATTGAGCCCTACCAAATAGAGTTAAACCTCTTCCTTTCTAACAATTTGCTGTATTTTCTAATTTCTTGAGTCGTTGTTTACGCTAATAACGAGGACTGAGAATGTATAAGCGAAGCTAACCTGTGGAGTTAAGTACGACTGCCGTAAACGACCCACCACAGAAGTAAGTTTAAAACGCATTGTTACGTTTGCAGTGTGTATTTTTCAATTTAACGTACGAATTGAAGTATTATACTTGTTCTAATCAGGACATTTAAATCTATCTCTCTCAGATCGAATAACTATATTAAAGCCTGAATTTGATACTATGGGGTTTGTGACGGTCGTCATCTGAGCCAACCAGTTCAAAGAGGAAACACTCTCTAACCGCTGTAAATTCTCCGCAGTTGGATGACTCTCATGACAGAAGCATGTTAAACTTTTCCAAATCGCTCATCAATTCAATTTCTTTTTTCCCGTTTTCTTTTGCAACCTGTTTAGGAAAGCGTAATGAAAATTCTCGTATCTTATATTTTAACCATTCCTATGAACATTTGTGGGTGATCAAAATTAGATTTAGACTCGCTACACCATACTGGAATATTACCGTCCATTGCTTCATTATAATCCTTGTTCATTAAGAACGAAACTTTCAGCTTCCCAAAACCCTGATTGCAGAATGATTTGTTTTAATTCCGAGGATAATATCAACGCTATGTACACTAACAAAAAGATGAGACGACATCAACCAATAATCAAGTCTACAGAACACAAACGGCGATTTCTGACTCCATGTAAAACTCCTCACCTCCGGATTTTTAATTCTCCAGACGTCTTGCAAACTAAAAAGTCGGAATGATTTCCGCACAGTTCCCTACTTCATTACGCATGCTGTAGCCGTACAAGAAATGTTTGCACGCGGACTTCCCAAGACAATTCAACTACAGCATGCATAATGATGTGGGGACCTGTGCAGAAATCATTCCAAAAAGTCTTGTAAACTATTAATTGACTGAATTACACCTATACCACTAACAACAATATCCTCATGGGAGACTCCAAATTCCTGCACAACTATCCTTGTTTGACCCATAAACATTTACTATAGAATACTCTACATTTTCGATTTTTCCCTTTACTACCAAAAATCTACCCTGGGTGTCAGCCTTCACAGAATTAACATTAACGTCCAAACCATTCTTAACTAATATTGTCACACCTCTTGCATTAATGGACCGTGTGAAAAAAAATTAGCACCCCATTCACGTTCCCATTGCTTTTCCATTTCTTTTGTATTGTGAGTTTCTTGAAGAAAAATGATGTCAGATTTTGTTCTTCCAGACCAAGTTAAAATTACCCTACATTTCCTGAAGTTGACAAGTCTCTGACTTAAAGCGACATTAGTTTAAACAGTGGAACTTAAACGTAGTCACTTTAAAATAAACTTTGTTTGGTACAAAACGAAAGTGTAGCCGAACGTGCAAAAGATGATGATACCTTTAGTTACTTTTACACAGCAAAGTACAAAAAAAAAGGGTAAGATTTCCTCACAGGTCCCTACTTCATTATGCATGCTGTAGTTGAATTGTCTTGGGAAGTGCGCTTGCAAACATTTCTGAGAACGAAACGGTTCGGCTACAGCATGCATAATGAAGTAGGGACCTGTGCGGAAATCATTCCAAAAAAATATTACGACACAAACACAAACAAACACATTGACATAAAAACAGTCTTTCCAGGACCGACTCCAGCTTTCTGATAGTCATGAAAATACATGCCAAAGTGTTTCGCTTCAATGAATCACTTTCAGAGCTGATTGCTCTTTCACTAATAAACAATTCTTTTTACTGTTACTCTCTGCTTAGTGACATTGATGGCGGAACCTTTCGGCCTAATGGCACTTCGGTTCAGCATTGATAAGCCTGCTGGCCCATCGACAAGTCGGCTGAAGTTGACGAGTGTGAACGTGCTAATCAGTTCTGGGCGAACTCTATGAAACCCTTTTCACAGGAATGAAGACTTTCTACATGACTTTGCAAGGAATGCAGACATTTTCTAATTTAGTTTTTTTATAATGATTTTTAGATTCTGGGCGAGTATTTTCCAAAAGGGGGGAGGATATAGCAGAAATAAAACGTTGGTTGGCGACAATAGCCTGAGCCAGGGCAGAATTCTTAGAAGCCATACCTGGATGGGCATCGGGGCCTTGAGATAAAGAAGATGAACTCTCGTTCATGTAACCTTGCTTGATCTCCGCCATTACGAATGAAAAAAATAAATACGAAACGATTCACGTGGTCAGCGGATTTAAGAAGTGAGGAGTTCCTGCCTCATTGTTACTGTTGCGATTTGAACTTTAAATTTCACTGTTGTTTTGAGTGAATAAAAAAGGCAAAGCATTGTTAAATTGAGGCGAAGAAGTATAATTTGAAATGCACTTTGCAAAAGAGCAGGAAAGTGGGACAGTTAATGCGAAAACATACCCTCAAATTAGTTCCACAGTCATCGATATTAGCTCCATAAAGCTACTCTAAAAATCCGAGGGTAAATAAAGTAATGTATGTATGTATGTATCGATTCTCCATGAATATCTAACCAGAAAGCTTTACGGTTACTACAAATTAGCCTAATTTATGACCTGTGTGGCATCTGATATTTAGGACACAAACAATTCAGGCATGCACAATCCGTAAAATATACCGCCTTTGCTGTTCAGCGGCTTTGTTTCATTTTTTTTTTTCAGAAATCCTTATAAGCACAAGAAAGTACCAGCTCGTTGTTATGTTATCAATGTAATCTAACTGGTTTAGCTTGTTTGAAATGTTTCAGTATGAACAGCATTGTAGGTATCAATTTATATCGTGGGATTTTAGTTTGCTTCACTTTTGTGTACGCGTGTTGTATGTTTGAGAGCTAAATAAATAATTGTTACAAGTGTACTAATTTTAATTACCGAAACGGTGTGTCAATTCAGACAAAGTTAAAAAATCCTGACCAAAACTGACATGGCTGCCTCGAAGGAATATAACCACTAGAGGCGATGGAAGACAACAATACCCCCTGGAGAAAAAATAAAAGATATCTTTGTGTATTGCAATTCAATGAAATATTCAATGATCACATTAAATCTTCCAGCAAGTGCTGATCACACGACTTATTCACTTCATTACTTCTACTATGCCAGTTAAAATGTATTGAAAAGTCATGACATTTTTGCCGTCATTTTTGTTATGTGTATGAATGAGTTAACTCTCAGGTGTAGAAGACACAAGCAAACCATAGCCATTCAAACACGACTTATTTTAATAGGCCAGAAGTTCCAATAATTCAAAGTTTAATCAAGGGTTGCTTATAACGATCAAAGTAGATAATTCTGAAAAAAAAAACGGTTGACGTTTAACTTATACCAGCGAATGAAATTATTGTTGTAGAGCTCAATTGATTCTGGCGTGAAGCCGTTTGAACTAAGAGTGAAAAAATGACCATAATACTTCTAAGTACATGTGTTGACGGCAAGCGTGGGAACTGACTTGAAATGACACGCCTTTAACATAGACGAAAACGAAACTAATATACAACTTAACGTAACAATTAAAGTCTTCTTACTTTGGTTTCCTGGCTTGCTTGTTGCATAAAATAGAGTAAATTGGCTGTAGCTTTTGATAGCTTCGTTTTCAGCGTCGCAGGAAATGATCGAAGCGTGGTCTCAAAACTAATTGCACGCTCCAGTTACACGAGTCAGTGATTGGTAGAACTTTAAGTGCTAACTAATTAACTAAATTATGTTCGCGTTGCAAGCTAACATCAGGAGCCTTTAATTCATCTTTGTTTGCTTCGTCATTAAGTCATCGCGACAATACAATACAATACTTTATTTCAGTATACACGTGACACCAAGGAGCTCCTAAGTGCTCGTTAAAACGTGTACGTGTGCATGACATGAAACCAGAGGTGGAGATAGACCACCACACCGGGAACTACGTCCCCTACTCTTTTCGGACAGTGTGTGGGTTCTTTAACGTCCCACAGATTATAATTAAATAAGTATGGTGAGACGGGACCTACATTTTATCGTCCTTATCCGAGAAGACTAGAAAGTCTGAAAGTTTGCAGATGTCATTGCAAAGGCAGCACTTCTCATTAAGACCCTGAGTGTTGGTCCGGCCGGGGTTTGAACCCGGAGCCTCCCGCACGGCAGTCCAGTGCTCTACCAACTGAGCTAACGGGTCGGCGGTCGCCGACAGCAATAACGCCAAGAAACAGCCGAGCTCCGTGATAGCCCATACATATCAAAAGTACACATTTAACAACAATAAATGCATAGTTTTCGGAATTTTTATTAACACCACACTGGGTCCAACGGATTGGCCCACTGTTTCGTGTACCTAACAACACAGGAACATCTTACCCCATCTAATTGTTACGTTAAATGAAATAAATATTATACGCCTTTGTCTTCCACTATGTGGAGTTAATTATATACAAAAAAGTCTACTTCGATGTGTATACTTACATGTAGCATTAAAGTAAAAGTTTACTTTTAGAGCCTAAAGCTTATTAGTCAAGGTCCTCGAGCAATGCATTAGGAATTAAAGTAATATTTTCGTAATTTAAGCTTCAGAATTTTCTGCATTAATTTAGTTTATTTTGTTACGAATTAACTTCATTTGAATGTCGATCCTAGAATTGAGTCGGATATCCAATATTTATTACATCCATTTTGAAATCACAGGTGATCCTTGCAGTTTGATTGGTTCATAGCAGTGTGAATTATTCCTAAATTACACCATTTTTTTGCCCTAAATCGCATCATTTTTAAAAAGTTACTCTTCTTCAGAAACTGGGCTTCCTGAAGTGGATAAATGAATAAGTAGTATTGACAAAAAGCTGTGATTTCAAAATGAGTGTAATAAAGTGGTAATTGAGCTTCGTGTCGTGCAATTTTGGTCTGAACTCATACTTGTGATTTCAAATATCGAACTCGCGCTATGCGCTCGTTCGATATTTGAAATCACGCATACGATTTCAGACCAAACTGCACTCCACTCAGTCAATTAGCATTATTTAACAGGAGCGTAGCCAGGATTTTTCAAAGGGGGGGTCATAGAGGCTAAACTCACCCTTCTCATGGCGTTTTCGCCACCTGAATGTTGTAGGTTGTTTGCTCAAAAGAAGGCCTACCAAGGGGGGGTCACTGGCACCCCAAGACCCCCCCTAGCTACGCTCCTGTTTAATAGGACCATGAGCTCACGCTGTAGTAAACTCAAAGATACAATGGAGCAAATTTCACCGATTCTAGCGACATTTTTGAAAACTCAAGAACGTATTTCAATTTATTGGAACCTAAAAATAACCACCCAGCTTTGTCAGACAGTACATATGACATATCAATAACTAAAATCAATTTTTGTCGCTGTGTGCACCTAAGGGCGGCTACGATAGAAATGGTTTTATCATGAAAACGTTTGCTAACGCTGCAAAGTTATGCCATAGTATCCTAGGCAAATTGCCAATCAATAATTGGATCCAGTTGGTCTAACTTTAAAACTTCGCTCCTTTTGGTGTTAGCAGACAGTTACATGATTTCCAGATTATTGATTATTAACAGAAAAGAAGAAAAATAAGTACGACAGTGCTTTTTGAACGTTACAATTAAGAAAATTTAGCTGCTAAATGCATGTGCAACTTAAAACTCGACAACTAACTCACATTGGAAGCACCACATTTGTACATAGAACACAAAGAGACCAAAAGCACTAAAAACAAAACAACTGCGTTCAAGAGAAAATGAGATATGTAGAGGCCGAGTAGAATTAAAGGTCTCAAAAGAGCCTCGTAAAATCCTTATTTCTCAATAGCAGTTCCAAATGTAGTCAGTCTTAAATTTATACGCTATTGTTCAAGAAAGTGTAAGGTTCCTTTTTGAAGGGGTTTTTCGCTACGATGTAAAACAGAATTTATAAGGTGAATGGTTTTATCCCCGTGAAAGTTACTTTCAAAGTAGTAACCATTTGCCATTAATGTCAACTGTAATGCAAACATCCCCAGCGAGGTGGTTTAGTTTCCTTGATAAACTGCCTTAGTTGAGCTTATAATCTGCCCACGAGAAGATCATGTCCCGAAACTGCAAAAAAAAAATATTTAAAATTAGTATTTCTAAATAGTATTTTAAAAAAATGAGACTCCAGCACCACCTATTGGATGTGACAATTCATAGCGAACTGAGGAATATCCAAATTAAGGGACGACATCTGTGGATGAAACCACGTATTGTAACCATTCTTTGAAAAGCCACTGAATGATACCGTATTAAATAGATTTAGGCAAGCCTAAAAGCGGAGCTCCTCACACAGACCCTCACACATTGAAAATGCTGTCACTAAAGTTATTAAATACGCCTGGTGTACGCAACTACTTAAAGAAGATTCAATAGCTGAAATAAATCGTCAAAAAAAAAAAACATCCAGCTCGCGACTCAACGGAAGAGCCATTGCGCGAAAAACAAAGCCTCGTTTCGGTTTAAGACCTTCTAAATGTCCCGGATGACTATGGCCGCCATGTTGGGGCAACGTCGTCGTCGCGTCGCTAGGCGCACGCGCCCGCGAGCCATGCCGCTAGCCACGATGACCATGAAAACCCAAACGCATGGTTTTCTCAATTTCTATCCTCGCACGGTAGTTATGGGGCTCCGGTCTGCGGCTCTTCGAGCCGCTGTGGAGCTCCGCTAATATACAATGTGGTTTAATTAAGAACTGTGGAAAGTATCAGTTAATGTACGTTTTGTAGGAGAGACTACAACGAAATTAACAATACAACTTTTGATGTTATGGAAAAGATTGTTATTCATCGTGGTAGCTTCAATGATAATCTAAATTAGTTCACTATATTTAGGTCCCACGTCGGAGTCCCTTGGGTGGTGGTCGCGACGTTTCGACTGCTTACTGCTAGTCTTCTTCAGGCGATGAAGTCGACTGCTCCCGGTGCAGCGATATATATATATATATATACTTGTGATACCATTTTTTTTTATTCAATTTCGGTAAAACCTTTTATAAGACAGGTAATGCTCGATTCTCAGCACTTTGGTATTTATTTATTCCATTTATATTGTAGAGTGGCTATGCTTTCAGATATTACTGGGTAATGACAAAAATCAGTTCTGAAGTGCTTTTCTTATCTGGGATGGATGTGTGTTTGTGGCGAGGGCGCCCATATTAACAACACCTTACCTCTCCTGCAAACGTTTGTGCCGTTGTTGTCATATGTCGCCTCGCTATCACGTGGACAATGTAAAACACAATAGTCCCGCTCGCCGCGTGCAAACTTCGCGAAGCCGGGCTTACACCGCTGACAGTATCTGTGAGTGGAGCATTTATCACAATTATACGGACATCCTGAAAATGAATTGAGACGATCATCAGAAAAATGAGGAAAGCCTTGCTCATAACGGGTTTCTTGCATGCTTGGGCAACTGAATATTTTATGGCAGCACAATAAAGAGGGTCTGGATGGGAGGGGGGGGTACAAATGTCAGTTGTCAGTTAAAATTTCGGGCATTTGTCAGTTGTCAGTCAAATTTTAGGCCATTTGTCAGTTGTCAGTTAACTGACTTTTAATAATTAACTGGGTAACTAAATCATTTATTTCTGTCCCAAAAGCTAGCTAAATTGGCACATATAACGTTAAGTATATCGCTAATTCAAGATTGTTTGGCATAGTTTTAACCCTTGAATTACATAATGATCAACTGGTACGACTGAAATGTGACATGTATAACAAGATTTCGACCTGAAGCAAACACGCTCGGTGGTTCGCATTGCCGCAAGAACCGCAACGCTTCAAAATTTAGTTTTATATACACAGGGCCACAGTAATTATAGCAGTACAAATGTCAGTTGTCAGTTAGATTTTAGGGGAGGGGGGGAGGGGGGAGGGGGGGAGGGGGGGTGGGGAATTTTCAGCTTGCACGAATTTTTTTTTTCGCTCACTGCTTGTGCAGGAATTTTTTTTCAGGTGAACCCCTCTGCACGAATTTTTTTTTACTACGTGTGAAAAGGTCACAATAGGACCTCGCTTCTGCATGAATTTTTTCTTTTACCTTCTTTGCATGAATTTTTTTTCTTGCGTTTTCCCTTGCATGAATTGTTTTTTGTTTCCCCCCCACCCCCCCATCACTTTTCTAATGGTCCGTCCCTAATTTGCTACTATACTGTGTAAGTCATCCATCACATAGGACCCTTTATGCTTATGGTTATTTTTATGCTTATGGACCCCTGGCAAAAGAAATGAACAGTTGGCAAGAGGCTGGTAATACTTACTACTGCAGCGTTTAGGTCTCTTAGCTTCTTGCATTCCAAAGTACCCAATGGGGCAAGCCTTGTGGCAAGAGTAAAATCTCCTGGTACGAAGCTGAAACCAGTCTTCCTTACAGTGTAAACATAGTTTATCTTGACAGCCGGCTGTATCTGTCAACAATAAGATTTAGTGTAACGAAAACAATGTTATACCCAAGGCACTGCCGCGTTGCCACAGCCAAAAATAAAGATAGGCTTTACCAAGTGGTATCCATAAAGTCCAGTAAAAATTGATCCCTATTAGGGCTTATTCGCGCTACAAAATTAAAGCATCAGTAATGGCAAAAGAGATTGAAATTATGTAACCAGTTAGCTCTTCTAAATCAACTGTGCCCGTTGATTACAATTCTTTACCAAGGACCAAAGATCTGGATTTCTCTTCCCATTACAGTCACTTCTATGTCAAGTTTTCCTAACTTTAAGAAAAAACGGCTAGAGTTTTTAGCAAAATAATCATTGCACTGGCAAAGCCGCACACTTATAGCATTATTTATGTAAACATATTGTTATGTTCGAGGTGGCCTCAAATATAAGCCTGGTGGTTTCTAGAGGTCACCTCGCCATACATTAAAGCTAATTTTAATAGATAGTGTATCAAGAAAGGAGGCAAAAAAAATAAATAAATAAATGATGATGATGACGATGATCTATTTTCATCAACCAATCAAGGATGGCACAATGGTGACAGTGCTCCCTTCCCTCTGTAATACGGGCTTGCCTCCCACGTTGTCATGTAATTTTAATTGTTACCTGGTTCTCTCCTTACTTCGAGGGTCAGGCTTTTCTCTAGTTTTCTTTACATCCAAACCCCAATACTGTACACAGGACCAATAGCCACAACATGGGTATACTCGCTGCCTATTTATCTATTTATTTAGTTCTTATTTACTTCTTTACAACCTCTTCTCATTTTTAGTGGAAAAGTTGAAAAACGGAGTATTCTGTTGACTTACCTTTTTGACAGATTTTTCCAGAACGATTTGTTCCTTTCACCAGATAGCCGTCGGGACAGGTCTGTAAACACTTTGAAAACACGCCATGATGAAGATAGAAGCCATCTTTGCATACGTCACAGTTGTAAGAATCTCGGCAGCTTTGACAGTTAGTTCTGCAACCTAAACAAACAAAATTGGGCTTTGATGAACGCAGATAGGACTAGAGGGGGCGGTGAACCGTTTGCCCCAAAATTCTCGCAAGTTGCCCAAATTTTTACGAAACAGTAAAAGCGAAACGAGGGTTATATGATGCACTAACACAGGCCCACAGATGAAGTGAAAATATTCCAATACACCAATCAGAGCAGACCACACAGCTACATAATGGTGAGTCAGAATCAGTCGACCCCATCGCCTGAAGAAGACTAGCAGTAAGCAGTCGAAACGTCGCGATCAACATCCAGTGACTACATCGTGTGACAAATGAAGAATTTATATTATCATCATATCAGTTTCCATGATGAACAACAACCCGTTCCTTAACAATATTCTTACATATGAAACTATCATATGAGCTTATTAAAAGAAATAGAAAATATCTCTTTTCGAAAAAAACATTCACACGCGTGCAAACTTCTTTAAAAATTGTCTTTTCCCAAATTTTTCTTGATGCCCAAAAAATCTATGTGCCCATTTTTTTTCTGGGGGGGGGGAGGCTGCAATCCTCTCCCCCCCCCCCGCCACTCGGCCGTGCGCCTATGAGGTTTGTAATCCTGGTTATGAAACTGATTTATTCCGTCGCGCTTTCTTCGTGAAAGCACACACACCCAGAGGTAATATGCTATACAATGAGGTCTTTCTATCGATGATCGCGAGCACATAAACACAGGCTGTGTATACGTGCAGGCTTCACCACGGAAATAGAAGACGCCTGCACTGTCTACTCGTACCCTTCTATGATAAGAGATATATTTTGGTTCTACAGTACATCATAGTTTTCGTTGAGTGCAATAAAGGCAACTTGGAAACAGCAAACCAGCCATGAAACGTGAAGTTGACTTAAGTGAAACAATGACTCCATGTACAAGGGCACAATATGATCTGATGGAGCAGAAACATTGAAACCGAGTTTCACACACCAATGCTGTATTTAGCCCCATATCTTAGATTTCAATCAAGACAATGTGTCAAGGTGGTACCGAATTTTGAAGAAACTGGCTCGATAAAATCTTACATGTGGTAATGTGTGTATTGGACACATTGGAGAACCGTTACTTGGAATATCAACAACAGAACCGGAACCTGAATTCCGATTATATTCAGGATCTGAACAAGATGATAAGATAAGTAACGCTTGGCATCCGGGACTCATTGAAGTTGCGGTAGGGATGACCGGAATTTTGGAATGCAGTCAGTTTAGCCAATACAACATAAATGGTTGTCACGTCTGCTTCGAAAGCAGTACAATACAAACTATCAAACTATATACAGGGGTTTCAAAAAGGTTTTTTACAAGCGGCTGCTGGAGGTAGATCAGCTGGTTGCTGTGACAACAAAAGGGGCCATATTTAGGGCCCCTTTCCACTAGGGGGTCTGGGGGAATGCTGCGCCCCAAAAATTTAAATTTAGAAACACGGCAATGCAATTTCCAGCATTCTGGACATAAGAAAGAGTGTTGTTTGTTATTATTTGTACTGAATGGACGGCGGTAAGAGACATGATAGGCGGCGGTAAACCGCTGGTAACCGGCTCTTATTGAAACCCCTGTATATAGTACTGGGAGACTTCAACACTGAACCAAAAAAGCACAATATCAGTTTCTGGGCAACTGTGCATCTACCCCTCCCCTAATCCAACAAGTTATAATGAGTTAAAACGTTAGCGTTAATGTTGGTCTAGGGGAGGGGTAGGTGCACGGTTGCCCAGAAACTGATATTGATCCAAAAGCACTTAGGTGCAAGAGGTTATCATAAACTCGTCTAAGGAATAAAGTTAGCTACAACGGGTTGCAAAAGCGTTGAGACACTATCGATAAAAAGCACCTCTTCTTCCTTTCAACTTCTACCAGCACACAGTTTGTTGATTTTCCAGCTCCCCCCTCCCTCTCCCCCTTTCAATGTTGTATGTTTCACTTTTCAGCATGGTTTTGCATTGGTGGCAACATTGATAAGGGGTAAACATTGGAGGATAACATTGGAGGAGGGGGGGAGGGGAACTTTATTGTATGAGAGCATTGTTAAATTAGTAACACTCCAAATAGGTGTAGTGTCTCAAGTAATTTTGTACCTAGTTGTAGGTTCCCCTGTGGTAGTTGCCTATTAAAGGAGAACGTCTACTTACTGTCACAATACGATTGATCATTCAAGACATCTTTTCGTTTGTAGAATCCTGAGGGACAGCTTGGAAGGCATTTGGTAGCTCCGCGGTATTCTAAAACCCAGTCTGCTTTACACCGAGTACAGAAAAAGTCCGCACACATTTCTGACATAAATAAAAATATCAAATACTACTTATTATCAACCGAGAGTGAGGTTATTACAGGGAAATCTAGGACCAAGTCAAGGCCGAGGTCTGAGATTTCCTTGTAATGACAGAACAGACAAGGTTAATACGTTATTATATGGCCTCTTTATCACCGGAAAAAAGAAAAACGGAAGGGTTTTCAATATATGCTTGCGCGCGCAAGAGATCGTTCGAGGTCATGTTCAATGAACTGAAACACACCTGACCATGCGATCGAAACAAGACGTTACTGAAAAAAACAGTTTCTTTGAAAATGAGAGAACTTTTGTCCAAATCAAAGGAAATTTCTTTTTTTTTTTTAATTTTCATAATGCCCGGTCATTACAAGGAAATCTTGCCCGCTCAGCAGCCAATCAGAGCGCGTACTATTATAGCCATATAATAATATTAAGACCTATTGACGTTTTAAGAACAATACGCTATCCAATTCGAGGTGTTTGATTTGTTAAAAAAACAGGTAATACATTTATGTCCTATATACACCAGACATTTAAAGCATTGCCACTCTTCTGCTTTTCAAGATATCTTGCTGAAAAAATTCATGTAAACAAAGCATCAAGTAAGAAACAACGTGTAGAAGTATAAGGTTTTTTGCTGCAAAAGGTTTCGTGTAATTATCAATCGAAAACTCAAACAGATCTGAAAGAACGGCTCCAAAATATGGGACATGAGTATATTACCAAAAAACACATGAATCTAGTGTTTTGTATAACTTCTTAAAAGGAATGGTTTGGAAGGTTAAAATAAAGAAAAAGCAAAAACAAGTCGCGTTTCATCACATATCGAAATACTCCAAAATGATTGATTTCATGATCTTTCACTTATGCCCTTTTAATAAATTTGAGAAAGCACAGTCAAGCTTTAGATCTCCTTCCCTTTAGAAAGTAAATCAATTTCCCAATGCTTGTACCTTTGGCAAAATGAGCATCATTTTGGACCAAATACTAATTTATTAAAAGCTAGGTAGATCATGTACCGATGTTTGGCGAAGGACACCACATAATCTACTTTAAAGTCAGAAAAGAAGCCCAAGGGTAATAATCTCTCTTGTTTGATCGGTTAAAAATGATCTCCATCTTTCTTACCTGCGCGACACATGTGACCATGTTTGACGAAACCAGGAGGACACTGTTTCACACACTGAACATCAGAGCCGGTTTCTCGCTGGAAAAGTAGGTATCCGTCTTGGCAACGATCACAAATGCTGTGAAGTGCCTCTTCACATTGAGCGCACTTAGGTATCTTTGGGCACGCTGTTGAAAAAATAAGAAGATCAAGAATGGATAATCCGCGACCGAAAATAAATCTCTCTCCTCTTTGGTTCAAGTCAGCATTAAAACAGGAGTGTCAGATTTTTTCTTATTCACGCATGTTTTTATCAATTTTAAAATTTATTGATAGAATAATTAACATATTGTACGGTTAATTTCTATATTATAATAACATTTATTTTTCTTGCAATTTTCTACATGCACATTAATTGTGAGGATACACGTATGCTCAATATTGCAACAAAAAGAAAGAATTCGAAAGGCGAAATGAAACATAACATACGTAAAAAAATTATTATTAGTCAGACTTCCTAAATTTAAAACTTGATGAAAATATGTCTTAGAAGTCAGCCTACTTTGAATCTTCTAACTTTTTTTTCTTTTTAAGTAAGGTTTAAGAAACAGAAAGTAATTTTTTTCCATTTAAAGCCTTCGTAAGCTAGTTGTAGATTTTTCTAACCCATATAAAAGTTAATAAAACATGTGTGTAATCACAAGAAAAAAAATATTTCTGTCAATGAGAAACCGCACCCCAACTGGTTACTTAATTAATCAATTGCCAAAATAATATTATTATTCGTGCCTCGGTGTTTCAGCAAGGCCTAGGGACTAATTAAGAAAGGAAATCTCAATCTAATGCGATTTTAGGATTTCTTGATATCAATGTATATCCGGTCGATCTTAATCACTTCCGCACTGGTGTTTTAGGATTAATATTTTTGATAAGTGTTGCCAAAAGGCCCCTGGGAGCACTTGATGCCGCTGGATAGGAAGAGCATGGTTTTGCGGTAGTCAAGGCGTGATAAGATAAAAAATATCGGAGATCTGTGGTCTAAAAGACAATAATGAAACTAAAACCAAATTCAAAGGTGGTCAAGATTAAAATTTCAAGTCAAGGAGTTCACTGAACAAGCATGCTTGTAACGTAAGAGTGACTATTTTACTCAAATGTTTCTTTGTATAATGTAGTGCTCTGCACGGATTTTTAATACGCTTATGAGAGAAGCCGAGAAAAGCAACCTGGTATATATGCATCAAGTTAGTGACGTCATGAAATGTATGCTGAAAAGGCCACGGGTCCATTTCTCAAAGAACTCGAAAACTTCCATTTTTAGGTCGGTGTCTGCTGAATATTTTTGTAACTTTTTAGCGTACATGCAATTTAACTCAGAATTCGCAACGTTTAATCTTGAAAAACAAACAACAAACGAAAAAATAATGATATTGCGATTCCCTTTCTAAACAATGCGATCATAACTGAATAGCTTTTCGGGTCCTGCATAAGTTACCCGACTTTTCGAGAAACGGGCTCCCAGAAACATTTGAGGGGTTTCAAGACCGGTTTGGATAACTAGATACAACATTTATTTATTACACGGATTTGGACGTTAATACAGCCAAAGTTTAGTTACCTTGTTGGCTTGCACACACTAGCCCGCGATTATCCATCATCGTCTCAACCAGCCCCTCTGGGCATGTAGATACACAGAGTCCCCCCCAATAACTATCAATCAATTTGAAACCTTTCTGGCACTTTCTGCAAGTCCGATAGTCGAGGCACAGCTCACAGTGGGGGACTGTCTGGCTGCATACTATAAACAAGAGACAAATTACACATCCAGGGATTAATGTTACTGGAGGTAGATAAGCGAATACTAATGCAACTCTTGATATGAATGACATTCTAAGTTCCGCAGACTGAGCCCGTGATAAACCTAAGAACCAACTACAAATCGAGAGGCCCTTCCCCAAAAACATTGTATTTAAATCCGTGCGGAAGCAATAATAAAAGTATGGTGCACAGATAACTAGCTATTACTGTCAATAGTTTCTTTCGTTTATCTTTCCACTGCTAATCTTATTCTCCTCTTTGAAGGGAGGGTGATGTCATAGTTGCAACTCGTGCATGCATCAAGCGCTTTTTTAGAGATTGATAAGGTTGCGTCTTAAATTATGAGGAAATTGTAAAGAAAGAACTGAGTACTTTGAATTGTTTCTAATTAACCTCTGCCATCTCAGGATGTTCTGCAATATAAGATCCGATTTAAATACTTTACACAACCTATACAATTCATCTGTCATCGTTATGAGAAATTAGTCTCTGCAGGTTCAAGGGAAATATTACCATATCGGGCAACCAAATCTGTAATAAAAGTATGGTCGCTCCGACGAAGGGCTAACGCTCGAAACGTCAGCACCTCCGTTTTACCTTACGGTGGTATAACTTACTTAATCAACTCGTTTGATTTACCCAGTTTGTTGTGTCAACCAAATCTGTGTTTGGAAAAATCTAGAACGTGAATTTGATGGCAAAGATGAGAATTGCTTTTAAAGGCGTTGACTTTGAAATAATCATCAGAACTGAAATATGACAACGAGTACGACGACGTTAAAATGGCGTTACCAGACTGAACAATTCGTGAAAACTCAGTTGCAGTTCTTTTGGGCACCTCAGTAATTTTTTCGAAATCAAATTTTAAAGGATTGCAACAGAAAGAAATGTTTAATTTCTTGGGTAAAAGAACTCCCACGGTTTCCTGAACGTTCTACTTGACAATTCTAATTTCGCGCTTGTGCAGTAATCGGCTTTTTTTTAAAATTTCCCTCGTGAATTAATAAGCCTTTGTTTGGTGCTAAAGCTATTGTTTCAAGATCTCCTTTTTTAGACATATTTGCGAAACAAAAAGCATTGTCTTTGAATTTGATCAGCTTTTCTTGATACGCATTATTGGTTTGCCAGAAAAACTCTAATTTTACTTGCGTTGAGTACGTTAAAGTGCAGAATAAACTACTGTTGGACCAAGTAATGTCTCTTCCTTGACGTCCGTAGTGAAGACCGATTGAAGTAGATCCCCGCGTACCAGGAAATCGTGACGAGTTTCCGCCAGTCCCGCAGCTAAGCAGTGCTCTCCAAGAGTTAGATTCCCCCAGTTGTCAGTAAAGTACCCGTTCAGTCCGGAATTTACAGCGTCACAGAAAAAATCGTATCGTCACAACAGACTTCAGTGGTGACAAATGACATCGGGAATAGCCCGCAGTAAGAGAGAGCGAACTCTCTGTTTCAACATTAGAAGTATATGCGTCAAGTGCCTGGCGGTACGACAGCAATGTACAGTTTATGAGGAGGATCGGAAAGGTTCCTTTCCAATTAACCATGAATTAACATTCTTTATAATATAGCTACGTTCTTACGCGCGCTCTGATTGGTCAAAAACCTATGTTTTATCAGAGTATAAAACAGAAAAAGCGTGTTTTATTGTTTTTCGCCACATTACCTCCACTCGACAATCCTCTAAGAGATGGCGAAAAACATTTTTCTTTGAAGAAATTCATAATGGAATTCTCTGCGAAGCAGCAGAAAGTTTTGAAGCTGAGAATAATAAAACAAATAAAGAAGAAGAAGCGAAAAAAGTCGAGAATTTGGTATTAAATGGCGTCGGTTTGTCGATCTGTGTGCTTTGTTGTTTCTACTCGCGGCATGTAAAATCTATATCATAAACCAAATAAAAAAGCCTAAGTCGTGTATTACACTGTGATTAAAACACTGCGGGCATTTGAGAACACTCGAGAAATGTAGAAAACACTCGCCTGTGGCTCGTGTTTTCTACATCTCACTCGTGTTCTCAAATGCCCGTCGTGTTTTATCACAGTGTAATACACGGCTTAGGCTTCTTTATTTGTTAAGTAGCATACATTTACACCTGGAAATCCAATACAAAATTCTCACAAAAGACGAAATTTTCAAAAAGCGAGTCACAGGGCCATTGGAGGGCGTTAGTCAGTAACAACAAAGTATCGCCTACCATCGTCTATTTGCCTGAGTTGACCCGGCTTCGATCCCCTTGTCTCGAAGTCCCTGGCTAATGCTTGGCCGTTCACAAGGACAGATGCAAGCTCCACGAGAAAAATGGCAAATGAAACAGCCATTCTCCATGAAATTTACTATTTCCAAACCTTTGGTGGATCTGCTCAGCTGCGAGCTGGAATGCTGTGTTGATCCACTGTTCGGCAACCCTTTTAAGTAGTGCCCGTACTTCTTATCCAGTGACAAACAAGTAAAGGTTACCCGCCTTATCAGCACTGTCAATCAGGGCTTACTTCTTCCGTGACCTGCAGGAAATCCTCGGCACGTATTAGAGTGATCATTGTGGTGCACCGCAGATAAAAGAGATCGTTAAGCCCAGAAGGCAATGGTTAGTGCCTTCGTCGAGTCTTACACAACGGTAATAAAAATGAACCGAACATGCTGGAACAGACCAAATCTGTCATTGTACTGGGAAACTTATTTTTTGCCTTCTATAAATCATTTCCCTGAGGACATATTGCTGACTAAATAAAAAATTCCCCCTGCGGTTGAATTGCATTTTTCTTGCAATCATGACGAGGTCAAGACATTGCTTATCTGAGATCACTTCAATAAGGACTTTCAGCGGAAAGCCCAGGATGTTGAGTGCAAGTTCACCTATTTCATAAAAACTGAAAAACCGCTCACTAACACACGTTATTTAATATTCAAATCCATGAGGTTATAATGGTTATAATGGTAGACCTGGAACTAAGATCACCAGATGTGACGATAACCTTTAAAGCGTGGATATTTACAATGTCGCATTTCGTGAATTTTAGAAGCTGATATAGCTTATAGCAAAATGTTTATTTTAAAAACTGTAAAAATGTACAGAGGTCATGTTGAAAGTAAGATAAGCCTGGCTGAAATCGAACCTGTCCGGCTTGGTGACTTTTAATCAAAGTTGTTGTTATTCATCTTTATCGCTAACAACCCTGGCGGAAAACCCATATTCTGAAAGATTTTAAACATGAAATCAACGCATTACAGGGGCTGGAAGGAATGGGGGTATGTCAACTAACTTGTAAAATCACTTCTCTCCCCAAAAAGGGTTTCCACCAAAATCGTGTATTCACTCTACGTACGGAAGTCTACCTAGAGGAGGCATACATTCACGTCTTACTCAAAGCACAGTGTCTTCAGTCTTTGCCTAGAAAGTCTGCAGTACGTAGCTCAGAGTTGCTGACTAAGACGATTCGAGAACAAATCATCAGTGTAAGGATTCAAAGCACCGTGGCTTCAGTCCTTGTCTAGGAAGTTTACAATACGCATAGGCGGTGCCCCCAACCAGCAGATTGAGCCAAAAGCTTCTGAGAGACATTTCTATAGGTTACCTGTCATGTGTAAATAGGCTGCCTAAAGAGATGTTTTTATCACCTAGAAGAATTTGATCTGTTCGGATATCTTAGCTGAAATTGAAAATTTTAGGGAATGACATCTTCATTTCAGAAATTGATAGCTGGTCGTTCCTTCTAAAACCTTCCCAACGAATCAGTTGCTCATCCGAAATTGCTAGGTGACCTTTTTAAGTGCCAAAAATTGCAAAAATATCCTTTCCGAAAACGTAAGGGACTACTTTTCTCTTGCAGCGAATATTTTAGGTGATTTTTTAGGGAATGAATATCTATTCAGATACACGGTTCGAAAACCCGAGGGCCTGTGTGTCGATCGAAAATTCTAGCTCACCTTGCTTCCGAACAGATTTTTACCGAAAATAGTCGTTGAGTGCCCTTGTACGAAGCTTAGAGTTGCTGACAAAGGCGATTCGAGAACAAATCATCTGGTACGGACCGGATTCGCCTCTTAGTAATCGGATTATACGAATAACCCCTTTAGGCGATCAGATTTGTTCTCTTCCGTTCCGCGATATAGAATAAGAGTGCAGAGGTCTGCGTCTGCAGGCTTCAGTTTTGAAACCTTAGATTTTGTCGATAGACCTGTGTAAACATCTGTAATTTGTTGCGTGCATCTCATCGATATAAAATGACCTTGCCATTTTAATGATTCTTAAGATATTTTTTCTTGTATTCTACATCACCATACGTTTTTGGCTTATTATAAGAAATAGGTATTTATGAAAACGTTTTGCTGTTTCCAGTACATTTGAACTAAACTTCGTTTCTGTCCCGAGTATTTCAAACTGAATTCGCCCACTGTGCTTTATTAGTCAAAACAAATATTCGATTTCCCAAACAATTTAGAAGCCAGGGGCGTTGTAGAAGGATCAAAGAACCACAAAACCGCACAACATAGTAAAACATGTTTTTAATAATGTACTGAAATTTGCCAACATGCCAAAATATCAAGCTGGCAATGAGCAGTTTCCAATCAAAATTTCCAAACCACACGAAAAGAGAAAGATACAACGCATCACCGCAAATCTGGCGTTCATACCCGGAAAGCCAACCAACTATACTTTTGTTATGAATATGCTCATCTCGTATCCACAGCCAAATGGAATTTTCCACAACCAAATGGAATATACTCAGTTACGGTAGTCACGCTAACAGCAGTATATTCTGTTCATTGCTTATAATCCACGCTCTACATTGCTGAAAAGGTTCAAGTCGACTTAAGAGCAACAGAAGATCTGTCTGTGTTTTATTATCAGCTAGACAAATGGGCACCTGACTGCTCCTATCTCCTACGGCAATCTTTTGTCTAATATAGACCACTTATGAGCCGGTTTTGCGAGAGAGAATTCGTTTGATTCAAAAATGAATATCGTAAGCCATGAATTTTTCACCCTATATTCTTCATGCAACCGACGGCTGCCTAAATCAGTCAGTCAGGCCGCTCTTCCTCCATATTATTTATTGCGTCAATCGCAAATTAACCAAACGCTGCTTAAACTAGGTACCTGGCAGACCTGATGTGGCACGCGTCGCTTTCAAAAACACTTTTAGTAACACAAGTTCTGGAAATTACCATTGTGTAACATTCTGACCATGTGGGACCCATACATTCAGTTGAATCTAAGTAATTGTTAAAAGCGCGAGATCTAAGCATAATATTTCTTTTCTCTTATTTTTCTCCGCGCCTACACACCCTTAAGGAAGGTGGTTTTTAAAGTGGTTCTCTGCATCATCTGCAGATGTGAATTACAGTTGTAACAAGGGAACAGAGCTGCGGAAGGAG
>OX453280.1:19964761-20129761 GCA_949710005.1 Ricordea florida
CACATTTTGAGTACACATAATCTCATGGGAAATTAGAGCACTGAAACACAAATGATACTCCTAATTACTAGGGAAGTGTGAATACTTTTAGAAGCCATAAAAAAAAAAAACTCGTGCTTCGTGTTTTATCAGAGGTTCCAAACACCTCAAACAATAAAAGCGCTCCACCTTCGGCGTCTGTTTCTCGGTGTTTGAACCCCTGATGAAACACTCGCACTCATCTTTGATATATTACATGATGACATCATAGTCTGATGGAAAGACAGCCGAACAGCATGACACAAGACTTGAAAAAGCCTTGGGAAGGATCCAGGAAAAGGGTTTAACGCTAAACAAGGAAAATTGTAAGTTCCACATGTCTGAGATTATGGGACATCTGCTTTCTGCACAAGGTATTTGGCAGTATCACTACAGATAACGGACCACAGTTCATGAGCCAGGAGTTTCAGAGGTTTGTTGAAGACGAATGTATCGACCGTAGAAGAGTAACCCTGCTCTGGCCTCAGGTCAATGGGGAAGTCAAACTGACAACGTCGATGCTTACTTAAGAGAATCAAGATTGCACAAATTGAGACGAAAGATTGGAGGAAAGAGATTGAATCCTTTGTTGACATGCACAGAGCAACCTCACATAGCACAACTGGTGTATGCCCCGCAGAACTCATGTTCTGAAGGAAGGTGAGGACCCAGATTCCAGGAAGTGGACGACCAGGAAGTACAAGAAAGAGATAAGAAAGCCAAAGAAAGAGGAAAGCCGGGTACCGACGAGAAACGTGGCGCTCGTGAAAGTGGAGTGAAAGAAGGCGACAGTGTGTTACTGAAGCATGAATAGACCAAGAAATTGACACCACCTTCAGACCAGAACCTTTTCGTGTGCTGGAAATGACCGGCAACAGTTTTGTTGATTAATCTGTCATATAGCAATTAGCAATTAGTGAGTGCAGAAAACAGTCTTTGCTCATCATCTACCCTGTGCTGAACTATCAAAACGCCCTAGTCACTACCGGGTGTATGTCATTTCACACAAGAAGAAACGCGTTTTTAGCAAATTATTCACAAAGATAGAAGAGCCCGAGTCCCGCCTTCGCCGTCTTGTTCCATCGATTCGGTGGCTGGCGCATGGCCGCCCTCTACGACTCCTACTCCTTGTACCGGAATAGGTGATGTACGGCACTGTTTCACCATTGTGCGTATACTATTCAGTAACATCTTCTTCATTGTCTGGCCTTGTTTTCCGTCGTCTGTGCCGGTACACGGAATAGGAGCCCGCTCTAAATAACAATCAAAGTAGGACTATGGTGAACTCGTGGATATGTTTACAAAACAGAGAAAAAAGAAATAATTTAAAAATTAACGAGGTGTTTTTTCAGAGTTGTGATTGAATGAACTTGAAGATAATTTTAATAATCTATAATCACAACATAAAAGTGACCAGGGAGCTGAGTAGCTTTTTGAAATAAACATACAGTGAGTACATGACGCCAATCATTTGACTACACTAGGCATCAGTTATAAGGCAGGTGGCAAGCATACAGTTGTTTAAAAATTTGATAACATAAGGGTACAGGATTAAATGGCACCGAAACCAAATGTAGTTCTGGTATCCTGCTGCTCACTGTCTGTGTGTTCAAAGTAACGGGGTCCTTCTGAATAAGGTCTGAATTTTGTTGCCATGACATTGTCAATTTTATCATCATTATAGTTTTTGTTGTCTACAAGTCTATTCAATGTATGCAACAGAAATATCCACCTTGATTCTGCAGCTGATAATGAACAAAACCATGTAGGAAAGCCCAGCTGACGTGATGATCTTAAAATCCTTAAGACTCTCAATCCTTTATCAAGTTGAATTAGTTTATTTACATTACCATCTCATTTTAGGTTATCAGTAGTATATATATTCAGGGTTGCACTTAAAAAACCATCATTAATACAGCAATACATCTTTGTTTTTATCCTTATAACTTCTTGTTTTTACAATGTAAATATGATGAGTCACACAACAGTAAGCAAAACAGGTAAGCCTATTTTTCCAACATGTCTACTTCAACACAATCTAGTTCACTTCAAGGTAAATTCGGAAATCAATAGACAGAAAACGTTTCATTGTAACGGCTTGTGGTGTATTATATATAATATAACGCTTAATACATTTTCTACATGACTTACTCTTTTCGAACCCTGGTTCTCCGTCACGGCATGCGCCTCTATATTTAATGGTAAGCGTTGACATACTTCTTGACCGTCCCAATACTTTTCCAACTCCATTCCTGTTAGTACTAACACTTAAATCAGTAGAAAAGTCCTCCATGCGATGTTTCTTATCCAGGTTGGCCGCAGAAGTTCTTCGGTTTCACATCATGGATTCGTCAATTTATTCTGTTTTCAGTAGTAGTTTCGTTCAATAACGAGCACTCATTTCGCTCAAATAAATTCTCATTCAAGTGCTAATTTCGCTCTATGAGTTCTCATCAAAGCTTACTACATTAGCAAGAGATTTTCTCGTCTTCAGATCACTTTCGAGCCAACTGAAATTCATATACTGCTTGTAATCTTGGGGGCGGTCGATGGCGGTCGATGTCGGAAAAGCGAATAGTTATCTGTTCACGTTTAGCGCCTGGCCGAGTAAAAGGCTCATGAAATTCAGTCTCCAAGTTGGTCATTGTCCTAACTGGAAACATTTAAACTCCTTTTGATTTTAGTAAGACCGCTAATGAGGCCCTGTTAGTGAGGTTCTTTATGTCGCGCGTCTGAGTTTCAAACCTTTTCACGTCGCAATTTCGAAAGGTCGAAGGTCGCTGTCGTAATTTCCCGTGAGCGGCTCGTCGTTCGTCGCCATTTCAGGTCCTTAAGTCGCCGTTTCAAGGCCACGTCGCTTGTCGAAATTTACCCCTAACAGGGCCTCGCTAATCGTCCTCTTAAGCTACAAAATCATTACAAACTCTGGCAACGGTACGATACACTTTCAGCGTGAACTTTCATCAACAGACTTCCGTGACTTCGGTCACGACAATTGTCGTCTTCATATCGGTGCCCCCGAGTTCTATCCGACTAATTACGAAGATGTCTACACTGGAGTGAGTGAGTGAGTGAGTGAGTGAGTGAGTGAGTGACAATTTGCATATCGGAGTCCCCACAAAAACTCGCAAATACGCTTCGCGTATCCACGAGTTAAAAACGGGCCATCCCTGATAAGCTGCAAAATTGAGCGCTTTAAAAGACGTTTTTATTTTCCGGCGATGTGCCTCCTTGCTCATGGCATGTAATTTAGGAACTTACAGGAACTTAATGTACAACTTAATATATGTCTTCAGATTTCACCCAAAGTATTCCATGATATCTTTTCAAAATTGTAAGGCCCAGCCCATTTTGAACAGGATGTAATCATTTTAAGTCCTTTTTAATTGATACTAATTTATATTGATGTAAAATAATTTTATAATTCGCTTATTTTTAAACGCGATGATTTTATCAATAATAAACCAGACTCACCTAACCAGACCTTGCCTGTATTAATCATACTGTCTAATTAACGCAAAAGAGCTCAAAGCACAAATAAGTTTTTCTCATCAGGGCATGTTCAAAGCACAAACATTGAGGTGGTCCCTTTTTCAATTTCGACGCAAACTCTTTGTATGAGCCGAAAGCCGAAGCTGGACAAATAACATGTACTTACTATGCGTGGCTAGTTTTAGTACGAAAGTGTTCACAGTGATCATGAATGGAATGGTATAACACTTTTAATGCCACAGGTGACCCATGTATAAATTCTATTTATATAAATTCCAATACACTATGGCACAAACAGAACACTGAATGATATAAGAATTAAGAGCATAATCACATCAAGGATGCTAAATCTATCAACCGCTAAATTCTCCTGTCTAGAACATAAGGACCTGTATAGCACTTGCTCAGGAGAATTTATACTCGATCTTGGCAGTGAAAGGTTTAAGACACTGCAATTGTAATAATGGCTTATGCTAAAACCTTAATTCATATACCTTAGAGCCTCCAGCCTGACAAAAAGATAAAAATGCTTCTAAGGTCTACAAGGCAATGTCGTCGCCTCCCTCTTTTTCTCGTAGTCAAGCATCACTGCAAGGTTTAACGTGAACGACTATGTTCATGACGTAAGCCTGTCCTTCCTTTGTGCAAAACCTAGTGGAGCATGTTTTCAACCGGGGGGGGGGGCAATTCTCCACTATAAAAGTGACATGGTGCTCGTTGTACCCATTAGGGGTTTAAAGAGAAAATGAGGAAAGAGAACATAACCCCATCTGGTATGATAAGGGGACAGAATCAAGAGAAAATGAGGAAAGAGAACATAACCCCGTCTGATATGATAAGGGGACAGAATCAAGAGAAAATGAGGAAAGAGAACATAACCCTGTCTGATATGATAAGGGCACAGAATCTATTTTTAGCGCGGAATCTATTTCTATCTCGTTCCTCGGCTGCGCAGTTTCCACATGGCAAATTGAAATTACAACCACTCATTGGTCAGTTAAAATAGTTTTCGGATCTAAAAATAGATTCTGTCCCCTTATCATAGTAAGAGAACACAGTATGGAAGATGCGTTCTCTTACCTCATTTTCTCTTTTTTAAATTTGTGGATTGGTACCGTTTAGGGAGCTAAGCCCTAAAATGACTGCTGCCAGAATTGTCTCTGTACCTTTTAGTGGCCTGCGGTAATGTTATCGCCTGATAATTTCAAAAAAGGCCTTGAGGAGGAAATATTTGAAAGTTATCTTCATTTACTATTTTTAAAAAGTTAAAACTATTTAAGTGCCAGTTGTATCATGATTTGTTGTTGAATTGGTGCCTCTTAGGGGTGGAAAGAAATTTGGGAAACACTTTTTAAGGCCTTGTCGAACTACTGTGTTTTCGTTTGAAATCGCACACATTTCTATGCGTTTAGGCCCTCCGTCCACACTAAAACGCTCAGCGTATTCATCGAAACCGCATCGATTTGAAAACGCTCTCTATAGTGGATACAAATGAAAACGCATATGTATCGTATTAGTGTGGATGGTCGAAAACGCATCGAAATGAAAACGATGACATCAGCATAGCAAGTAAGTGGTACTTTAAACACGGTGGATGCAAACATGCTTGTCGTACTAGCAAATTTGATCGCTTGCTTGGAACTTATCCTTGTACTGCTCAACCTCATATTGGTTTCGCATAGAAGAACAACCTCTGTTGTAGAGGCCTTGATCCTTTCATGGGCTTTGCAGCGTAGAATCAGAGCAGGCACACAACACCGAAGATCAAGAAGATTTTGGGTTCGGCCTGGTAGTACAAGCGCCTGGTGGGAGAACGAAAATATCGCAGGCGCGCCTCGATTGAGAATGCGCACATTGTTTTATTTACATCACATCAAACCATTCAGCGTTTTCGGTCGTTTTAGTGTGGACACTTGAAACCGGTATGAAAACGATAGTGTGGACACGGATCGACTGATGTGCTTTCGATGTAATCGAAAACGGATCCAAACGAAAACGCAGTAGTGTGGACAAGGCCCAAGGATGTTCTCCAAATTCCCCGACGAGCACCCCCGTCACGTTTACACGGGGGTTTTCAATTCACTAAAGTAAAGGCATCTGCTTTCTCGTGTAACATCTCTATCTCCTTGCTAGATGACTGGTCAAGAAATTGTAGTAAACCAGGTAGCTACATTGTAAGAATATTTGATTTTGGTCTTAAAGTTCATCATTATATGGCTATGAAAGCCTCCGTTGGCGAATTTGGAGGGCGACCCTACAGCTGTCTTAAGGTTTAATACCAGTGGTTCGCAATCCACGGAATGAACAACTGAACAATAAGACAAAAAAAAATACAATGCGCCAAGACCTATAGACAATGGAACTGTAAAACAGCCAGTCAGAAAAAAATGGAGCCTCTTCACATATATCTCCAGTCAAATTAGAGCTGCAGCCGTGCACAGACCTCCCTCTAATGAACATGCACAAAGCTACATAACAACAAGTTACAAAATCATCGAGGCAACGAGTTCAAAAAACACAACTTCTTCGTTCAAGTCACTGCCGACACAGCACCTCACTCAAAGTTTTCATCATAATTCTGCATCGTTGTAGTTACAACAGCCTTAGCTAAAAAGTGTTAACGCGCTCGTGGTAAGTAATTCCAGCCAAAAGGGAAGATGAAGAGTAGAGCGCATTGAAAATTAAAGTGTAATGATATTTACATGCTGTTATTTTGCAAACTGCCTGCCAAAAATTGTATGACATCTACAACATGTCATGTGATATTTTCAACAGTATTGAAAATATCACATGATAGCGGCATGTATGACAGGCGATGAAATACGCTATTACATCCAGAGATCGTTTCGTCATTTCTCTTGTTCTTTCATCTGACACGGTTATTTGATCCTAAAAAAATGTAAATACAGTGAGAAGTAAACAACTATTTTAATTTGAAGCAAGAAAGGTGGTTTGTCTGATTCTCGCGGAGTAGTACGTGGCGGAGGGAGGGAGGAGGGACCGTTTCTCGAAAGTCCCTTCAGCTTCACGGGTCCAGAGCCCAATTTAGGGAGGAGTCAACTAAATCAGGAGCCCATGCATCTCCCATACTCGGCCTTGGAGTCAACCCTTTCCCGTGTGGGTTTATTTTTAGAACGGCTATCAGGGGAAAAGACCAACTCAAAAGAGAGATTTGACAGACTTAACAATCACGTTTAATACTAGCTAACCAGATTGCAAAATACAGAAATGGCGGTTAGCGAGTAACGTTTAGACGATATGTTCGACGACAGTTCTGATGTGGTCGACGTCTCATCGAGCGATTTCGTGGGAAGAAGTCGTTCTAAAAATAAATCCACTCGGGAAAAGGTCACTCAAGGAAATAGTATAGATAGAGGCTCCTGACCAAATGCAATTGCAATTCTTAATGAACAAAACAGCCAAACGTGTAAGTTAACAGAGAATTGTATTTGGCTAATCTTGAAAACCCGCAACGAAATTGTAAACATTACGATCAAAAAAGAGCTTTCCAGACCCAGTAAGTCACCAGGCCTTCGCATAACCGGGCCCCTGGATAATGTTCAAAAACCGTAAAGTGCTTTAGTAAACATCAAAACAAACGACAAATCCAAACATTGTAATTCTTCTGCATATTTGTTTGTGGAATATTGTCTTATCTGAAACGCAAATAAAAGGATTCCAGCTTATTTTTTTTTTGTTAGCTTTGAAATAGATGTACAAACTGATGAACGCAATGCGTGAAAAACGAAAGCGCTCGCAAACCCGTTACCAGGACCCTCTATGTTTGTCAGCCCCAGAAGAACGGGAAATGGTTCTGAGAACGATTTATGGGCGTGCCCGTTGACTTAGAGTTCAGAAATTTTAAACAAAGGGAACGTCGGTACTAAAGCGTTTGCATAGATTGTTAGCGGATAAAAACCATCCAGCCATTTGTCCGCGGTTTCCCAGATTGACTCGGAAGCCGGAGGGGATGATGGAAACCAAAATGGCGATGCATAATCTAAACAATCGCGGAATTACTGTTGACGGTGGACCAAACTCATGGACCAAATTTTCTCATTCAGCCATTTGTCAAAAACTCAAAAATTCAAATGTAAATTTCAAAGGTACGCCCACATTGAGTTTCTCGTCTTTCCTTTGCTAATAGATGCATTGCGAGCTCTATCTGATCTTTACACGTTATCCATACCTTTGAGGAAGACAGACTTTTCCTGTTTTCTTGTCATCTTGACTCGTATAACCTAACGGACATGTTTGAACGCATGATGTACGCGATCCCTGAGTCATCTTGGCGGTTCCAGGCTTACACTTTACACAGTCGCTTCTACTTTTGCAGCTTTCACAGTTTTTAACACATTCTACAGTAAAAAACAATGTAGTGAGCTATCAGAGACAGGCAGGAGCCCAGATCACCAAAAAGCGTTCCTCTGTGTTGGGAGGCGTCCCCAGCACAGTAGTAGCTGTGGTTATTTTTAGAATTCATCCGCCATAATAAAAGCGACAACAAAAAATTCGCATCAGAAATTAAATTGTAAGTAGCGCAATTTGATTGGTCTTTGTAACTGAATAAATTTGTTTTCTTTGCCGCGAAATAGAAGTAAAAAATAGAAACAAATCTACCGTGTTGGGGCAAAGGGATAATATGGGAGAGCAACGCTCCTGGTAATGCGCTCCTGGAGACAGGCTTAAGTTTTGCTTTGCTTTAAGAGGTCCAGGAGGACTGGAAATTGCATTCAGAATTTTTTTTTTTTTTTGAGAAAAGTGTCGTGAAGATTCAGAAAAATTTTTTGTGTTTCAAGATCGAAACAGGCAATTTCTAAACCCATTCAAGGGTTTTGAATTGACTTTTTTCCCAAGAAATAGTTTATACTTTTCGCCAGCTTGATTTGAAAGACGAAAATCTCACTTTGAATTGCGTAGGATGATTTGGGACAGTACCCAATCTAATACAGGGAAAATATTGGTCCCCGCGCGGCCAGAAGTGAGAAAATCGTATTGCCCGGTCTTAGTTATTGGTCCTGCGGTTGCTTTAATTGTAAACTAAACGGCACTTACTCAAACAAAATTTTTGTTTGTGGCCACGGGAATAGTATCCATCAGGACATCTTCTGATGCAGTGCTTTTTGTTGTGGCTTACTCTAAACCAACCCACTTTGCAGGTTAAGCAGTACTCATCAAAACAGCCGTCTGCAACAAACACAAAAGATTTCAAGTTATGCTGTGACTGGTCGCGTAACCGGCAATATATGCGTTTATTTTTTTCTCAAGCATCTCAGCGGGCCGGAATCCCAAATCCTCGGATCTGGTTGGCTAATCGCGCGCTCGTTACCGGTCCAGCTTTTTACGGTACGGACCACGGTCCGGATTATTATCCGCGCTATTCGCGGCAAATTGAAAAAAGGCAAACAAACAGAAAAAATAAATAAGTTATTTACCGGTCTAGGTCGGTTCGTATGGGAAAAAACTGTGCCCTTGTCCCTCGGGCACAGTTTTTTCCCATACGGACCTCCCGCCCGGTAAATAACATACATATATTCTAGCAGAACACACACACATGGATGAGGTTAGACTGCAGTCCTTTCTAAGCACATGCGGCTAATAAATAGTTCCCCTAAGTCTTAAAAGTTAATTTGTTTCTATTTTCTCTTTTCTTTACTGTCGTTATTAAAAGTTTGTTTTCCATTTCTTCTTTTTTTTCTTAATATTGTTATATCTATTTTCTTTAAAGTTGCTGTATACACATTTTCTGTTGTTGTACATATATATATATATTTTTTAAACATCTAGTCCAAAATTAAGTAGCCCGCCTAGAATAACTATGCTAATTGCGGTCTACTATGGTCTCTGTAGTTGTTTTTAAATAAAGTGCGTGTTGTTGTTGTTCATTCAATTCATGCAAGGGAAAATGCCAAAAAAATTCATGCAAAGAAGAAGGTAAAAAAAAAAATTCTTGCAGAAGGAAGGTCCAATTGTGACTTTTTCACACGTAGTAAAAAAAAATCGTGCAGAGAGGTTCACCTGAAAAAAAAATTCCTGCACAAGCAGTGAGCGAAAAAAAAAATTCGTGCAAGCTGAAAATTCCCCACCCACCCCCCCCCCCCATCACTTTTCTAATGGTCCGTCCCTAACATCCTTCGCATGGACGTTCGAGGAATAATTATGAAAATGAGAATTACAGGGAAGGTACGAGGAAGGAAACCAGCGTCCTCGTTTTTAGATTCTCGAAACTTCGTGGCTGTTCAGACCGTGACTACGCGCTCCCCGCTGAAGGTTAAAAAAAAGGAAATAAAAATGGAGGAAGTTAAATCAAGTTAAAAAGTAAAGGATTAAAAGGAGGAAACTAAAAATATATTTAACGATATTGGTATCAAGGAAGCTTTACAACAAGGTTTTTCCTCCTTGTACTTACCTTCTAAAATCCGTTGGCACCTTCTTCCTTTGCCTATAAACCCAGAGGGACATGACGAAACGCATGTTGCGTTTGAGAACACTGATAATTTAAGCTTCATGTATCTGGGGTTACACCTGCGACAGCTGACTTTATCAGGGCATCTCTCACAGTTGCGAATAGTTCTGCAAACTAAAACAAAACCCAAAAGATTCAGTATAACATTTGCTTGTAAAGATGTACGCGTAGCTAATGTGACCTACGTGCAAGAGGTAGCTAATAGATGGTTTTTGCAGCGCTAAAAAGCCCGGCTTCAGAAAGTTTGGCACAACATCAAACGCGTCATTTTACCACCTTCCCTCTTCCACTTCGTCCCCCATCGCTCCATCCCTTTTTTAATTTGTCCCCCAGTCAAGAATCATCCCATGAGCAGGGGGGGGGGGGGGGGAGGTGGCTTAAAATAGAGGAGATGGCTCTTTCACTTGGCTAAATGCATCATCATAGGGCAATGGTGATATGATAACTTTATTAAAAAATCGCAATTTCAAGATGAAACTTCAATGTTACTGAAATACACTTTTCCTTATAACGCTTTGCACCAATGATAACATAAGTCACTCTACGACTTCTCAATTGTGTCGACTAATCTAGGATTATACACAGATATCGAATAACAGTCACATTCTACCATGTCATTCACCTGGTTGATTTGATCGATTGATAAGACTTATCATCATCATCGTCGTCATCACTCGTGTAAAGCCTAGGCATCACAAAATGTTGAACAGAAACCGCTTTACATATGGTCAAAAACTGTAGTGCTTCGACGTAAATAAATAACTAGAAATTTCAATGTGAAAGTGAGTGCTGGCGAGGGGAAGTAGTTTGGTACTCATCAAGACTGAGGGCGAAGAACAATTCGGATGTCGCGTATCATGATTTAGATTTATCGATTCCTGATGGCGTTTTCCAAAATAAATATCGCATGACGAGACCACCGACGAACATCTCTACACAACGGTCGAAAACTTCTGCCTGCGTGTTTGAAGTAGCGGGCGACGAGCATTTTGACTCAACGGTCCAATATTTTGCCAGAATAGGCGAATAATATTTCCACTCTAAGATAGAATGTTGAACCTCCTCGGGCGACAGAATTTGTGACTCAACGATCAAATATTTTGCCTCAACGGGCGACAGACGTTTTGACTCAATGGTCAAAGATTTAGCGGGCAACGGACTCTTCGACTCAATGGGCGAGCTAGTAACCTCGTGCTTCCCCTTGACGGGCTCTGGATTCACTCCAACAACAGATCTGTTTGTGTGATACACCGATTCAGGCTATTACCGGAAGTTGCATAAAAGCGAGGCCTAAGGGCCCTGGTCGAAACTTACAGAGTGAAACATGGTGGACGAAAGGGCACTTAAAGAGATCAGTTTAAACCTTACACCAAACGATATACCGTGTTCAAGCGTTGTAAATGTAGAGAATATAAGCAAATGGACGATACCCCAGTTAAAATTCTGGTTGAAGTGTAGGAATCTAAATCAACAAGGATCAAAAAAGGATCTCGTGGAAAAGGAAGCATCGGTGACATTAAATATTGATTCGAGTTTTCAGTCACATAGAACCTAAGCAGTGGCCTTTTTTCCCCAGAGTCAAAACATTCAACTCGAACCCTTTCTACAGGGACAAAGTTTATGATCCTGATCCTGATCCTGATAGAAGCTACACGAAGGCAAAGCTTGACCAACTGAAGCGGTCAAATGATTCAGTAGGTAACACGCGCAGCCAAACAAGCTTAAGTGATTCGCCTTTTGATAACTTCCCGCCAGACGAGTCCACGCTATTTTCGGAAGACTTTGCTGCTTTACCACCATTTGTACCGATGGACGCTTTTGAACAAGTTAAGAACTCTGGAAAATCAGTTA
The DNA here is from genome assembly GCA_949710005.1 of Ricordea florida. Classification (NCBI taxonomy): domain Eukaryota; kingdom Metazoa; phylum Cnidaria; class Anthozoa; order Corallimorpharia; family Ricordeidae; genus Ricordea; species Ricordea florida. The sequence continues at coordinate 19,976,589 of OX453280.1, forward strand.
AGAAGTTTGCCAATGCAGATGCTGTGATAAACTCAAATGACAAGGGCCTTCGAATGATGACCTTTGTGCATGATTTACAAGTTTACCACAACGTAGAGAAAAGTCTTCTATATTTGCGCGCTTGCTGTTGGGCGTCCTATAAAAAGAATGTTAAGTACAAGGTAAAATTGGTTCTTAACCAAGAGGGAACTCCCAAAATTGTTGCAGCCAAGTGGGACAGACAGTGTCCTGCTTCTAATAGTGAATGTTGCTGCCATGTGATGGCAGTAATTTGGAAGCTTGAGGACATGACACGAAAGTCAGAGCTAACAAATTCTAGCATTGACAGCCTACCATGTAAGTCTAAACCAAGACAATGGGGAAAAGGGCACAAGCGAGAAGTTGAGTTCCATCCTGTGATGGCATGCAATATAGTTAAGCCAAGGCATGCCTCTGACCTACCTGGGAGAAAAAGAAGAGGTGTGCAATCCCAATTTTATGATCCTAGACCAGAGAAATTTCAGAAACTCGATGTAGATGGTATGTTAAAGCTTAAGAATGATCTTCAGAGCATAAATCCTAAAATACCTTTTGCAGCAATGCTACCAGAGGGAAGATCTATTTCAACAGTTAAAACCATAGTTGGAACTGTTGCCTATGGTTCAATAATTCACAAGCAACTTCAGCAATTTACGTCTGTAACTTCTTGCAGTACTGGCAGCCTTTCCAGTGCTCAAAGAACTTTGACTCTTATCTGCAATTGCCCACCCACACCAACTACCCAAGAACAGGCACAATCCAATGATGAGATATCTGATCCCTCCTCTATGGTACAAGGGGAATCACATATGGCAGTTATTTCTGATCTTCAAATATCCCCTACTGATGGAGAACCAGTTTCCCAAGACTGCTCCCAAGTACAAGAAAGGTTGAAATCAACAGATAATTTGCCCCTCACACAAGTGCAACAACAGTCAATACAATTTGAAACATTTATTGAAACACTTACAGATGGGCAAAAGGAGATTGAAAATGCAACAAGAGGGCAATCAGTCAATCCTGTTTGGTTTGAACAAAAGCAAAACAGGATAACTGCTAGTATCTGTAAAGATGTCTATTCTCATATGAACAGCCAAAGGTCAAAGATACCAGAAAGCCTCATTAAAAAAATAACAACAAAAGGGAAACCCCACAAGAATGTGAGCTATTTACAAGCTAAAGGCCTTAATTATAAAAGTAAAGGATTGATATATGGTATTGAAAATGAGCCAGTTGTAGCAAGTTTGTACGAAGAGTACTTGTTAACATTGCCAGATGTAAAAGCAGTCACAGTTCAAGAAGTTGGCCTAATTGTGGACATAGACAATACTGTTCTTGCAGCAAGCCCTGATAGAATTGCAACAGTTCACTACCAAAATGGTAATACCGAGATACGAAATGTTGAAATAAAATGCCTTGAGTTAAAGCAGGATGTTTCACCAGAGGTTGCCATCAAGGATCATCAAAAAGAAACAAGTTTTCCATTCACAGAGAAAAACTCTCTTTATGAAGTGAAAGAAAAACATAAATATTGGTTTCAGTCTCAGATGCAGATGGGAATGACTAAGCTTCCATTGACTGATTTTGTTATTTTTACCAGCTTACGATTTCCCATTTTGGTTCTAAAGGTCACATTCTCGTCAAGATGGCAATATGAAATAAAACCAAAATTACTTGCATTTCATGAGAAATATATTAAAGACAAGAGATGACTAAAGCTTAGCATTGCCAGCAAAAATCTCAACTTAACATGAGGAAAAGCAAGCCTCAAAGTGAGTTCATAAAGAAACTTGCAGCACTATGAAACTACTAATATATTGTCTGAGGATTTGAATGCTTTTAGCTTGATGTTGTGTTTAAGTGTTCTTGAAATACAAACTTCTGCACAAACTAGAAGTAGAGTATTAAATCGTTATTTTAAATAGAAATGATTGGATTTTGAAAGTTTACTAACAATGCACACACAGTCCAGATCTGATTTATGGAGCCAAAGCTGGAGAGAGGCAGAACTTGATTGAAAATATTACAAGCCTTTATCCGCTTTATTCCTCTTTCGACATGTATTCTTACATTGGCTATGCTCATTGTTTCAAAACATTGACCTTCAGTAAACTGGTCAGATGCAGAAAATCTCTTTGGAGGAATATATAGACTCCCTCCTCTGAGAGCAATCAGTTCATGGATTTCAAAGCCTGTGTCAGCAAGATATTGATCTCCTTGTTCAATGAGTTGACAAAAATCACTCCTTTGTATGATTTCTTTGTCACTGATCCTTCCTGGATATAATTGGCTCACAAAGGTAATCCAGCCACTTGGTGAAATGCAAACTAGCCCCTTAAATGTGTCATGCGACTTATAGTCAGAATACATTTCTGAGTGCTTCTGATAATCCTTGGGTAATTCACATTTCAGTTCAGTGCAGTCAAGAATTCCTCTTACACTTTCATATCTTCCCTTAAATGATTCTGGCAAGTGCTGCTTTACCTTCTCTTTTGAAGGCCATACAGGCAAACTGCCCAAAAGAATGTAAAGGTAGTTTGCCCAAGTGATAACAATATCAGAGACAGTGCCTACAGACACGTTGAATCTATGCGCCAAGTCACGCTCAAATAATCCAAGTCGAACCCTTGTCAGAAACAGCCACAACTGATCAATTGGTTGTATTTCCCGTTTTCGTTGTTTTTCTTTCTTCTGACCTTGCAAGAAAGGAAATGCAGTGTCTGGAAGGTCTCCGTTTACTTTGAATCGTGCCTGGTTCCAACTAAGTAGCGACTCGGCACTCGGTTTCACAAAGTTCCAGAATGCTATCAAGGCTTCGTAAGATTGAAATCCTGTGTAGAAAAATATATCGTCATCATTGGAGCTAAAACGTTCCAGGGAGAATTTTGAAAGGGACAACTTTTCCGTGAGTTTACAAATCTTGGCAAGTAAGTCTCTCTCTTGTGGTTTACCTTCTGACTCTTTCTCCCTACGGTTGTTCTCTGAAGTGTAATTCACTACATCCGGAAGATGCTTCATTTCCAATGGGCCAGCAACTGAAATTCGACGTTTTTTACCGTCTCGAACATTTGCTCTCTCGGACCTCTCACTCCCTTTGTCGTGATCCACCGTCCAAGGAAAAATAGAAGGAACTGCATTCCTAACAAGATCATGTCTACTGCCAGTTAAAGATTTTTTATAATCATTCAAGGTGAAATGTTCGGAACAGCAGAAGAGTGATGTATTAGAAGCGAATTTTTCGTCACTACGTTTCATCCTTACCATCCATATTTTTCTCTGACTTTGGTCTCGTGGAAAAGCGTGGAAAATGAGGTCTTTCCGATTATCAGAACGATTTTTACATAGCGCTGCAGCGCAGCATTTGTGACCGGTTTTATTTCTGTCCCTTTCGTCCGTCATATTTTTTGAGATTGGCGCCTTTCCGAGGGCCCGTAGACCTTGCTTTCATGCAACTTCCCGTAATAGCCTGAATCGGTGTATAGACCGATTGCAAATATGGCTACGACAGCACCAAAGTGAGGCTGTTCAGTAGTAACCGTTGCTAAGGGCTGAGCGGTTCTGTTAGAACATTTCAAGTGTATCTTGCAACGTGTACTTAGCTCTGAAGACATCCAGAGAGAATACGTTTTGGGAAAAATTAGGGCCCAGATATTTCAAATACACAGCTGAAGTGCTTCGAAGGTCAGTGCTTTTACTATAGTAGGGTTTGCTTTTCCCTTGTTATGTAAATGTGTCGCGGCGATACTCACCTGCAGTCGGTTTCTTGCAGTATCTTCCAAAGAAACTAGAATTTGCTTCGACAAAACCAGCTGGACAGTCCTGGACACAAATCATGGTTGTCTTGTTTATGAATGCCAGAAAGTCACTTTCACACTTCTGGCAATTTTCGTTGTCAAGACATTGAGCGCAGTGTGGTACAATCGTCTGGCACTCTACAGGACGAGAAAAGAGTACAGAGTGAAAAGCTTGCCCATACTGAACATAACTATTAGAAATTTGTAAATAGAGAATAATACATGGTATTCGTTACAAAACGTCATGTTTGTCGGCACGTGGCAATGTACACGTTTATTACTAGAAATACGACTCCCGCAAAACCTCGTGAAGCTAGTTTTTAAAGAACTTGTAATTGTTTTTCCTGAGGGATAAAACCCCAATTTATGCATTTACTTATTATTCTATCATTATAACTTTTTTCATTTTCTCATTTCTTGTATTTATTATGATTATTATTATTATTGTATTATTACTATTATTATTATTCTAATTACTGGTACTGATATTATTATTATTATCATTTTTTTATGTTAAACATAATATACTGTTATGGGGTGGGGGTGTATGTCCTAATCTGGGAAAAGGTTCCTCTGCTACTTCAAGCAGTACAGTTTTCTTTTGAATAGGGTTTGTATCAGAGGTGGTAAAAATTACTCAACTCTGAACAATACCATTTCTTCTTTTAGGCTTACAATCTAGTCATGGTTGCCACAGCCAAAGGATCTTGAAATTCCCTGACTTTTTCCTGAAAAATGTAAAATTACCCTTAACAACTAAATTAGTCACAAATTAGTCACAAATTAGTCCTGGTAATGGCCTCTAACCTCTCCTCACAGCCAACCCCTAAACCCAATTATTTAATATGCTTTCAGAAGTCACACACAGTGAACATCAATTCATAGTTTCTTAAGATAACAAAGTCATGGAAAAAGGATTGATTTTCTTGGAAACCCAAAATCAGCTTTTAATCAGTCATGTAATTCTATCAATCCAACACATTTCATGTCACATTCTTGGTTACACCAAACCATCGCTGAATTGCCAAGAATTAAATCAGCACTCTTAAATTTCACATTTTCCTGACTTCTCTCAAATACTTAAACTTTTCCTGACTTTATTTGAAATTCCCTGACGTTTTCCTGACCTTAAAGAATTTTCTTACCCTTACCATTTCCTGACCTGTGGCAATCATGCTAATGCAGTCATTTGCCCATACAGTTAGTGTGGAAAACCATGATTGAAAGCATAGGGCATTTAGGAAACTTCAATGATTTGTTATTACATACAGCAGCCTTGCAATGAATATATAAGAAAGATCGTAAAAATTTTGGCATTACAAACTTTAGTTTCTCCCTTATAGAGTTTTTCCAATGTAAAAGGTCAACTGTATATTGTGGTTGTTATTAAATATTTGAATTTGACATCATAAAAATGAATTAAACAGCATTAAAAAAAAGGTTAAGATTTAATGCTTCATTTTGCAAAGTTGAGCTTAACTTTTCATTTGTGAGAAAATGGTGGGGGCTAAGAGAGTAATTCCAAGGGATACATGGAATTCAAAGGTAAACACGCATTTTGAAATGGCTATGGAACTTGTCTGTCCTAACGAAGCCTTTTTTAATTAAAATTACTTAATACATATATGTAGCAAAGAAATATAGCAAAGAGAAATACTACTCAGAAGTCAGTAATAACATCAAATAATTGCATTGATCACTGATAATATTGCAGAACCAGTCACTTATTGTTTGCCATCTTTTCTGTTAAAAATGCTGAACATAGCTGCTACATCAAACAAATCTACAATATATTTTCACTGTTGCAATGATATCAGATCACATAATTACAAATAATTGCTATCACAACTGCAACCGCTGTATTGGGAATTTCTTTAAAATGGAAGGGAATCGTTTCATTACGAAAAATACCTACTTGCATTCTCATTGCAGTATTACAATACGTGACTGTCATCTTCCATTTCTTTGCGGTTGGTTTCTGTTTACCCTTTCCTGGCACTTTTTCACGACGATAAGGTAATCTGTTTTGTCGTTCGTCTTCTGATTCTGTCTGTATGCTGGAAGTCGTTCCTACTCGTTTTTCGTTCTGAGTCATTTTGCTAAATTTTGTTCGCCAATTTCGTTATGTAATCACTCGCTCATGTCCTGTATACCTAAAACGAGTCTTTGTTTCTATCGATAACAAATTCAATTTCCAATCTAACTTGATGGTAACTTTCCAATCTAACTTGATGGTATTCCTGGTCCTTTTCCTTGCCGATTTCTTTGCCTTTTTTGAGCGAGCAGTTGTTGTCTTAGCTGCGATCTCTCTTGTTATTGTCCCTACCGTCGTTTCTCAATCTCTACTTTGAGTCGCCGCTTCCCGTGTGCCGATTTTTGCGGCATTCGAACTTACTCGACGACGATCTCTCGCCACTCTTTCTTGTATATGTCGGAGATCTTTTTGCTAAGATGTACTTCCAAGACGAGTGAAATCGGTTCCCACAAAATTCACATTATTTTCAAAACATCACTCAAGGAATTCGTAATCGCGGAAATTCACATGGAGTAATGTTGCCAGGTTACCTGGCCTGCGAACAGACACTTTTAAAATATTTAGCAATTATTCCACGAGATCGAGTCGTATATGAGCTAATAGCCAACGAGGCGCGTAGTGCCGAGTTGGCTATAGCTCATATACGACGAGATTGAGTGGAATAATTGTTTTATTATATCTCCAAACCCTCGCTTATGAGACACTGGATTTAGTTTGTACGACAAGAATTGACTTTGTTATTGTTTTTGAACAGAACCATGTTGTTGTCGAGCCGACATATTGTAGAGCCGATGTGTAAAAAAGTTTCAAACACGAGTCTGGCTCGTTTTTAAACATCTCTTTAATGTACTTGTCAATTTTTTTTTCGAGTTAGCAAATTAGTTTGAGAATTTTAAAGTGGAAAAAGTAGGCAGAAATAAAATTAAAACTCAGTTTACGGGCTTCACAGATCTTTCAAAATGGCGGCTGTTTGTAAGAGTTTCACTTTCGTTCGTAGTAAACAATTTCGCAATATAATTTGCTCACTTACCGTCGAATAATTTCATTCCATATTTATTTGCTTCGGTAGTATCTTTTTGGTGTATGATTTTTAAGCAAGACTTGAATTTCTCCCTGTATAATTCAAGAAATCATCCCTCCATGATGGCCGTTTTCCGTGCCAATGGTATATGAGCTGATATACTATGAGAAGGGAACCAATCAGAGCGCGCGTTTGCTCATATACAAGGGTTGCAGATATAATAAAGATATATATATATAGAGGATATTACATGGCCGCGCGGAGATAAGAAATTTCTCTTCGAGTGTTGAAAAATATTTCACGAGTGAGCGCAGCGAACGAGTGAAATATTTTTTCAACACGAGAAGAGAAATTTCGTATCTCCAAGCGGCCATGTAATGTTGTGTTTATTTTATAGATACTGATGAAATTTCCCCATAAAACTAGAAATACGACTCCCGCAAAACCTCGCGAAGGTAGTTTTTGAAGAATCCATAATGGTTTTCCCTATCAGGGCTAAAACCCCAATTATTGTAATCATCTTATCATTACATCATCATTATTATTATTTGCACTGATATTAATATTATTGGTGTTATTAGTATTGTTATTATCATTATTATTATTATTAACATACAATATTTTTATGGGGGTGGGGGTGCATGTCATTATCTGGGACAGGTATTGTACTGCCACCATTTTATGCAATACAGTTTTTCCTGAAAAGGGTTTGTATCTGAGTTGGTAATAATTAAATAGCTCTATATATGGGTCTTAGAATCTAGTGCTGTCTTTCTTCGATACAGTTAGTGTACAAGATCATTTTTGAAAGCATAGGGTATTTAGGAAACTTTAAATACTTGTAATTACATACAGCGCACTTGCAATGAATGTATGTTTTTTGGTTAACCTTCTTTGGTATCAATGATGTTCTGAGTAGTACAGAAAAAAAGTGTCCCCTTCCCCTACATATAGGTCCACATCAATGTATGTATCAGAAAGAAAGATCATTCCTCGCGAAGCGAGGCCGAAGGCCGAGCGTAGCGAGGTTACTAATCGTGTCGGTTCCGGTCAGACCACGTGGCTCGCAAGCCCGAGTAAATCGAGCCGAGAGTTTTTATATATGTATATATATATATATATTTATATATATGTTTATATATATCTATATTTTAAAGGTGTCCGTTCGCAGGCCAGGTTACCTGGCAACATTACTCCATGTGAAATTCCGACATTACGAATTCCTTGAATGATGTTTTGAAAATAATGCGAATTTTGTGGAAACCGATTTCACTCGTCTTGGAAGTACATCCCAGCAAGAAGATCTCCGACATATACAAGAAAGAATGGTGAGAGATCGTCGTCGAGTAAGTTTGAATGCCGCACGGGAAGCGGCGACTCAAAGCAGAGATTGAGAAACGACGGTAGGGACGATAACAAGAGACATCGCAGCTAAGACAAGAACTGCTCGCTCAAAAAAAACAAAGGAATCAGCAAGGAAAAGGACCAGGAATACCATCAAGTTACCATCAAGTTAGATTGGATATTGAATTTGTTATGGATAGAAACAAAGACTCGTTTTAGGTATACAGGACATGAGCAAGCGATTACATAACGAAATTGGCGAACAAAATTTAGCAAAATGACTTAGAACGGAAACCGAGTAGGAACGACTTCCAGCATGCAGACAGAATCAGGGCTCCTACTCCGTGTACCGGCACAGATGACGTAGCGCATTGTTTCATCATTGTGTGTAAAATTATTCAGTAACATGTTTGTTATTGTCTGGCTTTGTTTTACGTCATCTGTGCCGGTACACGGAGTAGGAGCCAGAATCAGAAGGCGAACGACAAAACAGATTACCATATCGTCGTGAAAAAAGTGCCAGGAAAGGGGAAACAGAAACCAACCGCAAAGAAATGAAAGATGACAGTCACGTAGTATTAATACTGCAATGAGAATGCAAGTAGGTATTTTTCGTAGTGAAACGTTTGCCTTCCATTTGAAAGAAATTCCCAATACAGAGATTGCAGTTGTGATAGCAATTATTTATAATTATGTGATCTGATATCATTGCAACAGTGAAAATATATTGTAGATTTGTTTGATGTAGCAGTTATGTTCAGCATTTTCAACAGAATAGATACCAAACAATAAGTTACCGGTTCTGCAATATTATCACTGTTCAATGCAATTATTTGTAAATAAAGCAGATGTCGTTACGGACTTCTGAGTAGTATTTCTCTTTGCTCTTTGCTTTTCTCTTTGCTCTTTGCTACATATATGTATTACGTAATTAAAAAGTTTCGTTGGGACAGACAAGTTCCATAGCCATTTCAAAATGGGTTTTTACCTTTGAGTTCCATGCATTCCTGGGAATTACTCTCTTAGCACCCACCCTTTTCCCACAAATGAAAAGTTAATTTAAGCCCTAATTTGCAAAATTAGACAACATCTTAACCTTTTTCCTTAATGCTGTTTAATTCATTTTAATGATGTCAAATACAAATATTTAATAACAACCACAATATGCAGTTGACCTTTTACATTGGAAAAACTCTACAAGGGAGAAACTAAAGTTTGAAATGCTAAAAGTTTTAGCTGTTTTTCTGTTTGCTGTTTTATGTATTCATTGCAAGGGTGCTGTATGTAATAACAAGTCTTTGAAGTTTCCTAAATGCCCTATGCTTTCAATCATGATTTTCCACACTAACTGTATGGACAAATGACTGCACTGGCATGATTGCCACAGGTCAGAAAATGGTAAGGGAAAAAATTCTTCAAGGTCAGTGAAAAGTAAGGGAATTTCAAATCAAGTCAGGGAAAAGTGAAATTTAATACTACTAATTTATTTCTTGCCAATTCAGCTTTGGTTTGGTGTGGTCAAGAATGTGACATGAAATGTGTTGGATTGGTGGAATTAAATGACAAGCTGATTTTGGGTTTCCAAGAAAATCAATCCTTTTTCCATGAATTGGTTATCGTAAGAAACTATCAATCCACGTACACTGTATGTGACTTTCTGAAAGCATATTAAATAAATGGGTGGAGAGGTTGGTTGTGAGAGGAGGTTGGAGGTCACTACCAGGACTAATTTGTGACTTTTCTAATTTAGTTGGTAAGGGAAATTTTACATTTGTCAGGGAAAAGTCAGGAAATTTAAAGATCTTATGGCTGTGGCAACCATGACTAGATTCTAAGCTTAAAAGAAGAAATGGTATTGTTCAGAGTTGAGTAATTTTTACTTCCTATGATACAAACCCTATTCACAAGAAAAACAGAATTGCATGTAGTTGTAGAGGAACAATACCTTTTCCCAGATTAGGACATACAACCCAACCCAATAACAGTATATTATGTTAAACATAAAAAATAACAATGCTAATAATAATATCAATACCAGTAATAATATTAAAAATGATAATGATAATAATACGATAATAATAATCATGATAATTGCAAAAAATGAGAAAGTACAAAAAGTAAAAATAATATAATAATAAGTAAATACGTAAATTGGGGTCTTATACCTCATAGGAAAAACCATTAGGAGTCCTTTACAAACTAGCTTCGCGGGGTTTTGCGGGAGTCGTATTTCTAGTAAAATTTTTCGCATTACAAACATTAGTTTCTTCTTTAAAGAGTTTTTCCAATGTAAAAGGTCAAGTGTATTGTGGTTGTTAGCAAATATTGGTATTTGACATCATAAAAATGAAGCGGTAAACAGCAGTAAGAAAAGCGGTTAATTTGTTATATCCAAACCTCCAAAGTAGGGTTTAAATTAACTGTTCATTTGGGTAAGGGAAGGGGGCTAAGAGAGTAATTCCCAGTGGGTACAGTCATGGAACTCAAATGCAAAAAGCTATTTTGAAAAGGATACAGAACTTGTCTGTTTAATTACATAATACATATATAGCAAATGTATATAGCAAATATAAATACTACTCAGAAGTCAATAACAACATCTGCTTTATTGCCAAATAATTGCATTGGTCACTGATAATGTTGCAAAACCAGTGCTCAGTGTTTGGTATTTTTTCTACTAAGAATGCTGAACATAACTGCTACATCACACAATATTGACAATATTCTTACTGTTGCAATGACATCAGATCACATCATAAATGATTGCTATCTGTAACCGCTGTATCTGGAATTTCTTCAAAATGGAAAGGATATCGTTTTATAACGAAAAATACCTACTTGCATTCTCATTGCAGTATAAGTACAAGGTGACTGGAATCTTTCATGTATTTGCGTATGGTTTCTCATGTATTTGCGTTATGGTCTCCCTTTTCTAGGCACCTTTTTCGGTACGATATGGTAATCTATTTTGTCGTTTGTCTCCTAATTCTGTCTGTATGCTGTTTGCACAGTTTTCTGTTTTCACTGTTGTTCGCCTTGTGATTATGTCTGACAGTGTATTCTGTTGTATTGGGATAATTTTCCCAATGACTCTAGATTGTCATCTTCCGATTCCTTTTGTAGTCTGGTCGAACTATTTTTCCGAGACCTCTCCAATCGTTGAAGTCGTTCCTCCTCGTTTTCCGTTCTAAGTCGTTTAGCTAAATTTTGTTCGCCAAGTCGTTATGTAATCGTTCGCTCATGCACTGTAAGCTAACACGAATCTTTGTTTTTATCGATAACACGTGCACATTCAGTTTCCAACCTGACTTTTTTGTATTCCTGGTCCATTTCCCTGCTGTTTCCTTTAGCTTTTTTTTAGGAGGGAGCGGTTTTTGTCATTGATGTGATCTCTGTTGTTATTCTCCCAGCCGTCGTTTCTCTGTCCCTGATTCGACTCGCACTTTCCGTGCGCTTATTTTTGCGGTGTTCGAATTTACTCGACTGCGATCTCTCGCTGCTCTTTCTTGTATATCTCGGAGATCTTCTTGCTTGGATGTACTTCCAGGACAAGTGAAATCGGTTTCCACAAAATTTACATTCTTTTGAAAAAAGCATTCACACGGTTCACAATGGCGGAAATTCAAGTGTGCTACTGTTGCAGGTAACCAGGCCTGCGAACGGACACCTTTAAAATATATATATATATATATTTATTGCGTTCGACGAAGGAGAACGCATTCCTAATGCAGGCGAATTTGAAATATATGTATGTATGGACACGCTTTTCACCCCCCGCGAACTTGAATTGTGTAGGCTTCCTCACTGGCAGAAGAAAACGCTTTATTTTTCCGCAAAACAACGACGAAACTCCTCAAAAACTTTGAGATTCGACAGGAAAAAATTAGAGCAACGTTTCACCTGATCAAAAGTTGATAATAATCTAGGTTTTAAGACTTTTTCGCTTATTTGAAAGTTTGTTTACAAACAGAATTTGCCGTGCGCGCGCTACTTACGCCACCAAAACAGGTTCAAAATTAAAGAAAAGTTTTGGTTATTTCGTGCTTTTTCTCAATTCTGTCATACAAATCATTTGTTGGGTTTGTTTGGTCTCATTCGGCAATTTATGACAAAAACAAGTGGTATTTTGAAAACTTTTCTATCAAAACAAATTTTGATCACGCGTAAAATCTTAGTATACGTCAGATGAACGGGAGAGAGAATCCGTCTTTTTGATCAGGGTCTAACAACTTCAAATTTGCTTTATTTTCGCTCGAATAGCGGAGGAATCGCGATAAAAAACTAATTTTGATTTTGAGACGTCAATACCGCATTATATTGACGGCGTCGGGAGAAAATATATTCTTCGTATTGGGCTCCGTCGCTACTTGACTCTGCCAAATACGGAATATATTTTCTTCCAACTAGCCGTCAATATCATGCGGTATTGACGCCTCAAGACCAAAATTAGTTTATATTAGCGAGCGTCAGGGACGGAGAACGGAAAGTGTTTATACTATTTTGGTGTTAAAAAGTGTTTTAAGCAGTATTTATGGATGTCTTAAAGAAGCGTGTACGAATTCTTTTGTGACTATGAAGGCAAATTTGGGATTTGTTTTGTCAAGTCGGCTACGTTCGAGAAGAAAGAGCTAGTACTTCGTCATGTTGAATACCGAGGATGAATTCCGTCATCGCACTTCGGTTTTACTTCGCAAGGAATGTTTACCTACCGAGTTGTGTAGCTCGGCCGGTCAGGATTTGTGGCCGTAAAACAAAATTACTGAGTTGTGTAGCTCAGGCGGCCATGATTTGTGGCCGTAAATTAAAACAAACTTTACGAGCTGTGTAGCTCGGCCGGCCATGATTTGTGGCCGTAAAACAAACTTTACGAGCTGTGTAGCTCGGCCGGCCATGATTTGTGGCCGTAAAACAAAGTTACTGAGTTGTGTAGCTCAGGCGGCCATGATTTGTGGCAGAAAAACAAACTTTACGAGCTGTGTAGCTCGATCGATTTGTGTTCGAGAAATAAACTTACGGAGCTCAAGCTCATTATGCTTTGTAGCATCTGCTCATTATTGTCTATCTAAGGGCCGATTCAGCCAGATCAATGTCCTTACGTCTCTCAGGGAAATCAGCGAATTAGTTAGCTCAATCGGCAGTAGAGATTCCACTGCTGCAAATTGTACGATTTGTGTTCGAGAAATAAACTCACGGAGCTCAAGTTCATTATGGTTTGCAGCATCTGCTCATTGTCTATCTAAGGGCCGATTCAGCCAGATCAGAGTCCTTACGTCTCTCAGGGAAATCAGCGAATTAGCTCAATCGGCAGTAGAGATTCCACTGCTGCAAATTGTAGTAATAAAAAATTGGGGTCACCAAGCTCGTTTTTGAGTTATTACAGCTTAAAGCTAAATTTAAAGGTGTTTTCGACAGGTCATATTGTTGCTATGGTAACCTGTTATATAAAGGGATGACCATAACCTGTTTACCAATGATTAGGCATTTGTATTATACCGTTATTGTATTATCGCTTGTTAAACAGTCTGTGGTAGTATTCATCCTTCTATGTGACATAGCATGACTGTAGAATAATTCGTGAGAATTAATAATTGGTATCAAAATTCAACGTCTCTATCAAAGTCGAACGCATTTCACTGATCACTGATTATTGCTAGTATATATATATATATATATATATATATATATATATATATATATATATACTGCAACCCTTGTATATGAGCAAACGCGCGCTCTGATTGGTTCCCTACTCATAGTATATCAGCTCATATACCATTGGCACGGAAAACGGCCATCATGGAGGGATGATTTCTTGAATTAGACAGGGAGAAATTCAAGTCAAGCTTAAAAATCATACACCGAAGAAATACTACCGAAGCAAATAATTATGGGATGAAATTATTCGACGGTAAGTGAGCAAATTATATTGCGAAATTGTTTATTACGAACGAAAGTGAAACTCTTACAAACAGCCGCCATTTTGAAGGATATGTGAAGCCCGTAAACTGAGTTTTATTTTATTTCTGCCTACTTTTTCCACTTTAAAATTCTTAAACTAATTTGCTAACTCGAAAAAAAATTGACAAGTACATTAAAGAGATGTTTAAAAACGAGCCGGACTCGTGTTTCAAACTTTTTTACACATCGGCTCTACAATATGTCGGCTCGACAACTGACATGGTTCTGTTCAAAAACAATAACAAAGTCAATTCTTGTCGTACAAACTAATTCCAGTGTCTCATAAGCGAGGGTTTAGAGATATAATAAAACAATTATTCCACTCAATCTCGTCGTATATGAGCTATAGCCAACTCGGCGCTACGCGCCTCGTTGGCTATTAGCGACACGATTAGTAACCTCGCTACGCTCGGCCTCGGAGGAACAACTTCGACAAATCTTCCTGGATGCTCTACAAGCTGGGAAAAAATATCGACGTTACATTTTGGCTGCTCATCGAGAAAGTCACCCGTAACCGTACCGTCTTCGCACCTCGAAGACATTTTTTGAATGAAATTTCAAACGAACCGGCCACGTGCCTGAGCGGGAAGCTCTCTTGTAATTGGCTAATCATGTTGGTAACCATGGCGACACCAATATCCTCACACGTGAAAGATAAAAATAATATCTTCACTGCGCGCGATGAAGATATGATGTTTTCGTCACTGGAAAAATCCTGGTATTTCATCAGTATCTATATAATAAATATTTCACTCGTTCGCTGCGCTCACTCGTGAAATATTTTTCAACACTCGAAGAGAAATTTCGTATCTCCGCGCGGCCATGTAATATCCTCTATATATCTTATAAATAGATTTAGGCCTGGTTCAGACGCCGCTCCACTCATGTGTCGAACCTAACTGAGTTTTGTTCGACTTTGGAGCGACACAGGCGCGACATCTGATTCAGACGGCGCACCGTGTGTCGAACCTAATCTTTATTTCATGTAGGGAGAAAGAAAAAGACCTGGGTCCGATATCATATCTTCGCGCCATAATTCAACTTTCAAAGATGGTGGCTGTAAAGGAGAGGATAGCTCTGATTAGAGCTATTTCTCGGGGACCTCGGGGAAACGAACGCAGGAGGATGTTTTCCGAAAGTGCGCAAATGCCCATTGCATTAAGAAGACGACGCATAGCTCTTCTTTTTTCCTTGGCAGGGATTTTGTTGCTCTCGCGTAAGCAGAATTTGGTCCATCTTCTGCACTGTTTACAGCTCCATCCGTCTTTTGCCGCCATTTTCCGTTCTTACGAGCATGCGTAACAACTTCTCGGAAGGACTTATGGGAAGATTTATAAATTATCATAATGTATGCATTTGATTCGGCACATGAGAAGAACGCCGTATGAATCACCTGCCGCTCCAATGTCGAATAATGCGACAGACCCTGTCGAACTTAACGTTTTTGCCGCACCAAATTGAAACTGCCGTACCAAACTGATTCAGACGCCGCTCTTTTGCCGCACTTAATACCTCAGTTAGGTTCGGCACATGAGTGGAGCGGCGTCTGAACCGGGCCTTAGGCAAGCCTAAAAGCGGAGCTCCTCACACAGACCCTCACACATTGAAAATGCTGTCACTAAAGTTATTAAATACGCCTGGTGTACGCAACTACTTAAAGAAGATTCGATAGCTGAAATAAATCGTCATAAAAAACATCTAGCTCGCGACTCAACGGAAGAACCATTACCTGGTCAGCAAAATTATAATAGTTTTAAAGCAACTCCAAAAGCAGCTAGGCAGCTTTTTAACAAATGAAAAATAATCACTCAGCTTTATGCTTATGTCCCTCCAAAAACGCTTGAAAACTTGTAGGAAGAAAATTTTTCCTCCAAAACCGCTATGAATAATCCGTTTCTTCAGCAAAACATTGTAGACTGCTGTAGACTGCTGGCTGTAGGTTGTGTAGCCGCGTCAAGCCGCGAAAAACGCGCGAAAAACAAAGCCTCGTTTCGGTTTAAGACCTTCTAAATATCCCGGATGACTATGGCCGCCATGTTGGGGCAACGTCGTCGTCGTCGTCGTCGTCGTCGCTAGGCGCACGCGCCCGCGAGCCATGCCGCTAGCCACGATGACCATGAAAACTCAAACGCATGGTTTTCTCAATTTCTATCCTCGCACGGTAGTTATGGGGCTCCGCTCTGCGGCTCTTCGAGCCGCTGTGGAGCTCCGCTATAAATATATATATATACATATATAAAAACTCTCGACTCGATTTACTCGGGCTTGCGAGCCACGTGGTCTGACCCAAAGCGACACGATTAGTAACCTCGCTTCGCGAGGAATCATTATTATTGTTATATTTTTTTATGTCCGACATAAGATATTGTTATGGTGGTGAGGGTGTATGTCCTAATCTGGAAAAATGTATTGTTCCTCTACTATTACAAGCAATACAGTTTTCTCCTGAATAGAGTTTGTATCAAATGTGGTAATAATTACACCACTCTAAACAACACCATTTCTTCTTTGAATCTAGTGCAGTCATTCATCCATACAGTTAGTGTGGAAAATCAAGATTGAAAGCATAGCGCATTTAGGAAACTTGAAAGACTTGTTATTACACACAGCACATTTGCAATGAATATATAAATCTGGTATCTCTACTGAATTAGAGGGGTTGAATGACAAAATAGCAATGATTACTCACTTTGCAGGTTATTTTTGCAGGTCTTTTTCCCATCCTCAGTTACAGTTGGAGTGTAATCCAGTGGACAATCTCTGATGCACTTCACAACTCCCATGATCCTCCTCTGTAGTGAATAAAAATCTCTTGAGCAGTTTTTGCAGCTGAACGGATTGTGAGGGTGACAGTCGTCGCAGTTTCGAACCTTGCAACCTTAAAACAGAAGAAAAATGAGGAAAAAACGAGCTAAATTTTATCCAACAACCAAACACCTCGAAGTGGGAAGGCTGCATGCAAAATGATCTTGCCAACTTCTGTCAGCATTTATGCAAACACAAATCCAAAGCAATTGCAACATGAGTTCTTTCGACAGTAAATTGAACACCGCCAGACCTTTAATAGACTCGCTGCGTATGTCCTTTACTGACTTATCAATGAGGCGATATCATTTTTATCCACCTGTTCTGCCAACCTCGTTCCCAGGGCTTTTCCCTAGAAAGAAAGATGGCGCCCGTCCGCCATTTTTCTTTCTGGGGAAAAGCCCTGGGAACGAGGTTGCTGTTCTGCACTTACCAAGCTGGACTCTGACGCAAATCCTGGGATATTCGTTCGTTGAAGTCACGTTGTATCCTTCAGGACAGTTTCTTGCACATCTAATCATTCTGGTCCTACCCCGGGCATACTCCACTGGCAAGAAAACCCCACTGCATTGATTGCAAATCAAACCATCAGAGCAAACATCACAGGAGGGTATTAAACCGCACCCTAGGAGGTAATTAGACAGAGTGAATACTGTAAATGAACTAACAAACGCCAACCGTGAAATAAATCAGTGAAATGCCTTATAAAAGAAATGCCCTTCAGGTGCAAAGTTTGCATTACGAACCTCCCTCGTGGTCTTTTAAATGCCCTCCTCTCCCCCCCCCCCCAACCATTCCTTCAAGAATTGCCTCACCAATCGAGAACACGCTCGATAGAGTAAGATCACACAATGAGTGCATTGACATCAAACTATGAAACATAAGAATAGAATATTGCGGGTGACTGTACGTAAATGATTTCATGAACGCCCAGCGTCGCAAACGTCTGAGCACGCGCTGTTGGCCGCCTCTCCTCACCACCCAAGAATCACCTCAAAAACAGAGAAAATGTGACATATGTTAAAACGAGCTATAAACATCTCTAAGCCTGGCAAAGTCCCTTACTCAAAACCTCTGTTTTCCTGTCTCAAACTAAGCGTCTATCTTTTTGTTGACGTTGTACTTAAAATTAACTAAAAAGCTTCTCTCTAATAAACGCCTCGTGTCATCTAACCAGCCCGACTTACCCTCCTTAAATTTAATAATCTACCCGGGAATTTATATCATATCATCATTAACGGTATTACACACCCCTGCCAAGAGCAACACTGCCGCTGGAAAAAAAAAAGAAAAAGATACTGCCCTTGAAAACAGAATATATAATTTATGTCTCAGTTCAGTCAAAATGTAAAGTATTTTGCCAATAACAGATTTGAAAAATAGAGGCTTGGTAATGGTAAGCATATCCCTAAGCCATTTGCGAATCGTTGCAAAAAAAAGATATGCTCAATAACGGGAACTTGTCGAGGCGCGATCTACAAAATTCGCGTTACTGTCATTATGCCAGTTATCAAAGATACTGTAACTTGGGCTGTAGCCTTAGGTGATTCTGTAGCACATTCCATTCAAGGTAAATTAAGAAAGATAAAAAGAAACATTGATTCAGAGCCAAATATAACATAACTGGTATTAGTGACTACTAAGTTGGAGATAACTGAGGACTTGATAAGCTCGCCGTTTTCATTGTTGCTGATGTTTGTGGATAAAGACGTGCGATTGCTGACGTACTGGAGGCAATTTGTGATTTTGGATAAGCATTTGCTTAAAGTCGCTAAGCTATGCTTGCCGAAAAATGCGACCGTCTAAACCAACCAGTAGCGACGTGTCCAAAATTAAAATTATCGATCCAAAGCACACTCTGCTGTAGGTCTAAATTAAGCACTTTGAGCGGATTCTTAAAATAATTCAGTTTTTATCTTAACTATATCCTGAATAACAAAAGAAAATCTACTCAGGAAATACAAATATCTATCATCATTACAACGCTTAAATTCTCAAAAATATCCGTAGAGGAAGGAACAGGAAGGCTCAAAAGAAACAGGAAATATAACAAACAGGTATTGGTTCCTATCTTACCCGACAATATTTGCTTCCTTAATCACAGTTCATATTGCACCCCAGGACACAAAATCGAAGAAAAAATATTCTAATGTTGCCTTAACAAGTTTCATAAATTTCATAATAAGTTTCATAAAAGAAAACGAGGAAAAGTATTATTTTTTCAGGCATTGAGAAGAATTTCAAAAGATTATTTGATATATTGATATCGGGTACATTTATTGGGGTGCTTTCTTGGGATCATCACCAAACTTGTTAAGAACCTCAAGAATTCGTAAGAAAAAAAAACTTTATCGGAAATCAGAGTTAATATATTAGTAACGAACAGCGTTTAGCGTATCATCAAGAGAAATGCAAGAATACGAGGTTTCCCAAGCAGGAGGTCAAACATTTTTGCGCGACAGAAAATGAAAACTTGACATCCCAGCTTTTTTCCCGAAATTGATTTTACGATGCCTTTTAATCGTTATTGTATAACATGCATGCGAAGCAGAGTATATCAGTTTCCTTTGCTTCGGAAACCGTAATATAGGCGAAGAAATTACGTCTAAGTAAATACATTGGGCTTTCATTTTTAGCCTTAAACCTTAGCAAGGACCTTGTTAACTTGAATATAAACAAAAATGTTTACAGAAAACATCGTTAATATTATCTAATTTTTGTTATGTCTACGTCGGAGCTGGCAGTTGGCATGCCAAAACTGCTTTAATTGAATGTAAATATTTATATTAGACTCTGGTTTGTTAGCTTAAAATTCCGCTGTAAATACTTGAGCACCTCGTGTGGGGGTTGTCGAGATTTGCCCCATATCTATCGCTGAACGTGTCGACATCCTTTCATTTCGTTCATTGCCAAAGTATAAGAGAGTATAAACGTGACTCAGCAAACGGTAGTTCTTATGATCTAGTACTAGTGCACTTCGAGAGCTTGATGAGAGATAAACTAGTTATTGCCAAGACAACAGTCATGTTTATTCACCAACAAAGTAATGTTTCGTTCTTTTTTTTTTTTTTCAACTTTTTCACACCAAATCTAAAGTCAATTTTAAATGAGGGTAAATATACAGCTTGTTAGAATTCTAGAGGACTGCTCCCTTTTGGTTTTAGCAAGTTCCACCTCTTGAAAACCAGGGAAAAAAATAGTTGTTCGAAGAATTCGTGTTTTTTATCAATACGCTGGCATTTGGGAAACAGAGGGGAAAACAAAATCTAATGGACTGAAAACAACTGATATGGCATAGGTAGTAGTAAAAAGGTCACATAACCC
Organism: Ricordea florida; assembly: GCA_949710005.1. Taxonomy (NCBI): domain Eukaryota; kingdom Metazoa; phylum Cnidaria; class Anthozoa; order Corallimorpharia; family Ricordeidae; genus Ricordea; species Ricordea florida. The sequence continues at coordinate 19,996,888 of OX453280.1, forward strand.
TCTACACAAAGAAAATCAAGAATAGCTGTTTAGAATAGAAACATTTGCGATTTACTGATTGCTAGATGTCGTTGTTGCAATGGTGCTATTCTATGTAAATGCACTCAAACCTGACTGCGACAACTCGGTCTGAAGAAGAGAACCGCAAGAGACACCCATGGTGTTTTTCTTACCTCCCCAAATCCATCGTTTCGACCTGTGACTTCGAACGTCTGCTTCAAATGACGTCAACGCGTATTCCTCGTTTACAGAGACAACGAAAACTATGAAATAGCTTAAAGATACAAAAAGAACGATACAGAAGTTGGCACTGTTAAACTCCATTATGAATCTTTCGTGCGTTCTCTCGCCAGCGCTGGTTTTACAACCCTTGACCTTCTCGGCCGCAGGAAGCTCTGCGCGGATTCCAAAAGTACTCCGTTATAAATAATCACGTACCGTTGCAAGAATTGTAACTCCCTCCTGGTCTTCCGTAGAAGGAAAATATTTCTCGAAAGGTCGTATTCTCGCCAATCGGGTAACCGCTTTTGACACATTCGTTGATTGACTGCGATCAATTGTTTCGCAAGGTTTGTTCTCGAACGTTTATAAAATCAGTTACTGATGGGAGATCTACATAATCTGACGTTGAAGCAATTATAGTGAGGTTGGTATGATAGCTCTACAAACAAATGGAGAGCGTTTGAAAATTTAAAGAATTTACATCTTTCATGGTGCAGATGTAAATGAGCTTGCTTTACTAGCTAATACAGCAAATACTTTAACCGAAAAAAAATCTGACTCAGGTTTGGCATAAATCAGTGTCGACAGTTTTACTTTCCATCCTTTGCCGCTAAACATGCTTTTGCCAGATATTCGTGTTACAGTTCCCAATTGTGTCAATAACAAAATGCTCGAATATGATTGGTTGTTAACGGTCCTTATTTATGGCTTAATTGGCTGTTTCAGGCCCAAACTGTCCGATTTGACCGGTTTGTAATCGAACAGGCCAAATTGGACAGTTAAGCAGCCAATGAAAATTAAGGACTTCGTGCCATTAGCCAATAAACTTTAACTGCCTAGGCCACCCAAGCCAATCAAAATGAAGGAAAATTTCTTAAGTGAGCAGGTTGACAGGTGCAGATTGAAAATAAACATGGACGAAATTAACTGTCTAATCACTTTTACTCAAATACGTTTTCCTTAGATTTTGACAGCCTTTTTTCAATCATTGACTTAGAAAGCCTTGAAATGAAAGAAAACCATACAGTTGGTGAAGTTGAAAATACAACAAATCAAACGAGCGAGCGAGTTGTCTGATCATGTATTGACAAGAAGCGTATGTGCCCTTATATTAAACCATTATTAATTCCCGAGTTTCCCGCATTTTGTTATTGACACCATTAATTGGTAATCGGACCTTGTGTCGTACAGTTCATGGATAATCGTGCTCGTAATTTCAACTCTGCCTCGCGCTACGTGCTCGGCCGATTTGAAATCCCTCGCACGATTACTCCCTGAAGTGCACTCCACTCAGTCATATTACCATTACAAACAAATGATTACGAAGATTCAGCCAAATTAAAACTCTCAGACTTTGATGTTTCATGCCAATAAAAGTCCAATTACATATACCTGGTAGCAGAAGGAAAATGTTTAAGATTCGATCGTCGCAGAAATGTACGCAGCTTTAGCAGTTGCGAAGATAAGACCTAAGTCCATTCAGAAGTGAACGGAATACTTGTTCAACGTTTAACAAAACTGAGCTATCCAACAAACTGGGAGGTGGTTATTTGTGAGTTCGTAATATACCCGTAGAGAATGAAGATATGAATGTGAATATATGAAAGTTTCATATAAGTGAACTGCGGAAGACCGTCGCAGTTATGTACAAAACTTAAAAGGAAAATAACAAATGCAGAAAACCTCAAAAATGAATTTGGTAAAACAATTGACCAGGCTTCGTTCACGGATATAATTTAGGAACTATGCGAACTCAACAGTTAATATCCAATGGCAAGACCAGTTTCTCAGCATTAATGATGATATTGCGTGGTCGTTTCAAATGTGTCGGTTTTGCTCTTTACCGGTGGGGTCAGGGAATCTGGAGCATCAGAAAAAAAAAGTACACATTTGCATTTGCAGTTCTCCGAATGTTTTCATCCACGGTTTTCGGTTCCATATTGCTCCTTCCTAATCTGTTTTGAAGCAGCTTTTGATTGACCACCTTCTTGTCTGGTTACATTGTTTTGCCTTTCCCGTAGAGTGCGACCAACCAGTCTAAAGTTTAAAAAAATCCCTCTGAAAGCCAATATATATATATTAGCATTGACCTTATTTGCAAATATTTTAAAGGAATAAAATACTAGAAAGACTTAGCACAATTTACAAAATACTCTTCAGGGCAGCGTACGTGAACCGCTTGCGTCCCAGTTGACAATAGCCGGACCTCAAGCCTGAAAACTAGTTTTCGTAAGACCGCATTCGGAGCGAGAGGATTGCGGGAAATTAACTCAACTTAGCCGAGTAGAAAACCAGAATCAAATACAGAAACGGCGGTTTGTTTCCCAGTCTGTTATCAAGAAAGGATTTGTGGGACTCGTGTTATCTGCCCGTGAAGCACTGTGGTATCACAGGTTTCAAACATCTCTTCTCTTTTTATATGGTCTAGTAAACCGTTAATTTCTCAGTTTCCTTTAGGCCGATTTGCCATTTTAATTTGCTGTGTGCTTCGTCGTTGGCAATGGGTCTGATTCATTCTCTATCTTAAGTCAAAATGTGGTTTCACCCTTCCATTTTAAACAAACATGTGGATATTTTCCTCTCGGTACTCGCGAGTCGAATTTATCAAACTTGGCTGTACACGAGAGGAAACGGTTGAGCTAACGCCTCGCGAGGCATTTTGCTCAGCTTGGTGTGTGCGGCAAGCTTTACGTGTTTACATTTCAGTGGCCAATGTTAACTTTTATCAGTGTAAACCCTTCTGTCGCAAATTGCGGAGGAACCGCTGAAGGCAGAAGGCATGGAAGCTGGCTAGATAGAGATCTAAAATCTTGGCGTGAACTGGTTGAACGTTCTGTTGGAATGTCGTTTTATCGCTGATTGATCGTAAGTGAATCATTCTCAACAAGTGAACCATGTGAGTTTGCTTTACGCGGCGTAATTAAAGCGCAAGCCTATACCTTGCACGAAAATTGTGAAAATTTCTCAGTGTACGTGTAGCACGTATTATTCTGAGAAGGGAGGTACTGAAAATCCCCGGACATTGCCAAAGTGTTCGTCTTAAGAGGAACCCCATGCAAAGTTGAAACTGAGGGGGGCCTAGTGGAAACTTTTGACAAGACTCAAAAATCAATATCTCATATATTTTTTATATCCCATATCTCAGTTAACTGACAAAACCAGATCGACAAGTTCGCATGCGTTTGTTTAAGTAAGTCGAGGGGTTATGGCCCGAGGATCCTGAAGAAACAGATAGCTGCTTGGTATGTTGCACGCAACGATGTCAACGTCTAGATGAACTGAGCTGTGCGAAAGCGGCAAGAGGTGGAAGGGGTAAATTGCTACGAAAACAGTGATGCTACGAAAGCAAATTTATTTTTTAGGGACTACTAAGTCAAGGAATCCAGGCTGAGTATCTAGATCTAGACGTCTAATAGAGTTTTAGTAGTAAAAATCAATGGTTCTAATACCTGTTTTGCCCAGTTCTGTACTGAGGAAGGCACTACCAAGCAAAGAGATTTTCTAGATAAGCATATCATCGAACATGAATTTCAATCTTGCGATCGTGCAAGCAAGCGAGCACTTGGCTACATTTTGCGAGTTAGTCGGCGATTAAACTGTGGTAAGATTCCTCTAGAAAGGTTAACTGTGCTTTACAAGGGTAGCCCTTACGACACCATTTTAATGTAAGCCACGTAGTTTTAACCCGTCCACAGGACAAAAAAACTTTCATGACTAGGATTTTTATTATAACAAAGTATCAGCCCCCTTGAGCGCGCTTTAAGCTTATCAAATCTCATAGAGTACTAAAGTGTTACGTCACAAATATCTCAATTTTTGAAATTATAGGATTTATTAAGATGTTTGCAAAAAGCATGATGAAAAATGCCTACAGGCCAAAAATCAGCCTCTCATGTCAATTTTGAAGTGAGATATTGCAACGTTTACGCTACAATGATTCCATACAAATCCTTCTAATTTTGTCTCTGTTCTAAACGTTTGGAACCGAGACAAAATTAGAAGGATTTGTATGGAATCACTGCAGCGTAAAAGCTGCAATATCTCACTCCGAAATTGACATGAGAGGCTGCTTTTTGGCCTGTTGGCATTTTTCATCATGCTCCTTTGAAATGTCTCAATAAATCCCATAACTTTAGAAAATTAGTTTTTGTGATGTCATCACTTTAGTACTCTATTTCCGATGCCTCTTACGTTCGTGACCAGTTTCTCTTATATAAGCCGTTTATCACCACGTTGTTATAATCCATCCGTGAATGTTATAATCCCCTTAAAAATCAACAACAGACAACTAAATTAATATTAGATTTGAATACTCAGCGTTGCTGTCTAGTAATGTCGAAGGCATAGAAAAAGCTACATAGTTTAGCTTCTTTTTTGCACGGAGAAAACTGTGAAAATTTCATTGCATGAGTACAATTTTTCAGCAATGTTCGAAACATCGTGTTTTCGTACGACCGTTATTAAATAATCAACCATGACCCCTGGATAATAACCGACACCTCTTACGTCATTTGAAATAAACGGACTATGGGCTTGGCAGTCATTTGAAACCTGGACGGGAAAATACGACTGTAAACCTTCCTCGATTCTGGGCATATGTAAGATCCACGCTTCCTGTGTTGATGCCTTTTGTGAGTTTTTTTACATAGCTGGAAGCAGATTATAACCGAGCTTCGACAAAATCAGTAGTGTGAACTAAATTCCTACTGTGAAAAAAAAAGATCGTTGTTTCAGTCAATGTGACTATTATTTCCATATCTTTATGTATTAAACTCGACGATAATATAGCACACGGGTGCTAGTTTGACCGAGCTAAATACACAGAGAAACACACATTCAGTGCAAATAGACCATAAACCTCGTTAAGAATTCCAGCTGGCGGGAGACGGACCAGGATTTGAAACTCGGGATGGCCGCAGTACAATGGCCGTTTTTACCTCATGGTATGTATGTCATACCATGAGGTATAGTAATGGTTGGATTTGTCACTCTATTCCCGTTAGACAATAAATTTATGCATTAAATCCGCATTAAATGTGAATTAAACAAGTTTTCCCCTACTTGGTTTAGTTTTGTCCACAAAGTTGTGCCATTGTTTTATGTTCACATATATGGGGGGAGCGGGTGAGACAAAGCGGCAGCACATGCTTACAAAATGGCGTCTGTTGTGTTGAGGCCGACGCAAAGATTGTCAAGGCGGGTTTTCGTTCCTTTTGCTCCATCTTTGATCAAAATACACTTTTGAAGATCTCGCGAACGAACAGGAAATGCGTTCAAGAATGCTCGAGGGCAAAGAAATGGGTTTTAAAGTCTTAAAAGTGACGATGTCTCCAAGTTGGACGACGAGTAATCGATCAGTCGTAGTAAGAGTGTACAAAACGAACTATTCGGAATGAAAGCTTTATGGTCTGGGGAAAGGACAGCACTTCATGGAATAATTACCACATACCATGAGGTAGTTCGAAGGAGCCTTTGATTATATTAGTGGACGCATTATCCGTATGGACGAACTTGGGCAAACATTCGTAGTTCGTCTGGTTATACATCTCTAGTATAAAGACGGGCACAAGACGCACTTTGCGTCCAGACAAACAACCTTTGGTAATGCGTCGTTCAAGACGTATTACGAAGGGTAGTTCGTCTAGACGCATAATACGTCTTGTGCGGTGTTTAGACTAGACACACATAACCAGACGAACTACGAATGTTTGCCCAAGTTCGTCCAGACGGCTAATGCATCCCCTAGTATACAAATGGCCAAGTCCACAAGGTGGTCAGGACGGGAATCTAACCTGGGGCATACAGCTTACAAGGCCGGCGCCTAACCACTCTGCCACACTGCATCCATTCATGGTGGCAGATTGTTTGTCGGATTAAAAGTAGGTTTTAACCAGTTTTAAATTGCATTTCGTGGAGCAAAACGTATGTCAAACTTCCAAACTCATCCGCTTTGGTCCAAATACAGGAAAGCATTGGCCAAAGTTAACTGATTGAGGGAAATCCGGAGTATACTCGGTAATCCAATATGGTTTGGCCTTTGAAGTCTCGCATTCATGATTTCATAAAAATGCCATTCAGAGGTTTGGAATCCGATATACGACCTGTTGCAGTCGGAACTCAAAATGCAATGTTGTCTTGGTTTCCCCTTCACAGACTCATCTATGTAATCACGATGTGACCACAAGAAGACAAGAGCTGAAAATCATATTTTTTTCGTACGTTGAAGAATGGACCGAGACCATCGCAAGATAATTTTAACAAGTATCTAATTGTCGTAGTTTCCTTTAAATGACGCCAGCGCTTTGGCAAATCGGGGCATACGCTTGATAGAATTTCCTCATGCTCTCTTTGAATGCGAGGTGCTCTTGATTTTGTACCAGACGTCGGGACTGGAACCCTGGCCGTGGTAATCAAAGAAGGATTGCCCATCAAAGCCGTACTGATTTCAAATAAAGAAAAGTAGTTCGTCCTAGCCAGTGTTAAGCGTCTCAGGAACTGCTGTAGTTAAAGCTCTGACTGGAACCCAGAGATAACTCTGTGATAATTCAAACTGAAACCTCAATTACGAAAGATAACTCTCAACCGCGATTTCACTGCTCATTATCATCCTCTCATTGTAACTACCTTTAACTAAGATGTATACTATCAGTCAGGAAGCAGGACTATCCAATGACTCGGTTTGAAACATTTTATTTTAGCAAGGATACATTTCGTTGTGGTAGGGAAGGTACGCGACTGTGATTTCTGTCGATTAGTAGCTTAATACTCTTCGGCTTCTTCATCTCCTTCCCCTGTGTCAGCAGAATCCACTCCAACCTCCTCATAATCCTTTTCCAATGCAGCCAGATCTTCACGAGCTTCAGAGAATTCTCCTTCTTCCATACCTTCTCCCACGTACCAGTGAACGAAAGCACGCTTGGCATACATCAAATCAAACTTGTGGTCCAGTCGTGCCCAGGCCTCAGCGATGGCGGTTGTGTTGCTTAACATGCATACTGCACGTTGCACCTTAGCCAGGTCACCACCAGGAATGACCGTTGGGGGTTGGTAGTTAATGCCAACCTGTAAGACAAGCAAGCGGTGGCAAGAGAGGGTAAATATGATGTGCATAATGATATGATATGATTTCATTTGTGCTTTACAGTGTCCCCAGTTAGTAGGTCAATGCTAGATACAGTTCTCGTCGGCATCCTTCCTTCTTCGTAAGACAATGGTGTAGCTACCAAAACAGTGATGGTTCTATTGGCTGAACAGTCCAACTCTCGAGTGGCAATCGTTTGCACTTGCTGCAGTTGAAAGTCGATGCAAGCCGAGGTTGCTGTTGTTTCTCCTTCCTCCTGACCCTCCTGTTGTTTCTGGTCTCCTTGGCTTTCTATCATTATCATTATCATTATCATTATTATTATTATTTTTATTATTATCGTTATTATTATAGCTGGGAAAATCATGACAACTGGTGCGCATTTCTTCGAAGTCCCTAGAGATTTGGGACGTTTTCGGGCGCAATACAAAACACTGTAGGTTATGTTAAAATAACAGGTTTGTAGAGTGGGTGCTTTACACTTTTCCGATTGGCTTTTTGGGCTTTTAATATAACGCACACATGACCCCAACGACGGAATTAAGATCCACACCGTCAAATAAAGCAATCAAAAGCAAAGCAGACATATTTCGTCTTCAACAAGCGCTGGAAAACGATGTCCCAGAAAGAAAAAGAAAAGCGAGGATAACTCGCCGTAAGGTGTTACAACTGCTTACTTATCATGTAAAGGTTTATAACACAGCTGTATATATATCTTATTAACCAAGCGCGAGGGCCGTACTGTGAGAATATCGGCCCCCTCGGGACTACAAATCAAGGAATCTGGTTGGCTGATTTTAGTTATTGCCTCTCTGAGCTGTCTTAGTCGAGTAATAAAGGCTGTTGGCCCCAAGTGCAGGCGTTCTTTGGGCTTCTTCACGCGTTTGTAGGGTAGGAACGTGTGACGAAGCCCAAACAACGTCTTCGTTGAAAGCCAATAGACTAGCGCCATGTTCAAACGACCAACCTTGAATCCAGTGGGGCACCAATCCACAAACTGGATTGTCCTTTTGGTTTTAATACTAGCAATAGAAGCATTCACGTCTTTGGGGACCACGTCACCTCGAAACAGCAAGCAGCAAGCCATATATTTGCCGTGACGTGGGTCACACTTGACCATCTGGTTGGCTGGCTCAAAGCAGGCATTGGTGATCTCAGCGACCGTCAGCAGCTCGTGGTATGCTTTCTCGGCCGAGATAACAGGCGCGTACGTGGCCAGCGGAAAGTGTATACGTGGGTAGGGAACCAAATTGGTCTGGGAATAAAAATATGCAGGTTGTTACAAATTGAAAATATAAAGCAAATCAAATGTCTGGGAGTGCTGTCTGCTTTCTTGAAACTCATTGTAATTGTTCGCGCTTCCAAAGAAGGAACGTCCCAGCTGAAACTTGCGCCTCGCTTGTTACGTTCAGTTACAAATTTAATCGCCGCGGATTTCTCAATGTGTGTGCGTGGTCCTGAGTGGTCCTAATGTGCATATGTTAAGTCGGAGGTTACTATGACGAACTTTGGAAGGCCTACTCTGGGACCTTAACTTGCGGTAACTTTGGACGACTTTAGGCGATTTAAGACTACTTAAGGTCCAGAAGTAGGCATTTTAGAGGGACAACGTTCACAAAGAAAACTCAGGATTTATCACACAGGAAGCCCGAGTTAAACGAGATATGCGTTAAGTTTTAAACTCAAATGAAGAATCAAATTCATGTTTAAACCAATAAATAATGTATCAATTTACTGTGAGAACAGATGCATTTTCTAAAGCGGCATCCTATAGTTCGACAACTTCTTTCAAATTCATAGATGAGGAATTCCGCCTCAGAATCATTCCAAACCAAACGTCTATTCTGAAGCACTGTAAAAGATCAGAAGCTACTGTTAACAATATACGCAGCTTATTGCTTATTGCTGATTGGCTAATTCCGGAACTCACTTGGAATTCTGTCAGATCAACGTTTAGTGCACCATCAAACCGCAGCGACGCAGTAATGGATGACACGATTTGTCCAATGAGGCGGTTCAGGTTGGTGTAAGTTGGTCTCTCGATATCCAAATTGCGGCGGCAGATGTCATAAATGGCCTCGTTATCCACCATGAAGGCGCAGTCAGAATGCTCTAGTGTGGTATGTGTGGTGAGGATCGAGTTATACGGCTCAACTACTGCTGTGGCTACCAAAGGGGCTGGATAAATGGAGAACTCCAGTTTGGATTTCTTGCCGTAATCCACAGAAAGGCGCTCCATGAGTAGCGACGTGAAGCCTGAGCCGGTACCACCACCAAATGAGTGAAAGATCAGAAATCCCTGCAAACCTGTGCATTGGTCAGACTTGGAAAAACAGAACAAAATATTCTATTAGACGTGACGAACAAAATAAGCATTCTACGGGAAGTTACTGTGATGCAGTTACTGCGCTGTTTATTCTAACAATGCTGTAGTTCTAACTTTTTTACCTGTGGATCAAAACCGTGCGTTGCATGTAACCATTCTTAGGAAAGCTACTGAACAATACTCTATTATGGTAGTTTGTTCTACTATACAGTGAGGTTCTAACTTTCTTATCTGTGGATCAAACCGTCCAATGTAACCATTCTTTGGAGAGCTACTGGACAGAGCTTTATTGAATACTGTTTCTATTTTCCAACGGTGTGGTTTTAACTTTTTTAACAGCGAATGAAAACACGAAGTTTGACGATTCTTTGAGAAGCTACCGAACAGTTCTGTACTGTGGTACTGTTTGTTTTACGATACGGAGTGGTTGTATCGTTTTCACTCTGCGGATGAAACCATGCAGCGTGACCATTCTTCAGAGGTTTTCCAATCGTGGATCGCACTAAAGCGCTTACTCTTTTATTTATGGACAAAAACATGCAGTAGAAAAACTAACTGGGAAGCTGGTGATGGAAGCAATCCCATGCGACGGTATGCGGCAAGGAAAACAACACCAGGACAAACAAAATGTAATAAAGCAGCCCCTATCCCAGGAAACAGTCCAGGGTTGTTCGAGGCAGGGTTAAGGTAACCGAGGGTAAGTGCGAAATTTAAATGCAGATATGAGAGCTAAATAGCGCATTCAGTACAATACTTTTTGAACACAATTTGATGATAGTATGCTCTGAATAAAATAGAGGAAGTTATAGGAGAAAACGCTTTTAAAAAGAAGAAATGAAACCCATGTTAAAATTTAACCATGGGTTAGCGCTAATCGGCCTTCGAACAACCGGCTCCAGAGATCGAATTAAATTGAAGGTCTTAAAGAGCTGCGTGGCACCGCTGTTCCCATGTTTGTTTCTTTGCATTTATCAAAAAAAAAAAAGAAAAAACTTGCTTATACTTTTAGGCTCATTGGTAAATAGAATTCAACTGTGCGGATCAATATACGCATCAAAAAATCTTATAATACTGCTTACCAGTTTTCGAATTCGGTCGAGCACAAGATCAATCAACTCCTTTCCCACAGTGTAATGACCACGGGCGTAGTTATTTGCAGCGTCCTCTTTACCGGTGATCAACTGCTCGGGGTGAAATAAAGTTCGGTACGTTCCAGTGCGAACTTCGTCTAAAGGAGAACACAATTACTTTAGGTTCGTTTCAAAAGAAGAGGGTCTAGCTATCTCCGTTAAAATCTTTGGGTCATTGGGAATAGCAGGGGTTTCTGAGATGCCGGATGCCGAGGACAATGAACACAGTTACTTCACGTAGCGTTTCCAGCTACAGATGTAAAGATAATCCATTGAGTTAATAAGCTACAAGTACTTTTAAAACCAGTTGGCCAAAGCTCTTGGCGCTACGTAGCCTTACAAGATCAACTCATGCAATGGAATAAATGTATTACGCCCTTTGAACTAAAGGACTTGATGAAGAAGCAAAACAAAAAACGCTTGGGTTGAAGGAGTTCCTCGTACTTTTACGAATGACTTTTCGGGCCTTTGGATGAACACACGCCCGAGCCCTTAGAAGGAACAAGAAAGTTAAACCGGTCAATCCGGTCAGTAGGATCAGTCTTGTTAAACGGCAACAGCCTTCTGCTGTAACCACCGCTGAACAAAGATACAATAACGAGAAAAATTGCATGGCTCGGTTTTCAGTTCACTGCTGAAAGAAATTCCGCGACTGCTATGACTTGTATTGTTATAGCCTGGGTTTCACTACGCCGCAAACATTAGGGACCATTCATTTTTTAAGGGATAGGGGGGGGGGGGGGGGGGGCTGGTGGGATTTGGGGGGGGGCATGCGAAAAAAATGGCTTCAAAGTGGGGGGCCACCCCAAAAAAATGAAGAAAAAGGGGGGTCAAGCGAAAAAAAAGCGATGAAAAAGTGGTATGAAGTTTTCATAAATTGATGAGAAATTCTCCTGCTTTATTCAAATATAAACATCTTTTCGAGGTGGCCAAGAGGGGGGGGGGTCATCCCAAAAAAAATTCCTTTTGAGGGGGGGTCATGTGAAAAAATTGGCAAGCTGAGGGGGGGGGGTCACTCAATTTCCCACTGACACTCCCCCAAATCCCACCAGCCCCCCCTATCCCTTAAAAAATGAACGGTCCCTTAGCAAACTAGACCCTTGAGTCAAGGGTTACCCGTGCACATACAGAGCAGGCAACCAAAGCTGTGTGAGTAGGTGCTATGCAAACGTCTGTTTTATCTGTGGCATTCATAGCATTGTACAGTGTTTGACTGTTAGACAGCAAATACGATGAATGTTGTTTCTCGAGAGCATGTTTCATGTTTGCATAGTTATATTTGTGTTTTTCAGCAATAACTTTTCTGTGCCTTTGATTTGTGTTTTTTGATAAATATTTTGTTTAGCTTGAAGTGTTTGTAAGTCAGTCGAGCATGATAATGAAATACAGTAATCCTCCTCACCAAAGAAATCAGTTTTTGTTGTAAATATGCAGTATTTTCTGTATTGAGCAGGGAATATTGTTTACGTTTTCAAATACATCAAACCCACAATTGACATTTACTTCTGTGAAATAACTCAGCTGTTGAAAAATGCGGCAAAAACAGTAAGTCCGCCTCGAATTGCCCTCGCTAATTGCGGGCAAAAGCTCTGTAATGTTAAAATTTACGCTTAGATCTAATAAAGAAGAAGTAAGTCGACAGCAATGCTATAAATCCAGCATTATCATCTATATTATTATCATCTTTTGGAGTTCAAATTCAGTAGTCTTAGAAGTAGGATACAGTCTTCCGCTTTTTGTAAATTATAGGTGATACTGATATCTGCATCATATACTTGACGACTTTTGGGGTAATTATTGATTGTAAGATACTCTTTAAATTGTTGCACCTCACATTTTGAGTATAAAAAAGTTTCCTTGATCAGAAATTGAATCCAGTGTACAATAAAATGATAAAGCTCAACAATGTTTTAAAACATAATTGCTTGTATTGAAATATAAATCTGTAGCAGCACTAACTCTCATTGCTTTGCTGGTCATTATTTATAGGATGGGAAGTTATTCTATTTTGTTCAGCTGTGTGTGTGTGTGTGTGTGTGTGTGTGTGTGGACTAAACGAATTTTCACCTGCATTACTTTGTACGCACATTTCAGTCAGTAATATGCACACCTCTGAGTTCAAATTTATCTGCTGCATTGCAAAAGAAAGCCTGAAAGTAGTTTCTTTCAAGTCACTTAAGGTAGTAACATCTAATAGTACTCAAGTACCTTGAGGATGGGAGAGGCTATAGAGATCCCTAGCATGTTAGTCAAACATCCTGGGATAAATTACCAACATTGTTGATTTCTGTCTTTTTAGTGGATCTTTGTTTCTTTTTGAATGCCGGTTTTCTCCACCATAATTTCTTAGTTATTCTAGATCAAGAAACACACGTTACCTTACCTTTTTACATGTACGCTTGCATTAATAAATTTTGGGATATTACACTTGTTGACAAAGCAATAAATTCTGAGAAAATATAACCGGGTTTCCCCATTTTGGCACCCTTAAAATTGAAGACAATATGCACGGGATTTGTATTTAGATTCCAGAGGTGAATGTCCGCCCCATCAATTTAGTTATTGTTTTGTCTGCCACATCCACCTCTGGAATCTATTGTTTTTTCCACCAAATCCCATGTATATTGCCTCTAACTTTAAGCGTGCCAAAATGGGGAAAACCAGGTATATCTTCTCCATCTTCCTACTATTCTAGATGACTTTGGTACGTTTTTTAATGATATACTTATGAATCACTTTCCGTATTTTTCTGCTTTTGTGCAAAAGACGGGACAGTACTTTCATAGGGACTCTACTTGGTTCTCTATCACATGGAGTGACACGAGAGATGTGTCGAACACTCGACATATCAAGAACTGTATTCCTCTATAAATATCGACTCTTTATTATAATTAACTAATACAGATAATTGAACACGTTTTTCAAATATCTCACTGTCATTTTCTAGAGAATTTACTAGAGTCTTTGTTGATATTATGAACTAATATAAGCTTACAAGTGCGCACACCAAGACAGTGGTAAATAAGATCTCTATTAAAAACCTTTCATTGTACGAAATATAGTTAAGATTCACCATTATATGGCAAAGCAAAATAATACCTAATAAACGTATCCTAGTAGTCATTGGGTATTCTGAAGTTGCTCCGTCATTGATAAAAGATGAAGGCCGAGACCTGCCTGTGCTCTCGTCATGGTGCCCATGTTGTTCAGCAGAATGTCTTCTATCTCTTTACAATATCCACAGTTGCTCTCAAGTTGGTCCCTGCTCACGAACTCTTGAGGTCACGAAACGACCCGGTTCGAAACTGACGCTCGACATCTCTTAGTGTGGATCTAACGCGAACGGTGTGTGCGGAAGTCGGAAACTATTATTTCGAATCGTACTCCGGACGCTACTTCAACTGAGCTTCAACTCGTGCTGATGACCCCTACCAGTGCCTGCTCGGCTGCACATTCGCGACGTATATAGATAGACAGACAGACAGACAGACAGATAGATAGAGAGATAGATACTGAGATAGACACAGATATATTCATTGATAGGCAACACAAACCTAGACTCGTGCCCGCCTTTCGCTCCACGAGTAATAAAACCAAAGGAAAACGTGTCCGGTGAGAAGACAAAAGGACGGTGTTTTTCTTTGTTTGTTCCTTTGTCTTTGCTTATGCTTGGTCTTACGTCGATGTCCTATGTCATACGCTTGACTTCATTCCTTTGTGTTCTCCTTCGTTTTCTGCCAATCCTTCTGCTTGTGTCGTAGTGAAAACCAGGCTTATGATAGCTTTGTCGTCTCATTAAACTTTCCCAACCAATCAGGATCGAAACATGATCGAATCGCGTGCGTTTTACTACGCTTGACTTGACGTGTATTTGTTTTGATTTCTGATTAATTAATTGGACTGCGAGCATCTGTTGTAACTGACCAGAACTAGCTAAGCATTCGTTTCTAAGCGGTAGCTTGAATCCGCTACATGACGAATAGAAACAAAGTTAGCTACAACTAGGTGCAAAACATTTGGAGACACTTTGGTCAAAAAACCACTATTCTACCATTGATTATTCCTATTCCCGTCACTTTTACATTTGATGAGCTCCCCCTCCCCCTCCCGTTTCAATGTTGTGTGGTCAAATTGTCAGTGATGTTTGGGATTGCTAGCAAAATTGAGAAGGGGGGGGGGGGGAGGAGGTAGAGTGCAAGGCTATCGGTTTGGCGTTTAGGTTGTCCGATGGTTGAACTGTCTCAACTACTTTTGCAACTTGCCGTAGTCGTTTCGCAGCGATAATCAAGCATAACTATACGACTAAAGTGGTCCGACGGCACATAACTCAAGTCAGATAATCAGATTTCTTTATGCCAGTTGGGAGTAATCGGACTGTTCAAGGTGCTAATTCCTTTGCCACTGAAATAAAAATAAAAATAATGGACTTGGAAAATTCTGAAACCACTTATAATGAAGATGCGAAAGAAGGAGAGCTTTGGTCTCTGAAATCAACAGTTTACAGTCGAAATTAAAGATAGTGGATTTATTTTAGCCAAAGGTGTATTTCGACCGGCTGAAACGGTAGTGTTTTGTGCAATTTCAGACGAATTCCTAAATTCGTCCAAAAATAAGGAATCTTTCCATTTTAGCTATTTTTTAAAAAAAAAAAAACATTGGAATGTCCCCCTTTTGGGTTTGGAACGTGTTCAACTCTATCATGGCTTCTTTTGATAAACTTTCGAGTTTCGGATGTATACAAGATATATCTAGGGTTATAATCTTTTCTAGCCCATATTTCGAACCGAGTAGCGGGACTTCTCATGGACATGATTCTTTTACACCAAGGCAGCGACAGATAATAATAATAATCGAATATTTTTTCTCAGGATAACCCTTCAGTACATAGTACTGTTATCAGCGGGGTCCTGCTAAGAATTAAAAATATTAAGATATATAAAATAAGATACATATTAAAAACCGTTGAAAATAGAATAGAATTTACAAGTAATAATCGTCTAAGGCTTTCCTAAATAAGACTCTAGAATTAATGTTTCTTAAACTTAAAGGCAATAAATTAAAAATCGAGGCACCTAAAAAATAAAAGCTACGGCGCGCAAAATCCAGTCTGACTTTTGGTAGTTTTGCAGTTTTTCCATTGTTGCGGGTGTTTAAAGCGTTATGATGTAATCGGTGAAAATAGTCTTTAAATGGAAAGCATGCAGTTCCATTAAGGCAGTCAAATACAAAGCAGCACGCTCTCTTTTGTAAAAAGTTATCAACAGTTAGAATTCGAAGATCACAGTTCTGCGAACTGCATTTTGGAGAAATAATTTCAAGGCTTCGGGTCTCAATGGAGCGGATCATGCGTTTGCGGGACTCTGACCATCCAAGACTAGTATAGCCGCAATACGTAAATATTGGCATAATCATCGATTGGTAAATTCGTTGGGCAGTGAAAGTATCAATACTGGAACGGATGCGCCGTAAGAGGTTCACTCTTCCTGCTGCCTTCTTGTAAATTTTTTGAAAATGAGTTTCAAAATTAAGTGTCGGGTCCAGATGCACGCCGAGGTACTTATAACATGTAGTGATGTTGATGGGAAAACCGTTGACTGAGAGCTTGACTTGACAGCCTTGAAACAGGTTCAACCGCTTACCGGTACCAAACAGCATCACCTCAGATTTTCCTTTCTTTAGATTAAAAATAAGTTCATTATCACGAAACCAGTTAGATAGATTATCTAAGTCCTGTGAAAGACTGCTTTGTATCGCATCAATATCACTTGAGGATGTAAAAATCACCGTATCGTCAGCGTAAGTGATAATCTTACAATGACGAAGCGGACTATGCACATCATTAAAGAAGATGAGAAAAAGGAGGGGCCCAAGAATACTCCCTTGAGGAACTCCAGTGTTAATTGGATTTGGTTCAGAAAGCACACCGTGAAATTGAACGATCTGCTTACGATGGAATAAATAATCAGTAAACCACTGAAGTTCCATATCATATACACCAAAACGGGACAGTTTACTCAATAAAATGCAATGACTAATGGTATCGAATGCCTTTGATAAGTCAATAAAAACTGCTCCTGTCGCCTTTCCACTATCGGCCTCCTTTCTGATGAGATCAGTGAAGTAAGTAACAGCTAGTTCCGTTGAGCGGTTCGGACGGAAACCAAATTGGTACTCAAAAAGTAGATTATGACGCTCTAAATGAGCCATCAGCTGCTTATAGACTATCCTTTTCAAGATCTTTGACAAAGTAGGGAGAATTGAGATAAGCCTGTAATTGTCAACCTCAGCCAGAGACCCTGATTTGTATAGAGGGATCACCTTTGCCACTTTCCACTCACTAGGCACAACTCCAGTTTTTAGAGATAAATTGATGATAAATGTCAAAGGCGTGGTTAAAACATAGGCAGCGTCTTTGAGCAGTCCCGGGGGGAAATTATCCAGTCCAGACGCTTTTTTCCGCTTAAGATTTTTTAGCTCCTTAAGAATGTCTGATTCTTTCACAGCTTTAAAAGTAAACTGACTTCCCGTGAATTGCTTGGGAAGATTTTCTTCAGCAGGTTTGCTCCAGACAAAGTCACGGAGTAAGATTGATTTCCCTTTCAGACATCTGGCAATGGAACTGAAATATTCGCAGAAGCTATTTGCAATGAAGCTTTTGTCAGTTGACTTCGATCCATTTATCACAAACGCCGAACCTTGATCAGAAGGCGACTTGGTAGGATAGAGTTTCTTGATGGCTGCCCAAAATTTATCCGGAGAGTCAGCACAATCTTTAAGAAGATCGCGATGATATCTGCTTTTGCTTTTTTTAACAAGGCCAGAAACTCTGTTGCGTTGCCGTTTATAAGAAGACCAATCGTTTTCTTGATTAGTACGACGGGCTTTCCTGAGCAAACCATCCCTGAGATTCATTTCTTTTTTGACATCCGGAGTCAGCCAAGGACATAGTCGGCCTTTGACCTTCTTTAAGATTAGAGGAGCGTGCTTGTCGATACACTGTTGCAGTATGTCACGAAAAGAGGCCCATGCCTCGCTTATGCTGACAGATAAATAAACTTCTTCAAAATTCGCAGAATTTAGCTCTTCGCAAAATGGCTTGGGGTCATAGTTAGCAAAATTCCGGCAAGTAATGATTCGCGGATTGAACTTAGCATTGTTTAGCTTGCGAGCACATCCAATGAGCTCATGATCACTCAGGCTAGCTGGAATTACTTTCACCGAAGAGATGTTATGTGGTACGTTACTGCAAATAACATCAATTAGGGTCTTGGACTCACGCGTAATTCTCGTGGGGGTAGTAATGAGTTGTTTCAGACCAAAATAGGTGAGAATGGATTTCATTTCTTTGTGATCCGAGGACACCAAAAAATTACAGTTAATGTCGCCTAAGAGAATACATTCCTTGTTTTCAGCTGATATTGTCGAAAGCATTGATTCAAATTTGCAATTAAAATTTGCGCAGAGATGTTTAGAAGAATCCGGAGGGCGGTAAATAATTCCAACTAGAAAACTTTTGGTTTTAGGAAATAAAATTTCAATCCAAATGCATTCAATATCCTCTTGCTCGAGATCCATTCGTCTTTGAAAGGGAATAGATAAAGAAATATAAACACCAACACCTCCACCTTGACCAGAAGCCCTTGACTTTGCAATAAACGTATAACCTTCAATTTGAACCTCGGCTTCGCTTTCGGTGGATAAATGTGTTTCACTGACCGAAAAGATGTGTATGTTCCTAGAGCCATCCAGGATTTGACAGATGATAGTTTTGTTTGCCAATAAACCTCTAATATTTTGATGCAGAATTTTAAGGCCCTTTTTAGAGAGAAGCTCGCTAAGTTCGGGGATGACATATCGTTGAGCATCTTCTTGTTGATCTTGGTCAGCTCCATCTTGGGTGTTGTTGTTAAACAGACAAGAATTGCAGATGACTCCGCTATCATCGGAGCAGAAGCATTTCAGGTGAAACTTTAAATGACATTGCGAACAAGCCATCCTGCTTTGTCTTTTCTTCAAAGCTTTTAAGCACGAGCCACACCTATCAATCGGTCCAGGACAAGTTTCGATATCGCCTGATAGGAGAAGCAGGAGCTGAATTAGCGAAGTTCTCGATGTTCGATGCCCAATTCCATTTATCTGGCGGTAGGACCAAAGCGAAGAGTAGATAAAGGTTTCTTGTAAACCCTGGCATTGCTCCATATCGTATAGTACGTTTGAACTGCAGAAGGCTTGCTTTTTTATGTAGAAAATAGCAAAAGTGAACAGAGCGAAATAGCACACAACCGCTCGTAACGACGTCATACTGCAAAACCTGACGCCATACTGCAAAACCTGACGCCATACTGCAAAACCTTCGATGGTTTTGCAGTATGGCGGAAAATGGTTCGAAGTAAGCTTACATGTCTATTAGATGCGTGCATGCGCAATCGCAACGCGAGTTATGGGTATAACTAAAGCTGATAGGTGGCGAGAAAGCAAATAACAGAACACCCATCATTTTATAACATGGATCTACAAGATATAAGTTGAGAAAAGGGTTACCGGTACTCGTTAAAAATATAGACTCAGATGCACGACATACGGATATGCATAACTTAAAGTAGGAATTCAAGAAAACGTAACAAGATCGAACCGCTTGTTTTTTACCTGACGAAGATAAAACAAAGAATTTTTCTGTGGAACCACAACTACTCTTATTGTCAGGAAAACCAATTAACCTTTTAAGACCCAACATCAATATTCATCTTCTCCTAACTATTGTTACATATTTGTTATGGTATTAGTCAGGAGAATTTGTTTAAAAATCAAGAAAACTCTTTTTTGGTGATCATTTTCGTTATTCTCATAACCTGAATGGTTGATGAACAGTGAATATTGTAATGAGAAATTGGATGCTGGTCACTTCTGGGACTTAAAGGTTTAAGGGTAAGCGATGTCTCGGATACATCACATCTGAATTGTGTTTAGTTTCAATCAATGAAAGTCGAAAGATTTGTCTAGTATCAGCCAATCATATAATACGGACAGTTTTTTTCTGGGTGAAAGCGAACATGTTTTAACTTTGTGTACGCGTTGGAAGCAAAGCACCTTCAGAAAAATAAAGTGAACTAAAAAAAAAACTCAATTAAGCGGCCGAAAAGTGAAGCCAAAATGGCGGTTAAACATTGCACGCTGGGTGAACATGGAGCTACGCGTTGCGAAGACAATCTCATGAGAAGACTATAAGCACCTGTCCCCTATAAATAATAAATAACACAACTTTTTTCTTTCCTCTAGTTCTTTCATCGGCCATAAGATCAAAGGTGTCACGCCTTTTTAAAAATAATTGCCGCCATTATTATGGAGAATAAGAGACGGCGTATTTTATTCTCCATCCGGCAGCTGGAATAAAGGACGCTATACAGTGGTGGCAAAAGAAAACTGCTAGCATTTTCACTTAACTCAAAGTGGCGTTCCTCGCTTCTGCTTCGAGTAAAGGATAATTGCAGAAACTAAATGCAAACATAACGAATTGTTGTGACGCGATGTAATTAAAAAGGAAATCCGAATAGGACATTTGATAGTTGGGTGTATGGGGCCTCGATATTTAGTTTAACGATGTCAACTAAAAATTTGAAAGCATAGAGCGCTTACAGTGAACGGGAAATAAAAGGTAAGCCCCGCACTAGCAGATTGTAATAGGCATTAGGCCAAGTTAATTAAATCTCAAGAAGAGAATCAAGAAGGATTATAAACAATGTTAAATACTTTCAAAGTACAGGAAATACAGAAGCGATTAAGCTCTAGGAATTCAAATTCCCTACAAACTTCGTAAAAGTAGTTAAACTGGAAAACGATGGGTTGCAGGTACATTTTCAATATTGATAGCTTTAGAAACGAGCAATGAACTCTTCTTTTGTGTACATACCAACGACCGTAGGTTCAAGGTCTACAAACACCGCTCGAGGAACGTGTTTTCCCGCTCCGGTTTCGCTGAAAAATGTGTTAAAAGAATCGTCTCCTCCGCCGATCGTTTTGTCGCTGGGCATTTGGCCGTCTGGCTGAATCCCATGTTCCAAACAATACAGTTCCCAACAGGCATTTCCTATCTGTACTCCGGCTTGTCCGATGTGAATAGATATACACTCACGCTGAAAACAGAACAAAAAGGAGATGAAGAAGTAAAGCTCTTCTATCACAAAGTGAACGATAATTTCATTTCGCGCATTTTCCCGCTATAGAGAGTCACATGACAAACGATAAATATTCAAGCAACCGTCTTCCCTTAGACTAGAAGTTCGAGAATGTGACCTGACAAAGAGACTGGCGGGCAGAATGTTGTCGAACACAAATCATTCTGTTTGGAAACCGCCTGTAAGACGACACAGCTCGACCTGTCAAAATTCCCAACAGTTCCTTAATTTCTCTACAAGTGTTTTAAGTTATAACAAAGACAAAATCACAGGCGACGACATTCTCATAGCAACACTTACCATCTTGTCTGGGTTCAAAAACTTGTTATCAAGGATATATTGCTTTTGGACGCCTTCTTCGGAACGAGCAACGAGTCAACCTCTCGGCAAGGAACGGATTATCCTCGAGATTTTCCACTTACAATGAATAATAACACACCTGCAATTCCAGTGGCTTAGACGCTGTCAAAGAAAACAACGTTTTCAACACAAACACATTCGTGATTTGTCCAGAAATGTTTAATTATTCATTTGCAGTGCTTCCCTCAAAAAAAAAAAAAAAAAAAAGAAAAAAAAAAAAACCCTCCGTTTGGGTGACACATATTCTATTGTAGCGCTGCTTTCAATCCCGAAATTGTATAGGCTTTCTTCTAACACTCGCGTTCGAGTTCAATTTGTTGAAAATACCGCAGCGGTGAAAAGGGTCCCTGGTGTGCCCCACGCTGGGACGAAATTACTGTTTTATTTTTACCGCCAAACCGTGATAAAATAAACATTGCGCAAATGAATAATATTTTTTTTTCCATATGCAAAATTGAATCTTGCAATTAGAAGGAAAAACTTGTGTGGATGAAGCAAGATTATTGACATCCGCGTTAGTGCATGAATACTTTTTTTCTGGTTCAATTACGCCTCCCACGAAAATTGTTGCTGAACGCATGAGAGATTCACTTTTGCAACCAATGCGACTCCACATAAAAGCGAATCATACAAACTACTTTAAAGGTCAAAATGCATACAGCAGGAAGATCGCTTTTTCTGTGCAATAGAGACGCTAGTTACTTTTATTTGCTTTATATCAGTATATCGACTCTAAATGGCTGGCCGATGACCGTTTAAATCGCCGGACAAACAGGTTGCGAATTTTTCTGTATCCTACGAGGAGCCTATGATTTTGACGCGTGAATGGAAACTAACACGATGCGAGCTCTTCCATTGTTGTTGTTTTCTTCTTTTTTAACTTTTTTGCGTGTTTCACATGGTATGGCAGCCGCAATTATTTCAAAATAGGAGAAAAGCTTTGCTCGAGTTTACACTGGTACATTTCCATTCTGACAATCTACAACTTCATTCTTCCCATGAGCTATTTTCGTGTGCCGCGCCTGGTTCCATTATTGTCGGGTAGCACAGAGCTCTTGGTACAACAAATACACCCTAGGTGCTCGCAGAGTCACTTATAGATAGTAGAACGTCTGAAGTCGGTAATAGGAAAGTCTCCAATTGTTATTTCACCTGGTGTCAGTAATACCACCCGTATAAACTAGAGGGGTAAGAGGCATCCAAGGCACACTCTACTTCGTGTCAGTAGTTCATGTATGACCCCACTACACTTACTACAGCTACTACACTGACTACAGCTACTACACTTACTACAGCTACTACAGCTTCTACACTAACTACAGCTACTACACTTACTACAGATACTACACTTTGTTAAATTCACTACAGTTACTTCTATGCCTAGAGGCCCCACATGGCACTGCCTACTTCGCTACGCTGTGAACCAATTCAAATCCTAAACCACTGTCGCCATGGAATTTCCTACTAACGACTTGTAGAGGCATTGAGTCTGCAGGTGACGTATCTCAACCCATCTTCAATGCTGGTGAGTGCCGCTGGCCTGATCCTAGAGCATATATGGAGGTCATGTAAAAAGAAGTCTTGGAAAATGCATGGAAAAAAGAGTTTTAGAAGGGTCTCGGTACGCCTTCATGTAAATGACAAGCAAGCAGTCTCTTGCTCGTGGACTGGCTCTAACAGCATGTTACAAAATAATCGAGAGATTGCCAAGGATAACGTGATAACGTGGATTATCTTGCAACTATAAATAGGTCATGCAAATTTCAATCATGTTCATGTCTGGTCAATGGCCTGAAATGCACTGGCCAGTGCCCCCTCGAGGATCGTGCAAACAAGCATGATTATGATTATAATGATGATGTAGCCGATGACGATGAAGATGAGGGATCGCGATAATGCAAAATAATGGTCTTAGAAATGTGGAACGACTTTATTCTGACATCGTCTTGAAGAACATGTAAAATTACTCGACGGCTATATTAACTAATGGTTTCTCCCAAATTACTTTAGCGAAACTGATACATGAGTAAGCTGGACTGACATACGAGGTCCGACGTGCCTGATACCGGAGTTGCTCCAAACGATGATCAGTCCAAAGAGAAATTGTCTGCCACTTGACTGAAGGGACTGTTATAACTCAATTGCCCAACCATAAATTTGTTTTGCGAAAGGACTGGACTTTCTGTCGTCAGGGAAACTGGAGCATCGTATTAAGGATGTCCATTCCATTTTCATTAGATCTTTTCGTCATATTTTGTTGGCTTTCGTATGAATTTTTGTTAAAAACAATTTTTACTGTGGACATAACTTCAAAGTTGAAGGACATACCATGAATTATGTAGTCGTGTAGTTCTTCCCGTGATGCCATTTAATCACGTGATTACAGCAAGAAAGCTGCTCACATGGGCTTACTCTTATACATTAAAATTAAACTTCAGTTATTACAGCTTCGAAAAATCTAAGATACGACTGGTCCCTCCATATTGGGGTACAAATTACATTTTCTATTAGCAAATCGTCTAAAACACCCATTTGGTGTGTTTCAATTTCCCACTGACGCAGCACAAGTTTCTTTCTAACCCCTTTGTACGTTTAAGCTCTTGATAGCGGTTTTAACAGTTTCGAGGTTTGGGGTTTGAGAATCTGTTAATTTAGAGGTCGGGCTTTCATAAGTTCAGGTCAAGCATATGAAATAATGAGCACATTCAATTCTGTATAATTGTTAATGAAGACTATTGCCACTACATTCTTTTCTCACATTTGAACCTGCACTTTTGCACATCTGCAACGATGGGCTATGCCTTTTGCACATCACATAATTAGAATTAGACATACCTCTTACAAACCTCGTTTTCTCGGTCCGTACTGTAAGTTATGGACCGAGTTTTTTCTTCGCGACATTATGCGCGAAGCGCGCGGGCCTTAACTCCGAGCGGAAATAACGAAGATTCGTAACTTACAGTACGAACCGAGAAAACGACGTTTGCAAAATATTTAGTGAAGTACGGCCCGCTAAATTGACCAATCACAGCGCGCGTACTAACTGAGAGATATAATAATAATTCATAAACCGGAAGACCATACGAACAAGCAACACATTTTTACGGATATGCACGGACTCGCATTTCTTTCAACTTGTAATCAGTCGTTGACAAAAACGTTTTGTTATGTAATTGGAGCAAAAGGTTCTACACATGTAATATTTTATAACCTAAAGTATCGTTATGTATTCCAAAGAATGTAGTAAGGCACGAATACTTTCGTGTCTTACATTGCACATCGTTGTACAAACTGAAACAGCCTCAACTCTAAAAAGCTCTTTTCTGACGATTCCCAGTAATTAGCTTATGGCAAATCACACAGTTCCTTGATGTTGTGGAATGCAGCGATTATGACATGGCGTTAAACAAAAAAAGATACAGAACAATGCTTACACCACAACACAAAGACAACAAATGATACATTTTCCCAATATATTAAACAACAACTGATCGAGTAGAACTAGTTCCGCAAAGCAGCAACTTAAATACTATAACCATGGCAACGTTCATAAAATGGCACGCCAAAACCTTGAACATGTATCGTAGCATGATGGACCTAATTTCTTTCTGTGATCAGCTGAAGAAGAATCTTCTTGTAATTCCCACGTGTGTCATCCTGAAAAAAGAAAAAGACCAATTAGCAAGCTGCCGTAGAGGGCAGGTGGTGGTGGAAGTGGTACGGGCAGTGGCAGTAGTAGTGGCAGCTACAATAATATTGGTAGCAGTGGTGGAATTAGCATTAGCATGATATTACGAGACCGCGCGGAGATACGAAATTTCCCCCAAGCGTGTTGTTAAACGACGAAAATGGTGTACTTTTGAGCTTCACAAATTTGTGAAAGATGTATTCTTCAGTACTGTTAAAGGAAAACACGAAAAAGCAAATCCAAGTTCTTGCAACTGCAGTCGAACCTACGACCTTCCGATTTCTAATTCATGTCTGATATCATTCTTACCCACTCCTGAGTGGAACAAAATGGCTGTCAGTCGTTTGCGCGCTTTTGAAGAAACATTTTTTTTTTTCGTGTTGTACAATGCTTTTCCTTTTCTTTTTTTGAAATAATCACTTGTAAATTTATACTAAAACAATTATTCGCCTCAGGCTCAGTGATTATCGGTGAATTTTCACTGACAATCACTCCACCTTCGGCGAATAAATGTTAAATATCGCCAATTTTTTGCTAACATTTTGTCCACGAGCTCACCATTGGATGATTATCGATTTGCTACAACTCGGTATACTGATCAATTTTACATGATTATAGTCGTTCCCAAAATAACAAACTCGTTTTATAAAACATTAACTTATGAGCTGAACTCCTCGTCGTCCACAAGACCTCCAAAATACAAAGGAAGAGAGAGAGAGAGGTAACCCAAAGGCTTGCACTGTTGCAACTCACCGATATAAATTTAGCGAGGGAGGTATGATACATCTTGGCAAACTCATCCCTGATGTCCAGCAGATCAACTTCTGAACGTGTTACAATGATACGAATAAGAGTCTTGTCATCCGTTCCAAGACCCTGCAGAAAACGAAAGATGGGGAACAGAAATTATAAATGTTAATTTGACAATAAGAACAAAAAAAAAATTGTGCCATAGGTTTAGCTAGTAAACTAGCTTCTTGAGTGCTTAGCAAACCTCCCAAGTGCGTTCATAACTCGTTGGTTGCACAGCTGCTGAGTTTACCATGTTTCATTAACAACCTGACGTCAGCATGTAACCCATGGACAAATGGCTCGCACGTATTAGACAATCATAGAGCGCGCTTTCCCAAAACTATGTTATAATAAGTTATCCTTGAGGATAGCCTGTCAGAATTGCGTTCGTTCCTCCTGACCTATAAACGGAAGAAGGATCGATCCTTGGGTAGAAAAAAGACTTTTTACAATAACTGAGCGAATTCTCGCGCGCTGATTGGCTAATTTTTATCATCAATAAGAGTACAGACACATAAAATTTTAATTTAAGTCTTCATTTGACCTTTTTCGCGTTTTGTTATTGTAAAAAACAAATTGACGTCAGTTTTTTATGTGTCTGTCCTCTTACTGATGATAAATTGCGTCAAAACATGGTCAAAGTTTGTTGTAGACCCACTCGCCTATCGGCTCGTGGATCTACAACACTTTGACAATGTTAACGCAATTTATCATCAATAAGAGGACAGACACATAAAAAACTGACATCAATTTGTTAAAATTACTCTGGATATCCTTTATAATGCTTCAGTTGTAAGCAGCTTTATCTTAAGGGCCTTCTGACAACGTCCTGGTTTCACTCGGTATAGCGTTCCAGAATTTACTGAAGGCAGCTACAGAATAAGACGCCCGTGATTGCCCTCAAGTCTTGAATAGTAGACCTCTTCCCATCTGGCCCTCTCCTAATCTTCTACTGTTCCTTCCCTTGCAACACCCAAGACGCAGTACTGACTTCCAACGCAAATACTTAAAGAATCTGGAACGTGACGTTTTTTTTCAATTTTCTTACTTATACTACATGTGCACGACGTTCACACCCAAACAATTGTCCTAAAGTTGTGATTAATCGAATAAGCCTCATCACGGTTTTCGACGCCATTTTGACAAGTGGCAAAAGACTCTGGAGGCGCGGTTACCAATTCCCATACATTGTAAAATATTCGCGAACAAAGCAAACGTCAACGACATTTCCGTTATTTAGAGCTCTTCTACTCAACCGTAAAAAACTTCACTTTTCTTTATTCAAGGTAAGTGAATTTGGTGTACAAGAAATCGGCTTCCTAGCGTTCACCCGATTTCCAACAAACGTTTTGGGCCGCGTGAAGTTGTGAAACACAAGCCGCCGCTTGTCACGCATTCTTTAATTATTTGTAAGCTCCAACCTTGTACTAAATCGTAATAAAGAAATGTAAACTATCTCTTTTATGTTGTGATTCGCTGAGACTTTGCTGGCTGGTGGTTTGTTTTCAAACTTGTTCTAGATCTGATTGATCTTTACAATTTTCAACAGACAAGATTTTGACAGCACACATACGATAACAGTTCTAATTAAGTGCGGATTACAATACAAGCAACCAATTATTTACCTTCATGCTTTTGTACAACTTCTCCGCAAAGAACGCAGGTGTGTTTCGTACAACTCTGACTGAAAAATAATACATTAAATAATCCAGATTTGAACATCGTCATTTTTTTACGACTTTACAATCATAACATAAACATGCTTACATCGAGTTAGGGAATAACAACAGAAAATACAAAGGTTAAATTAGTGTATGACACAAAAAGTATGGTGTTTCGAGATACTTTAGATTCCTTTTGTGCTGAAGTTTCGAGACAGTACTTAGCAACACAGAATATAATGTTGAGTTCTCTAACACTTTATTGTTCGCTTTAGATCATCGATTCCTGCAGTTGAGCATTTAGGAAAGAGGTGGTATTTTCGTCATTTAACCGTCTAATAACTTCTGAAAAGAACCGCTAGGGCCAGTTAATAGTGTCAACTGCAGTAGAGACAAAGGTTGTTTCTGCTATACCAGATGTAAATAGCTCTATTTTGGTGACGGAAATTCTGAGCAACAACTCATATTTATTTAAGTTTATTATCGGCGCAGATATATATTTTTCACGTAGGAAAAGACGTTTTGTATATTATAGATGCTTTGTACTATCTACTTATTTGGTGCGGAAATCTTCTCATGATGTGGCAAATGGAAACAGTACTGATATAAATGTACCCGTGATATAGATATTATAGTGATTATAGATTTTCTTACCCACGGAAAGCATTCCATCTCGCAAGTTTCCAGACATTTCTCTCTTAATTGACTCTTCAATATCGTATTTAGAAATCTGTGAAGAAAGAAACTTGTTTTGCTAACCCTAAATTTAGACAAACTGCGACTATTGCTATTATCAAACTTTCCAAAATAACTCGGATACTAAGCGCACGCTGATTGGTCGAAAGCCTATCGGTTATAGAGCCGGTAAACCCATGGAAAAGACGAACATTTTCTGTTTTTATTTACAAGCTCTTCTCGCGTTCTCCCAACATCCCGCGTGGTTTGTTACGCGGGTAAACCTTTAGAAACTGCGGTTTATTGTTTGGCTTGCACGAAGTGTGTAGCCACATTATGACACGATCAGATTTATTTATTTTCCCACGAGAGCCAAGCGCCTGTCGAGTGGTCTAGTACGCCACGCATGTACGCATTGCGGACCTATTTTTACTAAAATAATAGACATTTTCCAACTTCTTAAGAACCATTTTATAAAACAGAGCATATTCAACAGAAACTCGTAAACGCAATGGTGAAACAGAACATTTCTTTCAGGTGTAAATGTTAGTGACAAATACCTTCTTGAACTTCTAACAGAGTGTTAGCGCTAGTATTGTGAGCAATACCTTAGGGAGGAATTTGTGGAAGTGACTTGTAGCATTCAAATGTACATTCTGTGTGTTACAACTTTACCTTTAAATAACACAAAACTTAAAGGTTATAGAACTAAGGCAAGATTTCGTTAGCGTTGCAGCTCCAATAAGACTCTCATTGGACTGGATCTCTGTGTGTTGTATCTTCATTGCCTTCAGAGCTAGGGGTATTGTTTGTTCAGGTTTTTCTACCGATCATCCGTTAGACTTTAAACCAATCGCAAGAGATTTTACGATGGATGCAATATCAGCCCATGGTTCTTGCTGCTAGGCTTTCTAAAAGAAAGATTTGGATTTTCGGTGACCTTTTTGAAAGTTAAAACACTCGTTTTTACTGGAGAACGTTTTGCTAACTTCAGGAGTGCAGAGTTGACAAAGACCTCTAAACTGGCGATCGTTCGCGCCCACTCTTTCATTAAAGATCTAACTGAGATGCATAAAAATTACGAGTACATTTGAAATAAATCACTGATATACATGTATGTGCGGTTGTAATTGAAAAACCCACCTTGGAGTACTCATTAAACGTTGCCTTCAGCTGTGGGAAACTCCGAGATACAAGAACAGTATTGAATCTAGCACAAGAGATAATACAATGAATTGAGAACCGTTCACAAGTAGTGATGTGAAAAATTTGTCAGAGGTGAAAGAACTTACTTGGATTCATCCGTACCCCAGCGGCCTTCTCCCGCCTTGAACAATGCCTGTCATGTAAAAACATGTAAACCGTCCAACTTTTTTGTCCCAAGATTTAAGTACCAATTTTCCTTATTGGATGCCCTAAATAATGCGGCTTTATGGAAAATGAGTGCGTACGATATCTACTCATGAGCTGATTCAAGTGAAAATGAGGTAAGAGA
Organism: Ricordea florida; assembly: GCA_949710005.1. Taxonomy (NCBI): domain Eukaryota; kingdom Metazoa; phylum Cnidaria; class Anthozoa; order Corallimorpharia; family Ricordeidae; genus Ricordea; species Ricordea florida. Next base: position 20,026,490 of record OX453280.1, read on the forward strand.
ACGCATCTTCCATACTGGGTTTTCCTTCTACGATAAGGGGACAAAATCTATTTTTAGATCCGGAAACTATTTTAACTGACCAATGGTTGATGTCCTTCTCATCACGTGGTTGTAATTTCAATGCGTCATGAGGATCTTGTTTCGTTTAACATCGACTTTCCACTTGCGGTATTGGGAAACCGCGCAGTCATGGAACGAGATATAAATAGATTACGGGCTAAAAATAGATTCTGTCCTCTTATCATATCAGAAGGGGTTATGTTCTCTTTCCTCATTTTCTCTTGGCTGATTAGTGTTGAACTACGAACGATTGAGTTAAGATACACCTCAACGAGTAAATACAAATCGTTCAAAGCGTCTTCCATGTTGTTATTTGTTTATTCTATTGGGATCAAGATTTGCTCACGATTATTTTCAAAACAGCCTTGCAGGCAGACAAGAACGACAAAACTTTACCATTTAGACAATATGGTTCTTCCAATCAACAACTGAACTCGAACAATGAATTTTCACTAGCGACGAAAGGTCATAGGACTTTCCACAGTCCTTTCCGTGCGCAAAGTTCAGTACTAAAGAATAAACTTCAACGTATTTAAGTTTTTAAGACTTTTCATAGTGTTCGATAGATTCGAAATTATCAATTGATCAATTCTCTTCATCTGCTGGCTTGGTAATATATTGGTCTTACATTGAGAAGTTGCTAATTGATTACTTCTGGCATAAAGGATTAAGACTGAAAGTGCCTACAACACTTTACTAATGCACTGTGAATAAGGAATAACATTACTGCAAAAAACCACAAGCAAACTAAGAAAGATGAAACCGTATTTGTGTCTGAGATATTTCAGACTAGTCAATCAATCAATCAATCAATACTTTGTATATACACGTAACGCCTAGAAGCTATATAAGCTCGTTCATACAGTCATACTACGTACGTGTGTGAAATTACATTCACAAAAGCTATACCACAACACCGGGAACTACGTCCCCTACTCTTTGCGAACAGCGTGTGGGTTCTTTAACGTCCCACGAAGTCATTACAGCCAAGGGTTGTGAGACGAGACCTACGGTTTATCATCCTTATCCGAGAAGACTAGAAAGTCTAACCATTTGCAGATGTCATTACAAAGGCAGCATAATAATTTAGAGACCCTGAGTGATGGTCCGGCCGAGGTTCGAACCCACGACCTCCCGCACGATAGTCCAGTGCTCAACCAACTGAGCTAACTGGTCGGCGGTTCAGGCGAAATTTAATCTTCCGATAAAAGCTACACAGTACTAAAGAGCTTCCCAACAGCCGGTGTACTAAAATGGCAAGACAGGTAAAGCTAAGAATTTTAATTGCACAAAATCGGTTGCGATTTATTGAACGCCGTTACCTTTAGTTAGTTAACAATTACTCGCCTCAGGCTCAGTGATTATCGGTGAATATTCACCGATTATCACTGAGCCTGAGGCGAATAATTGTTTTAGTATAAATACACAGGTGATTATTTCAAAAAAAGAAAAGAAAAGGCATTGTGCAAAACGAAAAAATTTTATTTCATCAAAAGCGCGCGAACGACTGGCAGCCATTTTGTTCGTCGAGGTGATTATCGGATGATAATCCGACATAGCGAACCAACTAGAGCCCGCGATTTTGTATAATCACCTGAGTACTTATACTTATTCTGGTTAATCTTTAGATACCTGATGTAATACATAAATTTAGTTAATGGTTGTGTCCGACTCTGCGGTCACAACAACACTGTTAACAAGAGTTTGTTGCATGATGTCAAAAGTTCGCGAGACCCTAAGTTTGCTGTCGGTGGGATCTGTGTAATCTAAAGAAAGGTCTGTTTGGTTACACCTCTTTTTAATACGGTCGCGCGTGAAACCGCAGGGTATTCACTAGGCATCGGAGATCGGAGAATTCTCCGGCGACTACGAAGAATTCAGATATGGAGCGTTTTCAGAATATTCTCCTGTTACTTTACACAATTCTCCTGCTGCTACAATTCTTATTGAAAACCCTAGAAACCGTCTTCGAAAATTTAGAAATGATGTCAAACTTCTAACGGATGTTAAACGCCACAAAATACTCGCTCTTTTGATGCTTACTTCAGTTGAATCTCATATCTGCCGTACTGTTTTAATGCTTATTTCTGGTTTTGTATATTTATTTTAATCTTGTAAACGCGCGTCACAAAAGAAAAGCCAAAGACTGCGTTCTAATTGGCTGTTCGTTTGTAAACTCGTATGATAACAGACCGAATTGGACTCCACTCAGTCCTATTACCATAACTTATTGATAATGTTGTTGTTGTTATCATTATCGTTATCATTATCATTAATATTGTTAATATTATTATTATGATTACCTCCGTTCCAGGCTGTTCGTTTTTTCAGAGTTAAACGCAACTACTAAAGTTGCGCTTAAGGTAGTAGATACCCGCAAAAACGACACAATTTTGTGAAATTTGTTTTAAGGAGTGTTCCATGATAAGTACAGATATTGAACAAAAACTCATAATGGGTCAAAAGTACATTGTTTCAACTACCATTGGAACATATTTTCGCCAAGTGTCATTGCGCACTTCTTGGCATGGAGGGGTGTGTACTTGGGCACCCGCTGTGAGATACCTATAATTTTGGGGCAGGTCAATCTCCTTCAAAATCAGTCTGATCACAGCCAAAATTGGCAAGGAGATACAAAAAGCATTGTAGAATGCAATGATCTACTTTTCATAAAGGTCTGGGGGGGTGATGTTTCCATGGCAACGATCAACGTTGAAAAATATTTTTTCTTCATGTTGGCATGTTTTTACTGAGCCAAGTTTTAGTCTCATGGCTTCAAAAACCACATCATTGCATTCTACACCTAAAAAAACATAAGGTCACCAAATTTCATGAAAATTGAACAATTCGTTTTCTCAAACGACCTGCCCCAATACAGCATTATAGTAAAAAACGCTAACTTTTTCTATACATAAAATTTCCACTTTTTTGAGAAACAAAGCCATTTTACGGCATATTAACCAGGTAAAACTCACTAAAATAAACATAATAGAAGCATTAGAGAGGGTCTTGACATGCATAAACCTTTATTTTGGAAATGGTCAATTTTTTACAAATCTGCGGGTATCTACTACCTTAAACTACGAGGATCAAATTTTCAATTACACAGTGTACAACGTTGGATAGTCGTAGATATTAACAGAGGATTCATTTGCCCTACATGTTTAAAAAGATAGAATCTAACAGAGTGGGATTCAGTACCTGTGCATCTGTCTGAGCTTTTGCAATATCCACTGCATTACTTTCGTCTCTGTAAGCCTGTCGAATTATGGCACATTTCAGAAAAGGTTGATAACAACAAAAACAGACAAACAGGAATCACTAGCAAAATCACTTAGTTGAAACTTCACCAGTATTGACAACGTAAAAAAGTTAGTTATTGATCACCGTCAAAAAGGTTAGTGACAGTGCAGTATTGGCGATCTCGGTGTATATAATACTATACGTGGTTGGGAGATTTTCAAATGAATGTGATAAAAGTAAAACCGTGCAAGGGTATTATTACTCTAGCCTATCACAGAACTTGCACAAAATCCAACGAACCAATCAAACCTCAATGAAAATGTCGTGAGTAAGGAGCTTGGGGAAACAAGTGCAAGGAAAAGGCGTAGCAATGAAATGCCCAAGCAGTCGCGTAATTACTTGCGACGGTGGCTTGCAAAATGCTCTCATAATAACAGTATTAATAATGATAATAATAACAGTAGCGGTAATAGTAATTTTTAAAAAAATATAGTAATATTAATGGCAATAATAATGATAATAATAAAAACAACAATACTAATAACAATTAATAATATCGATAACATTTTCTAAAAAAGCTCTCTATTCTCCACAAATAAGACAACAGCTTCTGATTGAAGACATGTCTCTAATAATAAAAAATATATATATATATATCACTAGAATAAGTTAGTACCTGAGAGAGGGAGACAAGAAATTTCTTGAAATGGCCTGATGTGTCACTAGAAATGTCTTTTTCTAAGTCTCGGCTGAACACTAGCGAAAATAAAATAAGAAACAAACCAACAAATTGAATATTCAGAATTTGAGCGTCGCTAAAGGCAGACATCGTCTGAGTTACCAAAACTACATAGTCTTTGCTTTGAACAACGCAAAATCGATGAAACAAATATAATTGAAAAGCTCCAATACAGAATCTTATCTGAAAAGGAGAAAATATTTTACTAGCTGGAAACAGCAACAGTTCCACATACAGGAGACAAAAGTGCAAAGGTATAAAATTAATATCTAACATAAGTCAATTCACTAATACTAATATTAATATCAATATTAACAAACGGGCTTACATGTTTGGTAGGCCTGCTTGATAGCACCTATCTCGGCATTTGATCTGGTACAGAGTATTTCTATCAACACGTCCTCGTCTGTACCTAAGCCCTATCAGGAAAACAACACGGTATTGTTAAGCTTAAGAGGAATTCAAATAGTCCGATTCAAGTACCACGACATAAAAGAGTCGCAAAACCGCGTGATAAGAAATGCAAAAAGAAAATGGAGTTGGATCCCCTTCAACTGTTCACTGCTTCTCTTCATGTCGCTCTGCCGATATCATCAGATTTTTCAAGTACAAAGGAGTAAGTTTCTGAAGAAATTAAAAATTTGGTTTCTCAAACAAGTCTGTCCAAACGACTTGGTTAATATTAAGGTAGTATGAGGAACATTTTGCATTAAAATCTATTAAAGCTCTGGATTAATGGAAGTGTCTGAGCAATTGTGCACCTACCCCTCCCCTATTCCAATAACTTTTTAACTCACAATAACTTGTTGGGTTAAGGGAGGGGTAGGTGCACAGTTGTCCAGATACTGGCATTGATCAAAGCTCTCACCAGCAAAACACGGTCTCACCAGTGCCGTGCGTTTGTAGTCTTATTAACTACGCTTCGTTAGCCAATCAGAAAAAAGTGTCTTGCTATTGCAAATTAAGACAGTGACGAGGGTTAGACGCATTAAGCTCGTAACTTTGACCATTATGCTTTTTAGCGTCACCTTAAAAATCGTACCATTATGCCGAAAATTATGCTCATGTCAGACCATGATGCTGAATTGATGTGATGCTTGTGTCATGCTGGCTGAAATTTCGCCTTTGAATCCACGAGACCACCCAATCAAGTCCCAAAGCTCAAAACGCAACATTTTAATATTTTTGTTTTACTCTTAAAGGAGACGAACAATAATGCAGTAAATCTAAAATGTGTCATTCATGTTAATACAAGTATTGCATGTCAGCAATTTGGTATATGTTTGTACTGAAGCATTAATGAACATTTAATATAGTCTTAAAGCGCAAGGCCTTAGAAAGAGCTGAATGATCAGACAGGATTCGATATTTTCTTCGTACAATTTCACTGAAAATAGGGAAAATATTAGTTTAGTAGCATTACGATAAAATTATGCTATAAACTTGGCCATTATGCCTGAAATAATGCCGGCATAATGTGTCTAACCCTAACAGTGACCAAGGGACCATTCATTTTTTACAAGGGAGGGGGGATACGCGAAAAAAAAACAGCTTTTGAGGGGGGCCATCCCAGAAAAAAATTAGGGAAAAGGAGGATCACGTAAAATATTTTATAATATGTCATAATGTTTTCATCCGAAATTGACATCTCTTTCTTTTGATTTGTGCTCTCTGATAAACAGCTCTCTGTGGTATAAGAAATTGGGAGGGGGGATCATCCGAAAAAATTACCGCTTCAAGGGGGGTCATGCAATTTTTAAATGGTGCTTCCCGAATCACACCAGCCCCTTCCCCCTTACTCGTAAAAAATGAACGGTCCCCAATAGAAACGTATTGATATATGTGATATCATCGTTCACGTCCAATCTTACATGTTCATACCACTTACAGATGTCCAAGTTATTTCAATACCTTTATGGCCTTCCTCAGTGTCGTGGCATCATAATTGGCTGATGACATCATCAAAGCAATCACTATGTCCTCAAAATTACCACCCAGTTCGTACTGTAAGTCTTTTAAAAGATCCTGCAAAGGAAGTTCCTAATGTAAAATCCATCTTACATAAGTTCACCTTGAGACTTGGACCTCAGCTCATAAGCGCCACAATTATTTTGAAATGTGTTTACAGATTACTTGCATCTATATTGTTGCCACATAGTAGTAAAAAAGGCTGATCTACATCAGAATCAAGTCAACTGCACAACATACACAACAAGACATGACAACATAGTGCAAGGCAGCAGCAACTATTGACCTTCTCCCTTTTTTGAAATTTTGAAAAACCTTCAGACTATCTAACATCCAATTTGAGGCAACTTTCACTGAACAGCAATCTGATTGGTTGTGAGCAGCACAAATCAATCTTGAAATCTTGAATTGGGCTATTTTTGCTCTAAAATCAGGGAACTAATCAGACTTCAAAGCTTGTATAAGCCAACCAGTATTAAACTTGTTTAAAAATGAAAGGACGAAAAGCCATATTTGTGTGTAGCAAATCTTGGATTTCTGTAGCCAAAACGTTGCCTTATTTATTTCAAAAGGGGTGTTATAAATGGCAATTAATAATTGTTCCTATGCTATTCCTATTTTTAAACCAGATTTAACTTTGGTCATTTGGGGTCTTGTATTTGGAGATCAGTGGATAACAAGCCCCATGCAGTGATGATTAACATTGTCACTGATTCCTTAGACATCTAAAAACTTCTTCCCAGGTGAGTAAAGGATACCCTGGGGTTGCTGGGTGATACACATTCAATGAACACAGCTGTAATGTTTCAGACTTAATTTGTAAATGGAAAGTTTGCCTTAAATTTTATAACTTGGTTCATTAATAACTTATGATAGTAAACCTGCTTTTGAACACTCATTCATGATTTTATTCACTTGTACTGAATTCAATAGTAATGAAAATTGGTCAATGAATGACAAGTCAATCAAGCAAATGACACAGCACACTCACCCTTCCATACATTGTCTTATAAGCTAACTCAATCTGAAGCCTCTGGGAATTTGTCCGTAAACAAAGAAGATTGATGATGGCTTTAGAGTCACAACCTGTAAGAGGGAATACGTGTATATTATGCAGAAAAATGTAGTAGTTTTAAGAGGAAAATTTGGATGCGAATATGGAGGGGAAAATATTCCAAAGTTGCCAAAGATAGGTGTGTGCCGCAAAGGGTCTTAAACCCTGACCCTATATAAGAATGGAGCAAATTAAACTTGATACCCTATTTAAGGCCCAAACCTGGAAAATGGCACCCTATTCAAGGGAAAAACAAAAACTAAACATAACTTGAATGGGTCAACTATACTTCATTTCTGTAAGATTACTGGAAGTTAGCATCAAGCATAGTATAGTAGACTGCCTGATACAATATAGGCACCCTATCTAAGCATCACACTGGGAACACTATGTCAACATGGGCAAAAATGATACCCTATTTAAGGATGGAGAACCTCAAAAAACCACACCCTATTCCACGGCACATACCTATATAGCCCATATATGGCAGTACCCCCCCCCCCCCCTGGGGGAAAGAGGATATCAAGAGCCACTTAAGATAACTGGTGCTTGGTGTGCTTGGGGAAGAGGAAGGGGGTGCAACAGAGTTTGAATGATCCCAAACAATAATTAATGTGTAAACCCTCAGACCCGATCGCATGCTATTCTAGCCTGTGCTGCAGACAAAGCCAAACATTGGATTATGGCTTATGCTTGCAACACCATTTTCTATTTCTTAAATACTACATCATTGTTAGCAACATTAATTATATGTAACACTGACTGTCTTTATAATCTGTTGACATGAAATGTTTTTCCTTATTCAACAGATTCACACCACTTCACTAAAGACATGGTATAACTCAATATCACCGGTATTTAAGAATGTATACAGTGTATATACCTAAGCCTTTCATAGCTTTTCTTAGCACATCAGCATCTTTTTGTGCATCGAATGGACCCTTCACTTTGACAGAGGCTCGTCGACTTGATGCCTTTGTGTATTAGAAAGGAAACAATTATACCACATGTTGCTCTATGAATAATAATTTATTATTTCTTTAATTGTAAAATACTCATAATAGGTCACAATATTTTTCAACGAGCATGAGTCAGGCCCCCAGATAGTGTAGTAAGCAGCGTGTATGAGCCTCAGCACAAGTGCGGGCAAAAAAACTGGGGGCTTAATTATTGCATTGCCTAAACACAGTCCATTTAGCTATTTTCTTTACCACCACATTTTGAAATCCTGGAGTCAGGCTGCTATTCAACAGACAGTGGAGAACCAATGCTCTTAACTGAATCTATTAATAAATACTTCGCCAAGTTGTTTTCAAGTATGTGTCTGTGTGAAGCATGTATCATCTTGGTCCAAGAAAATGCCCACAAAAAAATGCTAACCAATTTCCTGGCACCTCCACCTTCTACATGCACAGTAACTAACATGTATTTATGAAATACAGTAACTTACACCTTGTGGCCTACTACTGTATGTCAAAAAATTGACTTAATTTGTTGCTACACTACATAAAACCTTTTTAAACAACTTAAAAACATATTTAAACTAACATTGAACACACAGTGGTTGGGCTCATGAGTCAATGTCTTTCCTGACACAATGCCACAATTTTGGATTTGCCAATGATTAATCCCCATGTCAACATGTTTCTTTAAGAATTTCACATCCATCCCTGTCAGTGGCAGCATTGCCCTTCTTTGGAGTTTTACCCTAGATTCATGTATAATAGGTGTTTTATAAACTTTCCTCTCTTAATCCATAGTGAAAGTTATGGAACCATGATCCTTTCTATATTCATGAATTCATGGCTTCTGATTGCATTGTTCTTTGCAATAGGACGGTAATTCCAAGTATAAAAGATTGCCATACATAGCCTACGGTACAGACCAATTTTACAAACTGGGTGAGAAACAGGAATAAAATACTGAATTGGAATAAAATGCTGAATGTGTACTAACATGATGGCTTGAGCTAACAGTTGAAACAGAAGATGACGTGATAGATGATGATGAATAGGAAGACGATGAAGAGTATGACGATCCCACTGTTGGTTTGCTGAACTGCGATGGAACACTTGGAGAAGGTCCATGGGAAGCGGAAGATGGCACAGGTGGAAAAGAAGGCATGTGAGCTGAAGGAGGGGCACTTGGTGTAGCACCCTGGAGAAGAAAAAAAGGCAATGTAATATCAAGAGGAAATATTCAACAAGTTTGGACATGTATATGCATGCCGTCCTTGGTTATTAGGTGCGTTACATTAGCCTGAACAAACATGGTTTAGATGTACAGTTGACTAACGGTCTAATTCTAGTTACTTTTTATCATATAAATAGAGCTAATGTCTTGTGTATGGGTATACAAAGACTCGACTTGACCAGCCTTGTATCAATATACAATCTGCTCTTAAATCTCCTACAGGTACCTTCATTTGGTTAGTATACATGTAATCAGCAGAGATTAATTTCTTTCACGAACATTGCATAATGTTAACAGTTTGAAATCATAAACTTTGCTCTCACTATAGTCATGTTGGATTGTACATGGGGTTGTGGCATGAGGGGTCCTGCAGGGCTCCTGTTGAAATGTCCAGGAAAAGCTGATGTTGCCATGGCAGCTCCCTACAAACAAACCACTGAAAATTAAACATCTACTTAAATTTGAAAGTACCAGATGCCAATCCCTAACTCTGTTGCTACAATCCACATTCAAAACAAAATCCCTGAAACATAGTGTAGCAAATATATAGGCAGTCTCATGTTTGCACAATCACTTTTTGAATATTATTTGGTACTCTAATTGACAACTCGAATGTGGTTTACCAACTTGTCTGCACTCTTATCGACAACAAGTACACGTCATCACAGTGGTCAAAATGTTATGGAATCACAAGGTGCAGCCAAGTGAGTCCACAACAAATTTTGACCACTGTGACGATGCATACTCGTCTATAAGAGTACAGACAACGCTAAGCCACATTCGATTTGTTTTTTACCACAACAGAAACGTTGAAAAACGTCAAAGAAAAGATCATGATCATGTGAAGATCATGACACAAAGAAAGAGCAAGCGTTGTCTATAACATTCTCGCAATCCAATTGGTTTATTCCCCAAAATGAGTGTTTCTGATTGGCTATTGCTTTGCATGACACATTGACGCGAGCAGCATTGTCTAGACTCTTATCGACCACGGCAAATTAGCCAATCAGATTGCAAGATTAGTAGCAATTGTGGTAAAAAATGCTATACTGTATAATCCACAGTATATGGCTTACAAAATAACAGAATATATTAGAAATTGGAATTAATAAAAAAACCATGCATGCAGCAGCCCAAATTAGCTGGTAGTGTAGATACTTACTCCAAAAGACAAGGTCCCTGAGGTGGGATACCCTCCACCAGGTTGCGGCATCATTGGAGCACCATAATTGGTAGGATGAGGGGGAATATTACTGCTATGACTTGGAAATGGCATGGCTGTGTTTCATAATAAGAAAATCCAAAACGTTAGCTTTACACATAGCCTTCACTGTAAAAGTGCTCTCAAAAATTCTTAAGAGGTTTTCGTGTTACTTGGATGACTTCCACTTTGATAAGATTTCACTATGATTCCCTCATATTCTCACATATTTTTTTCTTTTTGTTTTTTAAAATATCATAGTTTGCACAACAAGAGGAGTAATATTGCTGTTTCTCCCACATATCGCTTCTTCGCCTTCGATAACTTGGAATCAGATGAATGGCATCAAGTTTCACAACTGTTTTCTACCGTGGCAACCAAGAAAGCTGATTGGTCAACATTAATTCGATTAGTAAACAAACCCAATTATCACTAAAATTTCTGGGGACTTTGCATTCACCGAAAAGTTTTGGTTTAAATTTTCGAAAATTTCTGTCTCGAATGGAACGGGCTTATTCTCGGTCATCATGTGGTCAGGTTTTGCCCCAGGCTTCTTGATGCCGCTTTTCACATGCATTCAAAATGACAGGTGTTTTAAAAATTTACGCAGCAACCGATTATGGGTGATTCTGATCCTAATTTCATTTTTAATTTGCTCTTGTTTGATCATGATGAAAACGAAATACCTTTACTGGCTGCAGTTTCGTGCTCTCTGCAGAGAAGTCGGAACCGTATAAATGGCTTCATGCAGGAAACGGCTCCTTCGTAGTCGCAGTCGAGGAGACTGGAGAACAACCCAACTGGAAGCTTTTGAATGGAACACAAGAATTTTCGAAAAGGTTGTCCTAAATTTTCGAAAATCTTTTCCGGAAAAGATCTGTTCCATTAGATTCCTACGTGAGATTTTAGAAAATTTTGTCGAATGGAAAGCGCCCTCTTTAAAACCTTAGAAAACTTTCTGATAAAATCGCTCAGCTTAAACACGACAAGAATTGCTGTGCGATATACAGTCTGGTAGGTTTTTTGCGGTCGTGGAACCAGCCATATAGTATACAATATATACAAAAGTTAGGCGTAAACTGACATTCACGTTTGTTCGAAGCCGTATTATCAAGTGTAGCCCGAGTGAACGCTCCCGAGAGCGTCTATTCTGGATCTGAGATCCAGAGTTTAATCTGGATAAATCCCAAATTTTAATCGATTGATCCTGGGTATATTTGCGACCTTTCCACCAAATTTAGTGCAAATCGGTCGGTTAGTTTTTGCATAAAACAATTAACAGACAGACAAACAAACAAACAAACAGACATAACCTCCTTGGCAGAGGTAACAAAGCCAAGTGTGAGTTTACTAAGACTACCCGGACTGACATTCTTTGGGCACGAAGTCACACAGGAAGGCACAGAGCCAAGTGAGGAGAAAAATGCTGCAATAGGAGATGCAGAAGTCCCCAAAAATGCCTGCAAAGCCAGATCTTTTATGGGTCATGTACAGCAAATGTGTCAAAGTACATTCCAAACCTGTCATCAGTTGCTAAGCTTATACAGAGATTGACCTGGAAAAGTGAAATTTTCAGGTGAGAAGAAGACCAACAAGTTGCCTTCAAAACTTTGAAGGAGTTGATTGTTAGTGCAGACACCGTAGCCTACTTCAATGCGGACAGTAGAACAAGGATAGTAGCAGATGCATCACCAGTGGGACTGGGCGCAGTGCTAACACAACTACATGGCGAGTCATTGCATACACATCAAGACTCCTTCCTGTACTGGAACGAAGGTATAGTCAGACAGACAGGCCATCTGATATTACGCGATGGTGTGATTTTGCACAATTTAAATCAAAGAGCACTCAATTGCACAATTCATAAAAAATTGCTTAACTGGTAATTCATAAAACATTGCACGATTCTTAAAAAATAAACCATAAGTAAATGCCTTCTCTGAAAAAAATTCAGCATCCGCACTTAGTTTCAACACAATTTACCTTTGAAAAAACCCAATAAATATTCTGAAACTGTGGATTTCACAAACAATTGAAGTTCAAGGCATTATTTAAGCTTATGCCCTTCCGTGTACATCGCCAACATCCTCATGGATAAGTTTATAGGGAAAAACACCTGCTGTTCCTTCCTCCATCCACTTTACCTGGATTTTACAGGAATTCCCTTATCCTTCAACTGAGGCTCATTCAAAACCTCTGCCACTTTCTTCAGCTTTTCATTTCGCAGAGCTGATTGTTAGAAGTGATAAAACGCACTTGTCAACATCTCTTGAAATTCTTTCAAGAATTTCACTTGCTCTGCAGCCTGGGAAAAACAGAGTTGGAGCTTATATACTATGCAGAGCAATGTTACTATATTTGGTTGCATCCTTTTTAACTTTCCTGCCACTCCCTCTTTGGTACTTGCCACTGCTGATTATAGCATCATCACTTCCAAAGCCAGTCAACTTACAATTTTACAATACAGTACTTTATTTATACACACAACACCAAGCAGCTCCTAAGTGCTTGTTAAAACATGTACGTGTGCATGACAAATGAAACCAGAGGTAGAGATAAACCACCACACCGGGAACTATGTCCACTACTCTTTTCGAACAGTGCATGGGATCTTTAACGTCCCACAGATTATAAAGAACAAGTATAGTGAGACAGGACGTACATTTTATCATCCTTATCCAAGATGACTACAAAGTCTAACCCTTTGGGAATGTCATTACAAAGGCAGCACTTTCTCCTCAATTACTATTTAAAGACCCTGTGTTGGTCCGGCTGGGGTTTGAACTCACAACCTCCCACACAGTAGTCCAGTGATGTTTCACTTTCTCACTGTATCAAGAATTGCTTTGACAGTAAGAGTAGCAACTTTACCATCTGTCACTTGAATATTATTGAAAAATGTGTGACAGGTTTAAAATCTACAGGATTAACAAGTCTTATGTAAATCGCAAGCATTTGAGAAACACATAAATCAGTGCTTTCATCCACTGAAAGGCTGAAGCAGATTGACTGTGTTATTTCATTCTCTATATCCTCCCTGATAACTTGTGCTATTGCGTTTTGTAGCTCATTCGCAATTAACATCACTGTGATAGTTTGCATTTGCGCCACATTTTAGTTCATCGACGCTAGGCCACTCTAGGAATTCAAGAACAGAGAAGAGACTAGAATACTTCCTTGTGGAAATGCCTTCTTTGGCTAACCAATTGAACATGTTTTCTTCAAGGCAACATCCATTCTCTCTTCTTCTTCTTGAACGGCACATTTCTTAACTTTGGTAATGCTGTCCGCCGTGTTAACTTTCAAGACTGCTTCCTTGTGACCACTGCTATCTGCGTAGGGTACTTGTTCTGAAGTTTGAAGTGAAATCCCCACTGTAAACACATTTGTTTTCTTTGCTTGAAGACAAATTTTGCATGTCATGTAGTTTTGATCTTTGTCGAAATCAAGCCACAAATATTTCGTTTTCCAAATATTTGAAACACACATTCTTTATTTCCAATTTCAGAGCAACTAGCATTGCTAGTATCATCTTCTGCTTCTTCAGAATCATGGCTTTCTGGCTCCATCCTCGGAACTTTAGCTGGATACGAGATAAAAAATCAATAAGCCATTCGTTGTGACATCGTGCTGGTATTGCTAGTCTAACAAGTAAGTTGTTAGTCAATAACAAGTTATTGACTAACAAGAAGTATTCTGTGAGAAAATCATGCGCCCTTGGGGGCGCATACAGTGAAAATTTCAGAGAGCACTGCATACTGTATGCTGTCTTGCTTATTTCCAAGTTTTTTTTTTCCATCCCTGAAGAAATACAGTTTATATCAGCAAATAAGGCTCGCTTTTAACTCAATAGGAGTTTAAGCGGCAAAAGAGAACACTGCATCATCAGAGTAAAGCATTATACAGTACTTGTGAGAAACAAATACGAGTCGGGGCAGATCATTTTATGTTCAATATAAAGAGCAAACTAAGGCCCCACAATTGACCCTTGAGAAAGGGCAGAAGCTATATCCTACGGCAAGGAGAGAACTGTGTCCACCTCTTCACGTTGGGAACAGCCTTGCAAGTAACTTACTCCTGTACATAAAGCAGATGCCAAGGATGTCGTAGAGAATTATCGACCTATTTCCCTACTGTCCATACCAGGTAAATGCCAAGAGAAGATAGTACATAATGCGATATATTCTCATGTGGCTCCCTATTTAACTGATTGGCAACATGGGTTTATAAGAGGTCGCTCCTGTGCCACCCAGCTGGTACTTACACACCATCATTGGACCAAGGCCTTGGATGATGGATTACAGGTGGACGTAGTTTTCTTGGATTTCACAAAGGCCTTTGACAGAGTGTCACATGATATACTTTTGCAGAAACTGTGTAACTTTGGTATCTCTGGTAGTCTGCTGAACTGGTGTAAGGATTACTTAACTAACAGAGAGCAAAGGGTTGTTATTGAGGGTTAAGTTCTTCCTGGACTGTCATCCCATCTGGTGTACCACAGGGTTCCTTGTTGGGCCCCCTGTTCTTTGTGATATTCATCAGTGATTTACCTGATGTAGTTATGGCTGGTAACACAATTGCCTTGTATGCTGATGACTGTAAAACATCTAGAGTGATAAATTGTCCATCCGACCACCAAGTTTTTCAATCTGATCTGGACAACCTGTACTCATGGAGTCAACAAAATCTTATGGACTTCAATGTGAAAAAATGTAAATTGATGCGTATCACCAAGAAGAAAATGCCTTTTCACGCTGACCTTCGGCTCAACAATAACACCTTGGAAGAAATATCGGAATTTCGTGATCTTGGTCTAGTCACTACTAGTAAGCTGTCTTGGAATGCCCATGTCGATAAATTATCAAGCAAGGCAAACAAAATTCTAGGCCTCATCAAAAGAACATGTAGGGGTCTGAATGACGTAGCCACCTTAAGAACCTTGTACTGTGCCTTGGTAAGATCCCAATTAGAGTACTGTACTGTTGTTTGGTCGCCTTATACAGCTAGGTGTGTTGACAAGTTGGAAAAAATTCAACGAAGAGCTACCAAGTTTATACTGAAGACTGATGACGAGTATGATACTAGAAGAGAAAGACTGAACTTGTTATCCTTGAAGGACAGACGCTTTTTGTTTGATGTTTTGTTTTTTTATAAAATTTTAAATGGGTATATCAACATAGATATTTCTTCATATATTGAATTTTATTCAGACTCTGAAAGGTACTCTCTAAGGGGAAGGGATGAACTTACCTTGAAGAAGAACTATGCAAGGACTAATACTTTTAAGTTTAGTTTTTTTAATAGAATAGTTGATATGTGGAATGCATTACCACCATCTGTGCGTCTTGCCTCAAGTATCTCTAGCTTTAAAAAGGGTGTAAGGGATTTCTTATCTTCTAGAATTAAGTAACGAATCTAATATTTCATTAGTTATTTTATTATTTCTTTATGTTTGTAAATGGTTCTTAGGAGGGGTTTCTCAGGTGGTCCGCCTTGTATGGGGTCGTCGACTCTTTTGTGGACTATCCTAATGGCTCTGTTTTACTTTCTTTTATCTCTCATCTCAGTCTTTCTCTCTGCCTTTCTTTCTCTCCTCTTACTTCCTCTTAATTCTTATAACTTATTTTTAGAGTACCATCTTTATTTTATTGTAGTGATTTTGCCATTAAATTGTAATAAATAAATAAATAAACTAGAAACTCAAGAAGAGTCTTGCTACATAGGCCATACAGAAATGTCTCTCGGTGGCTTGTTTTGAAAGATTGGTCGTCTGCCGTATCGAATGTCTTCATCGGGTCAATGAAGACCACTCCACTGAGAAGACTGGTTTCCATGCTTTTACAAATTTGATCAACAAAGAAGATGACAGCTGTTTCAGTAGAGAAATTCTTCCAAAGGCCAGAAAGACAGGGCAACAAAAGATTGTTACCAATTAAATAGCTAAGCAATAATAAATAAAATAAGTATTGATGATATACAACTCTCAATTTGGAAATCACCAGTTGACAAAGTAGAAGTGGGGCAATATAGTTATATTCCATTTCTTCCCTGCCACCCAACTTGAATAAAGGGACAACTCTTGAAGTTTTCCAGTTGTCAAAAAGGGTTAGGGAAAGTAGACGTTTACACTGTTGGATGCAAACCCAACTTACATAAAGCGGAAGTATTTACGTACAGGAAATGTCATTCAAGTTAACATTAAATCGAGGCTGTATTGCATCAGCCACCATGTATATATTTCATAGCCACGTGTAACTTCTAGTTAGTGCGAATGTCAGTGAAAGAAGAACAATAAATGTTTGGTTACAGTTGATCTTGGAGTCTTCAATCCACCGAAGAACAAATGGCCACGCTTGCAACAGGTTATGGGCCCAGCAGAAGGCTCATGTTCGACGGTGATGTTACGAAATACGAACTTTGGGAAGTAAAATTCCTGGGACTTATGAGACTTCAAAAGTTGTACGATGTTCTCCTAGCCGAAGGTGAGCTAGATGACACAGAAACGGAAAAGAACATTGATGCCTTCGCTCAACTGATCCAGTACTTGGACGATCGAAGCCTGTCCTTAATTATAAGGGATGCGAGGGACGATGGCAGAAGAGCCCTCCAAATATTGAGGAACCATTACATGGGAAAAAGCAAACCACGTGTTCTTGCATTGTATACAGAACTAACTTCACTGCAGAAAGCCCAAGACGAATGCATAACAGATTATGTTCTACGTGCTGAAACAGCAGCTGCATCGCTCAAATCCGCCGGGGAGACAGTGAGCGACAGCCTTTTGATTGCCATGGTACTGAAAGGATTACCTGTGGAATACAAAACCTTTTCCGCCATTGTTTCGCAGCGCGACGACAAGATTCAGTTTCAAGAATTCAAAGTAGCCCTTAGGAGTTATGAAGAGACCGAAAGATCTCATATGCCGCCACAAATTGGAGAGGACAATGTTATGAACTGTAAACAGAAACATTCAGCATCGAACGGACATATAACATGTTACTCCTGCGGTCAACCTGGTCACAAATCAAGTGAATGTCGCATAAAGGAACAAAGGAAGAAGATTAATCACCGATGGTGCAGACACTGCAAGTCCAAGACACACAACACAGATGTTTGTCGCAAGAAGGACACAGCGAAAACCGTGAGTGACGATAAGAGGGGCGCTTCATTTGCGTTCAAAGTGACTGTAGACTCTCTTAACGTAACAAGAGAAAATTCCTTATTAGTAGATACAGGAGCTACTGCTCATATTCTCAATGATAAGTCCAAGTTTTTACATTTTGATGATGATTTCAAACCCGAAAATCATTACATAGAGTTAGCTGATGGCAGTAGGGCATGTGGTGTTGTGTCTGCCAGGGGCAGGGCACAAGTTACTCTGCATGATGTAGGGGGTGTTCCCTATGAAGTCTTTCTTGAAGACGCTTTATATATACCTAGTTATAAACAGAACATATTTTCTGTTCAATCTGCCGTTTATAGGGGAAATTCCATACACTTGACACCAGATTCTGCTGAGCTAAGTACACCAGGTGACACCAAATTTGCTATGAAGAAATATGGGAAGTTGTATTACCTCAACTATGCCGATTCCAGTAATGGTGCGCACAGTGCGGAAACTTGGCACAAAATATTGGGGCATTGCAACGTGCATGATGTTTTTAAACTAGAAAATGTTGTTGAGGGGATGAAAATAACAACAAAGCCCAAGGGTAAGCCTGAATGTGACACTTGTGTAAAGGGAAAGATGTCACAGTTTCGAAATAGAGAGCCAGATAGTCGTGCAACTGCACCTCTCGAGTTAGTACACACTGACTTAGCAGGTCCTGTCACACCAGGGTCAAGGGATGGTCACAATTATGCAATGGTTTTTGTGGACGATTTTTCTGGTGCCTTTGGGGTATATTTCCTAAAGAACAAGAGTGATGCCATCACAGCAACGAAGCAGTTCTTGGCTGATACTGCACCCTTTGGTACAGTCAAACGATTACGATCTGACAATGGGGGTGAATACGTTAGTGATCAATTCAAATCCTTATTGTTAGATAACCACATCAAACATGAGCTTACAGCTCCCTATTCACCCCACCAAAACGGGACAGCTGAGAGAGCATGGCGATCGCTTTTTGATATGGCAAGGTGTCTGTTAATCGAAGCAGAGTTACCTAAACAGTTATGGACCTATGCTGTCATGACATCAGCACATATCCGCAACAGGTGTTATAATTCCAGAACAGGTAAAACACCTTATGAGTGCTTGACAGGTACCAAACCAAATTTGTCCAACATGCATGTATTTGGTTCATTGTGTCACGCTTATGTACAGAACAAAACCAAATTAGATGCTCGAGCTAAGGAAGGCATTTTTATAGGTTATGATAGGTCCAGTCCTGCATTTCTTGTTTATTACCCTGATCAAAACACCATCAAGAAAGCCAGATGTGTCAAATTCAGTGAGAGATTCGACCATAAAGAGGAAAGTGTTGAATTGTTATCTGATTCAGCTGAGTACAAAGAACCTGAAATGCAAAAGCCTGAGATTAAGGTAGAAAGTGTTAAGCGTTACCCTACCAGGGAGCATGTCAGACCAAAATACCTTGATGACTATGCAACAGGGGAGGAACTTGATCATGCAATTGATGATTTTGCAAATTTTACAGTTGACTACTGTTACACAGCTAGAAATGTTCCACAGTCATATGAATGTGCCATCACATCCCCAGAGTCTGGGAAGTGGAAAGTTGCTATGGATGAAGAGTTAAATTCACTATGGGATAATGACACATTTGAACTCACCTCCCTACCAGAGGGTCGAACTTCAGTGGGGGGAAAGTGGGTTTATACTATCAAATTAGGTCCCAATGGAGAGGAAAAGTACAAAGCCCGTTTTGTTGCAAAGGGTTACTCCCAGGCCCCAGGTATAGACTATCATGAGACATTTTCTCCAACTGCTCGTTTAACTTCGGTTCGAATGTTAATGCAATTAGCTGTTCAAAAAGGTATGGTTATCCATCAAATGGATGTTAAGACTGCTTATTTGAATGCACCTATTGACTGTGAGTTGTATGTTGAGCAACCTGAAGGTTATGAACAAAAAGGGCCCAATGGACAAAAACTTGTTTGCAAGCTAAAGAAATCATTGTATGGCTTGAAACAAAGTGGGAGAAACTGGAACAGTATGTTACATGACTATCTAACACAAGAAGAGTTTGTACAATCCTTAGTGGATCCTTGTGTTTATGTCAGGACTACTGAAAGTGGTCAAGTATTTTTAATTGTATGGGTTGATGACATAATTATTGCAGGTAGCAACACAGATGTGTTGAAAGAATTTAAAGAATGTCTTATGATGAAATTCAAAATGAAAGATCTGGGTATTCTATCATGGTTTCTAGGCATCCAATTCAAGTGTGGAAATGGGTATGTTGAAATGAACCAAACCCAGTACATAGAAAAGATTTTGTCTCGGTTCAACATGTCAGAATGCAAGCCAAAGGCAATCCCATGTGAGCTGGGTGTAACTAAGGGCAGTACAGTTAATGAAAGCTGAGTATGTAGCATTAGCCATGGCTACCCAGGAAGCTAAATTTCTTAGGCAACTATTAGCTGATCTAGTGGGTCCCCCTTGTGAGGTTATTCGCATGTATGTAGATAATCAAGGGGCAATAGCACTGGCTAATAATCCTGTGCATCATAAGAGATCAAAGCATATTGATGTTAAATACCACTTCTTAAGATTAGAGATCCAGAATGGAAACCTCAAGCTGACATATGTACCAACAGAAAATAATGTTGCAGACATTTTTACTAAGCCTGTAACTAGGGTTAAACTTAATAGACTACTTCCATAAATGTTGTAAAGTTGTGATTGAGTGGGGGTGTTGGATGCAAACCCAACTTACATAAAGCGGAAGTATTTACGTACAGGAAATGTCATTCAAGTTAACATTAAATCGAGGCTGTATTGCATCAGCCACCATGTATATATTTCATAGCCACGTGTAACTTCTAGTTAGTGCGAATGTCAGTGAAAGAAGAACAATAAATGTTTGGTTACAGTTGATCTTGGAGTCTTCAATCCACCGAAGAACAAATGGCCACGCTTGCAACATACACAAGTAGACAAAATTATAGTATATACAGTATGTATACAAGTAATAATTATTTCATTACTGCGGTATGTAATAAGACAAGATAATTACTGACCATACCTGAAGGCATTGCTGATGGTATTTGTGGCTCAGGCATTCCATGGTACCCAGAGGGCCCCCCTGGGGATGGCATGGGCATAGGCATACCACCAGGTCCATACTGCAGTATATATATATATAGATATAACATAATTCAATTAACACAACGCAACATGTATGTATTACAGGCTAAATTTTGAAGTTTGTAATTTCTTTGTGTCTGGTATTCATTATCATAAATATAGACAGAGAAATTACAAACCAACTTTTGTTAATCAAACCTACCTTGAAATCAAATTTAACCTGTAACATAAATTATACAATCAGGGAATAGTGTAGCATGCATCAAACTGACTTGAATTCAAACACAATATATTATTTATAAAGCACTGATAATGTCCATACCCCAGGGCCTACAGATGGAGCTTCATTGGTCAAATGGTCAAACCCTATTGCTAGCCCTGCTGAAGGAGGTGCAGGATAAGGGACTCCTCCTAATGGCACAGATGGGGGCCCATACATAGGATAGCCCCCCGCTGGTGGGTAACTCATACCGTTTAAGTGTCAAGTCACCTAAAATTTAGGGAGAAGAGAACAGTCATAATTCAGGCATTACTGAATAAAAATCAAAATTGTCATTCATCACAGGTACATACAAATAGGCTGACTATATACAAACACATCTAGGACATCACTTCCTTTGCAATGATCATCGGATGAAATGCTGCTATTACGTTATGATGCTTTTTTAGAATACTTTATGAAAAGGGCCCTGGAAGGCAAGCTCAGCAAGCCCCAGTCTATGAGCTAGGCTACTACAATAATTATTTTCTGCTTGCCTTTCAACAATAAGACTCAGTCCACAGTCATATTGATATCAAGCATAATAAACAACTCACTAAAAATCCTGTGCTGTTGTTTTGTAAGCCAAAGGTACAGATACACACGGTAAGATTTCCGCACAGGTCCCTACTTCATTATGCATTCTGTAACTATACTATTTCGTTCTTCGAACACAAGAAACATTTGCATGTGCATTACACCAGACAAGACAGCTTCAGCATGCATAATGAAGTAGGGAACTGTGTGGAAATCATTCCTACACACCACTCAAGAAGGCCACACACCCAGACCACAGTTAAGTTTCTGTAACATGGATCACTAAGATTTTTGGGTCTTTCCAAGGGATGTATGATGATACATGTAGGTACATTATAATGCAGACAGACCCACTTTTTACTATTCCAAAGTTCAAAAAATTTACCAAAAAAGTTTGCCACAGAATTATAATACGCCAAAAAAAAAAAACGAAAATTGAGACCACCCAAACTTGATGAATGACAGATGGAATGGAAAATTATTGTCAAAAAAGTAATTAAAGTTCGAACAAATGAAAGGAAAGAAATGAAAAATGAGAAAACGGAATTATTCAAAGTCAAACACGCGCGAAACTCACGATTAAATACGATATGATATCTTGTATGTACGTATTTTGAAAATCTACCCGTTACACATACATCAGTGTAGAATTATTGTGCAATATATTATACTGGGAGCGATCAAGCCTGCAAAAAGCCAAACAAAAAATTAATACGAAAGACATAATGAAACATACCATCTGTTTCGTTAATTGCTCACTTTAGAATGCAGAATATTCAAGAATCCCACTTTCCTTAGTGCAGTTGTCTTGTAACTTATCATTCACTGTGAACTCAAACCGGGAAGTTTTCTATAAAGTCTAATAATCTTTCAATCGGTGATGAAGACTCGAGCAGATCTCAAAATGAGATGACTTAAATAAAAATAGCAATGATTCAATATTTTTAAATGAAAATATCTTGTCGAAACAAAATGTCTTCGAAAGGAAAATGATCAACACACTCTACGGCAAATCAGAAACTTAATCATAAATGTGAAATTCAGCCCAACGATTCGATCCGTGCATGATCCGTGTCAACCGTGTGTCCAATCTGGCTCGCTCAAAAGATTGTGGCTTAGACATACAACAAAAAGAAACCTCATAAAGTTTATTCTACAAAAACTTTGTGCATCTTACCTAAATACTTTACGATCAAAGTATCGTAGTTTGGCGAAGTTTTGATCATTGAGTATATATCTGCAAACTTGATCGCCGAAGATTTCTGGACAGTGTACTCACCAAGTAACGAAGTTCGAGCCCGAAGTCCCGACTGCAAAGGGACTCTCTAGTTTCACCACCTTATAATCCGCTACGAGAGGAACTCCTAGAAAGCCACAAACTTTCAAAACGCCCCAAGATATTGTAATCAATGTACAAGCTATCACGGTCCAAAATAGGCAGTTTCGAACGACGTTACGAACAGGCCAAATGGAAGACTGGTACTAAAATCAGGCCCGGATTTCTCGAGGGTTCCTCGCGTGGGAAACGCGTGGTACGGTGGCCCACAACTGCCAAGGCAATAACAAATACCTCACGGCAAAAACAAAATTGCCACGGCAATATCAAATTCCCCACGGCAAAACCAAAATGCTCACGGCAATAACAAATACCTCTCGGCAAAAACAAAATGCTCACGGCAAAACCAAAAACTCACGGCAAAACCAAAAACTCACGGCAAAACCAAAAAGCTAACGGCAAAACCAAAAAGCTCACGGCAAAACCAAAAGGCTCACGGCAATTGCAAAACCAAAAGGCTCGCGGCAAAACCGAAAGGCTCGCGGTAAAAGCAAAAACTCACCGCTGAAAACAAAAGATAATGACAGGCCTACACGGACTCGATCCCCTCGTGAGTTGTGGTAGCGATGCGTTTTAGCCTTCAGTCAAATCTTCGCCCTGACGAGCCTATCTTTAAGAGATTTGCCTCTCTTAATGTCTGATATAATCGGAGGCTTTGTATAGATGCTTTTCATCCACGGCTGGTTTTATGACAACCCAGTGTTCCATTAAACTGCTGGGTGATATGTCGTGACAAATGGCAAAACTCTCGTTTGAGTCTTTTTTCTTTGTTGGAGAGCCAACTTTCTGTCTTCGAAGCAGACTCCTGTTAGGGACCTCTCGATGAAGGTATTAGGGTATCCTCGCGTTTTGAGGCGTAGTTTGAAGTTTGGCACTCTTCAAATGTGGTCTGTGTCGACGCCTTGGATAAAACCTCGTTTTACACCCGGAAGGTGACATGAGGTGAAATGCATGTATTGAAAGGTTTCTGTCGGCTTATAGTGGCAACAATCATCATGAATAAAACAGGCTAAATAAAGGAGGCCCAAGTTCAACTCGACAACAGAGAGCACCTTAAGCCCTTAGAACAACCTTTGGTGAAAGACAGTCGCAACAAAGAGTGAATCAAATTATCACTCAGCTCCACCAAGGTAACCACATAGATGACATGACGGCTAAATGGCTTTCACAAACTCCCAGCCCGCCTAGAATGCCTATCTTCTATACCCTAACAAAAATCCACAAGCCTAAACCAGTCGGGAGACCGATCATATCCGGGTGTGAAGGCCCAACAGAGAGAATATCATAATTTGTGGATAGACTGCTCCAGCCAATTGCTCAGTTCCACCCTTCGATCAAATTCACAGCTGAGATATTTCAGAGAGGGAAATCACTTTCCTCGACACAATAGTATACAAAGGGGATAGATTTCAAACTGACTCTATCCTGGATATCAGGACCCACTACAAGCCGACAGAGACCTTCCAATACACGCATTTCACCTCATGTCACCCTCCGGGTGTAAAACGAGGTTTTATCAAAGGCGAAGCAACACGACTCCTCAGAACAAACTCTTCACAGACTACATTTGAAGGGTGCCTCTCAAACTTCAAACTATGCCTCAAAACGCGAGGATACCCTAATAACTTCATCGAGAGGTCCCTAACAGGAGTCTGCTTCGAAGACAGGGTTGTAGGTCGATTAGCCCCCAAGTCGATTAGCCCCTAGTGTATTAGCCCCCAAACTAAGAGTCGATTAGCCATCAAACAAATTTTCTATTATCAAACACACTCGCGATCTAACTTACTACATGGACATTCTAACAAACCTGGGATGGTCCACGAATCAAACTTTTTAATGTAGTACTGGCAGTGCGGTCGAGACAAATCGGTTGATCTCATGGATTAGATCTGTATCTTGTAAATTTGTGGCTATTAATTATTTTGAAATAATAAAGAGTAAAGGAAGGAAACCCGGTCACGTTCAACTAACGAACAAACGAACGATCTTAAACTTACTGACTTCAATCCCACGTATGAGTAAAACGAAGAGAAACCTGTAGCGAAAGAGTAATCTACTAAGTCAGGCGGCTGCATGACTAAGTCGAAAACAGATCTCCGTTACGGGCTAATTGACGTCTTGTTTGGGCTAATCGACTTACTGGGGGCTAATCGACTGGGGGCTAATCGACTTGGGGGCTAATCGACCGGATACCGAAGACAGAAGGTTGGCTCTCCAACAAAGAAAAAAGACTCAAACGAGAGTTTTACCATTTGTCACAACATATCACCCAGCAGTGCGTGACCTAAAGAAAATTTTAATGGAAAACTGGGTTGTCATACAAAACCAGCCGTTGATGAAAAGCATGTATACAAAGCCTCCGATTATATCATACAGGAGAGGCAAATCTCTTAATTAAAGATATGCTCGTTAGAGCGAAAATTTGACTGAAGGCTAAAATGCATCGCTATGAACTCACGAGGGGATCGAGTCCGTGTAGGCCTGTCATTATCTTTTGTTTTCAGCTGTGAGTTTTTGCTAATTTGCCGTGAGCCTTTTGCTTCTGCCGTGAGTTTTTGGTTTTGCCGTAAGTTTTTGGTTTTGCCGTGAGCTTTTTGGTTTTGCCGTGAGCTTTTTTGTTTTGCCGTGAGCTTTTTTGTTTTGCCGTGAACTTTTTTGGTCTTGCCGTGAGCATTTTGTTTTTGCCGTGAGGTATTTGTTTTTGCCGTGAGGTATTTGTTATTGCCGTGAGCATTTTGGTTTTGCCGTGGGGAATTTGATATTGCTGTGGCAGTTGTGGGCCACCGTAACTCCTCTTATAAATCCTCCCTGCGGAGTGGGGGGGGGGGGGGGCGTACTCACATATAAAAGGGCAGGGATGCTCGTCGTCTCGCTTAGGGGTGTAAATTTCGGACTTTGATCTCCCTGGGCAAAGTTGCAAGCCAAGAAATATAAAAATATCAGGAGCCCAGAGCTATAGTTAGTGACGCTGCGGGAGGAGAAGGGCAAGGGGGTGGGGGGCAGTAGTAGTCTAGCAGTGTGGCCTAGAAGCCTAGGTTTGACGATATAGATTCCACTCTGTCTAACGCCAGACGATTTTACTCGTCAAATGGAGACCTCTTGGGAGTGAAAGGGTTAAAAACTATCTTCCTTAAAGTAAATGGCCTGAAATGCTAAGTTTAAAGCGCTTTGATTTCTCATCGACAATTATTCCTTCCAATCTGTCTATGTCGAAGAGATGTCTCACTTGTTCTTCCCAGTGGTTGTAGTGACAAGCTGTCAGCCTCGGCCAGCTTTATTGACCATCTCACGACCAGTGGCAATTCGGAGCATTGTGTGAGGATTGATGTATTAGCTAGCCTATAGACCTGACTGTAGGCCTACTCTGGGACCCAAAGTCGCCGTAACTTTAGGCGACTTGAGGCGACTTTAGGCGATTTTAGGCGACTTTAGGCGATTTTGGGCGACTTTGGGCGACTTTAGGCGATTTTGGGCGACTTTGGGTCCCGGAGTAGGCCTTGACTGTGGGAGACGTTAGATGCAGGGTCAAGCAATTTCTGCAGGTATGTTTTTCCAGATCAACTCCATCTATCTGTCTACCAACCACAGCACCAGTTTCTTTAGAAACTATCCCCACAATATCTTTCTGTCCTTCTGTCCGTCTGTCTGTCTGTCTGTCTGTCTGTCTGTCTGTCTATCTATCTATCTGTCTGTCTGTCTGTCTGTCTATCTATCTATATGTATATGTATATATTAAAATATTTTTTGGGGAAAGCCAAAAAATAAGACTCAAGACAAAATGAAGATTCCGGATCTAAAAATGGTTCTGCCCGTTATCAGAGTAAGAGAATCCAATATGGAAGATGCGTTCTCTTACCTCATTTTCTCTTGTAAAAATATATTTCATTCGGACTTTTCTAAAATTGTTTCTGTAATTTTACAGTTACGTTTTCGGGAAGAAAATTTGAAGAATGATCGTTTGGTGTTGTTTCTTTGCAGAGTGAAAGAATAAATCTGTGAGACCGTGTCACAGAACAGGTGGGCTCCGAGTGTGTGGTTGAATGACATCCCTAGTCACCGCATGTCTTTCTTTGTGTCAACTACGTCATAAATCACTCACACCAAAAGAATGATGATTTTAATTTACCGGGTACAAATGTCACTATTCAGTCACTGTCAGATTTATGACTCTCACAATTACAAACGATGATTCCTCTGCTTTCAACTTGTTCCTCTGCTTTCAACGGTGTTCAACTTGAGCAAATTATGCTAGAACTATAATGTTCAACTCCAACTCCAAATGATCTACCCACACCCTTCATAATCCCCCAAGAAGTGCAAAAAGCATTTAGACTAGAAATATTTTCTTCTAGATCACAGGACAGTACTCACAACAATACTGAAGGCCTGCAAGAAAAGAAGCCATTACCTTCACTAGTTATGGGTACCAGTCAAAAGGGATAAAGAGATTAGGAAATGAAAAAATCAATTGTGCTGTAAAAAAAGTTTGTTTAGATCACTGAGGTCCAACCGCCATGATGTAAATTGTTTTTAATGCAAAAACAAGACAAGACACACTTGTTCAATTTTGCATATGTTAAGAGTTTATTCTAAATGTTTTTGTTTTTCTCAGAAATGTCAGTCTTCATTAAAAAGCCATAGTTGTGTACCCTACACCTATAGACAAATTGTACAAGTTTGCAAAAACTCTCCAAACTTTCAATACTCTTCTCAAGCGATGTTAATAACTGCACTCCAACAAACAAAGAAAAGAAAAAGAAAATTGGCACACTTTAATAGAGGGCACAAAACCAAAATTATTTAGTAGCATAATGAATAATGCAAACTTATCAACGATACGACTGCTTCCTTATATAAAGTTAAAATACCAAATGAAAAGATTCCCAATCGCTTTAAAAAAAACTTGTACTAAATATACATTAACACAGTGTGCAAACTTTCTTGATAAAAATGGAATGAGCAGTGAAATTTAAATTATAAGCAGTTGCTCATTGGTCACTGAACGAAGGTTTTTCAACGACTAGTGTATACCATGTATACCAGTAATCAGGTATTTTGGATTAATTATATGCAATTTGGACGCAACATCAACCAAATGGTTAAAATAGAATTAAGAAAAAAAGGAAAATAGAAAAAAGGGGTCAAAATAAACAAAAATGAACAACTTATATTACCATCACATTTTCCACGATGAACAACAACCCATTCCTTAACAAAAATAAAATAATACGCATTAAGAAATTTTTCACTAAATTGCTTGTTAACTCCAAAGGATGTTGGAAACAGTTGAAGGTCTTGAAAAAGAAAGAAAAAGTATTACAACAAGCCTTTTTCCTTGCTTTTCATCTCAAAAATTCCTACACGAGTAGTGTAGTTAAATGCTCTGACAAAGAAATTTAAGCTACAACTTTATACTTAAAGCCCTAAAAAATGATTCAGTGACCAATATCACAACCTAACTACAACAAACATCTAGTTCTTTACTTATGCTTACCTATACCAAGCAAACAATAACTGAACAGCATAGAAGGAACAAGAAGAGTCCATACAATGTCCAGACACAAACATGTGAGAATTCGGAAGGCACTAAAAAAGTTCTAACCCTAAAAATAGAACTCTTAATACTGCAGTAGTACACAGATGCCTGCCACAATTGATTTGCCAAAAACCGTACCAGTGTTAAAGTGGGAACAGCCCTTTCAATTGAAGTGATCAATATAAAATATCTCTCACCAATACTGTATCAATACAGTATCAATCCAATAGGAGGTGAGAATTAAGAAAATAACTACTAAACAAGTTCTCCAGCCTTACATAAGAGAACATGTATGCAAACAACTAGTCCCTTAGATTATTTGAACAGCCTGTCTAAGGTCAAGAGATGATACCGACTTAGTTATAAGAATTTAGTGCTAGGTAATCCACATGTACATGTTTCCTCACCTAACCATTGTAAAGGAAATGACTTTGCAAAAAAAAAGAAAAGAAAAGAAAGAGCATTTGAACAGTATGAAGATTTGAGGCAAGAAACTTCATATCTGCCAGAGGTTAGAGTTGTGGTGCAATTATTGCCTAAACCAAAATCAATTTTCCCTCAATCCCCTCCCCAACTGGTTCCTATCAAGACGTAAAGCACTCACGGATCTAGAATTATTATTGACAGTGCACTAAGATATACCCCTGAGTGGCCTTCATTCTTCCAAGAGACTCGAGTAGCTTTTTTTCCTTCCTAGTAAATTTGTACTGCTAGACTGAAGCTACGTGTAATCAAATTTCAAAACCTAATAGAGGTGCCCCTGGTAGGCAGTACGCTTCCTTCAAACAGAAGTAATGATAAAAGTACTTT
Organism: Ricordea florida; assembly: GCA_949710005.1. Classification (NCBI taxonomy): domain Eukaryota; kingdom Metazoa; phylum Cnidaria; class Anthozoa; order Corallimorpharia; family Ricordeidae; genus Ricordea; species Ricordea florida. The sequence goes on from OX453280.1 coordinate 20,055,699, forward strand.
TTACAAACCACTTATAAAGTATTTGTAATTAAGCAATGTGTTTTGAATCATGAGCTAACACTGTACAAATGTTGAGAAAAAGATACAACTTTAGCAACTCGAATGGACTGCCACTAAAAGGTCTATCAATTATGTACTTGCATTAACTTCAAATTGAAAATCAAAACAGTAGAGGTTGATAGTAAAAAACACCCACTACAGTGCTGTAAGTAGTGCGACAATCAAACTGGGCATCAGAAACACACCAGACTCACTCCCTATGAGAACTGTCAAAGGATTTAAGAAGAATAGAGGGTTGGGAGTGGGATGTTAGGCAGTGCTAGTCTACGGGCTGGTCAGAAAGGTGTGTCTACTCTGTGACATATGTTTTGATTAATATACACTGTCTGAATGGATTCAAGAAAGTCTGAAAAGCTAGACTTGTGTCACTAGACTAATTGTGTCACAGTTAAAGCACTTCTGCCAAAAGACAATTTTTTACACCATACCACTGGAGTAAACTGAATTGAACAAAAGCTTTTACTAACTTGGCCTTGAAGCAACACTCAATTGAAAAATTAATGCTGAAATGATTAAAAAATGCCTCACTCAGGTCCGTTTAGTGCACATGCAATTCACATGAATCAAAATCACATGTGATTGTTGACAGTCATGTTCCATAATCCAGTAAAAACTAAACTCTGGCCTGTGTGTGTGCCAATATAATATATCTTAAGTTCAGCTTAAAGTGAGCACTGCTATAGCTAGAACACAAGATTTGTATATGAATATGCCATGGTTTTGAATGTTTTGCAGGGCAAAGCAAGCCCATCTAAACAAAGTTACAGTATAAATTATTATAAATGCACGTACACATAAAACCCTGTTAAGAGCAGTCAACCACAACCACTTAAATTTGGTGAATACATGTAATTGATGAGTCCAGATTCGTGCGCTAAGGATCTGTAACACACAGTACAAGAACACGTCTGTAGTACAAGGGTATATATGTGCGGTACTGTATATTTTGAGTGGAACTGATGCAAAAACATTTTACAATGGGAAAGCGGTACATGTACATGTACAGTAATACTCTGGAAGTCTCACAGGCAACTGGCATCCAGTGATGAATATGACAAGTACTGTGATGAATATCATAAATGAGAATACAATTTTAAGGGATGATAACCAATGGTTAACTGTCTCGATATCCTAACATACTCTTCTTATTGATATTGTACACATGTTCGAACACAATGAGGAAAATTTGCAGCTCAGCGGTTTGGATTTGGATCAGTGGGCTTGGACACAGTGCTAGGGTGTGTATATATGTGTTAAGAGAAAATAGTTGTTTGCTTGTGGAAGGGGGGATGTTAAGGAATTTTATGGATGGGAGAGGAACTCCTTCAGGAAAGTGACCGGTGCAAGTCTTGCTGGGTATCCATTGGTATTGTTCTAAAGGTTTCCGTTCACACCAGACTTCAAGCAAAAAAGAAATAATCTAAAACTAGGATCATCCAGGAAATCCAATAGAAAGTGTATAATTCAAAAGCAAAATTCCAATTGGTATCAAAACACTCCTGACACTGGTTCTATTGTATTTGAAATCTGTAGTCAGGACCTTTTTTAAAAGGCAAAACAATCTGTTTTGTATAAAGTCACACTGGGCAACAATTCCACATTGCCAAGTTTCTCTTCCAATGCCTTACCACTACCTGCATTTAATACTTCCTGTAAGCCAACTCAATAACTTTTATAAGTCCCTACTTCATGTTTCCTAGGATTTCAAAAGCTCAAAAAGGCCATTTACAAGAATACCAAATTGTACTCAGGTTGTTAATTTAACCAGCTCTACATGTATAATAATCTCACCAGCCACTTTCAATTCAGGAGTAATTCACTCCCACCCCTCCAGAAAAAACCCTCAATATTCCTGTATTGTACAACTACTCAACAAAAATGGAAATTCAAATAACATTAATGACAAGAGTTAAAATTGGTCTGACATAACTTTTACATGAATTATTTAAAAATCCCAAGGAATATTAGACTTGGTGTTGCAACCCTATATTGATATCAGCTTCAATCACTGACAACGGCCTTTGTTGGTAACAAGTGAACTCAGCAACTTACCTAGATGTATTCTTTACGTTCTATAATATTATGTTACATGACAAGCTTAACTTAAGTAAACTTTCAAGGGCATTACAGTATAGTAATAGCAGCTGGTTTGATTTCTGAATATGGGACACAATCAGCAGTTTCAAGCATTATGGTAAGATTTAAATCTATACTGGAAATACCAAGTCCAACAATTATGAACTCAGAGGAAACCAGGAGTCTAATGTAAGAGGATGTTAAGAAGAAACAAATTCTCAATACTTTTCACTGCTTTTCAAATATCACAATTAAAGCCATGTCATAGGGTAGTACTATACCTACAATAATAAAAAATAAAATTCATGATGTTAGATGTACTTGGCAAATCCTAATCTTGGAGTTGCATTAATTCATCAATAAAAACGTTGATTGGGTGATTATCACCCATTAGAAAATTAATGCTATGTGACAAAAACTGTGATGCAATCTTGGTTCTAACGCAAAAATGCAAAAATATGCTAAACTACAGCTGTAACCATTAAGTTACAGAAACTTCTTGGACCCATCATTGCAGTAATTAATTTTATTGTACATACCAATGCTGGGTTGTCACTAAGATTTCAAGTTGCCAGGTAACTGTTGTTAGTAGCCAGGAAGGTCACAAGCGGTCATGTCCCCCCCCCCCCCCCACACACACACACACACACACACACACACACACACACACACACACACACACACACACACACACACAAACACACAACACGTTTTGGTTTAATTTAAGGACGAAAGTAGCCGCGGGTTAGGCTCCGAGTAGCCGGGGGAAATCCCCGGCCTCTGGCCCTTAGTGACAACCCTGCCAATGTCACAGGTTAATACAGTACAGCAGATCCGTCTTCAGTGGTTGAGTTAGTACCTTCAGAGATCACCTTGGGAAATGAACTAATCTAAATAAATTAATTATTATTGTATACAACTCCAAGGAAGTGGGATAGCTCCCCCTCTTGGCAGCGGAAGCGACATATGGGTTGCAACATCAAGGCAATCTTACCAGTACTGAACCTTTATAAAACTGAAGGGATATAGGAACTTGCCTGCTTTGACCAACTGTTTAAATCAATTGAATACAAAACAAGTGTCGTGAGTTTGTTCTTAAAAATGGGTCCAAACCGGCCATTTATACACCTTTGTTACAAATGTACAACATTAATTATTGCTCCCTGAACTAAGCAAAAAACACTACCTGGGATGGTGGTTTGACGGACCTGACATGTACCCATATCCCGGGACGCCATTGCTCAGGGCTTCAAACTCCACCAAGAGTGACTGGTGATCTGATGGGAAATGCGGGTGAGGCCAACCAATGATCTTGTTTTCTTTGATGTACTGGTGACTGACAGATCCCAGAACTCCGACTGGAAGAAGCACGTTGGATGTGTAATAAATATAATCAATCACTCCCCTGAATGAATATGTGAGATTGCTGTAGCCCATGTGTTCCTCTGAGTACGCCCGTTGGAGTTTGAAACAGTGTGTCAGCTCGCCACTATTTTCCCCATTTTTGCCATTGCTAAGGCGTGACAGGAAACCTTCGTACTTCATGTCCAGGAAGTCCCCATGATCACTTGGTACCCGGCCACTGTCCAGGAATTCTATCACTCCCGAGTCTGGAAGCGAATTCAAGTCACCACAACAAACCAGTGGAATGACTTTGCTGGGTGGTGTTCCATTCTTGCCTGCATGAAATAATAATTGTATTATTAATTAGCCTTTTACTTTCTAGATTCGGAATAATCGCATAGTATTGCATACCGCAAGTAAAAACCCCTGAGGCCCCTAAAAGGTTGAATGCAAAATGCTAGCAGAATAATGAGCAGCTGTATGCTTTATTCAAAAGAACATTCAAACCACTGTGAAATTAAAAGGGATCCTTGAGAAAGAAAGAGAGAGAGAGAGTTTAAGATTTACCAGATGAAAGAGAACTTCTTAAAGATCAAATTGGATGAACGGGATCCAAGATGATAGCAGCAAATTACAGACTTCCCATTTGAATACAGGGTGCATTATTATTACTGGCCTTCTGATACTATGCAAAAACATACTTGTGGAGCACGAAATTACCATGAAGGCACCTTCACGTGGACAATGGCAGGGCTGTCCTTAATTTTTCAAGTAGGTGGGGAAACGAAAAAAGTAGCCAGGGACAAGAATTTACTGGTGTGACTAATGTTTTGGTTTTGTATCAAAGTAGTCGGTCGGTGCTCAGACTTGCAGTAGCTGGGGGAAATTCCTGGCCCCCGACCCTTAGAGACAGCCCTGCAATGGGCTAATATTGTGTTCATTGTGCAACTTTGTGATGGATCATGATCAGATGTCAGGAGTGATCACCTTGAGTCAGTACTGCATAAACAGAATGTGGAGCACAACCAAGTGCCTAGCAAACATCAAATGCCTAAAATGGTTTCATATATGATCTACTTGTCTGTAAAGAGGCATAAAAATGGGTTTCTCCCTATGAGAGCAAGTAAAATAAGCTTAAAAAATATTGCACAATTTGTTTAATTTATATAGGGCGAGTGCAATTTGTAGTCTTTGAAAAATTTACGAGTGCTGATTTATCCCAAATTGCACTTGAAATCATGTGATTAATGGTTAATAATATACATGCAAAAATTTAATTTCAACATTCTGCACTCAATTTCAACTTTTGCACTCAATTTCAATTTTCTGCACTGTTTGGGATTAATTGACATGCACTCAGCCAATGAGCATGCTGAAATTTTTGCATGTATATTATTAATCCCATAATAGTCCTTTCTCGTTGCATTATTGGCTCTGAAATTGCCAGGGGTTTCTAGATTTGTATCCCACCCTAACAGAATGCATGATATGCAGCATTTTAGTATAAATCTACTAGCATTATTTATTTTTTGCTGTTCTCTTATTAGCTTTAATACAGTACTCCCTACATCTATTCTGTGTTATCAAAATGACAGCTGCTTGTTTGTGTACTTACTTACAACTAGATTAATCTTGATTTCCAAGCATGGTACCTCAATATAGGTAATTGTTCAATAGAGCCTATTCACTCACTCTTGATTAGCAGCCATGTTTTTAATGGCAACAAAAGAAGATGTTTACATAAGAATAGAATTCAGTTCCTGGGGGATCAGTTTGGGACACCAACATGGCCATCTTTTCTTTGTTTGGGGGCACCAACATGGCTGCCGTGACGTCATGTGCATACACTCTATAGAAACTGGTTTTGGAAAAATGCATTGTTTTATATTTCACCTGCATGTTAGAGAGCCTACTAAGACTGAGTACAATATCAACAAAGGAGAAAGCAGGTTGCAGATGTTTACAGTGTAGTGACTCCTTTGGAATGGAAAAGGTTGATAAAGATGATGATGATGATGATGATGATGAGACTTCATTTTACCCTCTTTGAACTCGAGCCATTTGAGATTGCAGAGTCATTGGCAGCAAAATGACTTGCAGACTTTGATTTCAGGGATCAATTCGAAACTTACTTCATTGGCTTTTTGCTTTACGTTAGTTTGTTTACCGAACAACATTGACACTGTCATCTTCAGGATTTGAAAATTACCTGAAAACATTTTTCTTTCAAGTTATACTGATGCTAAAAATAAAAATACACCAACCAGATATCCTCTCTTTGTTATGCATTTTCTTGATAGATCAATCAACATTGAGTATGTGAAAAATGGTGACATTGTTAACATAAATAATTATAATAAGCGCATGATTTATATGCTTTCAATTTAGAAATTTTCATATATGTCAAGCATGATATTTGTACGTCCACAGGGACCCCTTATTAGTATTTTAGGGGGTCCAAATGCAAAATACTGCATTTCAGAATGCAATGATGCCCTCTGGATGCGACACTTCCCCTCTAAAATTGCTCTTCTTTTTGCTATGTCGACGATATTCAATATTGCTCTAAAAAACTTAAATTTTTCCGTCCTTTACTCTCACAAAAATTGAATTGAACAACTTACTTAATTGGCTAACTGCAAATAAACTTACACTTAACAGAAAGTAATCAAAGTGTTATTTTCTGCCCATACCAAAAACGACTTGAACACAAGGATTGTATTAAATATCTTGGGTTATTAATTGATGAAAATTTAAGTTGGAAAAACCATATCTATACCCTTACAACAAAAATGAGTAAAACTGCCAGTCTAATAATTTGCAAAGTTAAGACATATCCTTCCTAATCGAACCCTTCATGATATTTACCAGTCGCTCATTGCACCTCATATGACATATGGATTAACTTCTTGGGAAACTGCATCTAAGACTTTGTTAAATAAAATTCTGGTCTTTCAAAAACATGCAATCCATCTTACTTACTTTGCTCCAGTAAGGGAGCATGCAATACCAGTACCAGTTCTGCACTGATTAACATTTCAAATTTGTTTTCTACAATTACTAGCGTTCACTTTTACAGCAGATGCTCATCGATGTCTGAGCATTTTTATACTAAAAAATCTGCACTTAATGTTCAAAGTAAAGCCCTCACATGTTAGCGTTAAAATCTGGAATGGGATACTAACAAGTCTCAAAAACTCATCTAAGAACTCTTTCAAAAAATCCATTAGATCAGAACTAATCAAAATTCACACTTACCCCCTTGCATCATAAACCCTGGATTAATCTCCTGCATAATATTCATCAACTCATGCATAAGCATCACTGTCTGAATGAGCTTGACGTCCTTGAACTCGGGATCCCAATGTATATGTACATTAGACACTAGGACCTGCTGCCTAGGTACAGTCATGTCACTGCCATAGTTCAGAAAGCCCTCTTTAAGTTCAAGTAAAGCAGTGATGCCGATGTTGTCTTTTGTCATCACTCTATTGAGCATGTCATCTGCCCCTGATGCATTGGCCATTGCAAGTTGATTAAATTCAATGAGGTATTCCTTCACTAGGCTGAATCTTAAAAAGAGAGCAAATCAAGACAAGTATGCTTTCACTGAAGCCTCCAAAGCAAAACTACCATATATGATGATGTGGTTGTGGAAATTGACTTCAAGAAAAACTGGTTTGCTTAGATTGCATTTTGGCTCTACCGTTTAAACGGATTGGCTGTTGCAAGGTTAGCTACTGTTTTGAATTTGAAAATAATAGCTACACTTGAAAATAATAGCTACACTTCAAAATTACACTTGTAAAAGTTTTACACAATTTATAAATCAAGAGACGGTAAAACCAGGGGTCAAATTGATTCAGCTATTACAAGGGTAATTTTCAAGTGCAGCTATTCAGGGCTCAAAAGTAAAAAAAAAATTCCAATGGCAACTTTCAAAGAAAAAATGGTCACCAAGTTCAAAATTGTTGTTCAAAATTGTATTCTTCTTCTTTGCACTCCAACTATGATCTTACTTTCTGGCATCTACTGGACCGCAGCAAATTACTCAGCATTTCTTGTGTACAAATAAATAATTCATCTGTTTTGGATGAATGAAAGGACGTGCTTTGAAAGCCAGTCCCACTGACAGAATACTTAAGTGGCCTTTCAAAAATATGATGCGGATGCGATAATGATGAAAGAAATGCAGAAGTGATTTGAACGCAACTTAAAGTAAACATTTGAAGGTAAAAAGACTAAATCTGCAGGATTTTGTTCGATTCACTTTGTAGCAAAGCAAAAATGATACTTAGGAAATTATTTTTCACCTTTAAATAGTCTTTTATTTATCACTTGAAAATAGTCACCAAAGTGGTGACTTAAAATCCGAATTTTTAGTTGCCAAGAAAATAATTTTACTGGCATTGCTGACCACATCAGGTCGCAATTTCAAGCCCTCTTATTGTTTTCAAATTCTAAAACAACAACTAACCTTGAAAATTAAGCCACCTTGTGTACTACATATTAAATAATTATTGACTCCCAAGGTTACAACTTCACAACAGCATAGACAGGCCTTCTGACAGGGTGCGCGGGTGCGGGACCGCACAATTCGATCGAAGCCGCACAATCCCGCACAATTTCTGAAAATCCGCGAAATCCCGCACAATATGGAAAGATTTGGTTAAAAATGTAATTAAATCAGTATTCCCATCGATTGCCAAGGTTTAAAGAAACTTTTTAGGCTATTTACCTAGCAAAACAATCGAGAAATCCGCCGCTTTCTGCGATTGAACAGCTCGAGCGGATATAAAAACAACAAGGCGGCTCTTCATAGCTCCGTGCCGGCCTGGGCACTAGTTTCAGTCAAATCTTGTCTCGGTGTTGTGGTTTTTGCAGCAATTTCAAGCGTGAAAAGTTTTAAACCTTCACGAGATAATATTCGCTCTACATATCAAAGAAAGTACAAAATTGTCGGGATTTTTCATAAAGTAACTTGTTCTGGTCGAAAACATTTTATTTCGAAGCGGAATTACACCCGGGAATTACGGTTTTGAATAAACTTAATCGATCGTGTCACGGAACATGATTTTGTTGATACAAACTTTGGCCAAAGTTGTAGCAAAATAGAAATTTGGTTTATGTTTAATTGCCACACTAAGAGGGGAGTTGTTGCACTTTCCATTTATCCAGAAATTCCTCCATGTCGTTTTGTTTGGGCCCGGTGATCGAATATTTGCTTGTTTACACGATTGCGCAATCCCGCACAATTCCCGCACAATCGCCGTTTTTTACCGCACAACTTGCCTCCCAAAACCCGCACAATTTTCTTTTTTTTCCCGCACCCTGTCAGAAGGCCTGCATAGAGTAAGTACAATATGGTTCAAATTTTATTTTCCTTTGTTTCAAACTCATTATCATAAGGAAAATAAAATTTGAACCAAGGAAAAAATTGAACTACAACACATACACTGTACATGTTCACTGTACGTCATTGACTGATTGTAGTCAGAGTGGAAGGGTTACACTAAACTGCTTACTTTGATGTGCGGTAAAATATTGCACAACCATCCACAAATTTTCGTTCATCTTCTGTCATCGTCCTCGCTCTGGATTTTGGGCTGAAAATGCCATTATACCCATGGTGTTCGAGTTCGGGTAGAAAGAAGTTAAAAAACTGCTCTGTTTCAATTTCCTAGAAAATAAACAATTAGTAATTACCTGAAATGCAAAGTCTCAATAGAACTAAAGTAATATATGGTGCAGGACTGCTAAAATATTTTTAGTTAACTTTATTTATTACTGGGTAATTCCCATTTTTATACTATAACAAATAAACTTTAGTGTAAAACCCCTAATAGAGGGTATCTTTTAAGAAAATATTCCTGAGTAAAAAATAAAATTACTGAGAAACAACAATTACGTGCAACACATACATACAAGGCTATAGAGTGTTCCTGTTACACTTTCTTACCCTGGCACCAATTCTAGCTTTGCAGCTGATTCGGAGAGGTGTGACTGAGGTTCTTCAATGGCATATACTAATACAACAATTCTCTGGTGAATAGTGGCTTCAAACATTTAACTTGCTGCCTCCCAGCTCTGAAAAATTATATTCTTCCAGTATTCACTTTGATTTCAAGGAATACTTGTCAATTGTGATTGCTCTGAGCTATAAGGACCAACGTGGGCTTCTATTAAAATGACAAATATCCCTGTACGAGGGCTGTATGCAATGGTGCAAACATGGATGGAAAAATCCCCACACAGACCCTGAATATTGCCCAACAAGATGCACAACCAATTTACAGTTGCTGCAAAATGGGGGAAAATACAAGAAGAAATGAAAGAGCAGCAGTGCTATAATAAATGATTATGATACATGGACCTTGCTGTGCTTGGTCCGTGTGTTATGACCTTCAGGCAAAGATTTCCTTATTCAGCCCTCCTATTCCAAAATGTGCTACCTTTACCTGTAAGCTTAAAATATCTGCACCATAGTGAAGAATCTCCTTTAATATGGCAGTTTTCCTGTAATCCCAGTCGAGTGCCCATGAAGGACAGTAGCCATAGATCTGCCGTGTGCAGTACTTGTCACAAAGAACATTGTAGCACAATACACTGAACGTAACTATTACAAAAGGAAAAACAAGAAGGAAATGTAAGCTGCTACATAGATGATAGCACGTCTAGATTGCTGGATCTCATCTACTGTATAAGACATAATAAAAATGGGAAAGAGGTTACAAACCTTTGCTCTATTTTCACAAACATTATGACACTTAATTTTAAAATACATTGTCCAGGCTGTAAATTGTATCTTGAAGCCACAATCATATGAAAATAAAAAACTGAATAACAAATCAGGGAATAAGGGATACAAACCAGTCCAAAACATAAGCTGGAGTTGGCAGAGCAAATAATTTGTTTCATAATATATTTAACTTCCAGCTTGTACAAGCAAAAATGAAACCCCCTACCAGCCTGCTCCCAGCATGGATGGCTTGATAGATCAGCTGGTGGAGGGCGGCTGTCAAGGGTTTGAATCCAGTTTCCATGTACTGTACGTTTGTTTTTTTACGGTTCATAATATACATACAAAAATTTCAGCATGCTCATTGGCTGAGAGCACGTCAATTAATCCCAAACAGTGCAGAAAATTGAAATTGAGTGCAAAAAGTTGAAATTGAGTGCAGAAAGTTGAAATTGAGTGCAGAAAGTTGAAATTAAATTTTTCCATGTATATTATTAACAAGTAATCACATGATTTGTCTCGTGCAATTTGGGATAAATCAGCAAGAGTAAATTTTTCAAAGACTACAAATTGCACGAGCCCATGCATGTGATTACCTATACAAATCGCATTGATTTTCCACCTTTTATCCCTCTTTTCAACCTTTCACTCCCAAACGTAACTGCTACAATTATGTTAAGTTCTTCTCCTTATGTCATTATTTAAAATCACTTGTCAAGCTTAGAAACAGATACTGTAGCAAGGATATAACAACCTATCACCACAAGGATTTTGAATTGATCAAAATCCAATTCTCTCAAGTAACAACTGAATAAATGTATGGCAGTCAGAAAGAAGAATTGCAACATTATACATGGTAGTTAGATTTTCGCAGTGAAAAGGTTAAAAATCCCACTGCTTAAGAAGCTAATGAAAGTACAAACTTCTTCAGTGATGAAATAACAATGTCGTCTAGGGTAAATTTCTCTTCACTTTTAATCTGCATAGTACTTAGTTTCAATGAGAAACCACTTAAGGTGTGTTTGACAGTAAAGAAATCATCTGTACTTTCTCATGTCTTCTTTAGAAACAAATTTGCCTTTTCACTCCAAAACCAAAACTTTATAGAGGTACAATTTTTACCAGCTATAGTGTGCATGACACACAGGGGTTTCATTGAAGTGCCAGACTGCCTTCAATATCTCAAACAAAAAAACCAAAACCAGGGTGTTCATTAGGAGATCAGGGAATTCTCCGGCTACTACGAAGAATTCTCCAGCTCCTACGAAGACTTCTCTGGCCAAATTTAGATGGCCTGAGCTAGTTTAAAATGTAATTTTAACGCTTTCAGAATATTCTCCTGTTACTTAACACAATTCCCCTGCTACTACAATTCTTATTGAAAACCCTGCAAAACATAACTTTTGATAAAGTAAAATGTTGAGCAACATATGCTCAGGTGAAAAATTCAGGAGTTCTCCTGATCCAAACTTCAATGAGACCCCCAGATACACACAGTTGACTCCCAATAACTCGAACAAGGGAAATTGAAAACGGTTCGAGTTATCGGGAGTTCGAGTTATCAAGGGTAAAAATATATAGGAACGTACTTAAAGGGAAACAAAAATTGCTTCGAGTTAGCAGGAGGTTCGAGTCATCAAGGGTTCGAGTTATCGGGAGTCAACTGTACTTGCAGGTTTGATCATTTACAGTCAGCATGTTATACTAGATATCATGGTAATCCCAACAAAAGAACTCAACAATGCAGAAAATGTCTCCTATTTACTTACGAGCTGGATTTCTTGATCTTCCAGGCTGCAATGTTATCCACTGTCTTTCAGGAGGCCTCGAACAAACTGTGGTAAAAAAATATCAAATTAATGCAACTAAATATCAAACATGGACAACCTTCTATGAAAATCATGTCTTCTGATTGCACTGCTGTCAATAAGGCCCTGCTCCCACCGGCGTTCCAGCAGGTGCACTCTTCTAAATCGCCGGCTATATTTCTTGCGCTAATGTGCTTATGAACAAATAATTTAAATACCTCTTATTAATCGAGTTCGAGGTCCATACTGTAAAATACAGACCGAGTTTTTTCCCATCGATTTATGGCCCAAGCGCGAAGCGCACGGGCCATAAATCAATGGGAAAAAACGAGGATCCGTATTTTACAGTACGGACCGAGAAAACGAGGTTAATAAGATATTTATTGTATCTCTGGAGTCATTTTGGCGACCAAAACAAACTTTAGCGGGCCGTACAGTGAAGTACGGCCCGCTAAATTGACTAATCACAGCACCCATACTAACTGAGAGATATAATAAAGAACTTTAGTCAACTCCGCCAGGTACTTGTTACATAGTTGCATGCTAATGTCACCAACTTGTAATCATCAGTCATTTTTCACCAGTTCATTAGATCTCCATTCTTTCTTTGCCACCTCATTCCAATAGCCAATCATTTGTAATTGTTTAGAATAACTTTATCACAGGTCATTTCAGCATAATATTATAATACGTCCAATAATATAAATACTCGCTGTAATTTTCAAGTCACACTCTCCCTCTCTCTTTCACTTCATTTTGTTTTATACATTTTGTGTAGTTGTAAAGTTTGTTATGTTATTGCTGTAAGTAGACATGATTTATCCTTAGTGAATAAAACCACTCGAAGAAGAAGTAGTTAACAGTGCTAACATCAAATCTTATTGAAAGCACTGGATTGGCTGCATAATAATAATAATACATGTTACAACAACAATAATAATAATTGAATATTTAATCAGGATAACTCTCCAGTACAAAGTACTGTTATCAACAGAATTCTGCTAACTAAGAATTAAAAACTATTAAATAAGAATTATCAAAATAACTAAGAACCATTAAAATTACAATGGAAATTACAAGTAATAATCGTCAAAGTCTTACTGTTTCTTAAACTTAAAGGCAGTATGTTAAAAATTGAGGCACAAAATATAAACTACCGTACGCAAAATCCAGTCTGATCTTAGGCAGTTTTGCTGATTTCCTATTGTTTCTAGTTTTTAAAGTGTTATGATGTAATCTCGTAAAAAGTTCGCAGTTGTCAAAAATTGAAGATTACAGTTCTGTGCGCTACATGTACATTTTGGGGAAATGATTTCAAGACTTTGGGACTCAATGGAGCAGGTCATGCATTTGCAGGAATCTTACCATCCAAGACTAGTACAGCGGCAACACATAAATATTGGCATAATCATTGATTGATAAATTCGTCAGGCACTAAAAGTATCAATGCTGAAAGGATGCGTTGCAAGAGATCACTCTACCTGCTACCTTCTTGTAATTTTTTTGAAAATGCGTTTCAAAATTAAGTGTCAGGTGCAGAGCATGCCAAGGTAATTATATAACATAAAGTGATGTGGTGGGAGAACCATTGACCGAGAGCTTGATTTTACAGCCTTGGAACAAATTCAACCATTTAACAGTAACAAACAGCTTTATTCAAGCTAAATATGATATACAACAAATTCTCTGGCAAAAAAACTCATATCTCTGGTTCAAAATTATTTTCCATAGCGATAAACACCAGACAGGCAAAAGTGATGTCTGCAACTTAATCATGTGCTCCTTTCATACAAAATCGTGTAATTGAACTCAAAATAGTGTAATTGATAGATAAAATACTTCACTTTTTGACTGATTGATGTTTAACTACTTTGTGAAGTAAAATTGTTTCCAATATTTGTAAACTTGCTACAGATATCACAGACATCACTGGAATGTCTGAATCAATATTAGGGTCTTGTACAATAAAAAAAATGCGCCAGTAATCCATTTGTCTTTCACCCAATAACCCCCAAGATCTGAGTAGCAGTCTCCTGAGTGAGTACCATACATTTTGTTATTGTGTTTAGAGAATTGGGTGTAACACCAATCCATCATCTTCAAGTTAATTGTTTTCTCACTTCTCTTAACCAGTTCCATTTGAAGTCTATTGTTATTGTAAAATGATGTTGATCACTAATTGGAGTGAATGGTTAAAGACTGTGTTTCAACACTCCTTTGCATGCATTTGCATGCTATATGTTACCCTCAGTTAAATGACAGATGCGCTAAACATATCCTAGTATATATGAATGTAAGCAAAAAGTTTTCTGTGTGCCTACTATTTCTCTTCTCTGAGTTGTTAAAAGTTAGCCAAAAAGAATAGAATACTATTCATGGAACAAAAACCATGGAAAAGATACTATTTTTCCTTAATACCAAACAGACTTCCATTACACGGTAAATCTACATGCAACACCATATGAGTTAAGTGCAACCAACAGTACACAATGCTTTCTATTGGCTTCAAAATGTCATTATGTTAAGACAGATGATAAAGTGGGCAATTACTGTTTAAGTTTGTTTAATCCTTCGTTTTAGACATCACCGACGACACACTCTTGAATGCAAATTATGTCGAAATCAATAGCATGTGGCCTTTTGACAAGATTTCTGTTCTGTGGCCACTGAAAGGCAAAACACTTGCAACAGTAGCAAAGTGTTGTTATTTCAACTCCTCGCTGAAACCAGAACACAGCTGTTGAGCGAGCCAAGTAGCACTGCCAAGAATTCAGAAACTTTCACAGTTAGAAAACAAAGCCGAATTTATAAGTCAAGAAGCCACGAGGTGAATATATATTGTATGATCATAAAAACGTTCCTTGCGGTAATGAATTCAACTTATTACCGAGATTTACGGTACACAGGAAGATAAATTACCGAGATTGGTCTTCACATCTTGCATCCAAATTTTAATACTATCCGCCGCTATTAAACAGAATGACAAATAACCTTTTATTTCCTTCAGCCTGCCTGTTCCTGGCAAGTCGAGTACGTGATAATTTTCACGATTCATACTTTGTATTGGATCACTTTTGTCACGCTGTGGTACTCTGAGAAATGAACAATGAAACAACACGCAAAAAAAAAGAAAAAAACTACGAAATGAAGACAACGAATTATATCAAACAAATTCACAAGCAAGGAATGTGATATATATATACAACAGCAATAGTTGCACTTCAAAAACAGGCACGGAAATCACTTCCGGCCTACATCTGACCTCGGGAAAAGCACACACGAAACCGAAAATTAACTCTGGCATTCAAACACATCGTTGCACCGTCATGTCATTTATTTTATCTTTTTACCAAAAACGTTTTGCCCCTTAAAATTTTTGCACAGAGAAAAAGAAAAACTGCGGCAATATAAAGCAATGTGAATAAGGTGTCATGGTTCGCACGGTAGACTAGCACTATTAAAATCCGTGTTTGCATAGCGAGTGATTTCGCTTTGGAGCTAGATAAGAGAGCAAATGATTCCTCTTTCAAAGGCTTTAAGTCCCCGCTTGCGATCAGATATAATTACAGCACAAAGTTTATATGCTAAAAATATAATTATATAATATAATATAATTATAGCATTGGAAATTCAAAAGCGAGAAAAGAGAAACCTTGACCAACGCGAATTCGAGGCCTCGTGAATTTCTTTTATCAAAAGAACCTCGTGTATGGAAAACAATGAACAGATGTCTTCTAACTCGAACAAATAAACATGCAAACGCAACAGAATCTTTTCTAACGCCTGCAACAAATAATTTTAGCGTGGATTTAACTGAGGGTTAAACAATACTGACTTAAGAATCGATTTTCTTTGGCAACGATAAAATTAGCGTTGACACCACAAGCGGGTTGGTGTTTACAACTGACTTACCAGATAAATTGTCCAACATGTAGCACAGAAGTTTCGCAGTTCCATTTTGTTCGGCGTTTATACTTAATACCTCTTGAGGCAGAGGATTCCCTTGTAAGCCTAGAGTCTGTAACTGGAAAAGTTTACCAAGCTCATTTGGTAAAGCCCTCAGATTATTGTTGCACAGAAGTAACTCACGTAATGTGACCAGATCTCCGAGCTCGCTCGGTAGACTGCGAAGCTTATTCGATGACAAATCCAAGTGCTTTAGCTGTGCAAGCTTAGATATCTCCGGTGGAATCCGAGTTAGATTGTTGCCGTTTAAAAATAAGGCAGTCAAAAAGTCCAGCTGCCATATTTTCGGGCTCAAATTACGAATCGTAGCCGTAATTTCCAGTTCGGTCCATTGCGATTTCTTGCCCGTAGCTACATCCTCTGCACTCATAATAGTATAAGTTCGTCGATGTTCATTATTTTCATGCTTTTCTTTCGGCATTTCGAAAGAATCATGACACTCTTTTCCTGAAAAACAACTGTACCAAGATGGCAGACAACATGGCCACCAATTTAGACCCTCGAACAGGGCTTCATAGCATTGCGCGTGACGTCATTGGATTTCAGAATAATTAGCATACATTATAAAAAACGGTCACAGGACCGAAAAGGACACGGACTTCCCCACCAAAATTCATTTTCCGTTTATGAATGTCTTCGGCTATCGGATGGAGATTAAGAAGAGAAGACTGAAGCAGTTGGTAAGATTTCCGCACAGGTCCCTACTTCATTATGCATGCTAGCGCTGTAGTTGAATTGTCTTAGGAAGTGCGCGTGCAAATATTTCTTAGAACGAAACCGTACGGCTACAGCATGCATAATGAGGTAGGGACCGGCTGTGAGGAAATCTTACCAAACAGTTTTCTGTATTAGCGTAAGTTAAAAGGTGACATCAAATAAAGTTGGAAACTGATCAGGAGCCATGGAAAAGTAGAATACTGCCTGTAATAGATGCATTTCACTTTTAATGAAAAGGTTTCAGCAGTAAAACACACATGTTGTACCGACATAAGAGAATGGTTGCACGTGTTGGGTGTCAGAATTGGACGGCACGGAAAAAAGGGGAGCTTACCGAAAACAATTCTCGTTTTAGATCTCGGAATACTTCGTTGGCCAAATGGAACGGTACTGGCCAGCGGTACATGCCTACGCGTTCCTACGCCTTTGAACTGCGCGATTTCCAAACAGAGAGAAAGCAGGAACAAAACAGAAATGACCAACTGGAACGCCCTGTTTCGGTCGGGCCTGACGGACTGGTCCCTGGGACTACCTTCACTGAGGTAGTCCCAAATGTTCTACACTGAACCGATATGCAGGCCCGTAGGAACGAATTTGAAAGTGAGGGGGCCCGAAAGTTAGCGATGAGGGTGGGATTATTTGGATGGGCCGTAGGCGCATCCCCAGTATGGGGGTCCGGGGGCATTCCCCCGGAAAAGTTTGAAAATTTAGACACGCTCTAGTGCAATTTGGTGCATTTTGGAACACTTTCAGAGACGCACTTTGATGTAAATTTCAAACAATTTTTAAGCCATTTTTTGAATACTTATTGTTGTCCAAAAAAGTGGGGGGACACGGGCCCCCCCGGCCCCCCCTACTCCTACGGCATTGATATGGACCGTCTCGCTCCACTCCCAACCACTTTCTGGGTTTTGAGGTCGAATGGTAAGCACTCCCCAAAAGGTCGTTCTCCTTGTTTCGTTTCGTTTGTCCCTATATTGGAGACATTGGAAGTTCTTTCAACCTCCTCACAACTGGAAAGCCTTTTTGCCATTATAATCAAATTGACAGGCTTATGGAAACCAAGCGCAAAAGATTACTCAGTGATTGCTGTGTGCAGTTATTGTATTTTCAAACATCTTTTCGCTCGTGGTAGAAATTCTAATTCCAAGCATTTGCGCTCCATTCGTTGATCGTTGTGTGATACGATGACCAGGGCGTGACCTAACGCCATCGTAAGTGACCACTAAAAACAATGACAGTTTTTTAAAACAGCTGATCCAAGTAACAATTGCTTCTGACGCCTGCAATGCATTTTACGACACCATGACATATATTATTTTGATTCACTCCTTGTGAAAGAAAAAGCAAGAAGTGCACTACTCTATTTCACTCGCTTCTGCCTAAGCCAAAGTCATCCCCAAAGAATGCATCGCCACAGACGTAATGATGGTTATGTGTACTTTTTTTGTTGCAAAAGCAAGCGCCTTACGAGTATCTTTAGGTGAGCGCAGGAAAATAAAATTCCTCTGCTTATTTGAAGTTGGGGTTCTTACTGACTACGTCAATGCATTTATTTCTTTCAGTGTGTTTGCTGTAGTGTCATGCGCATTAGTAAATCTGGTAACACTTGTCTGGCAGAGGTTTGCACCATGGGTCCGAGTAGCTTAAATGATGCCACCACATTGAATCAGAAATTGTGTAAGCAGCTCATAGTTGCATTCGATTTATTCAAATATTCGGTTTTAGGATGTGGAAAATGACTTTCGGAGCTGGTAGGACTTGGAATTCTATTTTCCAGGTCATGTGTATTCTATAGCAGTGAGTCTAGTTGCGTATACTAAATGAATGAAGAACATTTAAATGAAAGAAACCATGACACCAAGTACGTAGTGCTGTATAATCCCGGTTTATTAAGCCATCCGGGTGACTTACCTACAAGAAACTGGATAAATCAAACGAGTTGATTAAGTAAATTATACCACTGTAAGGTAAAAGGGAGGTGCTGACGTTTCGAGCGTTAGCCCTTCACTCCGACGAAGGGTTAACGCTCGAAACGTCAGCACCTCCCTTTTACCTTACGGTGGTATAACTTACTTAGTCAACTCGTTTGATTTATCCAGTTTCTTGTGTTTCAATTTCCCACCGACGCAGCACCAGTTTCTTTAGAAACTATCCCGACAATGACTTACTTACTAGTCAAGAGTTTGGAGAGTGGATCATTAGAGGGGGACGGCTTAATACAGAGGGGGTTTGGCTAATGGATTGTTGCTAAGTGCAACATGATGGCTTTATTTTAGTTTCGTACTTTCTAGAGTTTCCCCAACCTCGTTTGTACGCTTCCATATATAATCCCAGAATCAGCAAAACTCAATGACAGAAGTTTCTGCTGGTTTCCGGCCGCCATGTAGAGGGACACCAGAATGGCGTGTCCATACAAAGCTATATAAATTTGGGTGAAATTTTTCTCCGAGTATCTCGCATATTCAGATAAACTAGCACCGACCTAAATCTTGGCGAGACGTTTGCATATTCATCTTATTTCATTTCCCAGATTCTCTACTTTATCAATTGTTTGGTTTCTAAATTTATTTTGACGGTGTGACAGTGAAAACCAGCCATTGATGGGTGGGGATAATTCAGTGTACCCTTGTAAGTGGCTCATATGTTAGCTTAGGATCCGAGCCCTTTTTACATTACCACTTTCGTTTTTTTTCATACACGTTGAGTGTTCATTCATACAGGATTATCATGTGGGTAATCCTTTCTCATTGCGGTAGTTGTTATGTGTTTCAGTGCTTCTGCTCTCTCGGATCCCCCATCCGTCAACACACTTTTTCACCCAGCAAGCGTGTTTCCAGTGGCTTTACTTAGGAACTCCACTTTTTTCCTGCTTTTTACAAGCTCGGATAGCGATGCATAAACTCACAGTTCGACTGGAATACAAAGAAGGCGCCGGAGAAGAAATTCGTTCTTTCTGGTAAAGTTTGATGTGCGGGAACGGCTTTTTCTTTTTTAAACCTTCAGTGTAAACTATTGCACCCGAAATCGGCGTGAAAATTTTCCCGTCCATCGAGAAACACAAGTTAGGGCAATAACATGATAATTAAATGACACTAAGGGGCCTAATCGCGTAACTTCGGGCGATCGACTTTGGGCGACTTAAGGCGATTTAAGACGATTTAAGGCGACTTACGACGATTTAAGACGACTTAAGGCGACTTAAGGTGACTGAACATGACTAAGCCGGCTAGGACCTTAAATGCGGTAACTTTGGGCGACTTTAGGCGATTCAAGGCGACTTAAGCGACTTCAGCAACATTGACAAATTTAAAAAACATGGCTATTTAAGGTCCCAGAGAAGGCCCAAGAAGAAAGTCCATCTAAGATCACCAAAGTCAGTTCAATTTAGCAAACTTCTTTACTGAAATTTTCTTACTATATGAAATGAAAAAGAAACGTTTTCCACGCTACATAACTGTTACAAGATAAAATGAGTTTTTTAGCCTCAAGGATCTAACAAAGTACACTGCTCTCTAGCGCTTGAAATTTTGTTCTCACAGCTTCTATGTTGTTCCTTAACGCTTCATACGAATGAGTGACGGGCAATTTTGAACAAAATAAAATAACTTCCTCTAGCTTTGTATAAGTGGATTGTCTTTTGTCTGAATAACAACGCATTTTAAATCTTTGTAAAATTTGACTGAAAACCATCCTGCAAATATTTTGTAGATCCTGGGACATTAACTGTGTTGTGCAAAATCCAGAGGTGTAATTGCAGCGTGATGCACACTGATCAAGCGAGCCAATCTTGCAGTCTTTATGCGATAAACACTTCTTTGAGCTCAAGATGTTTTCAAGATATACACGTGGAAATACGAAATCCAGATCCATTAATTTTAGTGAAGATGTTTCGCTGAACCCAAAGTTTTCAATATGCGAGTCACATGACTGAAGAGCACCAATATGATTGGCTGAAGAGATATCTATAATCAAATCTAGGAAAGAATACACCAAGTGAAATGTTTCTTGGATGTTTGAATTGTCCTGCTGGAAAAATGTTGACATGTAGCAATACCAAAACTGTTCAAAATAGCGATAAAGTTTATTGAGAATAGCTAAGCTTGTGATGGGTTTTACAATGTTCCTGCTAATTAAGTCCTCAACTTCTTGCAACTCCTGTGGCAAAATTGAGAAAGTAAAGACCCTTTGAGGTTGTATGGCTGTTGTTACATGTGACAGTTTCTCAACTGCGTACATCCCTCCACAGTAGCCAAAGAAATCTATTGAGTACTTGGAACCGTTGAACATCATGAGCATCATAGGCTCTTGTTGATGGAGCAATGCAACCATTGTTGTTATTTCAGAGACAGTAATTAAGCCGTCATTGTCTACATCGGCAAAATCCAGTAGTTTTTTAGTAAGTAACGAGCAATGAGCACACTTCCCAAACATAGAACGCACAATATCTGAAACCTGTGACCAGTGGGATTCCGTGTGATTTCTGGCCAGTTTGTCCTGTGGATATAATTCTAAAAGTTCTTTGAACCAGTTTGAAGTCAGTTTTAACACGACTTCTCTGCCATTCCATTCAGCTAAGAACACCTTTTCCTCTGGCGCTGTTGTTAGGCATTCCTTGATATTCATACTGTGACTCTCACAAAGATCGGTACACAACGCTCCTGTCGTGTTCCCAAGTGAAAAGGACTGACACTATATATAGCAACAAGGTAAACAAAGATGTTAGGTAAACTTTTGCCCATAAGTAAACTGTTATTATAAGAGACTTGAAGGGTGTTATTACATGGCTACAATAGTACGCGCGCTCTGATTGGCTGCTGAGCGGGCAAGGTTTTCTTGTACTGTCCGGGCATTATGAAAATTTTTCAATTTTTTTAAATATAGACAAAAATGGTCTTGTTTCAAGGAAACTGTTGCTTCTGTCACTTCTACTTTTGATCGCATGGTCAGGTGTTTTCCGATTCAGTGAACTTGACCTTAAATGACCTCTTACGCGCGTAAGCGGCCATTGGAAAACCCTTCCGTTTTTTTTCCATTGCTATAAAGACCATATAATAGATAACGTGTTGACCTCGTCCGTTCGGTCATTACAGAGAAATCTCAGACCTTGGCCTTGACGTATTGACCTCGCTATCGCTCGGTCAGTACAACGCCTCGTGGTCTTACATTTCCCTGTAATGACCGAATGGACGAAGTTAATAAGTAGTATTTAACACGAGCCAGGGAGTGACCTACTCCCCAGCGTGATGCCACCAGAAACGTCTTTACGAAGCGAGTCATACTAGCTGGAGGAGTTCACCACTGTTTCTATGCCGAATCTAGACTGTAGTACAGGCGTATTTTAAATTTTGGACGCGCGTGTACACATTTTTGTATTAGGCCGAAATCTTGGATTTCGTAACTGTGAGGGATTGGCCAAGCATATACCGGTCAAGCATCCAATTACAATCCAAAATGGCGGCATCGAAAACCTGGGTTGTTTACCATTTACCACAAATTCCCGGAAATTCCGGTTGGGATGTAAATGGTAAACGTTTTTTCGGTTCGTCCCACTGGAAAATTCCCGGGACAAACGGAAATTCTGAAAAGGTAGTCCCGTTTTCCCGGTTGGGACGCCACAGGAGTTCCGAATGGAAATTCGTCAGTTTACCATTTACAAGTTCCTCGAGTTTCGTACTAGTTTCAGGCCTTTCCGAGCGCAATCGCTTCAAAAACAACAACAAATATGAATCCAGTCTAGCGCGGCGCGACAATCCGGAAATTTGGGGGCAAATGGTAAACGACACGTACCGTTCTTTCCGAACGAAAATTCCGAACCGAGATTTCCGGGAATTTGTGGTAAATGGTAAACAACCCTGGTTTATCTAAATCTTTGCTCCAAAATAATGCCAGATCGAAAACCTCGTTTCGCTCCGAAATCTCCCAGACATCAAGTACACTGAAACGGATAGCACGTGCACAATTTGAGTCAATGCTATTCTCTCTTGAATTTAATACTCATCATGTGAACACAACTACGAAAATCAAATAGTCATCGGGGTATAAAATGCCGCGGTGAGCTTTCTCATGTAAACACCCCCTAACACAAATTATGCGATATCAAAGTGGCTTACAATGGCTTAAATTTTTTCCAAATTTTGTCATTTGCATTTCTTCAACTATTAATTTTGATACCGCAAATTTCAAGCATTAAATGAGGTAAAAATTCTACATCACTTGTTAAACGCATTTGAAAACGTTAAGAGTTGAATGAGCCCTGTATAAATTAATAAATCTTATATTGTTATTGCTATTACTGTAATTGATATTAACGAGCAGGATAAACATTTATATGAAACACTATTCCCCAATAAACAGGTTTTCATAACAAAAAGATCCTTAATATTCAAGCGCAGGGCTCAGCAAAGCACAATCATTCGCAGAAAAGTTTAATATTCGAAAACTAGTAAACACCCAATATTCTTATTACTGATAAGGTAAAACACTAACCCAGCAAAGTACGCAGTGGAACAACACCCATAAAAGCAAAACGCTTGTCGTTAACAACTCTAAAGAATAAGTACAATTTCAAGTCCTTCTATGTAGTATGCCAAACACGAGATAGAGTGTTTCAACAAATCAGTTAAAGTGGGGTTTATCAGGCCTACTATGAGTCGCCTTACGTAAGTCGCCTAAAGTCGCTTCAAATCTCCTGGGGAGTCGATTACTAATCGGCTCTTGGTCTCCTTAAGTCACCATGTTTTTTTATCAATTTTGCTTTAGACGCCATTAAGTCGCCTCAAAGTCGCCTAAAGACGCTTACATCGGAATGTTTTTCCTGTGAATTTTTCTAAAGTCGCCTTAAATCGCCCAAAGTCGCCCAACGTTACAGCACCTTAAAGTCCCATAGTAGGCCTTATATCATAGGTAACAGGACTAAGAATAATTCTAGAACAAAGCTTGTCAATCAGTTACTTTAAGTTCAAACTCATTCACTTTTTTTAATATTGCTATAAGTAATTTTTAACTAAGCGTTATCGTTCAAATTATTTTTGAGTTTTCGGGGTCGCGGGTCCCTTGTAGGTTAGTTTGTATACCGTTAGGTGTTACCCTCAGTAAATACAATTCAAAGTAAAGTTTAATTATTTAATTAATACATGGGCTTGTAAAAAAAAAACAACATTTTCTCATAGTGACCTGGAAGAGCAATACAAAGTTGCTGACCTGACGTCACTTACCAGTCGTTTGATATCTGCTTGATTACACCTCATGTGATGGTCAACAAAATAGAAGAGCAACCAAGAAGAAAGCAAGACGCCTCCTGAAACTGCTATCCAGCTTAAGGCTGCCATAACTGTCAGACTACCAATTAAAGAACATCAGTGTTCAATGTCGCAAATTGTGTCACAGTTAACCTCCTTTGCTTCCGGTCCCTCCTTAGACGTTCTCTGGGCTTAGTCACGAAACTGAAACGCGTGACGACGCCCAGAGCTAATAATAATAAAGTAATATTGTAGTATTAATGTAATCTTTTAGCTTACACCAAGATAAGCAAATGCCAAGAGAAAATGAGGAAAGATAACCTAACCCTGTCTGATATGACAAGGGGACAGAATCTATTTTTAGCGCGGACTCTATTTACATCTCGTTCCATGGCTGCGCGGTATCCCCATGGCGCATTGAGATTACAACCACGTGATGATAAGGACATCAACCATTGGTCAGTTTTAATTGATGAAATGTAGTAGAAGTAGTATCAGTAGCAGTAGCAGTAGCAGTAGCAGCAGCAGCAGCAGCAGCAGCATTAGCAGTAGTAGTAGTGGCAGTGGCAGTGACAGTGGCAGTAGTAATGGTAGAGTTAGTGGTAGTGGTAGTGGTAGTAGTAGAGCTAGAGAATGTCGCAGGAGGCTAGTCACATGTTGAAACATTAAAAAGCAGGACAAATACCCAACCTTTTGGATAACATAGAAATGTATTTCCTCTCAAGAAAGCAGCTCAAAACTTGTATTCTAGATAACAGAATAATTTTTGTACCCTTTCCAGAAAATCCAACAGCTACTGGGCCCGCATTTGGAAACTCATTAATCAGTTAATAGGAGCATCAGTAAACAGCGGAGTAGGTGTACTGCGTTTTATAAATGTCGAATTACAAGGTAAAATTTCCATTGAACTTTCTAGCTTGCCTTTTCAGCCTTAATTGTAGTAGCTACAAGACTACAGTGCTATGCACTTTACCTTAAAATCTTTGTTAGTACCTGGCGGACAAATTTTTCTATGCCGTTTAGGAGTATTTGGTACCGTTCATTCGCCAAATCAAGTTTTACAATGCTTATCGCCAGTTTCGTAGTTGTACTGCTCTCGATCCGTTTTAATTTGCCAGGATTTCAAAAACGTAGCCTAATACAATGAGAAAAAACTTAAGGGAAAAACAGTGCAGAACGGTTACAATGTGCTAGACGATATCTGCCTTTTGAGTTTCACTGCAAACCTCTTATCCGTGATGAATCAACTGACAGGAGTCCTCTTCGCATTTCATCTCCCACAAAAAGTGCAAAGTTGGTTGAGTGATTTTTCTTCTACCAATGGTTTCCACTTTTTCAGTGCTACGTATTCGGGCTAAATTTTGAACGCATGTCTGGAGACAGGTTTTAATTTTCTCGGTGTTAAATGAGGCACTTCATGGGCCGGTTGTTCGAAAGCCGATTAGCGCTAATCCAAGGTTAAATTTTAACCCGTGTTTCTTTTCCTCTTGTTAAAAAGCATTTTCTCCGATAACTTTTCTCTAATTTTTTTTTTAGAGTATACAATCATCAAATTGTATTCAAAAAAAGTTATACTGAATGTGCTTTTTAGGCTCTCATATCCGCATTTAAATTTCACACTAATCCTGGGTTACCTTAACCCTGCTTCGAACAACCCAGCCCAGGCCGCTAATATTTGTCGATGAAATGTTGCACGTGGGACATTTTCAGTAACAAAAACCTTCAGCTCAAAATGCACGCAAAATAAAGCTTTAGCTCAAAATATATTACCTCGAAGCAAAATCGTTTTCCCCTGAGACTCGATCAATGATGTTGTCACAACAACAACGAAGTTCCTGATGGGAATCTTTTACGGCTGACACTGAGCATAGAATGAGATTAGCATAACATGAATTCAGTCTTTTTAGAACTCAAATAGGAAAGGTTTCTACTGGGATCCCAAGAGGGTATTGATGTGAAAATTGATTTTTTTTTTTTTACTTCAGCAGTAGCATAGTAGTTTCGAGAGTGCATCTATTTTTATTCTTGCCAAATCAGGACACAATATGACAAGAGCTCAATTATTACAAAAACTGAGCAAATTCTCTTGCGTTTATTGGTAAATTCTTATTATCTGTAGGAGGACAGCCCATTCTCTTATCGCCTTGGTTTCGTTTGGTCACTTCAATGGTTCAGAAAAAAAAATGAGTAAAACGTGGAGTAACCCTCAAGAAGGGCTAATGCACCTATCAATGTAAACCCCGTTGGGGGGGGGGGGGGGGAGTGCGGGCAAGGGGTGGGGATTTGACCGAGGAGCAAATATTCTGGTCAATTTCCCAAGGGTGGGGCAGCATATGTTCATCAAATGTAGTCAAAATCCCCACTCAGGGGCAAAATAACAAATATTAAAAGACAAGCTATAAACATACCTTTAACAACTTGTGACTTAAACTTGAAGTATGAAGATAAATATCGGTAAAAAAAAAAAACTCACCTTCTCCGAAACCCACGCTATTCCAAAGACAAGAAAGACGATGCCAGGTAGCGACGCTTTGTCTTGGCCCCAGTCTCTCTGCCGGACAAATCAAATGTCCCGACCCCCGAGCAAAGGTGCACGATCAAACCTCCCACTGAGGAGATGGATTCCTTGGTCAAAACCCCACCCCTTGCCCGCACTCCCCTCCCCACGGGGTTTACATTGATAGGTGCATAACGTTCGAAATGTCAGCTTCCGTCGCATTTTACGGTGAAACAACGTACTTTCATTTATCAAGTTGTTTCATAACGCATATTTTTGTGTGTTCCAATTCCCGACCGACTTAGAACCGGTTCTTTTAGAAACTTGATAGTTTTCAAAAGGGTACAGGTTTTGTTGTAGCACATGGTGAACACAGTTTTTGCACGTCGGTCCTCTTATTGACTGTATATTGTCACAGGATCCCTGATTGCCAAGTCAGGATTCAATTGAATTCGGTTCGTACATAGGTTTGTACTGTAACAATATTGAGACGCCATTGAGTGACTTAGTGCCCACATGCGCATGTGCATTCTTACTGATTCTTCCCTCTTAGGCTGGTTTCCATATAATCGCAGAAGATCGCAAACGATCGCAGAGCCGACTGTAGGCATGCCCTTTGGCTTGCGGAAATGTCAAATGTAAACGCGTTTTGGCCGGAAACTTGCAACAAACAAGACGGACGTCGAGGAGGAAATTTTGCTGCAAGAAAATTTATTTCTTCTTGCAGTCCTGAAGCGACGTCATCGTCAGCTTCACAACCGCCGATAAATTAAATTCCCCGCCGATTTTTTCCCAGATGTTAGCTTTTTCGCTTTTGTCTTTTGAGTCCTTACTGTTATGGTGGTAAACGCACTCATATCGTGCAAATTCCTCTAAAAATTCCTCGTTACTAACGTTACTTCGTTCAATGCTAGCCACGTTTTCATCAAATGGGCGTTGCTGCAAACGAACATTCGGGCTTTTCTTGCTCAGAAGCATTGAATCATGGGAATTAAAAATATTATGGGATTGGTTTCGATCGCAGATCGCAGAATTTTCGTTTCCACAAGATCGTACGATCGCAGATGATCGCAGATGATAGCAAACGATCGCAGAACTTTTTGCGATCCGCGATCGTGTGCGATTAACAAAGCTAAACTCGTGCCGGCCAAAAGGCCTGGGCACCAGTAATTATTCTCAGAAATCGAGATGAATCGCAGCTCAGTAAATATTCCTAAAGCCACCATTCAACAAGATTGAAGAGAATAATTGTTTTAGTACATAACCGTTGCCTAAGAAGGATCTGCGGTATATTCTGGCCAAACGTCATCTCAAATAAGGAGCTCCACGAAATGACCAGTAGTAGCAGCGTGGTAAGCGAGATCAAATACCGGCACTTGAGATGGCTGAGCCATGTTCTCCGCATGGACCAGCAGCGGACACCAAAGATCGCCCTACATTGGACACCAACAGGAAGGCGGAAACCCGGTAGGCTGTAGACCACCTGGCGGAGAACCGTTACCTCTGAACTGAAAGATCTTGTCCTCAGTTGGGGCCAAGCACAACACCTTGCCCGCAACCGCCACGAGTAGAGACGAGCTATACTGGCCTTATGTCCCACCAGGGATGAAGAGGCCTAAGTAAGTACATACCAATGAAGCAACCTCAGTAGGGAGCTTAAGAAAACACGACGACGATGCATTTGTTGAAGCGTAATTCGTGCGACCAAAAGACTCACCGGAGTTTATTTTGCACATGCAGTTTTATAATGCTGTTCGTTTGCGCTATTGTTTTGTCCTGCCCTGGTTAAGGTCTTATCTTGGTACAGTTTTGGCTAATTTTCTTAGTAAAACCTCTTTCAAAAAGTCGTAAAGCGAATCGACGGTAGCCATATTTCGGTATCTTGGACGCCATAACTCACTGGCACAAGGATTACCCAGAAGCTCCGCTAATATTCACCTCATATGAGGTGGATATTGTTGAATATCCCGCGGTAGGGAATCCATCAGACAGCTCAAAACGCTAAGGTTGCTCTGTTGGTATCTATAACTAATGTTGAATATTCCGAGTTGGAAAGCCAATCAGAGTGCTCAAAATGCCAAGGTTGCCGAGCTGGTATATACTAATAAACAATTAGATTATGAGCTCGAGATTTCTATGGGTTGAAGGCCGAATCAACTATCACTTCATAGAAATCGAGAGCGAATAATCTAACTGTTTTAGTAAAAATCATAATAAACAAATCATGCGTCGGTAAAAAAAACACCAAAATACTCAATCTTCCTGCGAAACTTCGCTAAAAGCGCCCATACGTCGCCATTTTGAAAACGATCTCCAACCAAGTGCTTTCTTCTCGCTGATAGTCTGCAGTAGCTCAGCCAATCAGATTGCGGCATTTGTATTAGTCTACAAGCAGATTTTTACTAATATGGATATACGAAGATAAAGGAGACGACATCTCACACTAGTGCGAAGGAAATTCGAGGATATTTTTGTTGTTGTTGTTGTTGGACCTTCTGTTATGTTGTGGTTCACAATGGCGATTTTGCGCATTTTAATGGTACCAGTGTGGTTCAGTTTTAACCTTGGTTCAAATTTGGTTTTCTTTTGCTTTGTTTATGGTAATTTCATGATAATGAGTTTGAAACAGGAAAATAAAATTTTAACCAATATTAAAATTGAACCACAACATCTATACAAAAACCAATACCAATACCAATAGCGCTACCATTACTAATATCAACAAGAATAATAATTATAGTAATGATAAAAATAATAATAATAATAACAACAACAACAACAATAATAATAATATTTCAAAAAAGTGGTTTTCAGTGAAGCCCTGCAAAGAATAGATTATCTAAATAGTGTGACCTACGAATTTGAAAATAGCAAAAACTAAATATTTAAGACAATTAAATAAAATATAAACTAAAAGAAACAATCCTCATACGCCTTTAAAAGCTAGAATGTCAGAAATACTTTTAACTTTTACAGATAAGATGTTCCATCCATTAGAAGCTTGATAGATAAGACAGTTTGGGTATTT
Organism: Ricordea florida; assembly: GCA_949710005.1. Taxonomy (NCBI): domain Eukaryota; kingdom Metazoa; phylum Cnidaria; class Anthozoa; order Corallimorpharia; family Ricordeidae; genus Ricordea; species Ricordea florida. The sequence goes on from OX453280.1 coordinate 20,085,175, forward strand.
CCTAGAGTAACGAGATCACTAATATAAGGCGCAATAAGGCTGTAATTTATTCGAGTATAAATAGTCACTTCTTACAGCAGTACCATAAAGATTTTCCACGTCAAATAAATCATCACTTTTATCTTTGATAAATAGTAGCTATCCCATTAAAAGAATTAAAATTTGATACTACAACTTATATTCTTCTAGCTGTGGCTTATTTCCACAAAACGTTTCATAAATTAAAATGGTACACTTATAATGACAACTTTTTGACTGCAGAAAGAGCTCAAAATAAAATCAATGCGATCATTCCCAACTGTGGCATTTTAAACTTAATAAGAAATTTCGTGGATCTAATATTCTAGAATTTTACTTAACGGTCGCGGCTTTCATAACGTCTCAAAACATGCTCTTATGAGCAGGCTAACATCGTTGATCCAAACTACGGAGCTGCAATACTTGAGAATTGACTTGTTTCCCTTTCAAGCGTGGACGAGGGAAGTAACGTATCCTGTACCCTCTAGAAATGCTAAGCGAGGGACCTACACAGACGTTCCTGTGCCCCTTTCAAGGTAATGTTCTATTCTTCTGCAAGGACGAATTAGTGGAAATTTCTCTACCAGACGGCGCGAGGCAGAAGGCGGCATGACAGGGAGTTTAGCAAACACCACCACGACGCCGAGGACGACCCGATTGACAAAATTACTTTTTGTATTGTACCATTGGAGAGAGACTTGATTGTGTCAATTTTGTTTTCTTTTTTTTTTTTCGATTATTAACGTTCGAATTCCGTTGCTCTCATAGCAGTGTTGCTATCGTGTCCTCGCGTCTTCGAGTAAATTTAAAAAAATGATCGTTCAAAGTTGTTGTTTTTCAGTTTTATTGTGGCGTTCATTAACGCCATCTTGTTTGGTGCCGTGCTGGCTGACCGCGTCGGGGTGTTTTGTTTAAAGTTCTCTGTGACTTCAACGGCATCCTTCTCTGTAAGCAAATTTCGACACAACTATGGTTTGCCTTGCTTTCCTTCCGAAGTGAAAAAATAGTCCGATGGAAGCTCCGTTAAAAACGTGGGCATATTTATCTCAAGTAACCGTAGGCGCCATTCTGTTGGTCAGTGCTTTTCCACAAGCACTCCAATATAGGGAAACCACTATTTCTCAATTCTCTCCGTCAATATTTTGGGAGAAATATCCCACGAAGCACCGAAAAAGAATTTAAAAATAACTGTTAAATGCAACAATGCTAGCCGTATTTGAATTTTCTTCTCTCTAGCTTACATTCTTAAAAACTTGGTGCTTCACATTTTCTTGAATTATTTTTCAAGTACCTTCCATTACGTTGTACTATAATTGTTGGAAATACGCCATTAGACTTCTATCAGCTGGTCTTTTGTTCTGCGACCCGTTTCTCGAAAGTCCCAATGACTTAACGGGCCCCGAGTTCCATTCTTAGGACGGAGTCTAACAAGTATTCAATGTAGGTCTTCTCTTACAGACCAGCTGAACGTGCTAGTTAGCCTAGACTGGTATTGCTTAACCTGGAAAAGCAACAAAATTGTAATTCCTGTTGTAAAGATTGCGATCGTAAAATAACTAGGCGGGCCCGATAAGTTACCGGAAGTTTCGAGAAATGGGTCGCAGAACGGTGAGAGGCGACCCCCCCCCCTCCCCTCCCCAACGCAAAATAATAATAATAATAATAATAATAATAATAATAATAATAATAATAATACGCGGTCATTCCTTAACCTACCGCTTGCTTTTAGCCTCGAACTTGATAAGACTCTGCTCGTAGTCTACAGACGCACTTATACTGTGAATTAAAGCCCGGTTTAAAGTGGACAAATTTCCATTTCTTATCAGCTGTTTGCCAAACAATGCAAAGCTAATGCGAAGACAAAGTTGCTTATTGTTCCATACTGGTCACTTTTGAGGGTAAAAAAGTAAAAAATTCTAATAGCTGCTTATAATCTATAATAACTTGATTAGAATAAATATTATTATAATTCACTTGAGTTGCTTTCTGTTTGTGCTTACGTGAAACACTTGACAGGACAAAGACAAAGGATAAAGGAACCAACACTGTTCGAATTCAGTTATCAACACCTCAACTGTGATCTTAATAAATGCATTTGACGATGTAGTTTAACTACCTCACTTGACTTCAAGCTGCTTATACTTGTATGGTTCTCGCTCATTTCTTGTTCGGAATGTTCGGATGAGATAGAGCAGTGCTGTCAAATCTAACAGCACTCCTACAACCAATGCCTGCCAATATTCTTTGGGGTGAAGATAACATGCCACAGACAATGCAGTGTACAGTATGGCCTTCTTCCAATTGTCCAAGGCCAAAATGTATTTCCAAAGTGTGTAGCCACAGCTATCTTCCCTGCAGGAGAATCAGATGTTAACAGGTAAGGGTAAAGAGCAGCAAATAAAGTGTCGCGTTCCCAGTACCACAAACACGGGGTGTAGAGTACTGGAGTTCGCCAGTTCAACCTCAGTGAAGTACGAGACGATCAGCAAGACTTAACGCGTTTATTAGGGTCATGCTAATCGGACTATGTACAACACTCGCGGTAAAAACTAAAAGAGAAACAGTGATTGTTTGAGCTAAAGAAATAAAACACTAGAGAAGGAATGCCGTAGGACAAAATAAAACATACAGGATACATTGTAAGCGTGACTTACGTCTGATCTTGACTCCGGGGTTAAGAATATGTTGCTCTGTGAATTAGACAAAACTAAAAACTCCGACTACTCCGTGAAACTTCTTACGGTTTGAGTAACTCCTCGCAACAGACTAACGTGTTCTTGGGAAAATAGTAATAACATGCTTTTTGACGTAAAAACAAAAAAAGTTCTATGTGGCTAGCTGAAAAGAACGGATGTCCGGTAATCATATGAAAGAAGAAAACAAAGGCACAAACAGGAACGAACAAAAGGTTACTTAGTACTACAGAAAAATCATTGTTCATGACTGAAACGTGACATAAAGAGACAATATTTAGGAGTGTAGGTTCATACTTAGCATTTTCATAAGGTTGACAAATAGATCTTAGATTTTACTATGTTAACAAATAGAATTAACTAGCAGTAGCTGGAGCTGATAGGAACGTAGCCATGCAGTGCAGTGCTGTGCCATGTTATCACATATATAATGTTTTACTGTTTGGGATAAGACATCTGAATGTCCTCACAAAGTACACTACACCAACACAAAAAGGGATCAATGGAAGTACCTGCCCAACCGTGCACCCTAATCCAACATTAACGTTAACTTGTTAACTTATTATAACTTGTTGGGTTAGGGGAGGGGTAGGTGCATAGTTACCCAGATACTTCCATTGACCCACAAAAGGTAACCAGCACCTTGTCACAGGTGTTGGCAACTTTTGAAAATTATGTAATGGTCCGCGTAAGAACTAGGCAGGTCAAACGCAAAATCGATTAAAAAGTGTGAACTCTTAATTGTTAATATCAATTAAATCGACGAATCTGATTGGTGGACGGCCAAAAATCGCCGAAAAAACAATGAAAAACCCGACATAAACAACATTTTTCTCCTTAGTTTTCCCCAGGTCCCTCCTGTCTACCTCACGGTCAAATATTAGCATTGTTCTATGCGCCAATCAAACGTTAGAGCTATTGCACTAGCCTATTGTTCTTTTGCCTAGTTCTTACGCGGACCATTACTTATACTGCCTACTGAAAAAATATTAGTGACATCAAATTGTCTTGCAAGAATTTAGAACAAGCAACAGGCTTCACTGCAACCTTCCTAGAAATACAGGGTAATGACTTAAATGGCCTGTAGCTTACATCCTTTTCAAACCAATAGATAACAAATAAGGAAACCAAAATAATGGAAATGAATCATATTGATGTATTTGGTCATTGGACTTGTACAATACTGCCCACTTTGCACATTTATTTCACCAATATGTAGTTAAGTGTTTCGTCAATCTTATATTATTGCTTATTAGTTATTATACAAAATTGCGTGCTCTGATTGGTTCGCTATCTCAGATTTTCCACCAATAATCACCTCAACAAACAAAATGGCTGCCAGTCATTCCCACGCTTTCAATGAAATAAAAATTTTTCATGTTGTACAATGCCTTTTCTTTTCTTTTTTTGAAATAATCACCTGTGTACATTTATACAAAAACAATTATTTGCCAAAGGCAAAGTGATTATCAGTGAATATTCATCTCAACTTCATCTCAGTGAATATTCACGGATAATCACTTCGCCTTCAGCAAATAATTGTTAAATATATAATAAAACACTGTATCCTATGTTTGTACACTTTATCCCACACTACAAACAAACCTGCAGCACATGCACTTGTTCAAAATAAAGGTGATCTCAAGAAATGTTACGGGAAGACTGCATATCCTGCAAATGAATTAAATAAATGTATAAAAAATTATTTTATCCAGTTCTTGTTTAAACACTAGTGACCATGAACTGATTTAAAATGTACTCTAGGGTGATAAGTCGTAGACACTTTTTTGGCTTCTTTTTGCTGTTACTCCACTTAATAATCTAATTGTTTTGGTAAAAATCACAATAAACAAATCATGTGTTGGTGAAAAAATACCAAAATACTAAATCTTTATAAGAAACTTTGCTAAAGCATAAAGACGTTGCCATTTTGAAAATGATCTTCAACCAAGAGCTGTCTAATGGCTGATAGTCTGCAGTAGCTCAGCCAATCAGATTGCAGCATTTGCATTAGTCAACTAGTAGATTTTTACTTCTTATGGATATTAAGAAACAAAATCATTACTCGGGCTACCTGAAAGGTAGGCCGAGTCTAGGTTTCGGTTTCCTATCTATCAGTCTATCTATCGTCAGGTCACGATTTTATATGCTGACGTAATGCATGCAATCGAGACATTCACGAAAACGAGGCCACTTACATACTGGAAATTATGGCGAAGCTAATTTCTTCTGGGACGCTCAAAATACATTCAAACGCACACGCCGTTCGCAGTAGACCCACACTAAATGATGTCGAGCGTTGTCGGAATAGGTTGGTGATCCACGAATTCTTAAGCTTGAAAGCTAGCCAAATGTGTAGAGTTCATACTAGTTCTCACAAGGTAACAAATGAGCCATATGTTAGTTATCAAAACTGTGACAGCCAATTGAACAACAACAAACTATATGATGGCGCAAACAACAGCGAATTGGATAAGGATACTTAAAGAAGCAACTTGAATAGTAAATATCTGAGCTTAGCTCTTCCGTTAAATGTCCTGTTTCTGTCAATATGACTAATGTACGTGAACTTAATGTTACAGTGTCAATAAAAGTATAGCAATTCAGTTCTCGTTATGCAAAGAATTTATATTATGACTGTACTCGTGATTTGTGTAAGCGGCTGTACACACGCCAATAATTTTTTTTGCACATGAGTAATTAAACTAACTGTTGGCACAAATAACCGTTAAAATGTGGGACTGGAGTGACTGATAACGAAAATTCCCCACACGGATCCCGCAAGTAGTTTCGTATACATTTTACTCGTGGTAAATGCTTAAGTACAACGCTTCATACGAAGCCTGAGTGAACGCTCCTCAAGCGTCTTGTTATTGAAGAAATGAGTAAGGAGAATTTTTCTCATTATTCATTTTTCACTTTGATTAAAGGAATAAAAAACATGACAAGTGCATTGTTAAATTTCAGATAGTCAATGGATGTTCTATTACATTTAGATTTAACTATAATTTTTGAGGCCTGCCTTTGCAATGATTCCAGTCTTTCTATACCTGCTTTATTACAATCAATAAAATGGGAAGTTGTTCTTTGAAAAGGTTTCAGTGAAACGTAAAAGTATTGCTATCGAGCCTCAACAAGAAGATTTGTGTGTGATGTACCATGCGTGTATCAAGTGTTATTAAGCATATCCTCAGGCTTTAATTTATGTTTGACTGTATTTTGGAAAAACAATTGTTTGATTTATGTTGGATCCTTCAATATCCAATGAAAAAAATACTAACCCATAACAGGTTTGCTAGTTAAATATAGGAGTGGGAACGAATCCAGATATGGATCAATGAAAGCAATACAATTTGGAAGCGTGCATACGTTGAATATCACAAAGTAGCTGTAAATGACTTGAATCCAGCAGTCTGCCAAGTGTGTTTGTCTGCATGTACTGTTGTTGATGCTGACTGACATTTCAACAACTGGATTGGTGGCCAATCCTCAGACAATGGGACCAAACAAATTTGTGAGCTATTGTAAAGATATTCATTAATCCTTTACCTCCTAAGAGTGACTTTAAAGACTTTACTCTGGCTAATGTCAGACAATTTTATTCGTCACAGGGAGACCCCTTAAAGCTTTAAGGGTTAATATAATTATAATATCACTCAGAGACAAATGACTTACAAGAGATATGCTGCCATTCTTTTGTCCTTGCTGTCCGTAAGCATCACTCCTGCCCACCAAAGAGCTGTACATATAGGATTACACATTAAGAAAACGGTAACAAGTTCACTTCGGTCCGCATTTTACAGTACGGACCTCGAACTCGATTAATAAGAGGTATGTATATAAAGAGTGAATGAAGTGAGGGCCATATAATATGCCAAAAAACGTGAAACGCCAACTGCAGGAGTAGTCAGCATATTGCCAACTGCAAACCAGGTTTCTTGGTCTGCTACGAAACTCAAAATATTACAAAACAAACTGCCCACATAGGTACATGAAAGGATCGAATCAAATCAATATTAACAAATTAATTATTCATAATCTCGATATCGAACACTGTAGGCCTCGCAAGCATCTAACATAACACGATTTATCTCCACTGATCTATCATCAGTTGCATGTTATCTTACGAACAACGTTTAACTTTGCATAATGAAAAGTTTTTTAAGCCGCTAAATACAATTCATTTGGTTAACATCTCACTTACCCACACAAGTCACGAGGCCAAATATACGCGTTATCGAAGTGAAATGGCGAATGATAAATGGTCGCTCTCCACCAGCTTGCATTTTTAATGGATAACAAAGCTGCCCCGCGGACAACACAGTGCAGAGGAGAAGAAGATGACCGTCTTCTTGAATTTTTGTAATTAATTAAGATATGGATTCAAATAAGCACAAATGACACATCTCTTTTGTAAGCAAATGCACAACTTGTTTTCGTGGCAGTCATTTGTTACAAGGCGAAAATAACTTAAACGTGGTAAACTGGTCTCTAGAGCCCAGTCCAAATCCATTTAAGTTTACTTTTGCGAGTGTCCTTCGTGGAAAAATTGTAAGCGCGATCACAAACCTGACAAACTATAATTCAGTGCAAAGCTTGTGGAATGTACTATTCGATAAAAGATATTTCGCTTTAATTTTGTCTTGCCGTAAGAAGAGCGCGTCCCAAAAGCTCAAAACGACTGATGTGTCAGCGAATTTATCGGGTATCGAACTCAAATTCATAATAAGAACTACTGCATAATATAGTAAGTTAATTAAGTAAGTGAGTAAGTAAGTAAGTAAGTAAGTAAGTAAAGACTTTATTTAATGAGGATAGCACTAAAATAGTATAAAAATACTAAGGTCTACTAACAAACCAGTGGCCCCCTAAAAATTATGTACAATACGGACGGTTAAAACTATGTCTAACTATGAGATAATATAACGAATAAAATACAAGAGATACAAGATAAAATCAATTAAAAAGTACAAAAGTATAACTAAATCACAGAATAAAATGATTCAAAAACTGCTGTTCTTCAAAAAAAATTTTTCCAAAAAGTGTTCCTAAAAGAATTAAGCGACGCTGTTTTCCGCATTGATAGTGGTAAGCTGTTCCAGGCTTCCATATCAATCACAAAGCATTGACTTAAACAACCGTGCGAAGCTTTTTCCATATTCCTATTGGTTGCTTTGAAATTTCCCTGTCAAATTTACTTATCAAAATTTTACTGATACGCATTACGTCGGAAGGCCATTGAGGGAGATCAATTTTGAAAATCGGAAATCCATACCAATGTGTTTTTGGTTGGTATGATGGGAGTCTTTAAATAGCTGTTCCCGCAGTCCCGAAGTCGTCATATTTTAAAAATATCTGCCCGCGCAGTCCCGCAGGTCCCGCATTCCCATGGTAGACATATTCAAATACATATTCCTCGCTTTTAAAGTCAAACCTGCCTTCTCTTTAAATCATCCCTCGACTTCGGGAGCGCGGGACTGCGGGACCACAATTTATTTTTTCTTTTGTGAAATAGCTACATTACACTACACTGAGAATATTATATTACATTTAACCTCATTATACTATGTTACAGTTTTTTGCATTGTCTGTTGTTATTTTTTTTTACACTAAATTGTGGGCTTTGATTAAAAAAAAAAACAAAAAAAAGTTATATATAGACACATGCACTCGACAAAAAACAAAAACAACAAACAACAACAACAACAAAAAACTTGGTGGCGTCTAGTCAAATTAAGTTTATTTGTTTTTGTTATCTAATTTAGAGGTAACTATGCTAGTCGTAAACTTTTAATACCATTATTTACTTTTGACCTATCTGGACTTATTTTAGGCTTAATAAAATTCCCCCATTGACTTAAAAACCTTCAATACGATATTATATTTCCAATTTCTTAATAAATTCCTTCAAACTTACTTCTTTTGAACTAAGCTTAGTAGTATATATATTACAGTATTTAGGTAGAAAGACATAGTTCAGTTTTCTTAACATCAAAGGTGGAAAACCGGGACTAGATTTGATTCAGCAATTTCCCAAAGAGTAATTCAGTTATATTAAGTGAGAACGAGGTTCCATTTTCTTTGTTGAACCATTTAATAACTTCTGAGAAAAATTCTTTCGACCAACGACAGAGGATGAAAGTATGGCTAATTGAGTCATCAGGCTCCTGACAATATACGCATGTGGTGTTGCACTCCGATGATATCATATAAAAAAGAGTTCCTTTCTTGTTACAATAATTCTGCGTAAAAATTTGAAATAGAACTCTCTTAAATTGTTTTCTTTATAGAAACTTTTTAGATTTTTAAAGTAACCACTCAGTTCTAATGGACCACTAGTTTCACTGTGGCCTTCTCTTTTAATTATTTCACGACTTCGGGAGCGCGGGACCGCGGGAGCACTAGTTTCACTGCGGCCTTCTCTTTAAATTATTCCTCGACTTCTTTGAACTATTCCTCCACTAGGGGGGAGCGAGAGCAGTCGATTCCAGTAACGGTCAAAAGTGGCCGAGTATTCTAGAGTTGCTCCCAAATTTGGCAGGATACTCTATAAATGAATTCATTCAAAGAGGACACACTTGGGCCATAAATCGACGGTTGCTGTTCTCAAATCCTTTAAGCTACAGTTTTGACCAGCGTATTTATCGATAATTTGCTTAATAATATCCTCTGAGACAGGTCTCTTCTTAGTGACTGGCTTACTTTTGCTTCTCTTAGCATATTCCATAATATTCCTACACATTTCATTATCAAGCGGATTGCTAGCTGGTATGAATGTATGGAGCCACCTAAGCGCTGAGAACGCTAACACAACTGACATACCTCCTTTCGCACGATTTGATACATCTGATAGGTAAATTGCAGTGCTTACACTATCGTATGGTAGTTCTATTTGAATGTCATTAATTCTAGACCACTGAAAAAACTTCTTGATTTCACCCAAGTACCTCTTCTTAGTCGAATTCGCTCTAGAGCACAACAGCTGCTTGATCGCGCCTTGTCTGAAGCCTTTCAACTTTTCGGGGACGTTGACCCAACATTCACTCTTTTCCACAACCTGGAATTAAACACATGACTCTCATCGATTTGGACCAGTGTCCAAATCCTCATACTGTAACCACTCCCTGGGCCCGTGCCCTATCATCATTGCAATGCCTCGTACATTTAAAGCCAGTGCCTTCTAAAAAATACCTAAGCTTACAGCCAGTGCTGTCGCTTACTTTCCATATTACTGACATATCATACTGTCGCTTTTGGGGAAATTGATACGTGTGGCAATTATTCTCCCCTTAAACCGTTCTGATCCTAACAGTGAATTCTTGTTGCGTCCATGCTCCAGTACTTCGCGACCTTCGAAAACTCGATAGTCTACCATGCAACACTCCTGATACCTGATCAATAAAGGCCAAAAACTTGCCGATGGCCAAAAGGGGACAATAAGTGTACCAACAGCTTTTTGCTGCCTCATGTAATGCAACGTTCTTGATATTAGACAAACTGGAGGAACTAACAGGCAGTTTTCATTGCCCACGTTTTGAACGAAAAAATCTATACCCACGCATCCTGGCGTCCAGAAACGTGAGAAGAATCTTTCGAGCTTGTGATTATAATGGTTTGCAAAACAATCGATAGAGTGTGGCCCCCACAGAAGTTCTATACGCTCGAGTAACGCGGGAGTAATTTGCCAATCATCTATATCGATTAGCCTACTGAGAAAATCTGCTCTTTCCACTTGCGTTCGTGGTACCCATTGTATATCAAGAAGGATTTTTCGTTCAATGCAGATTCTAAAAATTCGTATTGCTATCGCGTGTAAATCTCGTTTCATACTCCCTACTTCCACAATTTTAGCCGCTGCCTGATTGTCGGTAAACCACTTCACATGAGAATTACTTAATGCCACATCAAATGATTTCAATGCAAACTCAATTGCATACAATTCCCTCCATGTTGAGCTCTTTCGCTTCTCCTCCTCTGTCCACATGTTGTGACAGATATACTCTTGGTTCAATATCGTGTGACCGCTGCAGCCAGTGCTGCTTGCGTCTGAGGACACGAAGCAATTAGGCGTACTGTGGCAAAAACAGTATCTTATATTTGCTCTCTTTATATTCTCTTTTCAGAAGAAGATTTCATTGATCGAATATTCGTCGAGCTTAAAGACCGACTCCCAACCTTGGGACGCGGCAATCGACATAGCGCAGTGTCTCGTCATTATTCTGCTGATATTACCCACCACTGCCCCCGTGGATATGATTTTGCCCGTGAAAGACGCCAGCTGTCTTGCCGATATGACATAATTACTGCTCTCAATACTTTCTATGTGCCTGAGTATTTTCTCTACCCTGTTTTGCGTAACACTAATTAACCCCTCTATGGCGTTCCAACATAAACCCAACCATGTAATAATTTGTTGTGGTTCCCATACGCTTTTTTCTTCATTGGTCACGAACCCCGCTAGATCAAGATCATGTCTCAGTTGCATTGCGAGGTTTTTGCTTTCCGGGTAACCTCCCTCTACTATGAATCCGTCGTCCAAGTAGATAGCTACCTTAATTCCCTGTAATCTCCAGTACTTTTCGATAGGCCGCACGCACTTAGTGAATATGTATGGGGCTGTCGACAACCCAAAAGGTAATACCGTAAAGACAAAGTATCGAAGTTTTTCTGACCTCTGGAGCTTCCAAGCCAGCCCTAGGTAAGTTTGATAATCCCTTTCTATCTCTATGTGATGATACCCACTTTTAAGATCGAACGAGAACATATACGACTCTCTTTCGAAATAACTTAGCCCAACTCTCCAATCTTCATACTTAAAACTATGCTTTTTCAAACATTTGTTGACATGTCTCAGATCCAAAATAAGCCTTTTCTTTCCGTTATGCTGGACTGAAACTGACAGGGGGTTCCCCACTGTTGGTGGCGACTCCACCTCACAAATACGATCGGTTTTTATAAGCTCTAATAGTGCATCCTCCACGAAATCCTTGTGTTCTATAGCTGACCTGTTGTTTGGTAGTATTTTTGAATGCGGCAGACGCACAAAGGGGAGTTTATACCCATTGCGAATAACCTCGAGAATAAATTTAGAAGCACCTATGTTTTCGAAAAATTGAATGTTCTTTCTTAGCCTGCCCTTTACTTTAGTAATATTATAACTGTCAGAGAACTCGTAATGTTCATTTACCTCGACAAGGTCGTTTACAAAAACATCCTTATTGTTGTTTAAGTGCACTGCTGCTTATTGACTGTCCTCCTCCTCCTCCTGTTCCTCTAACATAGAACGCTCCTCCCGGATAATTTCCATAACTTCTGCATTCTTTGGCCCAGTGGCCCCACTTGTAGCATTTATAGCAACGTTGACCATACTCTGCACGGCCTTTAACGAATAAATCTTCAATAGTTTAATACCAACACATTCACTGAATTACTGATTGTTAGTCTGGGATAGGGTGGGCGGGCGGGCAATTCAACTAGCGTCGTAGGAATAAACTCGTGAGCTACTTGCGAGAGAGAGATAACTTGAATATTACTCACCTACTCTTAAGTAGACCAGCTGAACAATAGTCAGTCCCTTTGGGAACACCCTTGTTCCCTGTTTACAGATAAGCATTGTTGAGAACAATAGGCACTGAAATACCTTCCATACCGAGTGAAAATACATTTTTTTCGTCACTGGAAAAATCCTGGTATTTCATCAGCATCTATATAATAAAATAAAGTAAGTTATTTTTAATACCACCGTAAAGTATGAAGGTACTGACGTTTCGAGCGTTAGCTCTTCGTCAGAGAGTCGTCGTCGTCGTCCAGTTCTTCGCTCTGACGAAGAGCTGACGCTCAAAGGTACGGTGGTTTTACTTACTTGATCAACTTGAATGAGTATCCCTGAATTTCTTGGGTTCCAATTCTAGTTTCTTAAGAAACTACCTGTACAGTACTTAAAAATACTTTAAAAAGTTGATTAACCAAACCAACCGAAAACGATTTTTTCCCAATAGAACACGAAAAATCCCAACCAACCAACCAAACACGACCCAAGACTAATTATAGAGTATGCGATATAAATTTCGGGTACTGAACATGTTAAGAAAGAGATTACTTTCATAAACTTGCGCTGAAGACTAACAATGAATCTCATTGGAGTTCCTTCAAGCGCCAACGTAATGTGGTGACTCTGAAGCTCAGAAGAGAGAAACAACGGTATTTTCGTGACCAGTTTCTAGCGACTAAAGAAGATCCCCGTGGTACTTGGAAAAACTTGAAACAACTGCTTGGCGGGTCGAAAAGTACTGGACCCGTTACGTGCTCTGCGAATGAAGTGAAAAATAAGTGCAATATATTCAATCACTATTTTGTCTCTTGTGCGGAAAACCTAAGGTCGACCAATCGATCTAGTGGGCAATCCTTTTATAAATGGTTACCTCAACAAGAACATTCAAACCATTTTAAACTCCGAGCTGTCACCTTTTCGGAAGTTCGAAAGATGCTTAAAGAATTGAAACCAAGAAAGGCTACTGGTATTGACGGTATTCCATCTCGTTTACTTAAAGACGGAGCCGATGCCCTGGCCACACCGTTATCTGCTATCTTTAGTCTTTCTATCCAACAAAATGTGATCCCCGCGGAATGGAAAAAAGCGAAGGTAACCCCTTTACACAAGTCAGGTGCAAAGGATAACCCCCAAAATTATCGCCCCATATCAGTACTGCCTGTAGTATCTAAAGTCCTTGAAAGGCTAATTCACAAGCAGCTCGCAAGTTATTTTGACGAACATGGCTTGTTATGTATGTCACAATCCGGTTTTAGAAGAAAACACTCAACTGAGAGAGCTGTCACCTACTTCGCTGATGAAATTCTTATGAACATGGGTAATGGCGAAGTCACTGGCTCCGTGTTTATCGACTTGGCTAAGGCTTTTGACACGGTTGACCATGAGATATTGATTAGTAAACTGAAGTACTATGGTGTTTGCGATGAAAGCCTACCGTGGTTTGCGAATTATTTTTCGCGAAGAAAGCAACTTGTGTGTATTGATTCTCAATCATCAGAGGAGCTTGAAATTACTTCTGGAGTGCCTCAGGGGTCCATTCTAGGGCCCCTGTTGTTTATTGTCTACATTAATGATTTACCTCGTTCTTTGAAACATTGCTCAGTGAACATGTACGCAGACGACACAGCTATATATCTTGGTAGTCAAACCGTAGATACCTTAAATATTTATTTGAACCAAGATCTTGAACGTTTAGCCGAATGGCTAGAGGACAATAATCTTGTCTTAAATGTTACCAAAACTAAATCCTTGTTATTTACCTCTCAAAGGCACAAAGAGCGCGATTGTAAGCTAATTTTAATTCTTCTAGGAAGGAAAATATCCTGCGTGACTACCTTCAAATATCTAGGTGTCGTTTTTGACAACTTTATGACCTGGAAGGCTCACGCGGATTATGTGTGTAAAAAGGTGGCATGCAGAGTTGGTATTTTGGGCCGCATTAGAGGTTTCTTGACAAAAGAGGTGTCTATACTAGTTCACAATACGTTGATTCTGCCATTGTTTGATTATTGCGATGTCGCTTGGAGTAGTCTGTTACAACAAGACCAGGATAGATTACAGCGTCTACAACACAGATCGGCGCGTATAATTACGTGTTGTACACGCTCCACTAGAGGCAATGAATCAATTACGTTGGTCGAGTCTTTCCAAGAGACGCTCTTATCATAAGGTCAAGCTTGTTTTTCTTTGTCTAAACTCTTTAGCCCCTAGTTATTTCTTGGCATTTTTTACCAGATTTTCGAACATTCATAGCTATTCTACCAGGCAGAGCAGTAGGTTATTGTTACCTAGGGTGAAATCAAATTTTGGAAAAAACACGTTTCTTTTCAGCGGAGCAAAAATTTTTAATGAGTTGCCCACTGACATAACGAAAGCACAAAACAAACAGACTTTCTGCCGCCGTGCAAAAGGGTTTTTATTATCGAAATAGTTCTTAGTGATTGTCTCTTAGTATTAAGTATTGTAAATAGATTTCTAACGTAGTTCTTAGTTTTTAAAGTGTACATGAATTTGTATTTTTAACTTAATGTTATCTATACAGGGTCCCCATGGATACCAGCCTTTGAGCTGAACGGGCTACCCTGTTTAAATAAAGTTTTACTTTACTTTAACAAAAATAGTTAAAAACGAAACAAAAAAGCATACACAAGAAGAAAGCGACTATGTAGCTCATCATATGTTAACTACTTCAACTTCAGAGGGGATATTAAAAATTTTCGCTTTCTTTACAGTTGATCCATTTTTAAAACATTCCAA
Organism: Ricordea florida; assembly: GCA_949710005.1. Taxonomy (NCBI): domain Eukaryota; kingdom Metazoa; phylum Cnidaria; class Anthozoa; order Corallimorpharia; family Ricordeidae; genus Ricordea; species Ricordea florida. Next base: position 20,100,193 of record OX453280.1, read on the forward strand.
GAATCTGCAAGACAAGTGAGAAAATTTTTTAGCTACTATAAACAATTAAATGATTCGTAGTGAAGCAATCTTTTTTTCCTTTCAATTTATTGTACTTCATAATAATCATTCTGACCAGAAGACAAAATTGCCCATTCGCCCAGTAAGTAAACAGATAGAGTGGATAATTTCGCTTTTAATATTCATGATGTATGCTTGACTTCACTCAATACACGGTTTATTCGTTCGTTGAATTCTTAATCGGAATTTGGGCGAACTGCAACACAGAGAGTAATCGATTCGTAGCATTTGCATACAAATATTTTTTTTGCAGTGGAGCATACGAAAAACTCAAAATCACAAAGCATAAGTGAGAATATTAGCCGCGAATGCGGAAATTTTCAGAAATTGTAAAATATGAAAGGGAAAGGAAATCACTGTTGTACCAAGGACCACACGAAAGGGAATTTCTTTCGCTATCCACCGAAACATTGATCACACTGCATGATTGCATACAGCTGTTGATGGTAAAGTCAAACAAAGGTGACACTGAACCAGATATTGGGCTCACAGTGAGCGGATAGTTTCACCTGTAAATGCCTACTCAAGATATGATTATGCTAACTACAATATTCCAATTTATGATGGATGTCTGACGAAATTGAACGGTGATATCCTGTAAATATTGCCTGTTATACGAACCTCGTGTGCTGACTGGGTTGCCTTCCGCCTTCTCACGCGTCATGTGGTTTTGGATCATAGGATGGTTTATCACGCTCGTTACAATCCTTGGCAACGGCTTAGTTTTATTTCTAATCATTTCAAGACCTCAACTACGCTCTCAATCAAACGTTTTTGTTCTATCGCTAGCAGTTGCTGATTTTTTTGTAGGTGTGACGTACTTTCCTCCGCTTTTCGCCTTGGAGTTTGCACGCTCATCAAACCTGGAGTTTCCTTTTTTTATCGTACGGCATTATTTTCAGTACTCTTCGGCGTTCATTCTTTGTGCGATGTCCATCGATCGTTCGTTTGCAGTCTTAAAACCATTTAAGTACAATGCAGTTATGACAAGCAAAAAGATAACGATACTTATTTTGGCTATGTGGATAATTCCTCTTCTGGGATTCGTTCTTCCTCAGTCCATGATAGTGCACGCACTGAAGTACAAAAATTTAAAGTTTTTCTCCCTGCTCAAAACCCTGTTTTTCAACACCGTTCCATCTGTTTTATTGCTGATTTTAACGGTTCGTCTTATTTGCGTCGTCCGCTCGACCTCAAGAAGGACGGCGGCTCTATTTGCACAAGTTCGCTTCAATCATTCTTCAGACAGAATACAAATCACTGCTTTTAGCAGTGGTGATACCGGAGCCAAATCAGCAAAAATGATGCGGGTTTGCATTATGGTGGTCTTTATTTTTTCCTATGCTGGAGAAAATTGGAAAAGTGTCTGCTTCGATTGGGATTTGTGTTCGACACCGCGCTATCTCAAGAAAATAATGGATTTACTGACGACGTTTAATTCCTCTGTAAATCCACTGGTTTATGCGTTTCTTAAAAGGGACATTAAAGCTCATTTTAAGCGGCTTTTCAAAAGCAGGTGCTGAGAACAGACAAGGTATTGAAAGACCCCTTTGTGTTTTAAACAAACTTATCTAGCACCGAGTCATTGAAAGTGAAATAATGTAATTATTTTAACCACCTTACGTCTTTGTGAAATTTTAATATCTCTACATAGAACAGTAAGATATTTTGGAAATGGATGTTTCTGCATTTATACTAAAGTGCAAGCACTTGTTAGCGCCTTTCATTTACAGATAAGCTAGTTTTCGCATTCGATTCGTTTAGGCACCTATGGTTTAGGCAACAAACTTGGACCAATAACAGAGCGTGAAGGCTGCACAAAAACACAAAAGCAGAATAATTTGAAATTGCGTATGCAACCCTGTTTAACTTAAAATATTTCTTTAAAATATGGTTTATAGCTTGTACAGCAGTCCCCATCATTCGATTTCTATAGTGCGTTTTTGATTTGAAAACACTTAAGAAGTAAACAGCTTTTAAGACGGCTGCTATACTAGAGAGCAAAGTTACTTAATTTCCCTGATGCCTAACTTATTTCTCATCAGTTTGACACATAACTTTCATTACAGCTTTAAATACTCCCATCAGCTACTAAGTGTCAAACTCATTTGCATTTCTAAACATAAATGACAGTTTTTTTGTGGTTGAAACAGGTTGACGTGTTCCCACCGTTTTTTTAATCGCTCCCAAAATGAAATATTTAAGACAGATTACTATGGTTGTGTTTTCACTACGACAATTTTAGCTAGATAAAGTCAGAAAAGTCCGGAAATACAGTGAAAACACTTTGTCTAGTGTTAAGCGAGTTAATACAAGGAAAAACAAGGAAAAACAACGGATTTTCTCGCCTTTTCGACAGCAAACTCACACAGAATTATACTACCTCGCAAGATGGTTTAACTTTTCCCAACAAATGCCGCAGCCAATCGCATCGCGTGAAGTGACAGATGCCTGCCAAAACAACGCCTCCTGGTTCTTTCGAAACAAAGCCTAGTATGCTTGTAAACATGGCTGACGAATTGCAAAACACTTCCCAATTCTTTCGCCGTTTTACAATTTAGATGCTCATATCTCTCCGCATCTGCCAAGACATTAATCGCATCCTCTGAACGAAACTCCTTTTCTTTCGCAAAAATATAATGAGAATCAGTACTAGTGAACTCAATAGAAGCGCTTCCTCTCCCGCCATTTTTGAAAGTTACGCGAATTTGTAATTTGAATCTAGCGAGTTATTAGTGGCTTAAAATTTCCCAGTTAAAACAGAGGCCATGTTTTTAAAACTAGCTAATGTCGGTCTGTAAACAAACACCTAGGAAGAATGCTCAGCTAGTTATCGGCCTAGTGAAAACACCGCCTATATGTTTTGCGTCCAGACATTGAAAGCTAATTTTTGCTTTCATTTATGATTCAACAACATGGGATAATCTCTGAGATGCAAAGTTTTCTCTTCGAAAATACACAGGTATAGGCCGGTTTTTCCAAAAAAAAAATTAAAATGCTGCTTTAAGTTGGCAATTTAAAAACAGCTTTCGAAAGGTAGAGGAAAATGGTTTTATGGAGAGTCATCTCCTATGCTTTATAAGTTCTCCACTAGCCTAAAGACACAAATCAAGTTCCCTATAGTTGATGGTAAAGTTAATCTTGTTTCATTCCTAATATTTCACCTGTGTCATTGATAAGATCTTGAATAGATGAGACCGGAAGTCGGTTTTCGAACGCTACGGTCTCGTCGGTCTGCAGACGCTTTGAGGACACCTATTTTCGTCACCTTGTTTCCTATTGTTGTTGTTGTGTTGTTGTTGTTTTTCTTTAGCTCTATTTCTCGACTCTGTGCGTTTGACTCTAAGCCAGGGCAATTAATATTAATATAAATATAAAAACTGAAGCGAATTGCAAAGTGTGTACCTTGAAACGCCAAGCCAAAGGACGTTAACTATGAAAATGTGCTTCCTGCAAGCGGATTTCAATACCCAAGTACTTCCTCTATGGTTGCCGCTATGCCACCATTTAGCGGAAATTGAACTGCATGCAAATTTGCTCTAAGAGTCAGACTACACTATCTATCTTTCTTCTGAGGACTTCAATACAGTTTATAGTTTAAGTGTGTACATTTTTATCTGTACATATTCAAACGGATTTTGCATATTCATATACTGAGGAATATACCTATGAAGCGCATTTGATCACATATACAGAGAATATTACACCGTGGCGAGAGGATATGCGCTGCGCTCAATCGTGAGATATTGTTCTTGCCACTCAGGCGAAAATAAAATTCATGTGTTCGAGCTGACGTGTGAATTTTCTTTCATAGACAAAAACACATTAATTTAAGGCGTTTGTTTGGCAGCTTTGCACACAAACTGAATCGTGCAACACGTCATCGATAACCTCACTAATTAAGATATGGAAAATACGCCACTACGGTCCCGGATTTATAATTTCGTGTGAATTTTACGAGCTGTGTAACTCCCAGTAAAACATTCACATCTATGCAATATGCATTTCTATTATTCTTTCTTTATGATTAGCTTTACAACTGTGTCAGTTATAAATAGGAAGTTTGATTTGTCAAACGTTACTTTGTACCATTATGGCGTATTTTCACGGAGGAAGTTGATATAGAATAGTGTCCCAGTGGAATTAATAAGCTAGTAGTAGCACTAACAGTTTGTTTTCGACAAAATAATTCATGATTATTCGTCATTAGCACAATCATTTCTATAGTGTGCCAACAATTTTAGTAATTGATGACGCCGAGAAAAAATTTAGAGTTGGAAATAAAAAACTCTTTGAAGTAAATTCATGCATCGATCATTTTGATGTCATTGATAGTTTTGCTATGGCGCAACCGACCTCTAGCAGGTGTAAAATGTGTTACACCGTTTTTAGTATTGAATGGTCAACCAATTAAATTAAAACGCCCAAAAAATATTCTAAAGACAAAAACGGATGTTTACCTCAGTCACTTGCCTTCCGACGATGAAACGGATGAGCCAATGAAAGGATCGGCCTGGTGGCTTGCTTGCTAAAGGTTCTAATTGATGTTCACTTTTTGTGTGGCGCACCAAGCACATGTTATATATTGTTATTATGTTCATGGCTTGGTTTAATTGCAGTTAAAAGCACAATGACGTTCGCCAGTAAAAGAGGCCGGTAATGAGAACAAAACATCCTATTTAATCGATGTTGGAATTACCCGGCAATGTTGGCCCCAATGATGTGGTACACGATTACTGGATGGCTTGCTACTGTCTTAACCATCTCTGGAAATGGCTTCGTTATCTATCTAATCATCACAAGAACTCAGCTTCATTCAACGTCAAACGCGTTTGTTTTATCATTGGCAGTTGCTGACTTAGTCGTTGGTTTCAGCTATTTTCCCCCGATATTCATCCAGAGGACAATTCACCTATCAGAAACCAGCGCCCTAGCCAACGCCATCTTTGTTTCGCGCCATTTCTTTCAGTACTGTTCGGCCTTGAATCTTTGCGCAATGGCCATTGATCGATCAATCGGCATCCTAAAACCACTGAAATACATGACCTACATGACGTTTAAACGCACCTTGCTGTTGCTTGTAGCAGCGTGGCTAGTTCCCGTGGCCTTTTTCGTTGTTCCGCAATCCGTGTTTATCGTGGACAAAGAAACAAAACGTTTTTTTGCGTTATACAGAACATTGTTATTTAACACAGTCCCGTCCATTTTGCTGTTGTTTCTGTCCGCACGTCTGTTTATTGTGGTCAAAATGATTTTGCGGGATACTAAAATTTTAATGGCTCAAGTTCGCTTTAATCATTCTCTGAACAAAATAAGAATGAACAGATCGATTGTGAACTCTGAAAGAGGAGTAACTGCAGGCAGGATGATGATCGTAATTATGGTGATATTTGTCGTATGTTACGCAGGAGAAAATTGGAAAAGCGTTTGCCGAGAATGGCCGGATAAGTGTATTGTACCTCAATACATTAAAGATTTATTGGATATCCTTTGCATTCTGAATTCAGCTGTGAACCCGATCGCCTATGCTTTTGTCAAGAATGACATCAGGGTACATTTCAAACGGTTTTTTCGGATTAAAAACAGAATAGGCTCTACATCGTAGTCAAAGTAAAATTAAGGACAGGATATCAGGAGATATTGAGCGAAAAAGTCATTGAAATGAATTAAAACCATACAAACAGAATAGGCCAGGGGCACCCAACGACCAAATTTTTCCAAATACCTCAGAAGTACCTTAAATGGAATTTTCTATGCTTTAGAAGCCCGTTTCATTAATTTGGAGCTGCCCTAAAAACTATTTATCTGTTCGGATTTCTTAGGGGCACTGTGTTCGTCTCGAAAATCCTAGGCGGCCTTTTTGGCTCATCCGAAAGTTTTAGCTACCTTTATAGGTCTGTTCGAAAAATGAAGAACTCGTGCTAGCATTGCTGTCGTTAGAAATTTTTAGGAGACCTTTTTGTAAAAGCTTGCGTCTATGAAGAGATTCCGAAAATTTTAGGCAAACCGTAACGCGCATCCGAAGATTGCAGGGGAGTAACTTTTTTATTTGAAAGTATTAGGGGAAGAAATCACACGCTACTGAACAGAGACAAAGAAGCCGACATTACCGTCGACCATATCTTCCATAACTTAGAAAAATAAAGCATTCAGATCACTTAGATCAGTTAGATGTAAGGTGAATGTTTATTATTATTACCTATACATGTTTGAAACCGATAAAATTTCCAGTTTTTAATTTGATCGCGGAAAAGCGTTTTAAACAAGGAGAAAACAAATCTAGTATAAACATATCCAGCTTATCCATAAGCGTTAAGGCCATCCTATTTTTTTTCTCCGTTTAGCGTCGTCCGACCGACCCAAATTTTTGGCATTTAAAAAAAAGTAACTCAGTACGTAGTTGGACCATTTTTCACTTGAAATAATTCTTATGACTTTTTTTTTTAACTTTCTTTTTTTTCAATCCGACCGACCGACCCAATATCAGAAAACTCATTCGACGCTAAACGAAAAAAAAAAAAATATGAGGATGACCTAAGTTTTATCGCGTCGGAATGGTCGGTCAACAGCATATAAAGACTGTGAGAATTAAGCTTACCAGGTCGTTCAAGTCAGTACGAGAGTACAACGTTAAACAAAGACGTTTTGATTTGGTGAATTTGGACTGCCTTCTCAGATAAATCTTGCTTCGATTTTCTGCACCCATGCGTTATACATCCCTAACTTGCGGACGACGTCCAAAAATTGCGAGTTGTAACTCGAACGAAAATTCTAGGGTAACTTTCTGTTGACTATCTATTTACGAAAAGTCTTGGACAACTTTTTCTCGACCACCTAAATTACGCAAATTCTAGGGCAATTTTTTTTTCCGAAAATCAAGACAACGTGTTCTTTCCCTTGAGGAGAAATTTTCCGAAAAATTTAGGCGACCTTACATTCGAACAGATATTTTACCGAAATCATTCGTTGGGTGCCCCTGATAGGCTCTACATCGTAGTCAAAGTAAAATTAAGGACAGGATATCAGGAGATATTGAGCGAAAAAGGCATTGAAATGAATTAAAACCATACAAACTTAATGCATTCAAGGTAGTCTCTTTACATATTTTAGATGAAAATTAGGAAATGAACTCGAACACATATTAAAGGAAGGCAGTCCGCCAGTTCGTTTGTCATCGTAAAAGTTTGGTTAAAATAATACTTGTCTATTTTGTGAGCTGTCGTGCAGTGCTTAGTCACATTTCAGTATGTAAATCGGCATTGTCTGGAAAGCGGCGCTTAAAATTATACAGAAAACACGATATTCTACCTTACCGCCATTCGTTGTCAATAAGTTAAAAAATATTCAACGCCATAACGGTAACGTGGGGAAGTCATGCGCTTATGGAATATTTTCCATTTTGACGAGTTTCGTTTTTTACAGAGCTCACGAAACGGTCTTCATTGCAAAAGCTGGCGTTTTATCTAAATGATGAATAATTCATGTCATCGACTGTAAAGCAGACTAGGTGGCAGACGTATTCAGTTGTTTTTCATATGTGTTTTCTTCTTCATAAAGTGCACACTTTAAATGGTCAAGCAGCCCTTTTCTCAGATAATCATCTCTTTTTTTTGTAAAATGCAACCTAAAAATAAATGGAGTTGAGTTTCTTGTCTAAGGAAACAACACAATGCCACCACCAAGGCTCGAACGCCGGAGCTCCTACTCGGAAGCCCGGCACGCTAACCACTACACTACCGTATCTCCATACATAATTTGCCATGCTACTGTTAAATTGCACACAAAGATCTTACAGCGTTTGATTGTTATCTTAGGGCGTCGATAGAAGAGCGTACAGGATGTGCACGCAGCTCCATTCATTCACGTAAGAGATTACAAGTGTTGCATCTTTTGCGTATGCATTAAAGGTGCTATTCGTCCGATTTCAGTGTGCTTCTAACCAAAAAGTCACTTACGTTTTTGTTGCGTTTAAATGAGATGAATGGTGGTAGTAAAAAATATTCTACCTGTCTTCAGAATTATGTTTTTGACAGGTAGGTTGAATAGGTGAAAAGTGAGTGTGAAAGATATTGGCCGTTTTTACACTACGGGACGCATTGTCCGTCTGCTCACGAAATGGTCTTCATTGCAAAAGCTGGCGTTTTATCTAAATGATAAATAATTCATGCATGTAATCAGACTGTGAAGCAGAGGTGGCAGGCGTCCTCAGCTGTTTTTCATATGCGTTTTGTTCTTCTTCATAAAGTGCGCACTTTAAATGGCCAAGCAGCCCTTTTCTCAGATAATCATCTCTTTTTTTGTAAAATGCAACCTAAAGAAATAAAAAGACACCAGTCGTTTGCTTACGTATATATTGTGTTTTACAGAGATGCACCGATAACAAAGAACAACAATGAATGTAGAAAACAAAATGATTAACTTTTTCGTACTGTCAATAAGCCTCTTTTTAGACTAAGTTATTCAGTAATTTGTCTGCACTTTCCAAGATAAACAATTAACTACGGTGTGGTGAATAACATAATTCTTTCACCTTCCGAAAATGTCTCGGTCATAATTTTGAATCCTGGAATAACACCTGCTGTCGTTCTCACTTTTTTGTGTAGTAAACAGAATTTTTCTCAGTTTTTTTTCTTCACATCACAGAACCAAGCGTTCAACAAGCTGCAACAAGAACACAATGTATCATGTATTTCATTAATGCTTCAGCGAACATTTATAGTTAAATGTAGGAAAGCACATTTTGCTAGAGTGAGGAAAAATGTTAAAATTGCCCAAGCCAACCTGTTTTTTAGCCTAGTTTTGGACTGACACCAAATAAATGGATTTAAGAACAACCGGGACAATCTGCCATTATATCGTCGCGGTGTCGTTTATAGAGGCATGGCCACCGATTCTAGCTACATAGCAATATCTTAAGAAGCTCCCAAATATATTGGAATACCTGGGGACCAAATATTTCCCACTCAGCTGTGTTGCATGTTGTAAGGTAAAATCTATTGTCTAAGCCTAATTTGTTGTTTGCATCAATAAATGGCAAATGTAGAAGTGGATTATATCTAAAAAAAAAAACATTTACTGAATTTTTTAAGGTTTTTCGCACCGTGCCTTAGAGAAAAATCGCAAGAAAAATTGGATCTAGCTCTTTGTAAGTTATGCCATACTCAGCCAATGTGTTTCCTTACGGGTTCAGGATAGGATCGTGAAACTCTTAAGGATTGCCTTCAATTGGCTCTCATTCCCTCTCTCTACTCTCTCTCACCTCTCTCTCTCTCTCTCTCTCTCTCTCTCTCTCTCTCTCTCTCTCTCTCTCTCTCTCTCTCTCTCTCTCTTTCTCTCTCTCTCTACTCTCTCTCCCTCCCCCTCCCTCTTCCTCTCTCCCCCTTTCCTTCTCTCTCTCGCCTTGCTTACAATCGCACGCCAGGTTTACTTTATTAATAAATCGATATTGCCGAGGAGGCTGCAAACAACTTTGAAATGCTCTGCGTTCAAGAAGGGAGTTCTTTGATTAGCTGAAAGAGTTCAAACTGTGAAGAAGAGAACCCTTGACTCTTTCAGTGAAAAAAATAAATACTGAAATAAAACAAAAAACAAAAAGGCAATGAAAACAAAAATTGCAAATAAGCTTGAAAATACTCAACAACAAATATTACATCGTGAAGTTGCTTATCAATAAATGTTGCTACCTTCACTTGGAGCTAACTGCTCCTGTTCGCACTTTAGGCACAGACATCCTGAGATCAACACTGATATCAAATGGAACATCGGACCCTTTGAAACCTTTATTGAATATTCTGGCAAAAACATAACCTGATAGTTTCATCGCACGATAGGTTTCATAGTGATATACATTTAAGTTATCGTTTCTCGCCAGTTAAAGCCAAATTTAAAGATACAGTATCATGCGCTGCACATGCGCAGTAGATCAGCTAAACTTTTGAAAAAGTCGGGTCGACGATTTCAAACTTTTGATACTGAAAACGAAATGGCTTCGAAAGCTGGAGGACAGCGCGGAGGCCGTAGAATTAACGCTGGCCGAAAGAAGATCTTCCGTTCCACCAGTATTAGAAAACGTGTATGGGAAAAAATCTCGCCGACGAATTCGTTTGCATGAAAGCCAAGTAATAAGCCGGCTACACTGGCTCTGAAAGTAACAGCGTTTTCGCGGCTCATTTGCTTTCGCTGGAATATCGTTTATTATATTGTTTATATTCACTATTTCTCATAATTTGCCATAGGTAGGGTAAAGGCGCACACGAGCATTTAAGGTCAACACGGCCGGAGCTTATCTCGGTTTCTGTAGCATTAAGCACCTGGGAGTATTATTACTCCAACCTGGATGGGATACTAGTCCAATGCAGGGTTAACCCCTGCATTGTATCGCTGGTACCAATTTATACACCTGGGTGGAGAGAGACAGTATGGAGTTGAGTTTCTTGTCTAAGGAAACAACACAGTGCCACCACCAGGGCTCGAACGCCGGACCTCCCGGTATTCGGAAGCCCGGCACGCTAACAACTACGCTACCGTATCTCCATATATAATTTGCCATGCTACTGTTAAATTGCACACAAAGATCTTAGAGCGTTTGATTGTTATCTTAGGGCGTCGATAGAAGAGCGTACAGGATGTGCACGCAGCTCCATTCATTCACGTAAGAGATTACAAGTGTTGCATCTTTTGCGTATGCATTAAAGGTGCTAAGTGATTCCTCCGATTTCAGTGTGCTTCTAACTAAAAAGTCACTTTTTGGGCAAACATTCATAGTTCATCTCGTTAATATGCGTCTCTAGTATAAATACGGACACACGACGCATTATGCGTCCAGACGAAGAACCTTTAGTAATGCGTCGTTCAAGACGTATTATGAAGGATAGTTCGTCTAGACGCGTGATACGTCTTTTGCCCGTCTTTATACTAGAGACGAATAACCAGACAAACTACGAATCTTTGCCCAAGTTCGTCCAGACGTTCAATGCGTCCTCTCACATAAAAAAGGGTCATTCTCTGGTTCTCTTCTTTTTGTGACGTTTGTGGCGCTGACTGCTGGTCAGTTGTTTTAGCGCGTTGCTGAGCTGCCATCACAACTGGCTCAGGGCAACCACAGTTCTTGAAGAACTGGAACATTTCCTCTGATTCGTTGGAAAAGTCAGACTCGTCACTGCATAAACGTCGAAATCTGAGAAATTGAGAAATTTTCCAACAAATCAGAGGAAATGCTCCAGTTCTTCAAGAATCTTACGCGAGTGTAAAACTGGATGAAATGTCAATTGATATGTCAAAAGAATGATCTTAATTTCAAAATACTGTAACAGGAAGCGAAAATAAATTCATTCTATCTTTGAGTCAATCTTTTCTGGTTTTATTGTCTGAATGCCATATTGCAATATGGCTTACGTTCTAATTCACTTCGTTCAACCGAACGTAAATTATTTTGCACTTTATATTCCCTGTAAACAGACATCAAACTGCAACAGACTAGGATGGATACTCTTGCAGAGTAGCACGAGAACTTACAAAGTATAAAATTACACGCGTACAATCATGTGTCTCACCAAGAAAAAGCTGATTGTCAGAAGCATGGCTACCGGGCTTATGCCTCTTGTCTTCATATCTCTTGAACCCTTTTGCCTTCCTTTTCTTGCCGGCGGCTTCTTTCGCTTTCTTAAGTTTCTTCTCACCTTCGGAGTTCGAAGCCAAATCGTCAGACTCATATTCCTCAACTACCTGCCAACCATCCTTGCACTTATCCGCTATCTTTATAAGCTTCTGCCGCTTATGAATGATCGCTTTGCCGTCTTTTACGAGCTGCGCGATTACGGAATGCTCTACTTCTTTCGCGTTGGTCACCTGAACTTGGTCTAATACGTACGTTATCCAGTTCGGCGTTCACCTTGAACTACTTTTGGTTACCCTTGTATTTGAGTTCCACCGTGCCTTTGTCGATTTTTTGCTTGGTTCCAAACTTGTTGCCTTGAGAGTTTAGCTGTGTGTTCAAATAGTCTTTAAATAATCCAAACATTCGTTGAACTAGGGCGGGATTTGATACAGGTGTTCCTGCCGCTTCGCTTACGCGTGAAGATTCACCTTTATGTTCTATTCAAGCTACTATTTCCCCTTCTTTTCCTTTTTGGGTGCCGGTTCTTTTCCACACAAAGATGTGCCTTCTAAGTCCGACAAATAGCGTCGTAGCATTAAACTCGTAAGCTACTCTGAGAGAGAGAGAGAGAAAACTTGAATATTACTCACCTACTCTTAAGTAGACCGGCTGACCAATAGTCATCGGACAATAGTCCTTCTCGGCCAATATGGTTTGTTTTGGTTTTTGCTCGATCAATCATATCTAATGATTTTATATAGACAGTTTTGGCTATTTCCCGGACTGTTTTTTTTTTGTTTGTAAATCTCGGTACCAACTCGTATTATATTTAAGTAGCGTCATCAATTGACGGTCCGCGGTTCTGGTGACAACGATCTACGTTTCATTTCTTTTTTCTTTTTTTTTCATTTTATCATTACATAATGAAATCTCGTAGAGCAAAGAAGTAGATATTCTTCGAAAAGCTACTGTATAATTATTGAAAGAGTTTGCTGAACCAATATCGTGGTAATGTGGTACTATCGGTATTAATATAACTTGTTGTTTGTTGTCGCGTTTTGTTATTTCGTAATGCGTAGCCCGGGTATTATAATTACCACTTTGATGATCTGTTAAACTATACGATGTAACTGCAACATGTTATATTGTTTTATCCGAGGGTATATCCTCTGACGGAACATCACAGCTTAAAAAGGGAACGGAGCAGTCTATTTATATTGCTACTGAGTTCTTCGCAGAGACCTCTTTAGTTAGCTTGATTTGTTTTATCCGTACATGGAAACGCCATGGAACCATTTTCGTTGACTTAAACTCGACGGGTAATACAGTTAGGAAAGCTCAATTGGCGAGTGCTAATTTTATAGTTATTCCAAACTGCGCTCGAAATCTTTTCATTAGTTGCCAGTGATATAAACGCAAACTTTACTTCAAATTTCTGCACTAAATTTAAACTTTATGTACAAATTATCGAACTCTAAGCCAATCAGCATCTTTAAAAAGGTATTATTATTATTATTATTATTATTATTATTATTATTATTATTGTGGTATCGCACAACCGATGTTTCGCCGAACTAAAATCCAAAACAAATATTTTTAACCCGGTCCTGCAGTAATTTACGTCTCCTGGACGCACGGTACATATGATCTACGAAAGGATAAAGAAAAACTTCTGGATAAAAACTAAAACAGAATCGTGCTTTAAGTTTACTTTATTTCGAGTTGCCTTCGAGCAACAGATGAAAAACTTCACACTACAAATATTAGGCTAAATCTGATTTCATTAAAAGTTATCATAACCCCTCCGAGAGTTATGTGTTCTCGGTTACCTTAGATCTATTTTTCCAGTCCTCTATAGCTAGTCAGATATTTTGTGCTGAGAGTCGGTGTTCTTATAGCAGCTTGTCCAGTTACTTTCCAATCCTGAAACGAGGCTTGGGGAATCGAGGCCTTGGAATTCGAGGTAAAGGAATCCTTGGCCTAGGAATTCGGACTCGTGGCTTGGGAAATCGAAGCCTTGGAATTCGTGGCCTTGGAACTCGTGGAAGTGGAATTCGTGGTTTTGGAATTCGTGGTAGAGGAATTCGTGGCTTGGGAAATCGAATTCGCAACCCAGGTCTAGGGTGAGGGTCCTCACTTTGACTGTCTTCACTAAAAAGAGAAATGATAACATTTTGGTTAAAATGGCAGTTCTGAATTGGAAAGGAAATCATAATGATATGGTATTCACTAATATTCAGAAAAAAAGTTCAAGTCCAGGGCAAGGCTCCGAAAACCCAATTGCTTCCACTCTAGTATTAACAAATCAAATTGAGCTACAGTCCAATTCTTTAGAAGTCAAACTCAATTCAATTATTGTGTATTTCTAAATCCTTATTCAGCTTATCCTTGGATTTGTCTGGAAAGCCAAAGAGTCATTGTATCTTATTCTTGTTTGTTGGTTAACGTACAGCGAAGGCACGTGGAGATTACTCTCTCTGAAACCGTTGTTAAGAAGAATCTTAAGACCAGCTGGGCTTCTTGTTGATATTTGACAACCCACTAAATTTGTAATCGATGCTGTTTACTCTCTAATTCTGTCGTGCCGTTCTACTGAGTTGCTGTAAAATCAAGCAAAACATCTAAACCAATACCAACCTTCGTATTCCAAGCTACTCTGCTCTTACCTCTCTGACTCACTGTAGTCGTCGTCATCGTCATCATCATCATCATCGTCTTCATTATTGTAGTCCTCAAAATCTTGATCTTGGCCATCGTCGTCATCTTCGTCACTCACACGTTGGGTATTCAAAGCTTTGGTATCATGGACGTTGCCTTTAATCTCCGTGCCATGTTCATCTGAGAGTTCAGCAACATATTCTGATGAAGCCGTGGGCAACGAGCAGCCAATCACGAGGCTCAGGAGAACCAACAGCAAAATTTTCCTCATGTCTCAAATGACACTGAAGTGAACTGTTTCTGGGTAAATGTTGTCTAATCTACCGTCCTTTTATAACGAAATTGGCACAAACCTACGCCCGATGGTATGTGCTCCAATACAGCAATAAGATGTCAAGAAACTATTTCTGGTGCTAAGTGGTACATTTCCAAGGAGTCTGTTCCGATTATGTACTCAAAAGGTTTCCTTTGCTCTGAAAACTAATATCTCAATTGTCAACTGCCAAAACCTTCATTTAGAGATTTTCTTTTCATTTCATACTTTTCTGTGAACAATGATATGCATAATGGAATTTTCGTAAGTTATATATATATACATGAAATCTAACGAGTTATAGAATCATTCGTGAAAGTTTGCGAGAACTCGAAAAAGCTGAGGAAACACTCGCTAATCGGCTCGTGTTCCCCTAAACTTCCATTCGTGTCTCTATAACTCGATAGAAACACTGAAAATGTTTTCTGTTTCTTGGAATATTTGGAAGAAATCTCAGGTCAATAAACCGTGATTCAAAGCAATTCTTGGGCTTTGGAATTAATTTCAGTCCAACCACATGATGTCAACAGATATCGTATTAAACGTATTTGACTTTCTTTATTCATAAACAAGGATAAACAAACCAAACAGTTAAGCTTTAAACTGCAGATAAAGTCAGTTCCACTACTAGACACTTAGCGAATGTTTTTTAAAGGGAAAACCGATACATTTGTCTTCAAATTTAATCAACCAAAAGCCTTTTTGTATTAGAAAAAAGGAAATGTCTGCTCAATACTTGATTGTTCATATTTGAGGACGCCTTAGGACTATACTTCTAGATAATAAACAGCCCGTACGGTATAGAAAGCTCCAATGATGCAATGGTATTATTGCATTATATTGCATGATACTTGTGCAGTAAGCTCCCCTGTTTAAATAGAAACAGAGCTGTATATCTGATTATGACATAATAACTTCCTTTTGCTAACAAAATATTTGTATGCCGGGGCCGATTCATTTTTTGCGTCAATGCTGCCTGGAATAGAATTGCTAACGTCAGATTGTCTTTGTATTTATTTATGTCGCCTATGTTTAAGAGGGGTGTGTCACGATTCGGAGCTGTTGCCTTTTAGTTTGGACCCTAAAAATTAAAAGAATTACCAAACCATTGATTCAGTTACTGCTAACTGAGCAGTAGATGGTCAATACTCATTCAAGCTAGGTGAAAGTCGATTGCTATATACTTTTCTATCTATGGATGAATCTATGCAGACCATTCTTTGCAAAGCAACTGAACAGTTCTGCGTAGCGCTGTTTGTTTTATTATTCACTTTTTTTCCAACTTTTTAATTTGTGAATTGAACCATACAACATGTAAAATGTGACCATTCTTAGGAAAGCTACTGCTCAGCACTGTACTGTGGTACTCATGGTTTGGTTACTATACGAATGTTGTTACAACGTTTCTTTACTTTGGATCTAACTGTACAGGGTGTGATCATTCTATGGAAAGATACTGTAGATTACTTTACTGAGGTATTGCTTGTTGTTCAATACGGCTCTAAGTAACAGTTGTAATATTAGTTCCTACTAATCCTTAAAATAGAAAATTGCAACTGAAGAAAAACAAGACAATACTTAATCTACAGTATTATTCATATAATTGCGATCAACATCCAGTCACCACATCGTGTGACAAAAGAAGAATTTATATTATCATCACATTTTCCACGACGAACAACAACCCATTCCTTCACATTATTCACTCTATTTAACAGTTGTGATATCGCCCTTCATTTTATAGGACCACATTATGTATGGTTAGGTCTACTGTTACTCCACACCATTTTAAAATGTCTCGTAATATTGGAGTTAAACAAAACTGAAAAAAAGTGAGTTAAAAAAAAAACACCGGAACGAGGTAGAAACTCGCGAAGAAAAAATTTTAATTAATGAAAAAGAACTTGTTGTAATAATGAGTGCATGACAATTTAAAATCCTCTTTAACGAAAAAAGAAAACATCTTAATGTTATCAATATTAAGGACATTGTTTCACTTTTGATCACTTGCTCAAAACATGTGAAAAACGTGACTTGTTACGTAACCATAATATTGGGTTTGTCACATCAGATTATTAGCATTGAAAAGTAGAGTCAACTGCCTACAACGGACCCGGTACAACATAGACAAAGTCAATTGATGAGAGGGGACAGCTGAGACAGTCTGCTATTTTCCAATAAATACGAAAAAGGCTGTTAGACTGGTAAGGGTTTCTTTGAGCCAGAGAAGTTTATCGTTTACAGAACTTTCTCTTGATACTGTTGCCGGCGATTATCTCATGTCACTTTAATATTATATTAGTGTACAGAGGGACCCATTGGATGTTTTAATCATTAATATTTAAAGTACTATATCTAGACAACTCTAGAAAAGGTGATTACGATAGTAGAATATCGATTATTAACTACCCACATCACAGAAGAATCTGACTCTGATAATGACCTTCTCTCAGGACTTTGCCGAAACGTTAGACAAAGTCAACAGCAGCTCTCTTCAGAACTAATAACACAAGGACGATCAAACAACAATCACTTTTTGAGACTGCTAGGATCGAGCCATTTACATGGAAAATTAAATCAGATGGTTTATTAGAGGTGGCGAATGGTCCTTCAAAAACTCTGGGTCTCGCAAAATTTTAGTCAAATTTCACGGGTCTCAGTCTCGTTTTTTAGCGGTTATGTGCGTCTCGCAGGCTCGATTTTTACACGAAAGAGTCTCGCACTCAAAACACTTTGAAATCTCGGTCTCGCAATTTAAAAAGTCAAAATGTCTCGGGCTCGCAAAGAAAAACGCTTTTCTCGCCGTCTCGAAAAGTCTCGCGTCAGTACCATTCGCCACCCTATTATTCAGTAGCAAGTAATTTTAAAACATTCCTTGATTCTTTGGAATTGACCAAAAAAACAGGCTTTCTACGACAGCAAACAACATGATAATTTCAGTTACGTAATATGGCCGACTGAGTAAGTCACTTCCAATTATTGTAACAATATTTTCTCTTCTAAAATAAGTTAGATATTGTCCTGTAGGTCCGCTTATAGCCTCACTTAATTTAAGGTGTGTCAGTTTCAGTGCGTTTCCCAGAATGTCTCCGGAAACTAGCACCAGCGTAATCTCTATGATCTAAATTGATTCTCTAATACGGCATTTAAACATACTAAGTCATAATCAACCTCAAAATATTACTATTGCAGTACTGCAAGCCAATGACGTGTTTTGTATCGATATGGATAAGAAATAGCAAGTGGGCACTTATTCACATAGTAGAGTGCCCTTTGTAGAAAAACAATTTGCGATTTGTATTTTCATTGTATGAAGAGTTTGTTCGTCCGGTTTGTAGTTCTGAAAATAATTGTTGACTGACGCCTCGAAAATCTGAGCGGAAGCTGACATCAGTGTCAAGAGATTTGCGTGTCGTCAGCAGGTGGTAGTATTTATGTCTCTGTCCAACGTTGTGATTGGTCATTTAGCTGTGACGATACTGGCTGTTTATGACTAAAACCGAGTTGCTTTGTTGATGGCTTTGTAGACTCATTTGATATTCGTCAGCATCGATCCGCTTGTTTTTTAGTGTGTTCTTCCAATGTCGTCGATAAGCCTCGTTGGCAACGATCCAGTGGCGTTTCCTGCAAACTAGTAAGCTAGTGAGCTAGAGTGATTATTCCGTAGTAATCAGTATTTAAGTTGCTTATGGCAGATAACCTAACAAAAGTGCTCTGGGTACCCATTACAGGTTCTACCGTGTTAGTTTGTCTTTAACTTAAGTCATCGTTATTCGTAATATGGAGCTCTAATGCTGTTCCTACTTAGCTTGTACCGTTCAAAACTCTTCGTGAATTTCTACAATGCGCATGCTCAAGGATAATGACTTTAGAGTTGCTCTAGTATTCCCCATCTCTATCAATTGCGTTAAGTTTTTCTGTTATTAACACAAGCACGCGCGTGTGAGGACTCACACCCAAATTTTAACTTGTTTAAATAATGTTTAACCAAACATGCTTTGAAGTCGCCTTTTTTTGCACATTTTTAGTTTCTCTGGAATCGCTCTCGGACATGTCGGGTCCTTAATTTAACTATGTGCAGAGAATTGGTCTTTGGTATTTTTGAGGCTGACAAATCATTCTCCTCTATAGGTAGGTAAATGTAAACTCACTATAGCATAGGTTCCATGGCAAACAAATAATATTGTCCTTCAGCCTAGGGTACATGACGCCAGACCTTTCTCCTTATTGATGTCGGGAAAAAATATTCCAAAAGCAAGATGTTGTTGCCTAAACTAATGTAATATCAATTTACGCCCAAAGCACACTCTTACGGCTCCACTCTGTAAGACCAAACGTTTCCAAAACAGCTTCTTTTTGTATCATCTATCCTAGTGTTTTTTATAAACATAGCTTTTTTAGATATATATTTTTTTTAGATTGTCAATATGTCAATATTATTCAGTATATATTTTAACCATGTAATTTAAGACTTAATTCAGCTATTCAGCTGCAATGTTTTAAAGTGAATAAACTATTTATCAATCTATCTATCTTTGCCCCAAAAAGTTATGAATTAGAAATCTCAGGGCTTTGTTTAGCTATTCTTTAACAGAAAACCACACATTGACTTATTTAGCAGTTAATTTCAATGGAAGTCCACCTCCCATAACTCGAGCCCAGTTTGTCAACGCGCAGTCCATCAATACATACTCTTAACGATTGAAAATTTCTTTCGAAGCATATCATTAATGAACTTTATAATTGGACGAATAGTGTTTAATAAAATAATATGGCACCATACATCTGGTATTAACCGTCATTAAAATGTACACTGCTTTATTTAAGGTAACTAGGAAGCACGTGAAAGGACATCAATATAATTTGATTCAATTTTGTTTGTTAGTCTTTTTTCACTTATTCCATTTTACTTCGATTTATGTTGACGCCCACCACTCGCACCCCTTACTCCCACCCCTTACCCTCCCCCCCCCGGTCAGAGAACCACGAACTCAATATAGCCCAAGCCCAAGTCCTTTTGCCTGAAAGTTCGAGTTATCCATTGTCAACTGCAACTGTGTATATTTGCTGTCAGGAAAATCGACACGCGCAGTTTTCCTCTTCTTGACCATTATTTCCAGCTCGCTGTTATACAAACTCGACTCAAGCAGACAGACATACGAAAAACTACAACTGGGAAGCGCAAGATCACGTGATCAAGCAAGACTCTACTGTCTAGGGGACGGTTAGTTAAATGTGCAGCTTTCTGGGCTTTTTCACCGCTCTTCCCGATCGGGTCCGGGCTGTAACACTTGCAATACAATGTGAATAATTAATTTCAAAAAAACATGCGTTCATAATATAAAGGATTCAGTAAAAGCATAACAAATAATGGTTCAGTAGCGGATGATCTTACCTAAGGGACAGACCATTAGAAAAGTGTTGGGGGGTGGGGGTGGGGAATTTTCAGCTTGCACGAATTTTTTTTTCGCTCACTGCTTGTGCAGGAATTTTATTTTTTAGGTGAACCCCTCTGCACGAATTTTTTTTACTACGTGTGAAAAAGTCACAATTAAACCTTCCTTCTGCATGAATTTTTTTTTACCTTCTTCTTTGCATAAATTTTTTTTCTTGGCATTTTCCCTTGCATGAATTTTTTTTTTGTTTTTTTCCCCACCCCCCCCCCCCCCAACACTTTTCTAATGGTCCGTCCCTAAACGACAATGATGTAAAAACGTCTATCAGTGGATGTTTTTATTGCCACTATATCCGCTAAGAGTAATGACCTCCTGGTTCTCCATTAATAGTGACTGATTACGATGCTCTAAGCATTAGCTGGCATATAAGACAGTAATAATTGCCCTAATCAAGTTTCAAATGATGTTGCAAGTTTCCTCGTGATGATTACATCCGTTTACAAACTGCCTCGAGCGACAAGTATAGTTCAAACTATTAAGCATCGTGAAAACATTTAGCCTGAAAAAGAATGGAAACCTAGAAAGTCAATTATCCTTCTTTTTGTTGGCTGCATTTCTATATTGATATTTCCTGTTATTTTCACTTTACTGATGCAAATTTTATCTCAATCATTATGTCAACATCACTATCCTACAGAGCCAGCTGCCAAAGGAACACTACAAAAAAATAGATTTTAATGCAACTCGATATTCCCTTTTTCGCACTGCGTATATCCATGGGTTTAGCGCGGCATTTGAAAACGCCAGAAATAACGCCCAAGTTCCCAAAGCCAACTTAACTTTCATCCCTTTACACGATGTTTCGGTTCCATTGGCAATTTCTGTTATAGTAAAAGTGATGGCTGGTAGAGTTGATACGTAAAATACACCTACCACAATCGCCACAGTTATGGCAGCTTTTTTGTTGCGTTTGAGAGCAATCGAACCAGGATCGGTTCTGTCGGCAATGCTTCGTGTTTGTCGCGCTGCTTCTTTAAAAATGCAAAAGTAACAATAAGAAATGATTGCACCAGGCACAAAAAATACTAAGGTACAGGATATGATCCAAAAGTTGGCTTCGTTTATCATTAAACGTAGGCATGCAATGATCAACGACACAACCCAAACGGACGCTGCGACGTATTTAAAACGTTGCACGGTTACGATGGCGTTGTAACGTAACGGAAAAACGACGCCAAAGTATCTATCCAAGCTGACAGCGCACAGGTTATACGTGGAAATGGCGACAGAGAGGGTGTAGACACAGTCGACGCAGATTTTCAAAGGATGATCATCTGCCACGCTTAGAAATGATCGCACCATCCAAAGAGGCAGAGCCACCGCACCAACGAACCAGTCGCCAACTGCCAAACAAGCGATGAAGTAATGAGTCACTGAATGAAGGGATGCTGTTTTGTACACCACCAAAAGTATTAAAGCGTTTGCTATTATAGTGATTACAGCGAGAAAGGAACCAAGTACCACAGTCAAAACTCGATTCCAGTTTGATGTTGGAACTTGAACGCATTCGTCGCCGTGCATTGCCAAATTGAACTAGTTTAATTTCGCAGTATAAAACCTTTTGTTGGCTCGAAGCTGTTATTGAACGCGTTCATAAGTTTGCACTCTTTTTGGAAATCAAAGAGATATCACTTTGAAAGAACCTAATGCAAACACACATGCAATTTCAGGGACCAATTGCATTGTTTTTCTGAGCCTGGGGTGATTTAAATGAGTTTTTTCGTAATTATTTTTAAACTCCGGCTGAGTGCTTTAAGGCAAAAGGGTCGAGTAAATGGAGAAGTCTGCAGTTAACAAAATAACATATGCTAATTTTTAAACCTGCTTGTTTTTCTTGTTATTTACCAAATAGCTCGTCCAGTTGGCTGCCACATACATCATTTCTACTCAGTCGTTTATGTGAGGAACGACGTAAACATTAAACATTTCAGTGTCCGAGATAAAATAATGCGTTATTGACCGAACGTTAGGTCAACATGGCTGCCACATTGGCCAAGTTCCTTCTTGGGGATTTTATCGCGAGTGACGAAGTCGAACTCAGTATAAACGCACAAAGGAAAAACTCCAATATCCAAGCTTGGCCAATAAAAGAGTTATTATGTGGTCATTTTGTGGATCGTTGAGGTTTAAAATTCTACACTGAATACCTTATGGTTGCAACAAGGACCGAAAAGGCTAGATCATCTTTCTTTGTATAGAAGAGGACCCTCGCAGTCTCTATATATCGTTTTTTTTTTCCTTTTTTCTTTTCTTTTTTTTGGGGGGGGGGCTCGCCACTTTCATTCTTTACATCATCATTTTAGGAATTCACTCTCAAAATTGCCAATATTAAGTTTGATTGATGGAGGAATTTGCATACAGGTAAGAGTGAAAAAACACATAACAAAGCTGACATGAAGAATTAGAAATCGGGTGCTTCTTCAGGTACCGGCGCACAAATGAGGTAAAACAATTGCAGACAATACAAAAGATGTTCCTGAATAATTTACACACAATTGTAAAACAATGCGCTACGTCAACTGTATCGGTACCTGGAGAAGGAACCGAAAAATCGATGAAATCGCCTTGGCAAGAAATTAAGAAGGTAAATATGCACACAGCTTGAATATGAAATATAAACACTTTAATTTTTTGTAGTGGTGCATTACTTCATTTTCAAAACTGAAAAGTCCGGCCTCTGCAGGAAAACTTGCCATATTACAATCCTCCAACAATTAATCATTTGGCAAAAGCTAAACATGTACAAGCAAAAGAATTTTTCTATACGCATATGAGAAGCATGTGGTAAAGGAAGGCTGTAACATGCTGGATGTCAGCGGCCAGTTAATAAGAAACCGTTTGGACAGAGCATTTCATATACATTGTCAACAAAAAATGGCATGGTGTCAAAATGTTACAAAGTGTGGACATAATGTGCCTTCCCCCCCATCATTCAAAACAGATGACATGAAAGATATGTAGCACATTTCCAAACGTAGAAACATAATCCTACTATTATCTATATATCGTAGACTCATAAACTCTACCACTGACTATAACCATCTTAAACAAACCACCTTCCTTTGCCCGCCTTGTGCTTTTGGAATACCCAAAAATACCTTTTTAACCTCCCAACTTTGTTCATAGCTAAGAAAAGCTCGATATAAAGATGGTTAAACAATTTCATTTTTAAGATATAAACCGAATAAAATTGACGAATTTTTATGGTTTATCATATTTTTCTAATAACAACCACGATTTTGTGCCTCTCGAGTTCCGCCTTGCTATCCCCGCTCTACACCTCTTGAGAAAATTAGGAAATTAGATAACATAATTAAGGTGGCGTAAATTTTGGCATCTTGCTGTCAGTAAATTTAGATACCATGTGCAGCTCTTTTGTAGCGGCACCTCTTGGTGTCTAGTTATCTTGTGTCTAGAAATTACCAGGTTTCAGGAGACAGAGAAATTCAATAATGCTAGTTTGCAGGTGACGTTATCGAAATTCAAACGTAACTTAAAGCAGGTAATAATCACGTATATGTTAAAACGTTTTAGCTCAAAAAGGTTCTAGGTTTTTTGATGGAATACTCTTGAATTTCTAGGGTCTTAACGCGACATTTTAATGGAGGCCGAGAAAGCTTCGGGGGCTGAAGAAGAATATAGTTGGGTGCTTGTTATTTCCTTACCCCATTCATTTTTTTACGAGGGAGGGGGAGGTGGAGGTGTGATTCGGAAAGAACCATTTAAGAATTGCGTGCTCCCCCTCAGCTTGCCAATTTTTTTTTGACAAGCCCCCTCCCCTACCACTAGCAGCGTTTTCATTGACGGGTTCCTGTAAAAACACTATGCCATTTCAAAGTATTGCGAAAATATTTCAGGTAACCCCCCTTTTTTCCTACATTTTTGGGATGACCCCCCCCCCCCCTCGAAAGCCGTTTTTCCGCATGCCCCGCCCCAAATCCCACCAGCCCTCACTCCTCGATTATTCTGAAGGAAGTCATTATTCCATTACTCCAACAACAACAAAAAAATTCAGTTTTTCGTGTTCCATTATTTCTCTTCACCTCCAAAAAAGCGGTGATGTGGGTTTGAAAAAGTAACTTAATCGTGAGATTTTGACTGATATGAACACTCCTTGTCTTAGTATAAGTATTCTTATCATATACATACTGAGACTTACTCACCAAAAAGGCGCGAAATAAATTTTCAATCACAAACTGGTATAAGAACCAGAAAGCCAATCGAATGTCGCGTATTACATTTTTCACGTGTGGAGAAAACGATACGTCCAATCAGGAGCGGCGTATCATGTTTTTCACGTGTGAGCAGTTTCAAGGCGAACTTGATTCATTCCTATGACTGGCAGCGTTTGACTTTTCGAATTGTTCGCAAAATTATACAAAAGGGAAAAGATTTGTTGCTTATTAAACTTCAGTAGAGGATTATGCTAAAACCATGGAGAACAGAGAAACGAGAGAACAAACTACTAGGCGGGACCAGGAGGGAGGGGGTGACTCTATTGTTTTCGAGTATCTGTCGGCGACCGACTCATCACTGCCAGTGTGACGTCACATTGCAACAAGTCAAGGCTTCGCTTGGCTTGCTCAATTAAGCGTCGGGAGGCAATTAAATTGAAACAAAAACAGGATAATACAAGCTATTATTGCGCTATTATTCACTAATTTGGGGTAAGTGTGCAAGCTTTGTTGTAGATATTGTCTGTGAAAAGAACTGTTTGTTGTTTTGCGAGCGTTTTTGTTCCAAATTTTATTGAAAACAAATCGGGTCAAGTAGGTTGACCGCCATCTTGACTTCGGGTTAACTAAAGGCCACTCAAAACGCCCGCCATTTTTTCATCAAGTTTTTAACAGAAGGACCTCATAATAGGAGGTTTTGTTCCTTTTTAATATACCTTTCTAGCCATTGTTAGTTCTTCTCAATGTGATGAGCCATTATGCTCATCAATCCTTTTGAGTGCGAGGGTGTCGTTTTGATTTCCTGCGAGTGAAACTTTGTTGACTTGGTGAAAGGTCAAGACTCTATGTTTACCAGCTGTTAGCTAGCTGAATGCTGGTATTTTTAAATTTTGTAGGGTAGTTGACGGCTTGTGTGTCTAAACTGTGCTAATTCGACTGCCTGTGTTGGCTTTTTCTACTTACTGGGGTTAAATTCTGTTGGCATTTTGTCTGGGCGAGACGTACAGATGTTCGAGGAATTTTTGAGAACGAGATTGACGAACAGAGAGAAGCGCACACGACTGCGCCAGCAGAATTGAACAAGTATCTTGGTATTATAAGAATGAATATCTGAAACATGCATAAATAAATTTTAAATACGAGCAGGTGCTAGCTTGTTCTGGACATCGTAAATTAGACAAGAAACACATTCGACATAAAGAAATGAACAGGTAGAAGATTAAGGTTAACAAAGAAAGAAATAGCATGTTTACATTTTGGGGAAAAGTTCATCAAGCGTATGGCTCGTTTTTGAAGAAGGAGAAGCTTATCCAGCGTAGACTGAGACGCCTGACCCCACGAGCTGATGCCATAGGTCAGGTAGGGAAAAATAAGAGAATGATATAGCTTGACAATAATAGAAAGGGGTACAAAGTGTCTCAGTTTAGCTATCATGCCAATAGTCTTGCTAATTTTTAGAGCAATTAGGTCAATATGGGCTTTCCAATTAAGGTTCTTGTCAATAAGTATGTCAAGATATTTCACATAATCTTTACATTCTAGAGGTGAGTATGAAATTTTGTCATTATCGAGAATATTTATTGTTGGTTGAAAAGGTAGCTTCTTTTTATAACTTAGAAATATAACATAATTAGATTTTTTAGCATTTAGAGTTAGTTTGTTCACTGTTAACCATTCGCAGAGTTTGTTTAATTCAATATTTACTTCTAATTCGAGGGCTTTAAGTTTTTTATTACTGTAGAAGATACTGGTGTCAACAGCAAATAAATAAAATTTAAACTTATTTGAGCAATTCGTGATATCATTTATATATAATAAAAAAAGTAGAGGCCCTAGAACAGACCCTTGGGGAACGCCACAATCCGTCACGGGGAGCCTTTTCAGAAATGTGGGAACCGATATTAGTTGTCTGTGAACGCAATTTAAGGTAAGATGAAAACCAGTCATTGACTGTCCCTCTTATTCCATAGTGATATAATTTCTGAAGCAGTATTCCGTGATCCACCGTATCGAATGCTTTTTTTAGGTCTATGAAGATGCCACAGGTATGCAACTTATTATCCATGTTATTTTGAATAGTGTTAATAATATCTAGAGTTGCATGCTGGGTGGAATGTTTCTCTCTAAAGCCATATTGAGATGCAACAAGTATATCTGTTTTACTTAAATAGGATTTTAGACGTACATACATCAATCTCTCAAAGATTCTATTAAAGTTTGAAAGAAGTGAGATAGGTCTGTAATTATTAGGGTCTGTCTCGTCACCATCTTTGTATATTGGAATTACTTTTGCATGTTTGAGTTTGGAAGGAAAACTTCCAAGTGCAATTGAAGTGTTAAATATGCTCGCTAAAAGATAAGAGAGGATACTACTGGCGGATTTCAAGATTCGGGTTGGACACGAATACAGACCATGTGCTTTGTTGTTTGGAATGGACAAAATTTCGAGTTGAATCTCGTGAGCGGTCACAGGGGCAAAAAAGAAAGAGTTAAGGAGACAAGTTTGATGATAATAATCAGCGAAATGGTGTGATGATTGAGGCAGCTTGTGACCAATAGTGGCGAAATGACTATTAAGACATGATGGTACCAATTTGGGAGGGGTCTTGAGTGAAACCACTATTGTCTGGATTTTTTATTTTGCTGACACACTTGTGATTTCTTCTTCTGTTTAGCAGACTATCGATACCTTCCCAAGTCTTCTTAATACTCGTTAAGTTGGTCTCAAAGTATTCGTGAAAGTACTGCTTTTTGCTCATACGGGTTAGTGTTAAAATATGATTTCTATATAATTTGTATTTCTCTACATCGCCTGACAAATACAGTTTATTCTTAATTTTTATTGATCGTCTGATGTCTCTTGTGATCCATGGTTTTGAAAATTTTTTTATCTCTCGGCTAGAAAGCGTCATTAAGGTGCATGTTTATTGACCATTCTGTTAAGTTTATTGTAAAACGTCGAGAACATTTTATCTATGTCTTGATGATTATTTGAGGTAATAATATCCCAATTGATTTGAGTAAGTTCATTATTAAAATTATCAGGTGAAAAGTTAGAATAGTCCCGCACTTTCAGTGGAACAGACAAAACTTAACTAGTTGGGTGACGTGAAATAACAAACTGAGAAAAATGGTCCGTAAGGTCAGAGACTATGTTACCCCTTACAAAGAATTGTTAATTTCGAGGTCATTTGTACAGATATTGTCAATTAGAGTGGCTGATGTATTATGTACGCGAGAGGACTTGTCAATAGTTGGAATGAGATGAAAACTTCCAGCGGACAGTACAAACTTTTGACTAATAGAAGATGACTGTGACTTGAGCAAGTCAATGTTGAAATCCCCCATTATATAAATGGGCCTATCATGGAGAGTGTATCTTTCGACAACTTCATCAAAATATAATTGAAAAGATTCCGGAGAATTGTGTTGCCTATAAAAAATTCCACTAACAATATTTTTCTTGCGGTTGAGGATAATTTTAGCACGTCCGATCTCCACGAACGTCCACGAGTCTGTACCCCATGAGTATGATCAATGACAAAAAGATTGAATTCATAAGGAAACGTCTTCAGTCAAAACAGAGAGAGCTGAAGAAAGCTGGCCGCATTTCTTTTCAGTGGTTTCAGCTGTTTCAGTGATGGACATCCCGGTTTGAAATGAAAAGGAATCCGAATTCAGGATCTATTCCTATCAAAAACTTTGCAAGTTATATTTTACATTTTGTTCTCAAACTCAATTATTCATGCAGCTCTTCCCCAACCAGAGCATTTTATTCTGGTCAGGTCGATGGCCTTAGAAACTCAATAAAAAACGAGTGGAAAACCACGGCGAGTTTGGAAATAATTTCAAACACAGATGCAAATTTTCTTAATCTGCATATTGATAACTCAAGAAAAACAAATGACGATAAACAACTTTATTGACAACAAATGATAATTACAGATAATTTTCTCTATTTACACATTTAAAACAAGTTTATTTATTTACTGACATTAAACGTCACACTGCAGTTATTGAAGTTCCCAAAAAATAAGAATGAAGAACTCTTGTTTCCTAAATTACAATTCAGCTCTTTTTCCTCAATTATAACTGTCTTTTGCTCCGAGTCAACCTTGCCTGTAAAACTATACGGATTCGCCGGGACCCAAAATAGCACTAACGTGTGTTATACTACTGCATGAGAAATTTCTGTAATTTGATTGGCTAAGAGCAGTGGTATTTCTGCTTAATTTGAAATATCTACATGGGAAAATTACAAACCTTTTGCGAGTAGTAGTATAAACAAATAATAGCATGATTTGTACGTGATATTTGGCATAAATACCACTCGAGATATTTCAAAATTGTCTGAAATTTCACTCGCCTAACGGCTCTTGAAATTACGTACAACAATTTTAAAATATCCCTCGTGGTATTTATACCAAATATCACTACAAACCATGCTATTACCTATACAAATAACTTTCTCCTCCGCTTTCTCATACTTCAGTAAAGCACCCTATCTGTGGCCAGTTCTATTGCGTATTAATATACTATCAGCCCTTGCATTAAACAGACTGGACGCACACGTTACAGGTAGGCAATGGCCGGTTTTGCGCCTCAGTCCTGCGGCCTTACGCATATCTGGCAAAATTTGATTCAAACTTTATACCCACAGGACATTTATCGAGTGAAATTGTTTTCGCATTTGGCTTAAAATAGAAAGCTCCTATACCTTTCCCAAAAATCTCAACAAGACCAATATACAAACGATAAATATCAACGGACAGGGGTCCGGCATACTTTTGGTCCACTTCGTGGCATACGTGTTTTACAACACGTGACTCATACTTGAGATCCAGCAACGTCTTAGACACGTTCTCCTCAAAATTAAACGAATATAGTTATCGCCAATTTTAAAATTATTTACCAAATGTTACTGCGCTCGCTAGAGCGTAAGCTAAATAACTTTCCGTTATGAAAATATACAACGTTCAACAAAGACTTAGCTGAATTCAGTCTTTCTCAATAATCCCATTGTCCAAAATTTATTTTCGTCTTCTTCATTCACAGGCTTCTTTTCTTCTTTCTTGTTTTGTGCTGTCTTTTATTTTTGCATCGAGAACGCGTCGAAAGATAGACAATGATAACACTAAACAAATCAGACTATTTAAATTTCAGAATAAATAATAACAAGTGCTGCATACAGCAACAAAACTTCACCTTCTAGACGAAGCTTCGAGAGGATTAAAATCCAACTGCTCATTATATTGTTCTCCTCATAAAGCGACGTAATCCACACACAATCTGGTGTAAAGTTTTAGGTGGG
>OX453280.1:20134761-20223361 GCA_949710005.1 Ricordea florida
GTCTCCGAACGAGATTCGGAGAAAATTAACAACTCACAATCTTGCTTATAGAGGTAAACATTTCTCTTATTGTGAATAAGGTTAGATGGTGAATTCGCCACAGTCTTCTGTCAGTCATTTTTATAGTCGATTTTCTTCAAAGGAATCTTTGGTGTGGAAATAAAACGAAAAATGGAAGAAGAAAACAGCAATGTATGATGACGTCACGTCTCCTCAAAAACTTTATTTCCGTATATGGCCCACTTTATTGAGTCCACTTTCATTTAGAGGATGTGACTTGACATCTATTTTTGGAAGAAACCAACTCCCGCATTGTCACTAATCCTGCAGTCTGATTGGTCAACGTACCTACTATCTATCCTGTAATAGATACGAGGAGGGCAAAACGCCAACTCTACTTTACAAACGAAAAAAGCAATAAATATATGGATATACAATCTATGGCAAAATTAGTCTACATGGTCTGGTTGTTAAGATCACTAGTACTCAATACTCATAGAAAACTAAAGAATGTTTACCACTTTGCTTTCCCACTGCATATGGCTGTCATTATTAGCTACAAAATATGATTAGCTTTAATTTTTCTTTTCTTCAAATTTAAATGGCCCATTTCCATCTGTCATTACAGGTTAACAAGACCCAAGTAATTATCGTGCTCATTTCTCGTAATTCCAAATGCTGTTAAGTTTGAACTGTATGTTTAATTAACAAACATTGACCTACAATTTTGATGCATCACACATAGCACTGCGTTTGTGGAACGAGTGTACCCCTAAATGGAAATCTAAATATACCCAGAATATTGGCAACCGATTTCATATGCATGAAGTGATCTTAACCGTCCTTATCTGTAACACCCAAACCAGAGCTGCTCTATTTCTGTCGGTGGATTATCACAAGAACCTGTGACAAAATCCGACATAGATTAGCTTAAGTTGCATAATTTATTGTCATACAAGCAATCCACAGTAGAAACTAGCAGCAACTATAGGCTAAATGATCTCCTCTTATGAATTTTAAAAATATATGTTTTCTTTATTTTCGAAAATTCTTGTTTGGTTTTGTTAACAGTTTCCTATATATTCGCTATAAAACTGGTTTGAACTTTCAAGCACTATTGGCATAATTAATAGTCATAGGAAATTGTATATAGTGTAATAGTGTTCCAGATGTAATAAAAATGCACTCTCTCCACTGAGAAACAGATAAAATTGAATACAAAAATACTGCGCTAATTGCTTCAAAAGCTTTAGTAGTGCGCTGCACAGCGAAAAGTACAGCTGTACGCCCCTCGCTCCCTGAACGTCTTTATTGTGTGTCTTATAATTAATAATAATAATAATTTAATAATTTATATAGCGCTTTTTACATGTGCTGATCAAAAGCGCTTTACAGTAATTTCGTTAAAAACAAGAAAAGTATACATAATTATACATAAACAACTAAAACCTAAAAAGTAAAATACAGTAAAAATTTAAAAAGATACATTAAAATGCTGATCTAAATAAAAATGTCTTAAGTTTACTTTTAAAAACACCAAGTGTCGTGATAATACGCAGGTCGGCCGGCAAACTGTTCCATAAAGCCGGTGCAGATGAAGTGAAGGACCTACCGCCAAGTGTTGGGCGCATTGTCTCCCGTGGAACTTCTAATAATAGGCTACTATTTGAACGCAACGAGTATGAGCTCGTTTGCTTAACTTTCACCAAATCACTAAGATAAGATGGCGCAAGACCATAAATTGATTTAAAGGTAAGAATTAAAATCGTAAACTTAATTCGATGAGCAACGGGAAGTCAATGAAGCTCGTAGAGGGCTGGAGTTATGTCTTCCAAAGAACATAAAGCATGCACGAGGTAATCTTGACAATATTAAATAAAAATGCCTGGAGCTTCAAATGCAATCCTAATTCACGTGCCTTGTTCTTAAGTAGTTGGAAAAGGCCGATTCTGGGCCAAAATGATTTTGAGTTGTGACTTTTTGCCTCAAAGCCGCTTTGAATATTTAATGAGTTGGCGAATGTAAAAATTGAAATCGCGAGTTGGTGATTATGTAAATTAGGGTTTGGGTTAAGAGCGCTTGAATGTGCAAATTTGTACCTAGAGGGGGTAGGGTGGGTATTTATTGTACAAGATTGCTCTCAGGGGTGTGGTTTTGGATGGCCACAAAAATTGGAAGCGAGTCGTGAGTGAGATAGTGACTGAGTTAAGGTTTAGTCAATATTATACAAATGGTATTATGGAGAACTTACCAGTGAAAGAGCTGAGAGTAATCGCCAGGAAAGCTGTAGTACAGAAGTATGGCCAATTTAGAAAGGCTGAACTACTCGCGGTGTTAGCTGATGCTCAGCCGGAGAATTTAATTAACAGTGAGGGCATTAAGAATCATATCCAAGAAACTTGGTACACAAGGCTATGCTAAGATGCGTAAAACAGAACTTATCAATGCTGTTAGATCCACATCAGGCTCTGAGGTTAATATTCCAATTCCCAAACCTATTAGGCCCATAACAAAGCCTGCTCGTGTCTCATTTAGGAAAGCCATCGATTCAGCTAGGAATGAAATTAAGAAGTTTACGGATTGGATCTTATCCTACATCCCAGACTCGATCAAGAGGGCTGTGAGTAGGAGACTAAGAGACCTTAAGAAGAAGTTAACTAGCGTTTTCGAAGAGCAACCTGATTATTTCATTCCCGAAAAACATGAAACGGCTCTGAAGGGCTTTTTGAAGACATATATAATAAAGGGGAGAAAGGGCTATGACCCGACTTCGTTCCTTAAGAAGGTTAGATCACAGTTCTATGTAATAATTCGCAAACAGAGGAAGCCACTCAAATTGAAGTGCATCTTCTCATGTGGTTTCATAAGGAGGGACAAGAAGACCAACCGTATTATTGAGCAGAGTGACGGGCACTTTCATTCACTGGTGGAGACAATAACAGCTTCAACAAACACATTTAATATGTTCGATAGCATCGCAGCTAGACTGATTGAGTTGGTACATAAATATGAGAACGAGCGCTCTGAATGGGTATTTGACCATGTGATAGACTTTCGTATCCACATAAACCCATTTCAACCGTTTTCTGGAAGTTCATATATCCCACTACCACCCAAATTGGCCGCCAAGAAGGCAATCATAAATGTTAAGAACTATGAAGATCAGGAGTGTTTCAAATGGGCAGTAACGTCTGCTGTGTTCCCCAGGGAGGATCATCCTTATAGACTGAATAAGGAGATGAGAGAGAACTCAGAGAAACTCGACTGGTCAGGAATAGAGTTCCCAGTGGCAGCACTTGGTACAAACCAGATCGATAAATTTGAAAGGCAGAACCCCTATGGGATCAATCTCCTTGGTTATGAGACTGGTGAGACGACCCTAATCAGGCGTAGTAATCGATTGAATGTACCAAAGATAAACTTACTCTTCATATCAAACGATGAGACAAATCACTTCTGCTGGATTAAGAGCATGTCAAGACTGATTAAGTATAATAAGAAAAGCCATGCTCGATTCTATTGTGACAATTGCCTCAACTCATTCAATTCAGAGAAGTCATTAGAAACACACATGGAATACTGCCTGAACAACGAAGCAGTGAAATTAGAGATGCCTATGAACGAGGACGGGAGTCCAAGGTTCATCACTTTCAAAAATCACAACAGAAAGATGCAAGTCCCCTTCGTGGTCTATGCGGACTTCGAGTGCTTCACGGAGAAGATGGACACTTGTTCACCGGACGATAGGGAGAGCTTCACGAACCAATACCAGAAGCACAAGCCATCAGGGTTCTGTTATCTTATTAAATGTTTTGACGATGAGGTATTTGAACCCAAGCTCATGATGCGTACAGCAAACTCATCGGAGGAAGATATCCCCAAGATGTTCCAGGAAAGCTTAGAGGCGGACATTAAGGAGATCTATAAGCAATTCAAGTCCGAAAAGAGTCTTATAATGAGGATGAGTGATCATAGGAAACATAATAATGCGACTCATTGCCACATTTGCGAGGGTGAATTAGGGGATGACAAGGTGATCGACCACTGCCATCTTACAGGCAGGTACAGAGGAGCAGCCCATAAGAAATGCAATCTGGAATTCAAGGTCCCCAAGTTCTTCCCGGTCATATTACACAATTTGTCTGGATATGACAGTCACTTATTCATCAAGAAGCTTGGAGTATCAGAGGGCAAGATAGATTGCATTCCCCTCAACGACGAGAAGTACATCTCATTCACAAAGGAGATTGTGGTTGGTAACTTCAAGAAAGAGGATGGGGAGGAGGTACAAATTAAACGCTACATTAGATTCATAGACAGCTTTAGATTCATGTCAAGTGGGCTAGCGAGCCTAGTGAGTAATTTACCAGAGTCCTCCCTAACAAACCTATCGGCTTTACATGAAGAAGATATGGAGATAGCGCGTAAGATGAACCATGAGAAGAGGATACTTCAAAGTATCTTGGAAGACACTACTGACTTTGACGTAAAAACAATGAGAATGGTTATACAAGAGTTCTACCAACGATTGAATCGCCGTGCTGTTATTACTAGGAGAGAGATAAGGGCCTTTGTGGATGGAATTTTACCATACTACAGGGAGGGAGAACAGCCCCCAGAGGATGAGACGATCGGGTCTGATGTAAAAGACAAGTGTCTAAACCTATTGGCTAGAAAGGGGGTATTCCTGTACGATTGGTTCGATGGTTTTGATAAGTTACAAGTGACTCGTCTACCGCCCAAGGAGGAATTCTACTCAAGGCCTTATGATGTTGATATATCGGAGGAGGATTACCAACATGCTGAAACCGTGTGGGAAACCTTTGGGATGGAAACTTTCAGGGATTATCATGACCTATATCTTAAGACGGACGTACTCCTATTAGCCGATGTCTTCGAGAACTTCAGAGGCGTCTGTATGAGCAATTATGAGCTGGATCCTGCATGGTACTATACTGCACCTGGATTAGCATGGGATGCCACATTGAAAATAACCAAGATGGAATTGGAACTATTGAGGGACCCAGATATGCTTATTATGATTGAGAATGGCATCAGAGGTGGGATCTCAATGATTTCCACCAGGCACGGGGAAGCTAACAATCCGTACATGAAGGAGCATGACCCAGCCTTAGCCACAAAATACATCACATATTTGGACGCAAATGGACTGTATGACCACGCAATGACCAAAGCCCTACCAACTCACGGTTTCGAGTGGATGGATGATGAAGATTTATTAAACTGGAGGGACCATCCATGCATATTGGAAGTGGACTTGGAATATCCTCACCAATTGCACGACTTGCACAATGATTATCCCTTAGCCCCAGAGAGACTGGACGTAGAAGGGGTCGACAAGCTAATTCCGAACCTGAGAGACAAAACAAAGTATATACTTCACCACGAAGCACTGAAACAGTACCTGTCTCTAGGATTAAAACTAACCAAAGTACACAGAGGTATCACATTCGAAGAATCAGCGTGGCTAAGGCCTTACATCGACTTGAACACCAGTCTGAGGGCCAAAGCGGAGAATGACTTTGAGAAGGACTTCTTCAAACTAATGAACAACTGCGTGTTCGGGAAGACCATGGAGAACATCAGGAAGAGAGTGGACATTCAGTTGGTCACGAATGAGAAGCAAGCACGCAAATTGATCGTTAAGCCGAACTTCCACCACAGGAACATCTTTTGCGAGGACCTGACTGCGTTCCACATGAAGAAAACGAGATTTCTCTTCGATAAACCCATTTACTTAGGCTTATCTATTCTGGACCTGAGTAAGATGACAATGTATGATTTCCATTACAACTACATAAAGCCCAAGTATGGGGAGAAAGCCAAGTTGTTGTTCACAGATACGGACTCTCTTGCATATGAGATACAGACCGAGGACTTCTACAAGGATATAAGCCCAGATGTAAGAGACAAGTTTGATACAAGCAACTATCCCAAAGATCATCCATCTGGCATTGAAACGGGAGTGAATAAGAAAGTTGGAGGCATGTTCAAGGATGAAGCTGGTGGTGAACAGATTACGGAATTTGTCGGTCTAAGGGCCTTCCAAACGGATAAGCGAAGTGAAGTGAAGAAGTGTAAGGGGGTGAACAAGGCAGTTGTGAGTAACAGTATACGTTTTGAGGATTACAAGACTTGCCTATTCAGTGGCCAATCCCAGAGAAGGAAGATGAACACCATTAGAAGTCACAAGCATGATATCTACACTGAAACCATCAATAAGATTGCATTATCACGCGAGGACGACAAACGTGTGATAATGGAGGATGGGGTACACACCTATGCACATGGTCACTTCAGAACGCTTTCTGGCGGTAATTCAGTGTCCTGAGGTACAAACTAAAGTTCCTCGCGAACGAATCCTCGTCTTGGGCCTCCATCTAAATAGTACAAGACTGGTTTACCCGGTTCAACTACAGTTCGAGCTAAATCATAGACCTCAAGGCTCCATATGGGATCAGTAGCCCTTCGTTTGTCTCCACCTTCATCTTCACCAGGGGCATACAGATACCTGACTTCAACGTCTGGAGGTAACCTCTTCTCATCCAATCCCACAGGCCGCTTATACTCTGGAGGCTTAATATCAATTGCCTCCATTTTTAAAGCTTCCTCAGGCTCTTTACCAGTGATACGAGTTGGCTCGCTATTCAGAGTCTTCATGATAGTGGGTAATCTTTTCACCCAAACTCTGGATCGACCACCACTCACCATCTCTTGAGCGTATTGATGACTGAACAATTTCTCACCAATAGTCCGATTGGCCCTCTCAACAAAAGCCTGAGCTCGATGATTTCCAGCTTCACTCCGCTGGATGGTTACCTGGTGCTTATTCATCAGACTTGTCACATCACCCTTGAATTCTGTGCGTGGATCCACCTTTAATGTCCGCGGCCAATTCAACTTGCGGGCATAAATCCTCTCGAAGGCACTGGCGACTTCACCACTGTCCTTCGAAGTCAATGCTTCAGCATCCTTATACCTGGAAGCAATATCAATCACGACCAGCGCATAGCGATATGTTTTTCTTCTCACTGTGTCGTGAGGAAGAAACAACAAGTCCGCTTGATGGATCTGATTGGGCTTATCCACATCCCAATGTGGTCTGGGTATATACTTGGGGGCTGGGAGATATATCTGCCACAAGGCTTGCTTCTCCAACCACTCTTTAGCGACTTTTTTACTGACTTTGGCTTTGCTGGCCAATTTGGGTATGGATGAGTATCCTTTCCAGTATCCATCAGTAGAGTAATACAACTGACTTAAAACATCCGGATCGCTCATTTATAAACGAGGCTGTGAGTATTTAAAATGACTGCTATATCAGAAACGCTGAATCCTGATCGTACTCCTCGAGAGCCTAAGGGTCTGAAAGAGCATGCAATATTGAATCGTATCTCATTGACCCCACCTGTGGCCAACCCAGGACAAACATTGTACGTTGATATCCCTAATTTAGCTAACAATGATGTGATAGTACCGGGCAGTGTTTACCTCACATTCAATCTGAACGTCTCAGGCCATGTTAACAATACCTTGATTAACAATGTGGCTAGGAATCATGTTTCAAGGCTAAAAGTTGTATTCGGTTCGGATACAATTCAGGATACTCTAAGGTTTGATCTGTTCCAGACTTATCATGATCTTTACTTGTCAAAGGAGGAGCGTAGGGATATGATGTTACAGGGTGTCTCCGCAGCTAATATGCGTAAACTCAGAACGAATGCTGGGGATAAGGTCACTTCAAATGTAAAGGCTGTTAAGATGGCATCAATATACAACACTAGGTATGTCATACCCCTAGACCATCCAATCATTCGAGATCATGGAGTCTTCTATCCAAGAGGATTGAAAGGCAGACTAAAGTTTGAGATCACGCTTGCCCCAGTCTCAGATGTTGTAGTGTACTCAAGTGATGAAGACCCACCACATTATACACTTACCAACATTCAACTGGAGTATACGTCCATCATGAGTAAATATCTGGCGGATAAAGCTTTGGCTCAATACAGGTTTGGCAAAGGGTTCATGTACGAGAACATACTACTGGAAAAGACCTTTACAATCTCCAGACCTAATGATGAGGTGATTAATCAGACTATAAATACATCAAGGCGATCCATGACTGGGATATTATGCCTCTTCAGTATGCACCTGGGGAGAATGATTCAGAGTCCTTTGTGAACCCAGATATAACCTCAGTAAATATAAACATTGATGGTAAGCCAAATCGTCTTTACTCAGACGGTATGATAACAAGAGACATATGGAGATTAATAGTCAAACGATTTGGCCTGTCAGGTAATGTTGATGAGGATGACTTCTATTTTGATAAGTTCGCGCTATGGATTGATTTGAGGACTCATCCTGATGATCACATACATGGGAGTGGATTGGCCTTAGTTGATACTCCTGATGGGATTAAACTAGAAATCAGGCGACAAAAGTCGGGAACAGGTACACTAAACTGTTACATATTCGTGGTAGCAGATGCAGTAGTGGGAATCATGAATTCTGATATAAAAGAGATAGTGTACTGAGTAAGATGAATGAACTCAGAGATAAGATCCCTTTCAATTGCATTATTACTGGGCCCACGAATTGTGGAAAGACTCAATACCTAGTGGACCAGATTCGAGGGCACTTTAGAGGCGCATTCGAGTATATTGTGCTGATATGCCCGACTTATGCCCATAACAAGACTTACAGAGGCTTTGCAAATGGTGACAAACGATTCTTGGTACTTTCACCAGACGCGAGTGATCAAGACGAGATTAATGAGAAGTTAACGCTCTGCTCCTCATTCTTCTCAGGTGAGAATGCTCTCATCATCCTGGACGATTGCGCTGTTTCCAAAGACTTGAAGAAGCGCTCAAACAAATTCATAGACTTGGCCTTCTCTGGCAGGCATACCGGGATATCCGTGTGGGTTCTCACCCAACAGCTCACATCGATAGCCAAACAATTCCGAGAGAATGTTGCGTGTGTGATATCATTTTATAAACCATCACAAATCGCGATGAAAATGTTGTTCGAGGACTATGGTGGTACTCTGGATGCTGAAGCGCGTAAACATCTCGAAAAGGCACTCAAGAAGGAAAAGTAAGCCAGACTATGCTTTTGCCTTCGGCACCCATTTCAAAGTTATTTAGAGATACCAGCGGTTGCAGCATAACCATGCCAACTGCCGAGGAAATATTGAACGGGGAAACCTCAGTGAACACCCCACCAGACGATGAGGTGGAGTCAAAGAGAGAGGCACTTTCAATATTGGCTAGTTTAGGGTCTACGAAAGAATACACTGGTGCTGACATGGATTTCAAGGATACACTCAAACTATCTGATAAGGACGTGGAGAAGTACTACAAGAGGTACCAAGTCGTGTCTGGTAAAAAGATTGCTGATGGGTTGGTGGACTCGTCCTTTCAATTGATAGCCCAGGTTATTAGAAAGTTCGTACAAATAGATGATCAAGACGCTCTTGTAAGTGACTGGAAGAAGGACCAGTTGATACGAAAGGAGATTTCAGAGCTATCTGGTTTACTTGTACTGAAGGGTGGTAGACTTACAGCACTACTATCAGCACTCATTCACGTTGCAAAGCACTTCAAATTAAGGAGAACCTAGTGAGCCTAGTGAGTCTGTAAGGTGGTTTTACCACAGTCTGGTCAGTAAACTTAATACTACTTGAAACTCCTAATAGAACACCTATTAGGAGACTCAAATTTGACTAAGAGAATAATTTTGGGATTGGAAAAAATTGACTTAAGGAGTAGTCTGACTATAGGTACAAGCATACGAAAGCAAAGAGAGACATGTCACAATCAAACACATTGAGAACAACTTTCATCCCAATTGGGGAAACTAACTTTGACTGGGGGTCCATAATTGTGGATAAGCCCATAAGGAACAAGAAGTTCAAGTGTGCCTTCTCAAAGGTCTTTGTAATGGATCAGAATGGCCAAAAGAAGGAACTGTCTTTTGAGCTGGCAAAGCAGGATATATGGGGAGTCTCACACACTTACAAGTACGAAAGAGAAAAGACAGGAAACTCGAGGATGTGAATGGGATACAGGTGAACTACCCAATGACATCATTTGATACAATAAAAGAACCCACTGAGGAAGAAGAGGAGACCAGGGGCAGGATTGACCAAATCATAGACATAATAGGGACTAGTCTTCAAAAATTCTATGGTGACAAAGATATTGCTGAACTCATGCCTGAACTCAGTAAGGGTAAAAAGAAACTACTCAAAGACGAGCCGAATGATTTGGTAAAGGTACCATATGTGTATGCCAAAAACAAGGATGGTAGTGGTGAAGATGACGAGTCAAGGCCACTATGTATGTACCTTAATTTCAAGACTATTGGAACTGGTAGTAGACTCAGATCCCATACTGTATTCAAAGGTCGTAAAAGGAATGAGACCTATCAAGACTACTTGTGGGATAAGGACCGTAATAATAGGGCATGTGCACGCATAGCACTACGATGGGAAAGTATATACTTTGGTGCGCATGGCACAAGTGACTTCATTGCATCAGCAAGATTCGTGGTGCAATCAATTAAGTTGAGTAAACCCATGCTGGAATTTGAACCAATACAAGACGAAGAAGATGTATTTGGTGATTCCGAGTATGAGGAGGAAGAGGAGGTGTGTTAACACTCGGGTCCATTGGACTCGCTGCCTATGCCTTATTCACAAATTATAGGAGTAGGATAGCTGACTTGCACGTGCCAACTCGTACCTTCAATCCCACTCCAGTCAAAACCATCGATGATAGTGCAAGGCCACCTGCACAAGAAATTAATTTAAAAGAAGACTGGATGTAATTCATAAATGGCTGAGAACAAGCTCGTAAAAACTGTTACTGACTCTGCAGTGCTCGTTGGGCTGGCCGCCGCTGTGGGTTATGTTAGCAAAAAGGCCCTGAGAGAATCATTCATTGGCGATCCATCGTCCAGTATCATGAACTATGGTAAATGGGTCGCTGTCTTGGCGGCAAGCATGTATCTCAAAACTTACTTAGAGGATCAGAAGATACTACCCAGTTACTGATGAGAATGGACAGACTGAAGCTTGCTGAGAAGCAATTCAAGAGAGCTTTACTGAATCATATCAGAGACTCCTTTTTGGATACTTTAGTTGATGCTGAAGGAGACTATAACGAGATAAACGAGTCTTATGAATACAAGCCTCTTGAACTACCTTCCATGGACGAGATGGTGAAATGGTATTATGAAGACTATCCAAATCGTTACTCTGATTATGAGCCGGAATTGAAAGATTACCTAACTAGAAGCAAGGGACATAGAGTACCCATACTCCCGATCATTACACTCACCAGCTTACTAACTCTTACATTATACTTACTACCAAAATTGCTTAAGAAACAAGATAAGTAGTGTATAAATGGCGAGTATAGCGATCATGGTTGGTGGGGCAGTACTCAATGCAACAGCTTTCATTGGTGGGAATTATATAGCAAAGGCCCTTAGTGGGTCATCATCCGCTGATCTCCAACTCGAAAGGGAGAGGCATGACAAAGCAATGGAGAAGTACCAAAAAGATTACACTCAATACCAAGAGAAGCGAATGGCTTATATTGACTTTATGAACAGGAGGAAGGGCGATGTGAATCAGGCCTCTGAGAACATATCAAAGACGGATGAAGCGCTGAAATTGTACAGTCAAATGGGTAATCCTCCCAAGTTCTCTGACTATTACCGACCGAATGGAGACCAAAGAATGGGAGAAATGGCCTATGTCTCCGGTGGGATGTTAGCCCTGGGATATCTCACTAGCAAGTGCCTGTGATAAACCAAGTTAGAAGCTTCCATATTGAACTTCAAATATGGAACCTGATCTCGACCCGACTAGACTAAATGAACCAGGGGCCACTGGTGGTGATGATGGGGATGAAACGCTCTATCTTAGCCCAATAGCAAAGACATCCACCACTCGTGTTGACCCTGATATGGAAGAAACATCATTCACGGGAGATAATTTTGGTGAAAGAGTCCCATTGATAGAAGAAATGGAAGTCGACCAAGATGAAGCTTGGACTAAGATCAAAGCAAGATTCCCCAAAGTTGATACTTCCAAATTTACGGCTGGTCTGAATCAATTCAAGCAAGTAGTTGTGAAATTGATCAGGAAAGGCTCTGTAACTTATGAGTTCTTCAAAGGCGATGAAGTGAATGATAAATTGCCGGATACCATAAAGAATAGTCTCGGGCCAAGCGCAGCCGAGGTTGTGGAAGCTAATGATGGTCAGATAGCGGATAAAAAGGGGGTCCTCACCAAACTGAAGGAGAGACTAAGATTCCATCGAGATAAGCCACTGAAAACCCCAGAGGAAGAAAACCAAATAGAGACTCTAGAAAGACAAATTGGTGAACAGGAGAGAGAGATAGCTAACTTGGAGGGGGAGAATGAGCAAATCCAGGAACGAATGTCATTGCGAGAGCGGGTGAAAGTCATCTTCAAGAAATATGGGTTTACAGTATTTGCCGTTGTGAGTGCCGTTAGTGTGGTCATTGGTGTTATTGTGTCTAATCTTTCCAAAGGGCTCTCGAAATTGGGTAAAGGCGTTGGGGATGGGCTGAAGACCTTTGGTAAGAAGCTGGGTGAGATATTACCCGGTATGGTGGGAGCGATCGTGAGCTTTCTGTTCAAGACTGCCGGGGAGGTCATTTCATTCTTGGGTAAGAACGCTTGGCTGTTAATCGTCGCGGTTGTAGTGTACTTCGTTGAGCAATTAAAGAGGAGGCGTCGTTGAATGTAAATGTTGAGCTATTGCGTCAAAGAGAGAAAACAAACTGAATGCGTACCTGGCAGTGAAACATACACCAAAAACTCCAAGGGTAGGTATATGATGAAGTGCAAATGTGCCAGCTGTGGGATCATCAAGACTAAGTTCATCTCAGAGGCTGAGTATAAAAATTTAAAGAGGTGCAAGAGGTAATCCAAAATGTTGAGCGTTACCATGTACGAGTCTGAAACAAGGGTGGAATTGGATCCTTCTCTGGACAAGGTTCGGGAGATACAACTCCTGGATTGCAGGATACCTAAACGATTGGTGAATTTCAAGGATCGCCAGGGCTTACTCAAGGAGGACAATCGCCCCTTCATAATAATCGAGCCCGGTACATATTCACTGCGTAGTATCCATGCGATCTTTCTCAATGATACGGATAATGCCAAGCTCTTGATCTTTGAGAGTGATACTGTTGACTATCTGTATTCCAATAAGAGCTTCAACATTAAACTTACGAGAGGGCTACAAATTGGGCTTGGGGTGCCTGAAGTCATAAAACCTGGCAAGTTATACCCCATAAATGTACAGATCAAAGAGCCCCTGAGACTTACGTGCAGTCTAGTGGATAGCCGGTCATCCTATATGAATAATGCTCAATTTGTGGGCCTCGTAAAGATCTCCCCATCATACCTCCTTGCCAACATACCCTCACAGGATTATCCAGTCATCCCGGCTCAGAAATTTAAATATCCCATAAATCACTTTGATCTGAGCATCCTCGACAGTGAATGGAACAAATTGGATCTGAAAGGGTCTCCAATCACTCTCAGCTTAAGGTTCAGATAGCATCTTAAAAGGACGTGAGAGTCGTACCAAAGATGGATGAGTATAACAGAATCTATCCCAACTTAACCCCAACGGCGCCTCCTACTGATGGTCCCACTTTCAGACTACAGCAATGTTGTGAGGCTTTGAATAATCTAAAGAACGAATTGAAGCATTACGAGACTGTACTCAAAAAGTACAACCGGTCCAAAGGCGCGCTCATAAACGCAAGCTCGACCTGTGATATACTATCTTGTATTCTGGCGGCAGGTGGATTGGGCACCTCTTTGAGTGGAGTGGGAATTGTGGCAGCTATACCCTTAGGAGTGACGAGTGGAATACTTGTCTTCACATCCATAGCGTGTGAACAAATCTCCAAGAGTCTGGCCAAGAAAGCGGTCAAGCACCAAAGTACCGTTACGCTGGCCAAAGCCAAAATAAACACAATCGAGGACCTGGTCTCCAAGGCGTTTCGTAATAACAAGATCTCTGACGAGGAGTTCTCCATGATAATCGAAGAGCTCAAGAAGTTTGAAAAGCTCAAGGCTGAGATCAGAGTCAAGGCTCAAAAAAATTTGAATGGAGACGATCCTGTGGTCTTGAGACAGAAGGTCCGAAAAGAGATACTCAAAAAACTCAAAGGAGGGCCTTAACCATAACTTATGACAAGGTATCGTATTGAGTTAAACACTATAACCCTTCCACCCAAACACTGGATAGAAGATGGGTTTGTTCAATGACTTCAAGAATAGGTATCCGAAAGCTAACTTGAACCGGTTCACATTTGTGAATGATAGTTATGGTGGTTACATGAGTTGGAAGCGTAATGGAATAACAGTCATGTCTTATGATGACCCTACCGGTAAGACATGGACTGATGACCTTCCACCCAATTTGAAGATGCAACTTTGGACTGATCTGGGTTTGAATGGTAAGACAGTGAGCTCATTCCCAGATAGCTAACCATAACAGATCGTTCGTACCCAATACCAGCCATTGACTTTGATGACTTTACCAGGGACACCACAACGATGCTAACCTCATTGGACATATACGTGTCAAACACCAAGAAGTTCACCGCTAAGATGCGTAACGTGTTTACATCCCAAGTTGTTACTTTCAAGTCTGGTAAACAGAGTCGAAAGTGGTTGAACTCGCCTGACATGAATTATTGGCCTCAACAGCTGAACTTTGCAGTGTGGTGTGCGACCTCTGGATGTGGTATCAGCCCATTCGAGAGTC
Organism: Ricordea florida; assembly: GCA_949710005.1. Taxonomy (NCBI): domain Eukaryota; kingdom Metazoa; phylum Cnidaria; class Anthozoa; order Corallimorpharia; family Ricordeidae; genus Ricordea; species Ricordea florida. The sequence continues at coordinate 20,149,611 of OX453280.1, forward strand.
TAAACTATCCCAAAGTCATAGCCGGCTTCGTAAAGTTTCACGTGTACTTCACCATAAGGCGGATACTATACGAATTGAATGTACCACTGCCTGATGAGCAACCTTTTGCCATAGCCAACAACCCTTACAGTAAGGTTGCTTACCAAAGATTATGCGCTGAATTCGGTATCGCTAATAATTCTGACTTCAGATGGAAAGGCGGGCGAAACGACGGTCTTGGTGATATCTTCCTTGACTATGGAGCTGGGTATCATGGACGGGGTGGGGGATTCCAGAATGTTCATGTGGTACGGAACTATGATCAGGATGCCAACCAATGGCCTGTCGCTGGTGGTAAATTCTCAGATGATGGTGGTAAGAAGGACAAGGGGATCTCATCTCGTTCATTCGCAATGATGACTTCGCTGGGTACAAGTATGCTTGGTTCATTCCAACTAGTGGTTATGGACTCACCAAGGCTGAACTTGGTAGACTGAATCGATCTGCTGAGGCCTTCGTTTACTGTGTGCTAGGATCCCAAGTCAATACCCGAAACTCGATTGTTGGCACTGGCGGTGAGGCAATTGAGACGCAACAAGAGTTCTTGGCTCTGTTTGAAAGCAGTGTGATCGAGAACGATATCTCAAGCTCAGTTCAAAGGTACCAGTTAGCCACTCAAGAAGCGAAGTTAAGATTAGATCTAGCGATTGCACCTGGAGTATGGCTAATGCCCAGTAACATCATAAACACAGAGAGTGTGGTTGGTTATAACAACAACCTCATGAAGGCCACTGATGAGATGAAGTTCGGTGTTAACTCAGATGTGAACCTAGAGACTAAGTCTGTGGGGATAAGTCATAACTTAGGCTCTTCAAAAGTTAAGTTGCCACAAGCAGCTGTGAAAGCTAAGTCTGTTCAAGTGCGGACTCCAACGGTTGATACTGAACCTACTACCAAAGAGCCTCCTCAAGTTCATACTAGTACCCATCATGAAAACAATCTCATAGCATTAACCATTGCAGCTGCTGGTATAGCTTTTGCTCTGTTCAGATGATATTAAAAGTGGAATAGAACAACCAAACGTCTTAATGTGAGTATATCATGGCAACAGTTGCTATACTTGGAAGCAGGAACTTCTTTGACAGTGAGTTCTTGATAAAGGAGATACATAAGGCTCTTCGGAAATGGGACCTGAAGCTCTCAGACATTAAGATCATATCTGGAGGAGCAAGAGGGGTTGACACTATGGCTGAAGAGTTTGCAATTGAGAATGGTTTGCCCTTCAAAAAGTTCATACCTCAATGGGACTATTATGGCAAAGCAGCTGGCCCAATACGAAATAGAGCAATCATGGAGTGTTCAACTCATGTGTTGGCTTTACCTTCCTGTATCTGCTCCATAGGCACTGAGTCAGCCATCAAGACAGCTAAGAAGTACAAGCGAAAACTTATAGTAGTGTATGAGTAAACATTAGTTGTACTTTTGTAACGTGAATCGCGTTACAAATGTATAGTGTATCTTCATTCATTTGGCATTGGCCCACACTCTTTACAAAATTTCCTTATACGTTGATGCTTGGAAACATAGTCACCACTGCACATATGACATCTATTCTTATGAGATTTACACTTACGCCTACCATGTACACAAAAATTAGTACTACTACACTCTTTGCATCCATACTTAATCTTACCATGTGAACAAATACCAGAGCCTCCACAATCCTTACAATTATACTTAACCCTACCATGTATGCAGATATCGGAACCCCCACAATCCTTACAAATATACTTACGCCTACCATGTATGCAGATATCGGAACCAGCACAATCCTTACATCTACGCTTAATCTTACCATGTACGCAAATACCAGAGCCTCCACAATCCTTACAATAGAATTTATAATTACCATGTATGCAAATATCGGAACCACCACAATCCTTACATCTAAGCTTAATCTTACCATGTACGCAAATACCAGAGCCTCCACACTTCTTACAATAGAATTTAAACTTACCGTGAATGCACCTCTTACTAGGCATTTGAAGACTCAGTCACTAACCTAGTCACAACCCCATTCCATTTCTTACCAATCAATCCCCCAACGCTCTTTCAAACCCTTCAACTCCTCTATGTCAAGGCACCAGTTTAGTAGCCTATTTGGATGCCATGCTATAGGCATTAACTCGTCATACAAGGCTTTGTAAAAAGTACGCTTATGTATTCGCCTACAAGACTCACATACTAACTCATCAATGACTTGGTCAAATTTTTCTTTATGTGATCTCTTAGAGTCCTTGGTATTTATACAAAGCTCTATAGCTTCAATCTCGTATTTACTCCAATCACATTCATATTCACTGTCCCAGTCCTCTCTAAAATCAGCAATGTAGTCCAAGTAAATCTCATGGTCAAAAACAGCCATTTCTTGGACTACTAGAAGAATCTCATCAGTTGGGAAACCGTTTATACCAAAATCCACTCCATGAGTAATAAAATAACTAGTTGCAACACCTTGAAATGAAACTGTAACTTGAACGCTATTAATGAACGCACGATAGTGTGAAAGATACCAAACCAACTCTGGTTTAATTCTTTCGATAAATTCACGTCTACCCAAAAGGTCTCTATTATCGGTTAACTACCACAATACGGCTTGGTTCATTAACTTCAATCATCTTGTTCTCGTGCTCACTGTATCTACTCAGTCACTATCTCACTCACGACTCGCTTCCAATTTTTATGGCCATCCAAAACCACACCCCTGAGAGCAATCTTGTACAATAAATACCCACCCTACCCCCTCTAGGTACAAATTTGCACATTCAAGCGCTCTTAACCCAAACCCTAATTTACATGATCACCAACTCGCGATTTCAATTTTTACATTCGCCAACTCATTAAATATTCAAAGCGGCTTTGAGGCAAAAAGTCACAACTCAAAATCATTTTGGCCCAGAATCGGCCTTTTCCAACTACTTCTTATTCTTAATTCATATAGCTTTTTGGATAATTTGGGAACAATGTTACAATCTAAGCGCTAAAATGAGCCTTCTTTATCTCGTAATTGGCAAACCCTTAAGTCCGCAGTTTTTATCACTTCCTCTCAGCTTTCTCTCTTCGTTATCAAGATATAAAACAGTAAAAGACGGTAAATGCTAAGATTAAAATGCATACTAAAATTCTAAGAAAAGAAGTCAATATATTTATACAGGAACTATCACAAGACATGGCGTGTTTAGCTGAACTGAAGGCGCAGGTTTCAACACTCTGGGTTCACTATCTCCTCAGTTTATGTTGATGAGTTTGTCCAATGATCTTCAGTAAGTTTCAGTGCTGATTGAAATGAATAAGCTAAGGCTGGTCACAGTGCTGAAACGAAGCTAGCTCTACCTCGTTTCCCGGCCTAAAGGCAATGAGATGATAAGAAATACAACCATAAACCGTTTTATTGGGATGGGGGGAGGGGGGACCGTTCACTCTTCGCCAACATAACAATCGCTACAAACCAAGAGAAAATGAGGAACCCTTGTTATAAACCCTATATTTGTAGACAAAAGATAAACGTCTTCATGAATAAATGCGGCGTTTAATGACATAATGTGTTTGCGTTTATGGCAGATGTTCAATCGGCCGTAAACTGAAAAAAACATCGTAATGCGTAGATTGACTTTCACGCAACGTCAAGACATGTCTGCTCCCCTCACCAAGAAAAGGAAAGAATGGAAACTGATAAGAAAGTATATCTAACATCGACTAGATCATTCGTCAATAAAAAAAATAATAATCTAACATTGACTACATAAGTTTGTCTTATTTATTATATTAGACACCCATTGGATGCAATACTCCTTACTTCAGGGATATCCAAAAAATATTTACATTTGAAAGCGTACTAGTAGGTATTATGCAGAAATAGCAAAATACTGCATGGTCAGTGCAAACTCATTTCAGTCATGGGAGGCGAAGATTGCGACCCTCTACCAACAGCTACATGGAACCAAGTATTAACTGCAGTACTTGGTTTATTTCTCGCTATAATGGCTGTGACAGCAAACGCTTTAATAGTCGTGGTAGTTTACAGGACAGCATCTCTTCATTCAGTGACTCATTACTTCATCGCCTGTTTGGCAGCCGGCGACTTGCTCGTTGGGGCAGTTTCTCTGCCTCTTTGGGTCGCTCGTGCGTTGTTGAAAGTCGCCGAGGAAGATCACCCATTAAGCGTTGGCGTAGACTGTGTCTACACCCTCTCTGTCGCCATTTCCACGTATAACCTGAGTGCAATAAGCCTGGAGAGATACGTTGGCGTCGTTTTTCCGTTACGCTACAACGCCATCGTGACCGTCCGGCGTTTTGTATATGTGGCTGTATCTGTTTGGATTCTGTCCCTCTTCATTGCGTCCATGCGTTTACTTATAAACGAAGACCAATTTTGGATCGTATCGATTTCCTTAGCCTTTTTACTACCTGGTTTGGTGATTTCCTATTGTTATATTCGCATTTTTTGTGAGGCGTCTCGCCAAGTGAGAAGCATAACTGACAGGATGAATTCTACGTCCGTGTCTCAGATCAGCAACAAAAAGGCTTCTATTACTGTGGCCATAGTCATTGGCGTATTTTACGTATCGTCTATGCCTGCCCTTGTTTTCTCCATAACTGAGGTCGTTACAAATGATGAAACAACATGCCAAGAAATAAAAGCACACGAGTCTTGGGGAACATGGGCGCTGTTTTTGGCTTTCTCAAATGCCGCGCTTAATCCATGGATATACGCGGCCAGAAAAAAGGAATTTCGAACTGCCCTAAAATCGGTCTTATGTGGATTTCCAGCCCAAGTAGAATAGCTTTTACAGGGGATAATCTCTTTTTTATAAATATCTTCCCTTGTATCAAACTTCAAAGTGAACTTACGTATTTCATATTTTCACAATGTTTCGCTTACCTATAACTTTGTTGGCTATCTTGTGTTCAGCTCTATGGTATCAGGCACGTAAAGCTTCCAAAAGCGCGAGAAGAGTGTACGGTTGATTAATAGCATTAAGTAGCACAAAAAAGAACTTTTATTAGTTTATGCCCGATATCATAATCTAAAAAGAAACAAGAAAAAAGCAGCAATCAGAATTGCTTCAAGTATATAACGCAGTTGCTACGCTACTGGCCACAAGTATAACACGTAGTTCTAAATACATAAAAGCGAAGAAAAGCACTTGTATTGGTTTAATTTGCCTTGTCCTCAAAAGGTGAGTAATAAATTATTTCACCTTTTTCATGTCAGTTGTTAAAAATAAGTTGTAGAAACGATCTCTGCTGGTTTCAATCAACTGAGGTATTCAGGTAAGAGTTACAGCATTACTAAAGGTCTGAAAGCGTGGATACCACCTGCCGTTTAATCTATGGACTACAATTTTTTTGAAAACATTTTCCCTACAAGTTTAGCATATATGAATCTAGCTTCTTAGGGGAAAATTTAGAGAAAGTTGCTCTGCAATTAAAACGTTTTTCTTTTTTTTTTTTAAAAAAAAATTCACTAGTCTTATCCTGAGGCAAAAGATGGCAGAAAACAGATTACAAGGATAATTTAAAGGATCACGGAGGTCTTGTCATTTACTAATATGCTTGTTTATTACGTGACAGATACGGCGGAGACATATTAAAGTCGGCCAATATTAGCACTTAACCATCGGTTCATCATTCAAAGAACTTTCATTGGATGAGAAGAAAACAGCTGGATCTACTCATTTTCGTACATTTTTATTTCTTGAAAATGTGACTTGAGATTGAAATATCAACACGAAATTTTTATCGCGAGCCCAAAATAAGAAAAGGCGCAGTGCGTACTTGAGTTGCTAATCGCTTGTCATCAAATTTAAAACGACAAAATCAAACGAGAAACTATCCATAAACTGAGTGATAACTGAATACTAATGGGAGGCTTTATCTTATATACTGTGCCACCAGGAGCCCATTACTCCTGGTGGCACCTAGGAACTTTTTGGCGCCATTTTTTTTTTTTAACGCGGATAGCCACTAAGCCACCCTAACTTTCCCAAGTCAGTCTCACTGAAACCTGAAACAGCCCCAATGTTTACCAATTCAACACTCTACTGGTACTGTTTGTTTTACCATACAGTGTGGTTGTACCTTTTTCATCTGTGGATCAAACCGAGTGTGACCATTCTTTGTAAAGCTACTGAACAGTACTGTACTGTGGCACTGTTTGTTTTACTATACAGTGCGGTTCTAACTTTTTCATCTGTGGATCACACCATGCAGTGTGACCATTCTTTGTAAAGCTACTGAACAGTACTGTACTGTGGTACTGTTTGTTTTACTATACAGTGTGGTTGTAACTTTTTCATCTGTGGATCAAACCGAGTGTGACCATTCTTTGTAAAGCTACTGAACAGTACTGTACTGTGGCACTGTTTGTTTTACTATACAGTGCGGTTCTAACTTTTTCATCTGTGGATCAAATCATGCAGTGTGACCATTCTTTGTAAAACTACTGAACAGCACTGTACTGTGGTACTGTTTGTTTTACCATACAGTGTGGTTGTAACTTTTTCATCTGTGGATCAAACCGAGTGTGACCATTCTTTGTAAAGCTACTGAACAGTACTGTACTGTGGCACTGTTTGTTTTACTATACAGTGCGGTTCTAACTTTTTCATCTGTGGATCACACCATGCAGTGTGACCATTCTTTGTAAAACTACTGAACAGTACTGTACTGTGGTACTGTTTGTTTTACCATACAGTGTGGTTGTAACTTTTTCATCTGTGGATCAAACCGAGTGTGACCATTCTTTGTAAAGCTACTGAACAGTACTGTACTGTGGCACTGTTTGTTTTACTATACAGTGCGGTTCTAACTTTTTCATCTGTGGATCACACCATGCAGTGTGACCATTCTTTGTAAAGCTACTGAACAGTACTGTACTGTGATACTGTTTGTTTTACCATACAGTGTGGTTGTAACTTTTTCATCTGTGGATCAAACCGAGTGTGACCATTCTTTGTAAAGCTACTGAACAGTACTGTACTGTGGCACTGTTTGTTTTACTATACAGTGCGGTTCTAACTTTTTCATCTGTGGATCACACCATGCAGTGTGACCATTCTTTGTAAAGCTACTGAACAGTACTGTACTGTGGTACTGTTTGTTTTACTATACAGTGTGGTTGTAACTTTTTCATCTGTGGATCAAACCGAGTGTGACCATTCTTTGTAAAGCTACTGAACAGTACTGTACTGTGGCACTGTTTGTTTTACTATACAGTGCGGTTCTAACTTTTTCATCTGTGGATCACACCATGCAGTGTGACCATTCTTTGTAAAGCTACTGAACAGTACTGTACTGTGATACTGTTTGTTTTACCATACAGTGTGGATGTAACTGTTTCACCTGTGGATCAAACCATGCAGCGTGACCATTCTTTGTAAGACTACAGTACTGTAATGTCGAACTGTCTGCATCATTAACATTTGTAATGATGCTGAAAAGGGATGGAGGCATCTCCTTCATGCATGCTGCATGTTTAGAGGTGAAACGCGATGAAAATAAACTTGATGACAAAAAAAAAACAATTGTTTCAGCCGCAGTGGGTATTGATACACCAAAAATAGATAAGGTAGATGTTTATTTACTAGATAATTTTGCAGTTGATTGACTTGTGGAGCCATAGCAACATGTGGGTGGAAGTGAATTATATGATCATGAACTTATTGCTCATCACAGGGTTTAGGGGCGAAAGAGAATAGTCTGCTTGAAGTTCTTTCTGCTTGGCTTTGCGTTCTGTTTCGGCCAGTTCCCCATGTTCCAGGGCAGAGAATGTGCTAATAAAGTTTTATGAAATGAATACTTTTAGTGTCATTATCTTGTTCAAATGATATTAGCATTTGACACCAGAGATGCATAGGATATGTTCGGGAAAACGAAGAATTTGATCAACTGTACAGATAAGTGGAACTGGATAGAGCTTTGCAATAAGCCCCCACTTCCCGCAGAATAAATGTAATTTATGAAAATACCTTGCCAAGAGAGTCTCAACAGATTTTAATTTAATCAACAGTCTCAAAGAGTAAGAATGAACATCAGTGAAAAGAAAACGTTTACTAGTTATACTGGATAAGATTTTCTGCCAAATTTAAGCTTTGTCTTTAAAATATTATGTGCTTATTCCTCGCGAAGCGAGGCCGAAGGCCGAGCGTAGCGAGGTTACTAATCGTGTCGGTTCCGGTCAGACCACGTGGCTCGCAAGCCCGAGTAAATCGAGCCGAGAGTTTTTATATATGTATATATATATAAGCGTTTCTGAGAAAACGTACCTATAAAAATTTCACCTGACATAAAAAATCAAAGCGTTTTAAGCCTTAGCATTTCAGCCCAATTACCTCAATCAGACATGAACCAAAGCCTATTAGGTCCCCCTATTCCCCCACATCCCTGTCCTCCCCCCTTACTGCTTTCCTGTCATATCCCCTGCCGACAAAGAAGACAATAAATTTTGTAATGTCAAAATGTTTATAATCTTTCTCATATATTCATTGCAAGTGTGCTGTATGTAGTAACAAGTGTTTCAAGTTTCCTAAATGCCCTATACTTTCAATCATGATTTTCCACACTAACTTTATAGACAAATGACTGCACTACATTCTAAGCTTTAAAGAAGAAATGGTATTGTGTACAGCAGTTTTGATTACTACCACCTCTGATGGAAAGCCTATTAAGAAGATTTTTGTATTGTTTGTAGTAGTAGAGTAACAATACCTTTACCAAGATTAGGACATGCATCCCACCCCATAACAATATATTATGTTTAACATAAAAAATATAACAATAATAATAATATCAATACCAGTAATAATAATAATGATAATTATAATAATGATAGTGCTTCTCATTACTATATGTCATTGGTTACAGTTCAATACCTCTAGCTGCCATGACTTTTTCGATGAAATACCATCCTTATATCAAATCTTTCTTCTGCAGTTCTTATAATCGAAATTTTTATATATTCAAAATCATATACTATTCTCTGGTTGGGTATGGATATTTTGCCTGTTTCTGTAACAGCACAATTAAACTTTCATGTGGCATATACTTTTGACTGATTGACGTTGATTTCACATTATTTTTTACAGGCATATCTAGTGCAGCCATCTTTTTCAACATATTAAGATTTCAATAACTCTTTCTTACATGTATTGTTTTTATGATATGACCTAAAAATAGCACAACCACATACTATACAGTTGGTACTCACTATTACCAAACATTTGTTCAAAGTTTTTGTAGAATCCAATTGTTTTACCTCCAATTGTTTTAGGTAATGACATTGTATCACACAGGTCTGTTGATATGGCATCTCTTTTTGAGGGAAGAGGAATTTTTCTATCTACTGTACTGGGGGAACCATTTCAACTGAAGAGAGTGCACAAATTGAAACATGCACTATTCATAATGCTCTCAATTGTGGTTACCTAGGAATGAAATAATGACTGCAGTAGACAATAAAATATCTAATCAGAAGATTCTTCTTACAATGAATCTCATGCAGTTATAAGAAAAAAGCATAAACAATAAATAATTGGAGCATTCAACTCATCCTCCGAGTAAGAAAATATTGAGTTTAAAAGTGAAATACCTTTTTCCAGATTAGAACATACACCCCCACCCCATAACAGTATATTATGTTACATATAAAAAATAACAATAATAATATCAATACCAGTAATAAGAATGATTATGATTAATACAATAATAATAATCATGATAATAATTACAAGAAATGAGAAAGTACAAAAAGTGAAAATGATAATAATAATAAGTAAATACATAATTTGAGGTTTTATCCCTCATAGGAAAAACCATTATAATTCCTTTTAACACTAGGTTCGCGAGGTTTTGCGGGAGTCGTATTTCTAGTTAACTAAGTGGGAGGGCCGAACGGGAAAATATTTGGTTCGAAGTCATGACGTAAGGACCGAGCGCAGCGAGGCGGGTCCGTGTGTCAAGGACTAAGTTTCGAAAATTTCGAATTTTTTTTTTTATTCTAAATAGGAAGCAATAGCCTGGCGCACGCGGGAAAAATGACAAAAAAAAAATTCTGCAATAAAAGCTCTTCCTTTATTCTTTCGAGTCAGAACAAGAAATTCGCAGTTCATCGAAAAAAGTGACATACTTTCTCATTTCTGTTTTCTTTTGAGTTTTTTTTTTTTTTTCGAAACAAAGCCGAACAAGTGCACGAGGGCCGCACGGCTTTTTCCGAACCGGCTCACGTCAACCCGTTCGGCGCAACACACGTCAGCTTTTACAATAGTTCAAGTCTATGGAATCGCGCGAGCGAGACCCATCACGGGTCATATGATAAATTATTCCTCGTTAAGCGAGGCCGAAGGCCGAGCGTAGCGAGGTTACTAATCGTGTCGGTTCCGGTCAGACCACGTGGCTCGCAAGCCCGAGTAAATCGAGCCGAGAGTTTTTATAGCGGGGCTCCCGCGCGCGAAGCGCGCGTGGAGCAGAGCCCCATACTCATGGAATATGGTCAACCTCTTTTCTTTTGGTTGTCACGTGACTGACCGAGCGTACGTACATCCGTACGTACATACGCGTCTACAGATTGTACGGGTAGGGTAGGGGAGACTATGAAAAGGAAGGGAGGGGTATCTCAGGCTTGTCTTGGTAAATCCACATCTTTTGTATTGGACATTCACAATATGGTCAATTGACAGCTGTCAAAACGGGATAGCCACTGACCAGCATCACATGACCATATTGTGGGCTCATGTGTCAACTCATCGAGGTGACTGGAATTATTTGGAAGCTGTTCTGGTAGCCCGCATATTTTTGGCGGGAAATTGCGTTGACGACTGAAAAAGAAATTTTCAGTTCATTGTCTTTTTGAGACACAATATTACTACTCTACACTGTTAAAGTTTAAAGGATAAACGAAACATATTTTATTGCTATGTCAACAAACAATAGAAGAGAAAATATAATTTGCAGAACACAGGGTTCAGGTGAAGAGCAACGGGAAAGAGAGCAAGAATTAACTGAGGAAGAATGAGCGAAGTACATCGCCAAAGAAGGCGCGCTCGGGAAAGAGAAAGGAGACGAAATTATAGCGAAGAACGCCGACAAGCAGAAAGAGTCCGGGCTCGAGAAAATAGACAAAATGTTAACGAAGAACGCCGAGAAGCGGAAAGATTCCGTGCTGTGGAAAACAGACAAAATTGTAGCGAAGAATGCCGAGAAGCAGAAAGACTTCGTGCTGTGGAAAACAGACAAAATTTTAGCGAAGAAAGCCGAGAAGCGTAAAGGCTCCGTGCTCTGGAAAACAGACAAAATTGTAGCGAAGAAAGCCGAGAAGCGGAAAGACTCCGTGTTGTGGAAAACAGACAAAATTGTAGCGAAGAAAGCCGAGAAGTGGAAAGACTCCGTGCTATGGGACGTATACAAAACATGGACCCGAGTCCATGTTTTGTATACGTCCCGTGCTATGGACCACAAATTTGCATAAGTTTTGTCTGCATAATATTTGCTCACTGATGCGTGACTCAGCACTCGTACTTTCCACTTTCCCACTTGACTTGGAAAACCGACTTCTAAACAAACCTTCTTCAGAAAAATGATCTTCTTAATGCACTACTTTTGAATGAGAAGCAAACTGATGAAAGATTTCAAATTTTTATGTCCTTTAATCATATAAACATCTCCCCTGTCGACGGCTAAGAAATACTCTCTCGGGAATTTTCTCTTGGCGGCAAATTGCAGAATCCAGCGCTTTCACTGGCAGCTTTTCGCGTTGTCGACGTTGTCATTTAGTGTGTCGATTGAGAACTTTCGTTTCAACGCCGTTGTTTTGGTAAAAAATGTTCTTCTAAATTGTAAAATGTCTCAAATGTATGTTAGTCATTCACGTGTTGCGTTGGACCAGGTCTCTACTTATAGTTCACACTTTTACGGTTATTTATTTCTTTTGTTAAGTAACTACAGCTGATTGTAGTGAATAAATGAAGGCAGTAATTTTTTAAACTTACAATGTAATTAAGAAAAGAATAATTAATAATTATTTTTTCATTCTCGTGAAAAATGTTTTTCGGGCTGGTAGATGTTGGTTACAACTTGCCCGAAGGGCAATCTGTAAAATTAATTTTCTTTGCACCCTGCTTGGAGTAAACATTTATTTTACCGAGGTGTTCGTTTTAACACGAAAATGACAAGAGTTGTGTCCTGCATTTCCCAGTAGCGTGTACAAATCTTTTAAATACATTTACGCAAATAGAATGGTTAATTTCATCAGGAATAGAATACAGTACATTGATAATTTGTGTTTTTTGTAGAATATACTCCATGACTTTGTAGGTAGAAAGACCGTACTAATGGCAGACGAAAGTTTAGACAAAAATCATGGCAAGTTAACCGACCTCGACACTTAACTATAGTTAAAAGCGTTTGTGAATTCCTTCGCAATATTTTTCCTCGCGAAGCGAGGCCGAAGGCCGAGCGTAGCGAGGTTACTAATCGTGTCGCCTTCGGTCAGACCACGTGGCTCGCAAGCCCGAGTAAATCGAGCCGAGAGTTTTTATATATGTATTTATTATATATACAGCCCCTGTATATGAGCAAACGCGCGCTCTGATTGGTTCCCTTCTCATAGTATATCAGCTCATATACCATTGGCACGGAAAACGGCCATCATGGAGGGATGATTTCTTGAATTAGACAGGGAGAAATTCAAGTCAAGCTTAAAAATCATACACCAAAGAAATAATACCGAAGCAAATAAATATGGGATGAAATTATTCGACGGTAAGTGAGCAAATTATATTGCGAAATTGTCTATTACGAACGAAAGTGAAACTCTTACAAACAGCCGCCATTTTGAAAGATCTGTGAAGCCCGTAAACTGAGTTTTTATTTTATTTCTGCCTACTTTTTCCACTTATATTCTTAAACTAATTTGCTAACTCGAAACAAAATTGACAAGTACATTAAAGAGATGTTTAAAAACGAGCCGGCCTCGTGTTTGAAACTTTTTTACACATCGGCTCTACAACATGGCGGCTCGACAACAACATGGTTCTGTTCAAAAACAAAAACAAAGTGAATTCTTGTCGTACAAACTAATTCCAGTGTCTCATAAGCGAGGGTTTAGAGATATAATAAAACAATTATTCCACTCAATCTCGTCGTATATGAGCTATAGCCAACTCGGCGCTACGCGCCTCGTTGGCTATTAGCTCATATACGACTCGATTTCGTGGAATAATTGTTAAATATATATATATATATATATTTTAAAGGTGTCCGTTCGCAGGCCAGGTTACCTGGCAACATTACTTCATGTGAATTTCCGCCATTAGGAATTCCGTGAATCATGTTTTGAAAATAATGTGAATTTTGTGGAAACCGATTTTTCTAATACTGGAAGTACATCCTAGCAAGAAGATCTCCGAGATGCACAAGTAAGAGTGGCGAGAGATCGTCGACGAGTAAGTTTGAATGCCGCAAAAATCAGCACACGGGAAGCGGCGCCTCAAAGCAGAGATTGAGAAACTGCAGTTAAGGGACGATAATATAATAAGAGGCATCGCAGCAAAGACAACAACTTTTCGCTCAAAAATGGCAAAGGAAACAGCAAGGAAAACGACCAGGAATACAATCAAGTTAGATTGGAAATTGATTTTGTTATCGATAGAAACAAAGACTCGTTTTAGCTATACAGCATTCAGAATTTAAGGAAAATTATGGCAACAGCATACAGACAGAATCAGAAGACGACCGACAGAACAGATTGCCATATCGTCGTGAAAAAAAGTGCCAGGAAAGGGGAAACAGAAACCAGCCGCAAAGAAATGAAAGATTACAGTCACGTAGTCTCAATACGGCAATGACAATGCAAGTAGGTATTTTTCGTACTAAAACGATAGCTATCCATTTTGAAGAAATTCCCAATACAGAGACTGCAGTTGTGATAGCAATTATTTATAATTATGTGACCTGATATCATTGCAACAGTGAAAATATATTGTAGATTTGTCTGTTGTAGCAGTTATGTTCAGCATTTTCGACAGAAAAGATACTTAACAATCAGTGACTGGTTCTGCAATATTATCAGTGATCAATGCAATTCTTTGAAAATAAAGCAGATGGTATTTATTACTGACTTCTGACTAGTATTGCTCTTTTCTATATATCTTTGCTAAATATATGTATTAAGTAATTAATTAAAAGGTTTCGTTGGGACTGACAAGTTCCATAGCCTTTTGTAAATGGATTTTACCTTTGAGTTCCAGGTATCCCTGGGAATTACTCTCTTAGCTCCCACCCTTTGCCCACAAATGAAAATTTAAGCCCTACTTTGCAAAATTAGGCATAACATCTTAACCTTTTTCCTTAATGCTGTTTAATTCACTTTTATGATGTCAAATACAAATATTTAATAACATCCACAATATACAGTTGACATTTTACATTTAAAAAGCTCACTCTACAAAGGAGAAACTAAAGTTTGTAATGCCAAAATTTTTATGATCTTTCTTATGTATTCATTCCAAGGTTGCTATATGTAATAACAAGTCTTTGAAGTTTCCTAAATGCCCTATGCTTTCAGTCATGATTTTCCACACTAACTGTATGGACAAATGACTGTATGGACTAATTCATTTTTATGATGTCAAATACAAATATTTAATAACATCCACAATATACAGTTGACATTTTACATTAAAAAAACTCACTCCACAAAGGAGAAACTAAAGTTTGTAATGCCAAAATTTTTATGATCTTTCTTATGTATTCATTCCAAGGTTGCTATATGTAATAACAAGTCTTTGAAGTTTCCTAAATGCCCTATGCTTTCAATCATGATTTTCCACACTAACTGTATGGACAAATGACTGCACTAGCATGATTGCTATAGGTCAGGAAATGGTGAGGGAAAAAAAAACTTCAAGCAAGGGAAAAGTCAGGGAATTTCATTTCGAGTAAGGGAAAGTTTAAGTCTTTGAGAGAAGTCAGGAAAAAGTGAAATTTAAGAGTTCTAATTTATTTATTTGGTGTAATTAAGAATTAACATGAAATGTGTTGGAGTGGTAGAATTAAATGACAAGCTGGTTTTGGATTGCCTAGAAAATCAATCCTTTTTCCATGACTTTGTTACCTTAAGAAACTATCAATCCATATGCACTGTATGTAACTTTTTGAGCATATTAAATAAATGGGTGGATAGGTTTGCTGTGAGGTGAGGTTGGAGGCCATTACCAGGAGTAATTTAGTTGGTAAGGGGAATTTTACATTTGTCAGGGAAAAGTAAGGGAATTTCAAGATCATGTGGCTGTGGCAACCATGACTAGATTCTAAGCCGAAAAGAAGAAATGGTATTGTTCAGAGATGAGTAATTTTTACCACAACTAATACAAACCCTATTCAGAAGAAAACTGTATTGCCTGTAGTAGTAGAGGAACAATACCTTTACCCAGATTAGGACATACACCCCCACCCCATAACAGTATATTATGTTAAACATAAAAAAATAACAATGATAATAATATCAATACCAGCAATAATAATAATAATGGTAATAATACAATAATAATCATGATAATAATTACAAGAACTGAGAAAGTAAAAAAAGTGATGATTCCTCGCGAAGCGAGGCCGAAGGCCGAGCGTAGCGAGGTTACTAATCGTGTCGCCTTCGGTCAGACCACGTGGCTCGCAAGCCCGAGTAAATCGAGCCGAGAGTTTTTATATATGTATATATATATATATATATAGTAGGAATGAAAGAGGAACAGCGAACTTCTCACATGAGGTTTACTACTGTAGACGTTTCGCCCATTCGGGCTTCTTCAGTACAGTATGTAAGATTAAAAAGATTACAAATACTTGGAATAAAAAAATTATTTACAATATTGGTGTCTTATATATGAGAAAGGAAAGAAAAAAGAAAATTACAAACAATAAAAATTTTTTAAAAAACTAACATCTAATAAAAACCTAATGAATAGGGACTAATTAGTGATACAATTTGTGATCCCTAATTGGCCCTTGATTAACATATATAGAATAAAAACTTTACGTAATAAGACTTGTGAAAAGAAAAGAAACAAAACCGTTGACAGATGTTAGTTAAATCTTATTCTATTCCTTGAATTGAATTCAGATCTTTTATTCAATCCATAAGGCTGAAGGGTGCAAAGTTGTGCACTCCAATAAGCTTCTCTTGTTAGAAGACGTTCATCAAGGCTGTTATTGTCTCTTGGGTTGGAAATTTGTTCAATTATTGTAAAATTGAAGTCACAGAGAACATGAAGAGTTTTGTTGAAGTGTGTCGCAACTTCACAAGTGTTCTTATTAGTATTCATGGCCGATTTATGATTCCGAAAACGCACTTTGAATTCATTGCTAGTCGAACCTACATATTGCACACTACATTTTGTGCAGGTGACCAAATAGATAACATTTTTGGATTTGCAATGAAGATGTTGTGTAATTTGGTAGGATCTTTTAGAACTAGCGCTAGTAAAGTGGTCAGATTCAACTAAAAAGTTACGGCAAAGATCGCATTTACCTTTGCATTTAAAACAGCCATGTTTATCAGAGTCATTGTCCTCCATTCTACGTGGGCGTGCAAGAATTTCCTTTATGTTTTTAGATCTTCTGTAAGATGGAATAATTGATCCTCGAGGGAAAATTTTAGAAAGGGAAGGAGAATCATAAATAAGATGTTTATGAGAATTGAGAATTTTTCCAATGCTAGGTAAAATAGGGTTGTAATCTAAAACCAATGGAAAAATTTTTTTGGATTCTCTATTGGCAGGGGCAAGAAGGTCCTCCCTGGGAATAGATTTAACTTTCTCGAATTGTTGTTTCACCTGGATAGGATTATAGCCTCTATTAATTAAATAACTCTCATATTCATTACTTCGTTTGTCAAAAGATTCAGGGGTGGAACAATTTCTTTTGACTCTGGTAGCAACACTTAATGGAATGGCCTTAGAACAGTGAGCTGGGTGGGCACTGCTACGCAACAAATAAATATGATTATCGGTAGGCTTGGAGTAGATATCCGTTTGGATAAATCCGTCAACAAGATTAAGTGTAAGATCTAAAACATTAAGAGATATCGGGGAATGAACAAGGGTAAACTTAATGGTGGGGTAAAGAGAATTGATAAACTCAGTGAACTCAATTAATTTAGAGTGCCCTTGTGTCCAAAGATCGAAAATGTCATCCCTATATCTCCACCACAGATTTGGTTTGATGGTCCCTGATCTAGCTTTTTTGTCAATTACCCCCATGGCTAAGTCGGCATAGCTGCATGCATTTTTGGGCCCCATGGCCGTTCCATGAATTTGGAGAAAATTTTCACCTTTGAATTGAGAATTATTGTGTTGTAGGCAGATCTTAACCGCTTCTACAATACAATCAGTGGATGGAAAATTATTTGTTCTGGAATTAAGGGCTTCTGTTATTGCGTTGATTCCCAAATGGTTATCAATATTGGGAAACATGGCAACAACATCCCAAGATACTAAAAGACTTTCCTTTGGGAAAGGACCCGTTTTGTTAAGATCTTGAATCTTTTGTAATAAATGGGTGGTGTCCTTGACGAAGGATGGTAAATCTTGGGCAAGAGGCTTGAGATAGAATTCAGTGAAAGCTGAAAGGTTTTCAATTGCCGTCCCACAGCAAGATGTAATAAGCCTAAGGGGATTCCCGTCCTTATGGGTCTTGATGGTGCCGAAGGCTTTTCCTGGCTTTGCGTTCTTGTTGGTAACCCATTGGGCAATTTCTTTACTGATTTGGCCTCTCTCAAGCCACTTTCTACCCCATTGTGAGATAACGTTAACAACCCCCGTGCTAGGATCTGAATCAAGTTTCTTATAGTGGAGCTGGTTTTCTAGTTGTTCTTTCATTTTGGCATCATAGACCTCCGTGTCAATCACAACAAATTTGGAACCCTTGTCTTGGATCTTGATAGTGAGCCCTTCGAAATCTCTCAGTGTGGACAATGCCTGCCTTTCTCCGGGAGAAAGATTATCTGGTATAGAGCGAATATTATTAGGATTGAACAGGTCTTTCTTAACCGAATCTATGTTCAATCCTAATAATATTCGCTAATTTTTCGCTAATAATTTTTTTATTCCAAGTATTTGTAATCTTTTTAATCTTACATACTGTACTGAAGAAGCCCGAATGGGCGAAACGTCTACAGTATTAAACCTCATGTGAGAAGTTCGCTGTTCCTCTTTCATTCCTACTAAATCCACCGAGTGTAAGCGTCGCGTATCCTTTGGGATCCTTCTCACTAGCGTCATCGTTGGCAAACCTTCTTTTCTACACAACTATATATATATATATATATATATTTTAAAGGTGTCCGTTCGCAGGCGTGGTTACCAGGGCACAGTAGCGCATTTGACAAATTGCTGAATTTCCGCCATTGCGTATTCGGTGATGCCTTTTTGAAAATAATGTAAATTTTGTGGAACCGATTTCACTCGTCCTGGAAGTACATCCCAGCAAGAAGATCTCCGAGATATACAAGAAAAAGCAGCAAGACATCGTAGTCGAGTAAGTTCGAATACCGTGAAAATCAACACAAGGAAAGCACGACTCAAAGCACAGCCAGAGATACGACGGTAGGGAGAATAACAACAGACATCCCAGCAAAGACAGCAACTGCTCGCCCCAAAAAAGGCAAACGAAACAGCAGGGAAAAGGACCAGGAATTCAACCAAGTTAATTTTGAAATTGAATGTGTTAATGATAGAAATACAGGACATGAGTGAACGATTACATAACGAAATATACTGGCGAACTAAATTTAGCAAAACGACTTCGAAGGGAAACCGAGGAGGAACGACTTAACGATCAGAGATGTCTCTGGAAAATAATTCTATCATTCTAAAAACGGAATCGGAAGACGAGCAACATATTGCAGGAGAATGTATGAAGGTATTTTTCGTAATAAAACGATAGCCTTTCCATTTTGAAGAAATTCCCAACACAGAGAGTTGCAGTTGTGATAGCAATCATTTATAACTATGTAATCTGATATCATTGCAACAGTGAAAATATTGTAAATCATCTTGATCTAGCAGTTATGTTAAGCATATTCAACAGAATAGATACCCAGTGTCACTAAGTACTGTATTCTCTGATTGAAAGGTTTCAGTAATAGTGCGTGGGGACAGACAAGTTTCATAGCCTTTTTACAATGGGTCAGTTTTACCTTACAGTTCTATGAGCCCTTGATAAAATTGCTATCTAGGACCCCTGCCCTTTTCCCACAAATGAAAAGTTAATTTAAGCCCTAATTTGCAAAATTATACATAACATATTAACTTTGTTACTTACTGCTGTTCATTTTTATGATATCAAATACCAATATTTAATAACAACCACAACATACAGTTCATCTTTTACACTGGAAAAACTATAAAGAAGAAACTAAAGTATGTAATGCCAAAACTTTTATGATCTTTCTCATATATTCATTGCAAGTGTGCTGTATATAGTAACAATTGTTTCAAGTTTCATAAATGCCCAATGCTTTCAATCATGATTTTACACACTAACTTTATGGACAAATGACTGCACTAGATTTTAAGCCTTAAAGAAGAAATGACATTCTTTAGAGCTGTTTTGATTACCACCACCTCTGATGGAAAGCCTATCAAGAAGATTTTTGTATTGCTTGTAGTAGTAGAGGAACAATACTTTTACCCAGATAAGGACATACATTCCATCCTATAACAATATACATTAAGAAAAACATAAAAACATGTAACAATAATAATAAAAGTATCAATACCAGTAATTAATAATAATAATAATAATACTGATAATAATATAATAATAGTGCTTCTCGTTACTATATGTCATTGGTTACAGTTCAATACCTCGAGCTGCTTTGACTTTTTTTATGAAATACCATACTATTAAATCTTTCTTCTGCAGTTGTTATAATTGAAATTTTCATATACTATTCTTTAGTTGGGTATGGATATTGTGGCTGTTTCTGTAACAGCACAATTAAACTTTCATGTGGTATATACTATTGACTGCTTGATGTTGATTTTGCATTAATTTTTTTATTGTTTTTATGATTACCTAAAAAAAGCACAGCCACATACTATACAGTAGGCACTCTCTATTACCAAACCTTTATTCAAAGTTTTTGTAGAATCCAATTATTGTACCCTCAATTTTTTTATGTAATGACATTGTATCTCTAACTTCTGTTGATATGGCATATCTTTTGAGGGAAGAGGAATTTTTCTATCTACCACTGGGAGTACCATTCCAACTGAAGAGAGTAAACAAATTGAAACGTGCACTATTCATAACGCTCTCAATTGTGGTTACCTAGGAATGAAATAATGACTGCAATAGACAATAAAATATCTAATCAGAAGACTCTTCTTACAATGAATCTCATGCAATGATAACAAATTATTGAGCATAAACAAAAAATAATTGGAGCATTGAACTCATCCTCGGTGTAAGAATATATTGCTTTTAAAAGTGATGTACAACAAAGCGGACAAAGCAGTAAAGACTAAGAAAATAAAACTAAAATAAAAAAACAGGTTTTTACGCTGTGGTAAACACAAGCACTAATATCAGTTCTTCAAGATTTCACTTGCAAAAGATTTACAATAATTTTCAATTTGTTTTAAGTGAATATTATTGTCATACTTCATAAACTCTGTATTCCGTGTAAGGATAACAGATAATGTTCCTTGTATTCCTTCTGGTGCAATCTCAGTGGCAGTGAAAGAGCTAAATGAAGTTAACTTTTTAAGCACTGTGTTGAGCGGTATACTGATCATGTCATTTGCACAGGGTGTCAATAATTGTGTACCAAACAAAGCATAACGAATATAGTAATGGGGATTAGGATAATAGCTAAAGGCATTGTGACTTCTTCAAAAACTAGCTTCGCGAGGTTTTGCGGGAGTCGTATTTCTAGTATAATAAGTAAATAGTTACATAAATTGGGGTTCTAATTCTCATGGGAAAAACCATCATGAGTTCTTAAAAACTAGCTTCGCGAGGTTTTGCGGGAGTCGTATTTCTAGTAGAATGCTTTTACAGTTTAAAGTGAAATGAAAGTACTAACGGGAGCCCCGCTTTTAGGCTTGGCTAAATCTATATATTATATGTATATATATATATATATATCTATATTTTAAAGGTGTCCGTTCGCAGGCCAGGTTACCTGGCAATAGTAGCGCACTTGAGAACTGCTGAATTTCCGCCATTGAGAATTCGGTGATGCCTTTTTGAAGGTAATGTAAATTTTGTGGAAACCGATTTCACTCGTCCTGGAAGTACATCCCAGCAAGATGATCTCCGAGATATTCAAGAAAGATTAGCCCGAGATCGTCGCCGAGTAAGTTCGAATACCGTGAAAATCAACACAAGGAAAGCACGACTCAAAGCAGGGATAGAGAAACGACAGAAGGGAGAATAACAACAGAAATCGCAGCAAAGACAACAACCGCTCGCTCCAGAAAAAGGCAAACGAAACAGCAGGGAAAAGGACCAGGAATTCAACCAAGTTAGTTTTGAATTTGAATGTCTTATTGATAGAAATACAGGACATGAGTGAACGATTTCTTAACGAAATACATTGGAGTACTAAATTTAGCAAAACGACTTAGAAGGGAAACCGAGTAGGAAAGACTTCAACGATTGAAGATGTCTCTGGAAAATAATTCTATTAGTCTAAAAACGGAATCGGAAGATGACCAACAGATTACAAAAGAATGTAAGTTGGTATTTGTCATAATAAAACGATAGCGTTCCCATTTTGAAGAAATTCCCAACACAGAGAGTTGCAGTTGTTAATATAGCAATCATTTATAACGATGTGATCTGATATCATTGCAATAGTGAAAATATTGTAAATTTTCTTGATCTAGCAGTTGTGTTTAGAATTTTCAACAGAATATATATACCCAGTGTCACTATAAAGTACTGGTTCTGTAATTTTATCAGTGATCAATGCCATCATTTGAAAATAAAGCAAATGTTATTACTTACTTCTGAGTAGTATTTCTCTTTGCTATATATATATATGTATGTATTCTCTGATTGAAAGGCTTCAATAATATTGCATAGAGACAACAAGTTTTTATAGCCTTTTCACAATGGGTAAGTTTTACCTTAGAGTTCAATGACCCCCCTGATAATATTGCTATCTACTGTAGAACCCTTGCCCATTTCCCACAAATGAAATGCTAATTCAAGCCTTAATTTGCAAAGTTAGACATAACATGTTAACCATGTTACTTTCTGCTGTTTACTTCATTTTTATGATGTCAAATATCAATCTTTAATAACAACCACAACATACAGTTAACCTTTTACATTGAAAAAACTTTATAAAGAAGAAATTAATTTTGTAATGCCAAAATGTTTATAATCTTTCTCATATATTCATTGCAAGTGTGCTGTATGTAGTAACAAGAGTTTCAAGTTTCCTAAATGCCCTAAAGTATACTTTCAATAATGATTTTCCACACAAACTTTATAGACAAATGACTGCTTTAGATTCTAAGCATTAAAGAAGAAATGGTATTGTTTGGAGCTGTTTTGATTACTACCACCTCTGATGGAAAGCCTATTAAGAAGATTTTGGTATTGCTTGTAATAGTAGAGTAACAATACCTTTACCAAGATTAGGACATGCATCCCACCCCATAACAATATATTATGTTTAACATAAAAAATATAACAATAATAATAATAATATCAATACCAGTAATAATAATAATAATAATAATAGTAATGATAATAATAATGATAATAATATAATGATAGTTTGTCTCGTTACTATATGTCATTGGTTACAAGTTCAATGCCATGACGTTTTCGATGAAATACCATCCTTATAATAAATCTTTCTTCTGCAGTTTTTATAATAGAAATTTTCATATATTCAAATAATATACTATTCTCTGGTTGGGTATGGATATTTTGCATGTTTCTGTAACAGCACAATTAAACTTTCATGTGGGATATACTTGTGACTGATTGATGTTGATTTCACATTATATTCTTACAGGAGTACATAGTGCAGCAATCTTTTTCAACATGTTAAGATTTCAATAACTCTTTCTTACATGTATTGTTTTTATGATATGACCTAAAAATAGCACAACCACATACTATACAGTTGGCACTCATTATTACCAAACCTTTGTTCAAAGTTTTTGTAGAATCCAACTGTTTTACCCCCATTTTTTATGTAATGACATTGTATCTCACACTTCTGTTGACATAGCATCTCTTGAGGGAAGAGGAATTTTTCTATCTACCACTAGGGGTACCATTGCAACTGAAGAGAGTACACAAATTGAAACATGCACTATTCATAATGCTCTCAATTGTGGTTACCTAGGAATGAAATAATGACTGCAGTAGACAATAAAATATCTAATCAGAAGATTCTTCTTACAATGAATCTCATGCAATTATTAGAAAAAAACCTAAACAAAAAATAATTGGAGCATTCAACTCATCCTCGGTGTAAGAACATATTGTGTTTAAAAGTGATGTACAACAAAGAAGAGAAAGCAGTAGAGACTAAGAAAATACAACTCAAAAAAAAAAACAGGTTTTTACACTGTGGTAAACACAAGCATTCATATCAACTCTTCAAGATTTCACCTTCAAAAGATTTACAATAATTTTCAATTTGTGTTAACTGAATATTATTGTGATACTTCATTGACTCTGTATTCCCTGTCAAGAAAACAAATAATTTTACTTCTATTCCCTCTCGTGCAATCTCAGCATGGCATTGAAAGAGCTAAATGAAGGTCAATTTTTAAGCCCTGTGCTGAGCGGTATACTGATCATGTAATTTGCACCAGGTGTCACTAATTGTGTACCAAACACAGCATAACAAATTAAATAATGGGGATTACGCTGATATAAAAAATAAAATATAAAATAAAATAAAATATAAAAGTATTGTGACTTATTCAAAAACTAGCTTCGCGAGGTTTTTGCGAGAGTCGTATTTCTAGTTAAGATATTAACCTTGTTACTTTCTGCTGTTTACTTCATTTTTATGATGTCAAATATCAATATTTAATAACAACGACAACATACAGTTAACGTTTTACGTTGGAAAAACTTTATAAATAATAAAATAAATTTTGTAATGCCAAAATGTTTATGATCTTTCTCACATATTCATTGCAAGTGTGCTGTATGTAGTAACAAGAGTTTCAAGTTTTTTAAACGCCCTATGCTTTCAATAATGATTTTCCACACAAACTTTATAGACAAATGACTGCACTAGATTCTAAGCCTTTAAGCAGAAATGGTATTGTTTGGAGCTGTTTTGATTACTACCATCTCCGATGGAAAGCCTATTAAGAAGATTTTTGTATTGCTTGTAGTAGTAGAGTAACAATACCTTTACAAAGGTTTGGACATGCATCCCACCCCATAAAAATATATTATGTTTAACGTAAAAAATATAACAATAGTAATAATAATAATATCAATACCAGTAATAATAATAGTAATGATAATAACAATGATAATAATATAATGATAGTGCTTCTCATTACTATATGTCATTGGTTACAGTTCAATACCTCTGGCTGCCGTGACTTTTTCGATGAAATGCCATCCTTATATTAAATCTTTCTTCTACAGTTTTTATAATAGAAATTTGCATATATTCAAAATAATATGATCTTCTCTTGTTGGGCATGGATATTTTGCCTGTTTCTGTAACAGCACACTTAAACTTTCATGTGGTATATACTTTTGACTGATTGATGTTGATTTCACATTATTTTTTTACAGGAGTACATAGTGCAGCAATCTTTTTCAACATGTTAAGATTTCAATAACTCTTTCTTACATGTATTGTTTTTATGATATGACCTAAAAATAGCACAACCACATACTATACAGTCGGCACTCACTATTACCAAACCTTCGTTCAAAGTTTTTGTAGAATCCAATTGTTTTACCCCCATTTTTTTTATGTACACTTCTCTTGATATGGCATCTCTTTTGAGGGAAGAGGAATTTTTCTATCTACCACTAGGGGTACCATTGCAACTGAAGAGAATAGACAAATTGAAACATGCACTATTCATAATGCTCTCAATTGTGGATACCTAGGAATGAAATAATGACTGCAGTAGACAATAAAATATCTAATCAGAAGATTCTTCTTACAATGAATCTCATGCAATTATAACCAAAAAACATAAACAAAAAATAATTGGAGCATTCAACTCATCCTCGGTGAAAGAACATATAGTGTTTAAAAGGGATGTACAACAAAGAAGACAAAGCAGTAGAGACTAAGAAAATAAAACTAAAAAAAACAACAGGTTTTTACACCATGGTAAACACAAGCATTCATATCAACTCTTCAAGATTTCACCTGCAAAAGATTTACAATCATTTTCAATTTGTGTTAAGTGAATATTATTGTGGTACTTCATCGACTCTGTATTCCCTGTCAAGAAAACAAATAATTTTACTTCTATTCCCTCTGGTGCAATCTCAGTGGCAGTGAAAGAGCTAAATGAAGGTCAGTTTTTAAGCACTGTGTTGACCGGTATACTGATCATGTAATTTGCACCAGGTGTCACTAATTATGTACCAAACACAGCATAACAAATAAAATAATGGGGACTACGCTGATATAAAAAATAAAATATAAAAGTATTGTGACTTCTTCAAAAACTAGCTTCGCGAGGTTTTTGCGAGAGTCGTATTTCTAGTTAAATAATTGTAAGCTTTCATCGGTAACCAGCGAAACAATGCGCGCATTTGTCATGCTGTGCGTGATTATCGCATTTTTGGGATTGACGTTAACATTCAAATGCTTCCCATTAGTTTAATAACTGTAGACGTCGGACGTTTAATTCGCTAGCACGTTAAATTCGTTAGCACGTCAACAGCGTTTTTTGTCTACTTTTAACAAAGAATGGAAGAAAATTGTGCCAGTCAATTCACTTATAACAAGAAGACGCCTGAAGGCGTTCACGCGGGATGTGTTGGTTTAAAATTGCCGACGCAGTATGTTTTTTTTGCTGATTGTGCGATCATGGATATCCCTGGTGCAATCCAACCTGACTTGTTCGTGATCCGGAGTTACAGCCAATAAAAATCACACAATTTTTTCGGGACGGGCTCGGGATACGGGAAAGTTAAAAAAACAAGGCAATTTTTGACTAACAAGACGACGAAAGGAATGCGCTACCGAATTTTATAAGCTGGCTGACTACGTCATCCCGCGTAAAAACAGAACAAGCGGCATGGGCATAAACATATTAAGCTTCTCCAGGAGCTTCTCATTTTCAGTTTTTTTTTTAATGTCGGTTTCGCAAAGGGAAGACATAAAGAAAGGCGAAACAAACAGACAGAAAAACGGGCAGCGATTGGCTGCCAGCCGTGACCTCAAGCAATATAATATGGGTTCCTCATTGTTTTTCCCTGCTGAAAGCTTCACCTTAGGTGCAAAAATACGGGGGTGTTTGTTTAAATAGACCCCGAATTTCATATATTATTCCCAATAAACAGCAATGGGTTTTTGAGCTCATACTTTGGTAAAAAAAAAAAAATGCCAAGTAAAATCTCGTTTGAGTTTTGTAAACTGTATCCCAGCAAAAAAAAGGAAATACCCTTTCGTCATGAATAGTAATGGCTGTGCTGTAATTCAAACATAGATTTGGAATCAAGTTTTAACTTCGGTGCTTGGTTCCTTTATCGCTGTAATCACTATAGCAGCTAAACGCGTTAATACTTTTAGTGGTGTATAATCACTATAGCAGCTAAACGCGTTAATACTTTTGGTGGTGTATAATCACTATAGCAGCTAAACGCGTTAATACTTTTAGTGGTGTACAAAACAGCATCCCTTCATTCAGGGACTTACTTTGCCGTTTTTTTGGCCGTCGGCGACTTCTTCGTCGGTGTCGTAACTTTGCCTCTTTGGATCGGGCGGTCTTTGATGAAAATCACGAAGGAAAATAATCCGTTAAGCGTTGGCTTCGACTGTGCTTACACGCTCTCTGTCGCCATCTCTACGTATAGCTTTTGCGCTGTGAGGCTAGAGAGATACGTTGGCATCGTTTTCCCCGGTTACGTTACAACGCCATCGTAGCCGTGCAACGCTTAAAAAACGTGATAACATTAATTTGGATTGTCTCCTTCCCCATCGCGTGCCTACGACTGGTTATCAACGAGGAGAAATTTTGGATTTCCTATTCTGCTATATATGGCATTTTTTGTGCCTGATACAGTGATTTCGTATTGTTATTATTGTACTTTAAAAGAAGCATCACGGCAGCCACAAAGCATTGCCGACAGAAACGATCCCTACTCTATTGCTTACAAACACAGCAAAAAAACCTGCTATAAATGTGGCGATTGTGTTGGGCGTATTTTACATATCAACTTTATTACCAGCCATTGCTTTCATTATTTCCAAAATTGTCAACGGTAAAAGAAGGTCGTGTCAAAAGATCAAAATAGATGAGGCTTGGTGAACATGGGCATTGTTTTTTGCCTTCTCGAATGCCGCTTTAAACCCATGGAGATAAGCAGTGAGAAAAAGAGAATACCGTGTTGCATTAAAAATTTCGTTAAGTGTTGAGTGTTCCCCCTCCAGCTGGCTCAATAGGTTAGTATATTGACACAAGTAAACTGAAGAAACAATTTGCACTAGCCTGAGAATGCGAAACATAATAACTGAACAACTTCAATGCTCAAAACAGAACGAAAAGACGTAAACCAAAAATGTTGTGACTGAAAAATAGCATTCAGCGGTTGATACGTATTGTCAGGTAAAATGCGTTTTTGTAAATGATTCTTGTTAATTTTACATTTACAAAGTTGTGATCATATTGTAGCCTGAGAAGACTGAACCATCCGTGAACGGTTTTTGAAGAGTTCTGTTGTTCAAGGCGATTTAATTTTCCTTTGGTTTCAAGGCAATAAAAGAAACATCGTGTTATGAAGCATTAGCAGTTGAAATGGTTTGCAAATAGAGAGAAGCAAAATTTTGTATAGTAATTCAGCTGCTTAATAGTTGTTTATTTCGAGGGTGAAACTTAGCAGTTTTATAACGTAAACTAACACAAGATTAGGCCTCAAATTTAAGGAAATGCTTCTTAGTGGAAAAAATGCAGGTTTTAACAGTACGTAAAGTCAAGATCCCTCACTAGGTTAATATATACTACGAAATTCAAAGTCAAATTTGTTTCCATCCCCAGCAAAAATATCAAGACACTCAACAGCTTGCGAAACAAACTTTCATCATCTCCCCATGTCACATTCATTAAATTTGCTTGAAATTCAAACTTTTCTGTTGATAACCACCTCCCCACCCCAAAATACAATAATTTCTTTATTTATCACTGAGAGTTGTGGCCTACTGTCATGGAACAAGTTTGAAAATCACCTCTCAACGAGAAAAATAAATTATTTTTCCATGATTAAGAGTTTTGGCTTGGTTCGTGCTTGCTATATGTCCTTTGAAGTATTTTTCTCCTAAACAGAACAATTTTATCAGAATTAAGTCTTAGAATACGTGACCAAGTCTGTACAAGAAAAGAAAATTTACCATTTTTGTGTTAATGGTTTTTCCAGCTTGAGTAAATACTGTACGTAATCATTTTTAAAATATTATTTCAACCACCTTACAAGTTAAAATGGTAGATATGTTGCTTGTAGCAACGTGCAAGAGCTTCCCTTTAGCTAAAATCAAACGGAAAAAGGTACATTCTCGAGTTACTGTAGTTATCATGCACCAGCAACGTAAACAAACTTTACATAGGATTTGTTGGTTATTTTAAGCTTGACGTGGTAATAGGAAACGTGAATGACGTTTTTACTCGCCAAGAGTTACCCTTCATTGAGAATCACTAAGACACAAAAACATTGCCATTGCTTTTAATACCAATTAAACACGAGCATTCTGATTGGTTCCTTCCTGTTTGGCCATACGGATCTCCTCCATGGAAACTGTCATAAGTCGCGTACTTTATGTTTTCGAAACAGGCGAAAAAGCCTGGACGTTCCTAACCGAGGGAGACACTAAGACCCCGTGACACGGTAAGGTCACCAAGAGCATTTGGGCCAAGTTTTTAGTACACACAGTGGGGACAATATCCAGCCAATCTCTACAGAAAATTCCTTAGTCACCAGCGACAGGAGATAAATAATGCAAAGATGTGGTTTATCTTTTTGTTTTTTTTTCCACTGAAGAAAAGATAGCTAGCTTTCAACAGGAAGTTATGAAGAGACCAATCGTCTCGTTTGACTGTAATAACACAGGCAAAATTATTCACACGCCGGATCGCAATCAAAACTACTTAACACATATCGTCAGCACTAAGCGGGAAGAAAGTTCATGAAGCCTAGTCACAAATGTGTTTTTAGTTTTCAGTTCCCAAGTTCTTAATCCAACACCTACAGTAGCATTTCTTTTATCCATGATATATTTTACGATAAAAACCGCCATAGCGATAATGACACCTTGCCAATTCCCTCTCCACTGACGACAAAGAGAATCAATAGCTTTAATTTCGATGGTTGTAAGACCGTAATCGCAAAGCAAAAAGTTGCAAAGAGCTGTCTTGAAAGACTATTACACAACTAATATTATGGGCGACAAATTATTCCTTATTTTTGGCGCAAAACTTCAGTGTTAATTTATAATTCCACATGTGAAATTACAATGTTGCTATGGCAACTTCACCTACAGTAAACCTAAACGGCGTCCAAGTTTAATCAAAGTAGGACTATGGTGAACTCGTGGATATGTTTACAAAACAGAGAAAAAAGAAATAATTTAAAAATTAACGAGGTGTTTTTTCAGAGTTGTGATTGAATGAACTTGAAGATAATTTTAATAATCTATAATCACAACTTAAAAGTGACCAGGGAACTGAGTGCTTTTTGAAATAAACATACAGTGAGTACATGACGCCAATCATTTGACTACACTAGGCATCAGTTATAAGGCAGGTGGCAAGCATGCAGTTAAAAAATTTGATAACTTAACATAAGGGTACAGGATTAAATGGCACCGAAACCAAATGTATATTATACGTAGTTCTGGTATCCTGCTGCTCACTGTCTATGAGTTCGAAGTTTCTAACACATGTAACAGGGTCCTTCTGAATAAGGTCTGAATTTTGTTGCCATGACATTGTCAATTTTATCATCATTATAGTTTT
This sequence comes from Ricordea florida, assembly GCA_949710005.1. Lineage (NCBI taxonomy): Eukaryota > Metazoa > Cnidaria > Anthozoa > Corallimorpharia > Ricordeidae > Ricordea > Ricordea florida. The sequence goes on from OX453280.1 coordinate 20,179,841, forward strand.
TGTTGTCTACAAGTCTATTCAATGTATTCAACAGAAATATCCACCTTGATTCTGCAGCTGATAATGAACAAAACCATGTAGGATAGCCCAGCTGACGAATCATACCAAACAAGTCTTTCTTGCATTTTTGCAAAGTATGTTAGTGATGATCTTAAAATCCTTAAGACTCTCAATCCTTTATCAAGTTGAATTAGTTTATTTACATTACCATCTCATTTTAGGTTATCAGTGGTATATATATTCAGGGTTGCACTTAAAAAAAATCACACTTGCCATCATTAATACAGCAATAACTCTTTGTTTTTATCCTTATAACTTTTTGTTTTTACAATGTAAATATGATGAGTCACACAACAGTAAGCAAAACAGGTAAGCCTATTTTTCCAACATGTCTACTTCAACACAATCTAGTTCACTTCAAGGTAAATTCGGAAATCAATAGACAGAAAACTTTTCATTGTAACGGCTTGTGGTGTATTGTATATAATATAACGCTTAATACATTTTCCACATGACTTACTCTTTTCGAACCCTTTAATGACTTTCTTACATTGTAATCTTCATGGTTCTCCGCCATGGCATGCGCCTCCACATTAAATGGTAAGCGTTGACATGCTTCTTGACCGTCCCAATACTTCTCCAACTCCATTCCTGTTCGTACTAACACTTAAATCAGTAGAAACGTCCTCCATGCGATGTTTCTTATCCAGGTTGGCCACAGAAGTTCTTCGGTTTCACATCATGGATTCGTCAATTTATTCTGTTTTCAGTAGTAGTTTCGTTCAATAACGAGTACTCATTTCGCTCATATAAGTTCTCATTCAAGTGCTAATTTCGCTCTATGAGTTCTCATCAAAGCTTACTACATTAGCAAGAGATTTTCTCATTTTCAGATCACTTTCGAGCCAACTGAAATTCATATACTGCTTGTAATCTTGGGGGCGGTCGATGGCGGTCGATGTCGGAAAAGCGAATAGTTATCATCTGTTCACGTTTAGCGCCTGGCCGAGTAAAAGGCTCATGAAATTCAGTCTCCAAGTTAGTTATTGTCCTAACTGGAAACATTTAAACTCCTTTTGATTTTAGTAAGACCGCTAATAAGGCCCTGTTAGTGAGGTTCTTTATGTCGCGCGTCTGAGTTTCAAACCTTTTCAACGTCGCAATTTCGGAAGATCGAAGGTCGCTGTCGTAATTTCCCGTGAGCGGCTCGTCGTTCGTCGCCATTTCAGGTCCTTTATGTCGCCGTTTCAAGGCCATGTCGCTTTTCGAAATTTACCCCTAACAGGGCCTCGCTAATCGTCCTCTTAAGCTACAAAATCATTACAAACTCTGGCAACGGTACGATACACTTTCAGCGTGAACTTTCATCAACAGACTTCCGTGACTTCGGTCACGACAATTGTCGTCTTCATATCGGTGCCCCCGAGTTCTATCCGACTAATTACGAAGATGTCTACACTGGAGTGAGTGAGTGAGTGAGTGAGTGACAATTTGCATATCGGAGTCCCCACAAAAACTCGCAAATACGCTTCGCGTATCCACGAGTTAAAAATGTTCAATCAAAGTAGGACTATGGTGAACTCGTGGATATGTTTACAAAACAGAGAAAAAAGAAATAATTTAAAAATTAACGAGGTGTTTTTTCAGAAAAGTTTGATAACTTAACATAAGGGTACAGAATTAAATGGCACCGAAACCAAATGTAGTTCTGGTATCCTGCTGCTCACTGTCTGTGAGTTCGAAGTTTCTAACACATGTAACAGGGTCCTTCTGAATAAGGTCTGAATTTTGTTGCCATGACATTGTCAATTTTATCATCATTATAGTTTTTGTTGTCTACAAGTCTATTCAATGTATTCAACAGAAATATCCACCTTGATTCTGCAGCTGATAATGAACAAAACCATGTAGGATAGCCCAGCTGACGAATCATACCAAACAAGTCTTTCTTGCATTTTTGCAAAGTATGTTAGTGATGATCTTAAAATCCTTAAGACTCTCAATCCTTTATCAAGTTGAATTAGTTTATTTACATTACCATCTCATTTTAGGTTATCAGTGGTATATATATTCAGGGTTGCACTTAAAAAAAATCACACTTGCCATCATTAATACAGCAATAACTCTTTGTTTTTATCCTTATAACTTTTTGTTTTTACAATGTAAATATGATGAGTCACACAACAGTAAGCAAAACAGGTAAGCCTATTTTTCCAACATGTCTACTTCAACACAATCTAGTTCACTTCAAGGTAAATTCGGAAATCAATAGACAGAAAACTTTTCATTGTAACGGCTTGTGGTGTATTGTATATAATATAACGCTTAATACATTTTCCACATGACTTACTCTTTTCGAACCCTTTAATGACTTTCTTACATTGTAATCTTCATGGTTCTCCGCCATGGCATGCGCCTCCATATTTAATGGTAAGCGTTGACATACTTCTTGACCGTCCCAATACTTCTCCAACTCCATTCCTGTTCGTACAATAGTTGCAAAAGGCGGGTTCTGGGACAGCGACTTAAAGACAAACACACAAAAATCCTGCACGCGTGCTAATTCCAAAATCGATCCTATCGTCTTAAAGGAATGTTACTATACATTCAAGAACTCATCATGCCAAATCAAAATCAAACTGTCAAAGAGCTCCGCGCCATTGCCAAGGAACGCAAGATACCAAAGTATTACAAGATGCGTAGGAACGAGTTACTAGAGGCGCTGGGAATGCCTGAGGAGGTACCTAGTGCTAGTAGTGGAGGGAAATGTCAACATGGTATACGTAAGGTTCAGTGTAAGGATTGTATGGGATCACAAATATGCCCTCATCTAAGACAGAAAGCATTTTGCAAAGAGTGTGGTGGTAAGGGTATATGTACTCATGGTAAAGTAAAGTACTATTGCAAAGATTGTGGGGGTTCGCAAGTATGTTCTCATGGTAGAACTAGGTATAGATGCAAAGAGTGTTGGGGAAAGGGCATATGCGTTCATTACAAACGTAAGGTTCAGTGTAAGGATTGTATGGGATCAGAAATATGCCCTCATCTAAGACAGAGAGCATTTTGCAAAGAGTGTGGTGGTAAGGGTATATGTACTCATGGTAAAGTAAAGTACTATTGCAAAGATTGTGGGGGTTCCCAAATATGTTCTCATGGTAGAACTAGGTATAGATGTAAAGAGTGTGGGGGAAAGGGCATATGCGAACATTATAAACAAAAACAGCATTGTAAAGATTGCCGCAATCTTATTAAGTTATAATAATATAGTGTGCATCTTTGTAACGCGAACCACGTTACAAAAATTATATCGAGTCCATCAACGGAACAAAGCCCAAGCCAATCCACCAGCTACGATTGTCAATGCTATCATATTATTTTCATGTTGTGTGGTGTCAGGCTCTTTGATTTCAGGTTTAACATCCATCATTGGTGTTTTGACCTGTACAGCTTCAGTTCTGGCAGCTGCATGTGGTAGCTTAACTTTCGAAGAGCCCAAGTTATGGCTTATCCCTACAGTCTTGGTATCTAGGTTTACATTTGAGTTGACTCCAAACTTCATATCACCAGTGGCCTTCATTAGGTTGTTGTTGTACCCAACCACACTCTCCGTGTTTATGATCATATTACTGGGCATCAGCCAAACTCCAGGTGCAATTGCCAGATCCAATCTTAACTTTGCTTCCTGAGTTGCGAGTTGGTACCTTTGTACTGAGCTTGAGATATCGTTCTCGATCACACTACTTTCAAATAGAGCCAAGAACTCTTGTTGCGTTTCAATTGCCCCACCACCCGTGCCTACAATCGAGTTTCGAGTATTAACTTGCGATCCCAACACACAGTAAACGAAGGCCTCAGCAGATCGATTCAGTCTACCCAGTCCAGCCTCGGTGAGTCCATAACCACTCGTTGGAATGAACCAAGCATACTTGTACCCAGCAAAGTCATCATTACGAATGAATGAGGTGAGATCACCCTTTTCCTTCTTACCCCCATCATCAGAGAATTTACCACCTTCACCAGGCCATTGATCAGCTTCTTCATCATAATTTCTTACAATATGGACATTTTGGTATCCTCCACCCCTTCCATGGTATCCAGCGCCATAATCTATGAATATATCACCCAAACCCCCATTTCTTCCACCTTTCCATCTAAAATCAGAATCATTAGCGATCCCGAATTCAGCGCACAACCTTTTTAAGCAACCTTACTGTAAGGGTTGTTAGCTATGGTAAATGGTTGTTCATCAGGCAGAGGCACACTCAATTCATACAGTATTCGCCTTATGGTGAAGTATGTATGAAACTTTATGAAGCCCGCCACCACTTTGGGGTAGTTCAAACTTTCAAAGGGGCTTATACCACATCCAGAGGTTGCACACCATACTGCAAAATTAAGCTGTTGAGGCCAATAATTCATATCAGGTGCGTTCAACCACTTTCGGCCTTGGTTTCCAAACTTGAACGTGACAACTTGGGATGTAAATACGTTACGCATCTTAGCGGTGAACTTTTTGGTGTTGGACACGTATATATCCAATGAGGTCAGCATATTTGTGGTGTCACTGGTGAAGTCATCAAAGTCAATGGCTGGTATTGGGTACGAGCGATCGGTCATAGTCAAACTCTTTGGGAATGAACTCAATGCATTATCATTCAATCCTAAATCTAACCAGAGTAGTATTTTCAAACCGGGTTTGAGGTCTTCTGTCCATGTCTTACCAGTGGGGTCATCATAAGACATGATCGTCATCCCATTATGTTTCCACCTAATGTATCCTCCATAGATATCGCTCACAAATGTGAATTGACTCAAATCAGCCTTTGGATACCTATTCCTAAAGTCATTGAGTAAGCCCATCTTCTATCCAGTGTTTGGGTAGAAGGTTTGCAATATTTAAATCAATAGTAAATCTTATCGTACGTTATGGTTATGACCCTCCTTTTAGTTCTTTGAGAATCTCTTCTCGTACCCTCTGTCTCACTGCCACAGGATCGCTCTCCTTCACTGAATTTTTTTGAGCTTTGAGTCGGATTTGAGCCTTCAGTACTTCAAATTTCTTAAGCTCTTGGATTATCAAGGAGAACTCCTCGTCAGAGATCTTATTATCACGAAGCGCCTTGGACACCAAGTCCTCGATTGTGTTTATTTTGTATTTGACCAGCGTAACTGTACTTTGGTGCTTGACCGATTTCTTTGCCAGACTCTTGGAGATTTGTTCACACGCTATGGATGCGCAAACAAGTATTCCACTAGTAACTCCCAATGGTATAGCTACCACAATTCCCACACCACTCAGAGATGAACCCAATCCACCAGCCGCTAAAATGCAAGATAGTATACCACAGGTCGAGCTTGCGTTTATGAGCACACCTTTGGACCGGTTGTACTTTTTGAGTACCATCTCGTAATGCTTCAATTCAGCCTTCAGCTTATTCAAAATGTCGCAACATTGCTGTATTCTGAAAGTAGCGCCATCAGGAGGAGGCGCCGTCGGAGGCAAGTTGGGGTAGATTCCTTTGTACTCACCCATGTTTAGTTACGGATCTTACGTATTTTTAAAATGTTATCTGAATCTAAAACTGAAGGTGATTGGAGACCCCTTCAGATTCAATTTGTTCCATTCACTGTCGAGGATGCTCATATCGAAGTGATTTACGGGGATTTTAGATTTATGAACGGGAATGACTGGATAATCCTGTGATGGTATGTTGGCAAGGAGGTGTGAGGGTGAGATCTTAACTGGGTCTGTGAATTGAGCATTATTCATATACGATGAACGGTTATTCACTAGACTGCACATAAGTCTCAGGGGCTCTTTGATCCTGAAAGTTATGGGGTGAAGTTTATGAGATCTTATGATCTCAGGTACACCTAAAGCAATTTGTAACCCTCTCGTAAGTTTAACGTCGAATCTTTCGGAGATTTCGTCTCGAATCTTTCGTCTCGAATCGGAGATTGAGGAGAAATCATGGCGTCAAGACGTACTTTTCATGTGCTAGCGTAAAACGCCATAAACAGACGCCCTCCACGCAGTAAGAACCGATCCAAGTAAATCACTTCGAATTGTAAGCACTTCTTCTCTGACTAATTCGAATCAAATGCCCGACACCAGGAAGCACAAACGTGGAGAACGCGGCTCAACCGAAAAAAGCCCGAACACTTCGAAGAAACCAAACATGGCGGACGAGGACTTCGAAGAAGCCTGCAAGGGAACCACTGTAACCCTTGACGCAGATGAAGATGAGCCGAGCCTTCTGGAGATAAAGAAAATTCTTATCGGCATTCAAGCAACAATATTTTCCATCAGTCAGGAAAATAAAGCTTTAAAGAAGGAAATCGAAGAGCTGAAAGTAAGTGCTAATTTCAACGAGAGTGAGCTTAAAGACTTAAAAGACTCGATCCAGAAGGCAAAGGACGAAAACAAAGCTTTAAAAGATTCCCTAGCTTCCACAGATAAGCAGCTAAAGAACGCTAGAAAGGAGTTAGTAAAACAGAACGAGGAATCTGAAAGACTTAGCGAAGAACTTGACAATCTAGAGCAGTATACTCGCAAAAATTCATTAGAATTTGTTGGTATACCACAGGACGCTTACTCCAACACAGAAGAGGTGGTGATCAAAGTAGCAAACGCTCTCAACATCTCCATAAAACCTAAAGATATTGAGATATCTCACAAGCTCAACTACGGCAAGGTAATAATTGCAAAGTTTTGCAGTCACAAGGTCAAATCAGCGATTTACAGAGAGCGCACAAAGCTAAAACAAGTTAAAGTCTCCGACCTCTTTCCTAGTTATCCCTCCTCTGGGCAACAGCGAATTTTCATTAACGAGAACTTAACCGCATTTCGGCGTAGAGTGGTGGAAGAGGCAAACAAGCGACGGAGAGAGGGAACACTAATAAGCGTCTGGACTTTAGATGGTAAAATATTTGTCAAGACCTCTCCAAGTGGATCACCAACCCGGATTTTTTGCAAGGAAGACCTGGACAATATGTAGCAGATCAAGAACCCGTATCTTTTGAAACATTAAGGTAAAGTCAGGAAAGGGCGTCTAAACTTTAAGGATTAATCGACTACCCCCACAAACTGTTCATTTTTATTTTTTTGTTGCGTGTTTATTGTCATTCTCTTTTATACCATGTAAACATTATTTTAAATTCGGTTATCTTCACTGTTGTCGTTCTGAGTCAAATATTTTTTAACCGATTTGTCGTCTACACAGCTGCACAATGTATTTTTTTCTTTTCTTCCGTCCTCGCACAATATCTCACTTGTTATACTCTAAATTCCAGACCAAAAGCAATACATTTTTAGAAGCAGAGCGAAGCTAAATAGCCTGTATGCTAATCTGATATTTATGCAAACTAGCCGAATGAAAATTTTTCGATTCCTTGTAAAACAATGAATCTGAAAATAGCGTCACTTAATGTCAGGGGAATAGGGAACAACACTAAGAGAAGAGAGGTGTTTAATTGGCTCAGATCAAAAAACTTTTCAATATATATGCTGCAAGAGGCCCACTGTACTGAAAAAACAAAGGACATATGGACTAGCGAATGGGGTTACAAAACGCTCTTCAGTTGCTGCTCCAGCAATAAAGCGGGAGTCGGTATTCTTTTTAATAACAACTTCAACCTGAAGATTCTAAAGGCTTTTGTGGATCCGAATGGCCGTTTCGTAATATGTGATATCGAAACAAACAGTAAACTTCTAACTCTAGCTAATGTATATGCACCTAATGAGGACGACCCAGATTTCTTTCAGGCTGTTTTTAGTCACTTATCCAGCTTTCACTGTGAAGAAATTATAATCGGAGGTGATTTCAATTTAGTTCTTGACTTAGTTAAAGACAAGAAAGGTGGCCTTCCTAGAACACATAAGAACGCCCTGAAAGTAGTTCAAGATTTCTGTGAAAGCCTTGATTTGTCCGACGTATGGAGAATTCTCAATCCGGAAGCCAAGAGGTACACCTGGCGCCAACGGCTATCTGACATACACTGTAGATTGGACTTTTTTCTAGTAAGCCAAACTTCCATTTGCAATGTCACTCAGGCAGACATTATCCCAGGGTTCAAAACTGATCATTCCATGATTACTTTAAGTTTATCTTTACACTCAAACCCCAGAGGAAATGGCTTTTGGAAGCTGAATACTTCTTTACTATCAGAAACTTGCTACCTAGATAAAATCAAGGCGGCAATAGAAAATACTGTAAGCGAATATGAAAATGATGAGACGGTCAACCCTATGTTACTTTGGGAAATGGTAAAACTGAAAGTGAGAGAGAAATCAATTTCTTACGCGGCATCAAAAAAATCAGAAAGAAAGAAAAGAGAAGAGGATCTAGTAAAGTCAATCGCGATTTTAGAAAAACAACTTGACAACGGAAACAGTAGTGAACCTCCAAGCAAGAATGTTATAGAAAAACTTAACACCCTAAAGAGAGACCTCGAAAAAATAATAGAATATCGGACCAAAGGTGCAATCCTTCGTTCAAAGGCTCAATGGTATAACGAAGGGGAAAAGAATACCAAGTACTTTCTGAACCTTGAAAGTCGACATTTTAAACAAGGAACAATAAGTCAATTGAAAATTAACGACACTGAATTTGTCACTTCCGACGTAGCAATTTTATCGGAATGTGAATCTTTCTACAAGAGTCTTTATACTTCCAAGGAAGTTGACGGCACCCAGTCACTTTTCTTTCAACAAGTTAATGAAACTGTATTAGGGCTTGAGGAACAAAAGAGCTGTGAGGGTCCTTTGTCTGAAAAGGAATGTGCTGAAGCTGTAAAAAGCATGGATTCGGGCAAGACGCCTGGTTCAGACGGTCTCCCAGCCGAATTTTATAAAGTTTTTTGGAAAGATGTCTCCTCCCTCTTGATCTCCGCGCTTAATTGCGCTTTAGAATCTGGCTGCCTCTCTATAACACAAAGACGTGGTATCATTAAACTAATTCCCAAAAAAGACGCGGAACTCTATTTCGTTAGAAATTGGCGCCCAATAACTCTCCTGAATACCGATTATAAGATTGCTGCAAAAGCTATTGCAAATCGTATTAAATCAGTTCTCCCAAGACTTATTAACAAGGATCAGACAGGGTTTATGAAAGGTAGATTTATTGGAGAAAACATCCGGCTCATAGACAGTATCATTCGTTACGCCGCAGAAAATAATATTCCAGGCTTATTACTTTTTATCGATTTCGAAAAAGCTTTTGACTCACTAGAGTGGTCTTTCATCTACGAAAGCATGCGCTACTTTGGTTTTGGTCCATCGATCATTAAGTGGATAAAGACTCTTTACTGTAAAACGGAAAGCTGTGTTCTGAATAACGGCTGGTCTAGTAATTTCTTTCAGATTCAAAGAGGTGTTAGACAAGGTTGTCCTCTATCTCCTTATTTATTTATCCTTTCAGCGGAAGTACTGGCCAAAGCAATCAGAAACAATGTGAACATAAAAGGTATATGTGTTAACAACAATGAAATTAAAATTAGCCAATATGCCGATGATACCACACTGATTTTAGACGGGTCAGAACACGCTCTTCTCTCTGCCCTTAACCTGTTAGATGAATTTAGTAAAGTCTCCGGTCTGAAACTCAATGAGAAGAAAACGGAAGCCCTTTGGATCGGTTCTAGTATTGGAAACGATAAACTTTCTCTGCCAGGAATGGAATTAAAGTGGCCGGAGTCCAAAGTTAAAACATTAGGACTGTGGCTATCAGTTGAGCCTGAAATAGCTGCTCTGCTAAACTATGATGAAAAGGTGGAAAAGATAAGGAAAATCCTTAGCTGCTGGAAGTACCGTAGACTGACCTTGCTGGGAAGAATTGCTGTTTTGAAATCGTTAGCCGCGTCACAGTTAGTTTATTTGCTATCTCCTTTGCCATCGAATTATAATGCTTTAAATCAGATTAACAAGCTATTTTATCAGTTCCTTTGGAACGGAAAGGGAGACAAAATCAAACGTAAAATTATGATAAATGATTATTGTGATGGAGGCCTAAAGATGATTGATCTTATTTCTTTTAACAAAGCTCTAAAAACAACATGGATCAAGAAATACCTAGATACCACCAATAACGCAAAATGGAAATTTTTTTTTGATTTGGCTCTAAAACACTATGGTCGTGAAAATATTTTTGCTGGCAATCTCAATGTTGAAGACATCACAACGTCTATTAAAGCTACGGACGCATTTCTCAAAGAAATTTTGGAGGTCTGGGCGGAGATCAACTTCGAACAACAAATAAAATCCCAGGTGCAGTTTCAAGAACAAAGCCTATGGCACAACTCTCTAATTAGAATAGCAAACAAACCAGTATTCTTTAAGGACTGGTGTGCAAAAGGAATTATTAAAGTGAAACATTTACAAAAACCAGGGAGCGACAACTTTCTCTCTTTGAATGATTTTCAATTAAAATACAGCTTAAGTGCCTCTCCTCTTAAATATTACGGGTTAATATCGGCTGTAAAGACCCTCCGCAAAGAAGTGGATGGTCATGATAATAGTCAGGAGTACAAGCCTTTTTGCACTAAGCTTTTAGAGACTAAAAAAGTAAGTTCACTCGTATACAAAATTCTGACAAGAATCAAAGGCGAAGTTCCAAAAAACAGCCAAAGGAAATGGCTTCTAGATTGTAACTACTCAAGAAATGAAAACCTCGACTGGAGCTCAGCATATATTTTGACATCACGATGCACCAGGAGTACCAAACTGATCGAATTCCAGTTTAAATTTTTACACAGACGTCTCGCAACTAATGACTTTCTATATAAAATTGGGCTTAAGGAAAATGATAATTGTACCTTCTGTCAAGAAGGCCCAGAGTCATTAATGCATCTCTTCTGGACATGTCACGAGACATCTAACTTTTGGAAAAGAGTATCAGAATGGCTGCAAAGTATAAAACTAATGTCCAAAACCTCCACCCTATTAAACATTACAGCTTTTGGTCTGAAACCGGAAACGTCAAAATTTGCACTTCAAATTAACTATTGCCTTCTTTTAGCTCGACGTCATATCTGGCTAGCCAAATCTAAAGAAATGTCCCCTAACTTTGACCATTATCTATGCTTTCTGAAATCAAGGCTCGAGCTGGAGACAAAAAGCGGCGATATGAAAAAATGGGAACCTCTTGCAGAATATATATAATATTCTGTAGGTATTCTGTAATAAGTGAGAATAAGTGAATAAACTTGTGTAAATAGAGTACAATGTAGAGCAAGATTTGCATTATCAGTTGTGTAGGCAGTAGTTATGTGTAATCGTAGTGTTAGTAGTAATCGTAGTATAAGTAATGGTTGTATTGTAAGTAATGTCAGTAGTGGCGTAAGTGATATTAGTATTGTAAGTAATTACTGTCTTGTCATTTGACTTTGTATAAAAAAAAAAAAAAAAAAAAAAAAAAAAAAAAAAAAAGTTTAACGTCGAATCTTTTGTGGGAGTAAAGATAGTCACCAGTATTAGTCTCAATGATATGGAGCTTGTCCCTATCCGTATCGGTCATAAATATCTCGTTTATATTGCATAGCGAATATGTACCGGCTCGGAATGTTATTAGGGTTTGATTATCCTCCTTCTTGATTACGCTCTGGCTATCCTTGAAATTCACCAATCGTTTGGTTTGTATACTACAATCAAGGAGTTGTATCTCTCGAACATTGTCCAGGGGAGGATCCAAGTACACCCTGGTTTCAGACTCGTATATGGTAACGCTCAACATTTACATTCAACGACGCCTCTTCTTTAATTCCTCTACAAAGTACACTACAACAGCGAGGATCAATAGCCAAGCGTTCTTCCCTAGGAATGAAATGACCTCCCCAGCGGTCTTGAACAGGAAACTCACGATCGCCCCCACCATACCGGGCAATATCTCACCAAGTTTCTTACCGATGGTCTTCAGCCCGTCGCCCACACCTTTACCCAATTTGGATAGGCCTTTGGAAAGATTAGACACGATAACGCCAATGACCACACTAACAGCACTCACAATTGCAAATACTGTGAACCCATATTTCTTGAAGATCGCTTTCACCCGGTCTCGCAATGACATTCGCTTCTGGATTTGCTCATTCTCCCCCTCCAAGTTAGCTATCTCTTGCTCTTGTTCACCAATTTGTTCCTCGATAGTCTCTATTTGACTTACTTCTTCTGGGGTTTTCAATGCCTTATCTCGATGGAATCTTACCGTCTCTTTCAATTTACTAACGAACCCTTTTTTCTTAGTTATCTCACCATCGTTGGCTTCCACAATTTCTTCCGCGCTTGGACCTAGCTCTTTTGTAATTGTTTTGGGTAATCCTTTGTTCACATCACCATACGCATCGAATAATTGGTGCCATACATTTCTATCTGGATCTTTACCAGTAATTTTTACAATGATTCTACCCCATTCATCGTAATTGAAAAGAAACTTAGGTTTGGCATTTGGGAATTTACTTACAATCTTAGGCCAGATTGCATCTTTGTTTTCTTCCATAGACTCCATTTCTATATCTTCACGTGGTAATTGAATATACCCTGATTTACGTCTAGCACCCTTATTTGTGGATGTTTCTAAGACTTTGTCTGGTGTGGGCTGCCTACCAAGTGGCGGGGTATTTTCAAAATCATCAGGATCTTCTTGTTTGTTTTCTTCCCCCAACCCGAAAGGATCGCTTTCTTCAGGATCAGCAGTTGCCATATTTGATGTCGAATATGGGAACTTCTAAGTTAATTTGTCACACCCACTTGCTAGCTATATATCCCAGGGCTAACATCCCACCTGAGACATAGGCCATCTCACCCATTCTTTGGTCTCCATTCGGTCGGTAATAGTCAGAGAATTTAGGAGGATTTCCCATTTGATTGTACAATTTCAGCGCTTCATCCGTCTTCGATATGTTCTCAGAGGCTTGGTCAGCATCACTTTTCCTCTTATTCATAAAGTCAATATATGCCAAGCGCTTCTCTTGGTACGCAGCGTAATCTTTTTGGTACTTCTCCATTGCTTTGTCATGCCTTTCCCTTTCGAGTTGGAGATCAGCGGATGATGACCCACTTAGGGCCTTTGCTATATAATTCCCACCAATGAAGGCCGTTGCATTGAAGACTGCACCTCCAAGCATGATCGCTATACTCGCCATTTATGAATCTATTGTAGGATTTCTTAATACATTTAACTCAATAGTGAAGTGTTCCAACTTGGGAGTGTTCTTCAAATGATCGACTACAGCCATACCGAATCCTTTCTCGTCAAAGGATATTACGGACCCATTACTATCTTTAGTTATGAAGTCCCTCAAAATGGGCTCATCTCCCATATGATTATCCAACGCCACTTTGAATCTTGTATGATCAAATTTCACTGTACTCATTACTCAAAGCTCTGGCAACATCTTTTGATCTTCTAAATAAGTTTTGAGGTACATACTCGCGGACAAAACAATGACCCATTTGGCATAATTAGCGATACTGGACGATGGATCGCCAATGAACGATTCTTTTTCTCTCAAGACCTTCTTACCCACATAGCCCACAGCAGCGGAGAGTCCTATGAGAAATACAGAATCTGTAACAGTCTTTACAAGCTTATTTTCTGACATTTTGTGTAATTACATCAACTCATCATTTAAACTATTTTCTATGTTTGGGACGCTTTTGACCTCATTCATGTTCCTGACAGGAGGTGGTTCGAAGGTTGGAACAGGTATGCGTAAGTCGGCTATTTTGTCCTTGCATCCCGTGTATATGGAATAAGCAGTTATTCCTATTATAGACCCGATTACAAACACATTCTCGAAGGATAAACTGGGTATCCAGGCATTAACATCCATGGAAGATCCTTCATTATCCTCTTTCTGATTATTTACCAATTCATCCTGCTGCTGCTGCTCCTGCTCCTTTTCTTTCTGATTATTTATCAATGCATCCCGCTGCTCTTTTTCTTTCAATGCCTCCTTAGCCTTCTTGTGGTAGTCGGCCAGTTTCTTCCCAGCCTCCACTTTCTTAGGATCCTTCACTCTATCCTTGACAGCGGGTTCCCTTGTGATTTGCTCAACATTTTGCTCAGCCATGTTTGTATCCCTGTTATCACTAAGCTTTAACTCTCCTAATAGGATTTCTATTAGGAGATTTTTTGAACTAACATCTACCAAAACCAATGACGTTTGTTATACAACCAACATAATCCAATTCCGACCATCGCACCTTTCAAATATGAAGATACTTTACGAACGGACTCCTCAAGCTCTCTTGTTTCATCATCTTTATCTTTTTGTATTATTTTCCGACACTGTCTATCTATTTTGTTTTTACAGTATTCTTCAAAATATTCTTCACAATATTTATCCACAGTCGCTCTATCAATAACTTCAGTAACTCCTCTGTTAGCCATGTTTGTATCCCTGTTATCACTTACCTTTAACTCTCCTAATAGGGTGTCTATTAGGAGAAGTAAGTCTTAATTATTCAGTGTTCTATCACAATTTCATCTTCTTCTTCTTCTGATTCTGGTTCTGGTTCTGGTTCTTGTACCTTATTGGGAACATGCGAAAACGAGTATTGTTGTTGTAATCACTTGGAGTGAAATTCATCTCAGAAACACGAAGACGAGCTGAAGCGCCATAGCTGGACTGCCCGTGTGACCCCCAGAATATACCATCCCAATGGACAACAGGATGACCAAAACCGGTTACATAATTATCAGGCTGCCACATGTATTCAAGTGGGTGAAAAATTTTATCATCTGGGCCATATACAGAAGTTTTGGATTTTATGTCCTTACCCTTACCCCAGGTAATGAACTTTAGGTAGGCACGCTCTGGACTGGACTTATCCTTTGTCTTCTCACCTGTTAGTTGGTTTGTGATGTTTGGGTAATCGTATATGGGTTTTACAGCATAAGACCAATCATTTTCACTTTTGGAAGTTGTGTATGCATTGAAAGTGGCGGGTGGTACTAAACGCTCGGACCTGGGTTTTTTGCAAAACTTTTTGAGTGAATCCAATGTGATCCCCATTACGTTATTTAATGCTTCACGAGTCTTCATCTCTTCGGTTGTGGGGCTATCCATAGTCTCAATCGATGTCATTGGGTAGAAAATCTGGAAACCCTCCAATGTTTCAAGTCTGTGATTCTTTTTCTCGGTTCCAAATGGCCATACGCCAGATATGCCTGTAAAGAATTGCTTGGCCAATTCAATGAATATTGGGCGTTTCACACCGTTTGGACCTTCTACATAAACATCTGAAGTAACCCATTCATTTGGTACTTTACTTTTGCCTTCGGTGAAAGAGTTCTTCTTAGGTTCGGACACAACGATGGTGCTCCAGTCAAAATCAGAGTCAAGTGAAATGAAGATTGGTTCAGTCATTGTTCAACAAGTACCTTTCGGTTATGACATAGTACATACCTATCTTTAAGCCTCTTAGTAGGTCTTCTACTAAGAGGTTTACAATAGTGTTTCATATGGAAGTTGGGTCATTACGTCCATAATTGCTCGGCTTCTCTCTTTTGCTCGTTATCGAAGCACCAATCCCACACACGATCGGGGTGCCACGTCATAGGCATTAGTTCATCCCGCAGACGTTTGTAGAAGTTTGATTTATGGTAGTGCTTGTATGTATTCAACATTTTGATTGTAATGTGTGAAACTTCAGACTCCATATCTTTTGCAAACTCCTTTACCACAAAGCCATACATAGCAGTATCTTCCAAACCCTCTTCCCCATCCCAATCCCCATTGTCCATTGCTCTGAGTCTATCCTCGTGGTTAATAGATTCATCAAACCGTCTATCGTAGATGTCCTTGTAACTATAACGAAAAACGGGTTGAAGTGTATCCCTCAAATTATATCTCAATCTCGCTCTCAAAACTCTCACAGTACGCGCGATCAGCGTATCTACAGAGTCAGTCTCATCATCATAATGGTCTACAACGGATTGATATGGTTGTTTATATGGTTGTCGATCCGGGTCTAGCTTGAAATTAACTTCAAGTCTTGTGAAACTAGGGTTGATTAACTCGAAGGCATTAACAATCTCTGGCCTTACTCTCTCGAAGAACTTCTCAAAGTCAGAGTCATTCTCACCATATATCGTAAATATGTGAAACTCAAGTTCGTTTTGTTGCATCTTGTTGTTGTGCTTTTGCTTATGGTACAACCAATCTTGAAGACACTTTTCTTAGAATCCATTTTAGTCCTCAAATTGTGTTGGAGTATTGCTTAGGTCTTGCTCAAGTTGTGTTGGAGTAGTGCTTAGGTCCTGCTCAAGTTGTGTTGGAGTAGTGCTTAGGTCTTGCTCAAGTTGTGTTGGAGTAGTGCTTAGGTCCTGCTCAAGTTGTGTTGAGGCACTGTTGGATCCATGCTCTCTTAACTTGAAGTGCTTTGCAAATTGAATAAATGCCGAAAGTAATGCCGTGAGTCTTCCACCTTTGAGTACAAGTAATCCGGATATATTTGAGATCTCTTTCATTATCAATTGATCGTTTTTACAGTCTCTCACAAGAGCGTCTTGATCATCTATATTTCCGAAATTGCTCAAACCCCGATCTACAGCCTTAGCTATCAATTGAAAAGAAGAGTCCGCCAAGCCATCGGCAATCTTCTTGCCGGACACTACTTGGTACCTTTTGTAATACTTCTCCACATCCTTATCCGATAGTTTGGTTGTGTCAGAGAGGTCCATAACCACACCAGTGTATTCTTTCGTTGAACCAAGGCACGCCAAGATTGAAAGAGATTCCCTCTTTGGCTCCAAATCAATGATTGGTGTTGTTGCATCAACTGATGCTTCACCGTTCAATATATCTTCAGGGTTAGCCATGTTTATGCACCAGACGCTGGTATCTCTAAATATTTTTCAAAAGGGTGGCGCAGTGAAAAGCAAAGTCTGGCGTATTTTTCGTTTTCGAGTAACTTCTTGTACCGTTTGCGTTTATCAACATCCAAAGCACCACCATATTCCTCAAATAACATTTTCATCGCGGTTTCAGACGGGTTGTAAAACGATACCACACATGCGACATTCTCTCGGAATGGTTTCGAGATCGATGTGAGTTGTTGGGTGAGAACCGACACAGATATGCCAAGATGCCTCCCGGAAAACGCCAGATTGATGAATTTGTTTGACCGGTTCTTCAAGTCTTTCGAAACAGCGCAATCGTCCAGTATTATGAGTGTGTTCTCACCCGAGAATAAGGTTGAGCAAAGCGTTAGCAAATAGTCAATTTCGTCCTCATCACTAGAGTCTGGTGAGAGTACCCAAAATCTCTTGTCCCCCTTTGCAAAGCCTCTGTAAGTCTTGTTATGGCTATAAATGGGGCAAATCAAGACAATATAGTCGAACACGCCCCTAAAGTGTCCTCGAAGCTGGTCCACCAGGTATTGAGTCTTTCCACAATTCGTAGGTCCCGTAATGATACAGTTGAATGGGATTTTGTCCACTAACTCATTCATACTTGGATTATATCTAGTACGCTATCTCGTTTAAGTTTGATTTAATAATTTTCATGGCGGCGTCAGCAACCACGAGCATGTAGCAGGTAAGAACCCTACCTCCTCTCTTCTCCCTGTTAATCTCGAGTCTTATACCATCGCGAGTACTAGTTAGCTCCAAACCGTTTCCATGAACATGATTGTCCGGGTAACTCCTCAGATCGATCCACAAAGCAAACTTATTCGTATAGAAGTCAGCCTCCTTGATGGAATCATCGATACCAACTCGTTTAATTATAGCCTGCCATAAATCAGTTGGTATCATGCCTTTCGAATAAAGTTTGTTTGGTACTCCATCTTTGTCAATCTTAACCGATGTGATCTTTGGGTTTGCAAAACTCTCAGAGTCCCTAGCACCTGCTGCATAAGGAGCTGTGAAAATACATAGTATGCCAGTCATGGATTTCCTAGGCACGTTAATATGCTCATTAATCACACCATCAGTATTCTCAGAGATTGGAAACGTTTTGTGAAGAAGTATCTTCTCGTATAAGAAAGCCCTTCCAATCTGATACGAGGAAATAGCTTGACTGGCTAATCGGTCACTTGATATGCAATGATATTCCAGCTCCATATTTGTTAATTTGTAATCAGGTGGTGTTTCAACGTTTGAATAAACGACGACATCAGAAACCGGAGCTAGAGTTATTTCAAATTTGAGTGGATGTGGTAAGGCTTTTGGATAGAAGACTCCATGATCTTTCAGTATTGTGTGGTCTAATGGTATTTCGTACCTGGTGTTATGGACCGCACCTATAGTATTTTCTGCTGCATTTGAGGTAACCTTGTCCCCGGCATTGGTTCTAATTTTCCTCACATTCTCGGATGATATGCCCTGTCTCAATCTGTTATTGCGATCGGTCTCTGACAAAAACAAATCGTGATAAGTCTTGAATAAATCAAACCTATTAAGGTCCTCTATGATTTCACCTCCGAATAGAACCTTGAATCATGAAACGAGGTTTCTTCCCAAGTTGTTAACAAGTGTGTTGTTCTTGTGGCCTGTTACACTCATATCGAAAGTGATGTACACGCTGCCAGGCACAATCACCAGGTTGTCGGTCAGTTTTGGTATTTCAATGTATAATGTCTCACCAGGATTGGCTGATGAGAGATTTAGCGTGATCCGATTTAATGAGGCCTCGGCCCTCAAACCTTTACGCATCCTGGGAACACGATTAGGATCAAGAATGTCTGATATTTCAGCCATTTAAATGCAGTTAATCTTGTTGTAAATGTCTAATGACGATGTTTTAAGTCGATTATACTACTCTTCTGATGGATACTGGAAAGGATACTCGGCCATACCAAAGTTGGCGAGTGCAGCCAAAGTAACTGAAAGTGTTGCTAGAGATTGGTTGGAGAAGCAAGCATTGTGGCAAATATATCTTCCTCCACCGAGATATGTACCCAGACAACATTGGGTCGTTGGTAAGCCAAATCAAATTCATCAGGCGGACTTGTTGTTTCTTCCTCACGATACAGTGAGAAGAAAAACATACCGCTATGCGCTGGTTGTGATTGATATTGCTTCTAGGTACAAGGATGCTGAGGCACTGACCTCGAAAGATAGTGGTGAAGTGGCCACGGCGTTTGAGAGAATTTATGCTCGGAAGCTAAAGTGGCCAAAGACATTAATGGTGGATCCCGGTAAAGAATTCATGGGCAATGTCAGTCACTTGATGAATAAGCATCAAGTAGACATACAGCGAAGTAAAGCTGGTAATCATCGAGCGCAGGCTTTTGTAGAGAGGGCTAATAGAACGATTGGTGAGAAATTATTTAGTCATCAATATGCACAAGAGATGGTGAGTGATGTTAGGTCCAGGGTTTGGGTGAAAAGGCTGCCCGCTATTATGAAGACTTTGAATTCTGAACCCACGCGTATCACAGGTAAAGAACCCGATGAAGCGTTGGAATTGAAAGAGATTGATATTAAGCCTATGGAGTACAAGAGAGCTGTAGGCTTGAATGAGAAGAGGTTACCCCCGGGAGTTGAGGTTAGGTATTTGTATTCGCCCGGCGAAGGTGAAGGGGGTGACAAACGAAGAGCCACTGATCCTATATGGAGCCTTGAGGTTTATGATATAGCGAGAACTGTAATTTCACCAGATCAGCCAGTGGTGTATTATTTGGATGGAGTATCAAAGCGAGGATTTGTACGTGAGGAACTTCAAGTTGTTCCTGATGATACTGAATTACCACCTGGTAGAGTACTTAAGTGACAATGAGATGTTCACCATTTCACGAACTGTCTTCATCAATGAAATCTCCGAAATTTTAACTTTACTTGCAAAGACACTCTTTGTCATACCTATTTGATTTTTATACTCCTGGTTCATACATAAGTAAAAGAAGACAATACTCGCTGCAATTATGCTGCTAGTACTGCGCTCAAGAATCTGTGATGTTGCTTCAAAGTACTTGACAATGGACAAAATACGTCTGTGATGAGATTCATCAACCCCAGTAACTCTCATTAACCAGGGAATAAGTTTCTCTGGTGTGACGTGATTGGTTCTCACCTCTGGGAATGCTTCCAAGTACATTTGTAAACCATATGACATGGCTCTTTGCTTGAGTCCAAACAAATTTCTAATGTAATCTAACGTACGATATTCACCAAATTCTTGGTATGTATAAAACAAGCATGAAGCCACCAAAGACGTACGAATCTGACCGCGATTGTTACACTTAAACTTTAGAATATCTTGATACTTGGCTTCTATGATATCGATCATCATAGAAGACACATTCAAGTTATGTCTCTCGAATACATTACGAACTCCCTTTAGTCTTGATCTGCGAAGATCACACCTACTAGCTGAAAAGTCATACATCCATTCTCGTTGAGAGTAGTCCATCGATTCTAGTTCAGTCTTACAGAGGCTACAAAGAACAATCCCTGAGTTATCCCTATACACACTTTCATGCTTACAAACCTGTTCGTCTTCCTCATCAGCTTTCTTGAACATAGACTGAAAATGATCGGCAAGGCTGTGATAAGTTTCCTCTGAATCGTAATCCATACCGACTTTGTCTAGTTGGATATATGTATAAATAAATCCTTAAGTTTTTACCGAAATTAGAGTCCTAAAGTGACCATATGCATATGTGTGTATCCCATCCTCCCTTACCACCCTTTTGTCGTCTTCGCATGATAGTGCCACCTTGTTCACAGTCTCTGTGTACACGTCGTGCAGATGACTCCTGATGATATTCATTGTCCTCCTCTGTGATTTTTGATTGAAGAGGCAATCCTTGTAGTCGTTGAAGCTTATGCTCTTTCTCACGACCGCTTTCTTCACACCCTTACACTTCTTTTCCTCCTTTCCCTCATCCATCATGTATGAATATAGTTTAGCCCTGAGACCTACGAATTCTATGATCTGTTGGCCACCTGCTTCATCCTTGAACATACCCCCGACTTTCTTGTTCACGCCCACCTCAATGCCGGATGGATGATCTTCAGGGTAGTTGCTGGTGTCGAACCGGTCTCTCACATCTAGGCTAATGTCTTTGTAGAAGTCGTCCGTCTCCACCTCGTATGCCAGTGAATCAGTGTCTGTAAATAACAACTTGGCCTTGCTACCATACTTGGGCTTGATGTAGTTATAGTGGAAGTCGTACATTATAGTCTTGCTTATCTCAAGGACTGAAAAGCCTAGGTAAATGGGTTTGTCCAACACCAACTTTGTCTTCTTCATTTGTACTGCAACTAGATTCTCACAAAAGATCGTGCTGTGGTGGTAATTCGGCTTCGATACCAACTTCTTGGCTTTTGACTCATCAGTGACCAAACGAACGTCCACCCTGTTCCTTACGTTCTCCATAGTTTTCCCAAAGACTGAGTTGTTCATCAACTTGAAGAAATCCTTCTCGAAGTCGTTTGTAGCTTTCGTCCTTAGTTCGGTATTCAAGTCGATATAGGGCTTCAGCCACGCGGACTCTTTGAATGTGATGCCTCTATGTATCTTGTAGACTTTTAGCCCGAGACTTAAATATTGTCTCAGCGTCTCGTGGTGAATAATGTATTTTCGTTTGTGCCTTAGGTTTGGAATTAGCTTATCCACGCCATTCACCGTAACTCTCTCTGGTGCTAATGGATAGTCATTATGCAGTTTGTGAAGGTGCTTTGGATACATCATGTCAACCTCTAGTATACATGGCATATCTTTCCACTTCAATACAAGCTCTTCTTCAGTCAACCATCGAAAGTCATGTGTTGGTAAAGGTTTACTCATTGCATATCCGTACAAACCATTCGCATCCAGGTATGTGATGTACTTTGTTGGTAATGATGGGTCATAATCTTTCATGTATGGATTGTTGGCTTTACCATACCTAGTTGAGATCATGGAGATACCCCCTCGAATGCCATCCTCAACCATGAGTAGCATGTCAGGGTCCTTCAAAAGTTCCAAACTCACATTGGTCATTTTCAGGGCCGCATCCCACGCCAATCCAGGTGCAGTGTAGTACCAAGCTGGATCCAAGTCGTAGTTCTTCCTACAAACATCTCTGAAGTTCTCGAAGACATCAGCCAACAATAAGACATCCAGCTCAAGGTATAGATCGTGGTATTCCCTGAAGCTCTCAATCCCAAAGGCTTTCCACACGTTTTGAGCATGTTGGTAATCCTCGTCCGATATTTCAGCGTCGTAGAGCTTCGAGTAGAACTCATCCTTTGGTGGGAGATGAGTTTCACTGAGCTCATCAAACCCATCAAACCAATCGTACGGAAATACCCCCTTCCTAGTGAGTAACTGCAGGTCTGTGCCATCTTCCATCACCCTTTCAAACCAACTCGTTACATTCACCAGAGAAGATTGTGGTAGGTTGTCAACCAACCTTCTGAGGCCCGCTGCCATAAATCGAAAGCTATCAATGAACCTAATTCCCCGTTTAATGCTAGCCGTGTTCCCTTCCTTGTTCTTATAAGAGTCGACAACAATCTCCTTCGTGAACGAAATGTACTTTTCATCGTTGATTGGTATGCAATCTACCTTACCTTTCGATTCCCCTATATTCCTCACAAATAAATGACCATCGTATCCGGATAGGTTATGGAATATAACTGGTACAAATTTGGGCACCTTGTAATTCAAATTACACTCTCCATGCGCGGCGCCTCTATACTTTCCAGTAAGATGACAATGGTCTAATACCTTATCATGGCTAATCATCGATCCACAAATGTGACAGTGTGTGGCATTTTCATAGGCTATTTTCTCATCCTCACTAACATGAGGATTTTTGGGTAGCTTGAACCTATCATAAATTTGTTTGATATCTGACTCCAAACTCTCCATAAACATCTTGGGTACATCTTCGTCTGGTGATTCAGCTGTGTGACTTACAAGTTTAGGTTCGAATATAGCGCTATCAAAGCACTTGATCAGATAACAAAAACCTGATGGTTTATGCTTCTGGTATCTATTGGTAAAGCTTCTACCCTCATCTTGGTAACACGTGTCTATCTTTTCAGTGTAGCACTCAAAATCTGCATACACAACAAACGGGACCTCCATCTTTCTGTTGCGATTTTTGAAACCGAAGAACTGCGGGCTTCCATCTTCGTTGATAGGGACTTCCATCTTAACTGCTTCATGATTGTTGCAATACTCTAGATGCTTGTCCAGGGAGGATTGTGACTTGAATGGATTAAGACATCTATGGCAGAAGTATACTACGGATTTATGTTTGTTGACTTGTGAAGCTAATAATCTACTCAAACTTAATCCAACAGTAGTGGTTAGTTTTACTGTTGGATAATAAAAGCAAGTTTATCACTGTCGCCTCTCGCCGTTTACTAATTCTCAAAACGCTTACCTCAGACTCGTATCCATATAGGTTAATGGCGTAAGGGTTTTGCTTCTCAAACTTAGCAATGTCCCTTAGTGTAACAGGGAACTCCATTCCCGACCAATCAAACCTCTCAGAGTTTCCTCTCATCTCATCATTCAATCTTTCACCGTGATTCTCTTTGGGAAATACAGCAGATGTCACAGCCCATTTGAAACACTCATTGTCCTTCTCGTTCTTGACATTGATTATAGCCTTCTTCTCAGCCAAAACCTTTGGTAGAGGTATGTAAGAAGTCCCAGAGAGAGGCTCAAATGGATTAATGCTTATATCAAAGTACTCAACTCGATCAAATTGCCATCCAGACTTTTCACCTTCAAATCTCGCAACCTTTTCAAGTTGTAATTCCGTCATTGCATCGAATAACTCAGATAGATCAGTTGAATCCGTTACTATTTCATTGTTAGTATGAAAGTACCCCTCAGTCTCTTCAATCTTACCCGTAGCAAGATTCTCTTTTATGAATGTGCAAGTTAATACAAACTTCACCTTGATGGGTTTACTTCTAGTATAAAGTAACTCCACAACCTTTGGTTTTATTTTCTTGATGAAGTCTTGAGGACCGTACCCCCTTTTACCATCGATCCGATAGGTCTTGAAGAACCCTTTCAGTGCCTTTTCCCTTTCGTTAACTCTGAACGGCTCTAGTACAGCCCAGATACTTCTTACTTCCTCCTTCAACTTCCTGATTCTTTCGTTAGCGGGCTTTTTGATTCTCTTTCACATAATTCAAAATCCAATTCGCAAACTTGTTTATTTTCTTCTGTACTCTTTTGTTATAATCTGAAACAAGTGTTTTCCACCGACTAGGGACACTTGGAGGTACATATTTGGTAGGCCTAAGAATCGGAACGCTTATTTCTGGTACAGGCTCATCGAGAATATGCGATGAGTCCCCACTACTAGCACTAGGTACCTCCTCAAGCATGCCCAGCGCCTCTAGTAACTCGTTCCTACGCATCTTGTAATACTTTGGTATCTTGCGTTCCTTGGCAATGGCGCGGAGCTCTTTGACAGTTTGATTTTGATTTGGCATGATGAGTTCTTGAATGTGTAGTAACATTCCTTTAAGACGATAGGATCGATTTTGGAATTAGCACGCGTGCAGGATTTTTGTGTGTTTGTCTTTAAGTCGCTGTCCCAGAACCCGCCTTTTGCAACTACTCGTACTAACACTTAAATCAGTAGAAAAGTCCTCCATGCGATGTTTCTTATCCAGGTTGGCCACAGAAGTTCTTCGGTTTCACATCATGGATTCGTCAATTTATTCTGTTTTAGTAGTAGTTTCGTTCAATAACGAGTACTCATTTCGCTCATATAAGTTCTCATTCAAGTGCTAATTTCGCTCTATGAGTTCTCATCAAAGCTTACTACATTAGCAAGAGATTTTCTCATCTTCAGATCACTTTCGAGCCAACTGAAATTCATACACTGCTTGTAATCTTGGGGGCGGTCGATGGCGGTCGATGTCGGAAAAGCGAATAGTTATCATCTGTTCACGTTTAGCGCCTGGCCGAGTAAAAGGCTCATGAAATTGAGTCTCCAAGTTGGTTATTGTCCTAACTGGAAACATTTAAACTCCTTTTGATTTTAGTAAGACCGCTAATGAGGCCCTGTTAGTGAGGTTCTTTATGTCGCGCGTCTGAGTTTCAAACCTTTTCAACGTCGCAATTTCGGAAGATCGAAGGTCGCTGTCGTAATTTCCCGTGAGCGGCTCGTCGTTCGTCGCCATTTCAGGTCCTTTATGTCGCCGTTTCAAGGCCATGTCGCTTTTCGAAATTTACCCCTAACAGGGCCTCGCTAATCGTCCTCTTAAGCTACAAAATCATTACAAACTCTGGCAACGGTACGATACACTTTCAGCGTGAACTTTCATCAACAGACTTCCGTGACTTCGGTCACGACAATTGTCGTCTTCATATCGGTGCCCCCGAGTTCTATCCGACTAATTACGAAGATGTCTACACTGGAGTGAGTGAGTGAGTGACAATTTGCATATCGGAGTCCCCACAAAAACTCGCAAATACGCTTCGCGTATCCACGAGTTAAAAAGGAGTAGTTTGCACCCATAATAGGTAATCAAATGGTATACTCGTGAAATTATTAGAATTTGGACAAAACGCGCGTGGAATTATTCCCTAATTTCACTCGTCACCACTTGATTACTCATACACACATCACGCACATAAAAAGAAGAAGCGGCGTTTATCAGCATTGCCTCTTATTGGGGTTAAAATGTGTCATAAACACCCGGTATATATAACTCCTTTGTGTATTAACCAAACAATGCACGCAGGGTTCTTCTGTTGTACGCATTTGAGTCTGGGTAATTGTCGAGTCGAGAGTCGAGAGTTACATGTCGAGAGTCGAGACTGAAATGTCGAGAGTAATTTTTTAAGGAATTGTTTTGTTAGTCCGAGAAAGGAGCCATTGATCACCTTAACATCGGAACAATTTCAACAACTTCGCGTAATTGCATTTGTGCGGCTTTCTTTGCTGAAAACAAAAGATAATGACAGGCCTACACGGACTCCCCTCGTGAGTTGTGGTTAGCGATGCATCTTAGCCTTCAGTCCCTCTCCTGTATGATATAATCGGAGGCTTTGTATAGATGCTTTTCAGCAACGGCTAGTTTTGTATGACAACCCAGTTTTCCATTAAAATTTTCTTTAGGTCACGCACTGCTGGGTGATATGTCGTGACCAATGGTAAAACTCTCGTTTGAGTCTTTTTTCTTTGTTGGAGTGCCAACCTTCTGTCTTCGAAGCAGACTCCTGTTAGGGACCAAAGATATTCCGAAAGCCGCGCAAATGCATGCAATTACACGAAGTTGCGATTGTTCCGATGTCAAATTGATCAGTGGCTCCTTTCTCGGACTAACACGAAACAATTCCTTAAAAAATTACTCTCGACATTTCAGTCTCGACTCTCGACTCTCGACAATTACCCAGACTCTACGCATCTATGTGACAAACTGAGAGAGGTTTAAGGACCTTCAAGAACAGGATGACATGAGTGCAATGAAGTGACGCACAACTGCACGTCTATATTGTCGGTTTGTCACACAATTTCCGTAAACTTAGAATAACATCTCAATGGTCACCTTTGTTAAACATGGGTTGACAAAATATAACGTGACCTATATATAGATGAGGTATCGACTGCCTGGTTGATAACAAATGAAACACTAATCGTAGTCCATCTATCCATCAGCGTTTAACTCCGCCATGAATTGGTACTGGGTCATAGGCTGGATACCGACATGTCTCGCAATAGTTGGAAATGGACTAGTAATCTACCTTGTTACCTCACGACGACAACTTCGCACAATATCGAACTGGTTTGTCATGTCACTCGCGTTAGCTGATTTTGCCGTCGGCGCCTTTGTGTTTCCTTCTCACTTCATCTGTGAATTTGCCGAGTTTCAATGCCATATCAAGGTCCGAGATGACATAAACGTTCTCTTGATATTTTCATCGATTACCAATCTTTGCATCATGGCTTTCGATCGATACGTGGCCATAGTAAAGCCTCTTAAATACGCGCACATCATGACACAAAAACGTGCGGTTTCGTTGATAGCTTTCGCATGGATGACTCCATTGTTGGCGTTCTTCATTCCAGTTGTGTGTTCAAGTCTTGGCATATTTGACATGAACGTTAAAGTTAGCGTCATAGTTTGGGCATCCTTCTTTGAGTTCCTTCCCTGTCTTGTACTTCTTTTGATCACTGTTAAGATATCCAATACCGCTAGAAGACATTGTCGACAAACTACAAGGCTTAATACCCAGCTACGATACAACTACCCGACTTGCCGCCGTCAGCGAGTGGTGTCCTCAGCAAGGGTTATTGAGACGTTGGTCGCTCTTTTCTTAATCTGTTATGCACTGGAAGTGTTCAGCTCTTTATGCTTTTATACCAATCTGTGCAAGAGCACCGAAGAATTGTCAAAGGTGATTTATTTTCTTATCATTGCGAATTCTGCTGGAAATCCAATCGCCTACGCCTTATTTAAGAGGGACATTAGGAGAGAACTTCAGAGGTTCAACGTCAAACGAGAGGCAGTCCCAATTACCAAAATATAAGTTATCCAATATTAATACACCCATTCATTCCGTTGAATTAAGTTTCAAAATATTTATAAATGTGTTGGAAACGTGGGTAAAAGAACCGACTTGAAACGTGTTTTCATAATTTTACATCAAGGATAATATTTCAAGTATTTGCAAACGAAGCAAATCTTACATATGAGCAAATATATAAAGGAGTGCGAGATTTGTACAGGGGGGTCACTTTGTGTCACACCCAGTACACATGTCGACATCCTCGCCGTCAGGAGTCCATAACCATCACCATGACGCCGTGCTTTACTAAAAGCGACATTTTTCGAAAGAGCGGCGAGCGTGGAGAGGGGACAAGCCTGCAAATTAGCTGCGTAAATAAATTACTCTATTTGAGTCTCACAAAGGGGGAATCACCCCCCTCCCCCTCCCCCTCCCCCTCCCCCTCCCCCCCAGCTACATCCCTGTTGTACTTTACTTCACATTTTCTCATAAATTCCACAGGGACAAATATTTGTGTTTACACTCACTTTCAGAGTAGAGTGGTTAAAATAAGCAGCTCTAAATTAAATTTGTTCTATATTTGCTAAATTTGCAAATGCGAGCAACAATTTCTCATCCAGCGATTATGACTATTTGTCCTATGCATTATATTTGTATCACATATTGCGTATTTTTAATGATATCATGGTCCATTGTATAGAGGCTGATTGCTATCAATCTTTGATATTTGAATCAACCGCAGTTATATGTGATCTTCGGTCTTAAACGTCAAAAAGTCAAATGAACTTTTCGGTGTTTATAGTTGTTTTAAGCAATACATGTACTTTTGAGGACAGTAATGTTATTTGGTGCATCACACGTTTGGCTCATAAATAAAATTTGACCTTTGTGTGGTCGTTCTTTGTGATATCTTTATTTAGTTATTACACGCATGACAAAACACGTTATCCATCGCACTACAATAGAAGAGGTGCGGCGGCTAAGCACATATCATCCCTCTCATGTTTTCCGCGTCATTTTCAAATTTAACAGGAGATCGATTTTTTTTGGCCCATCTTCGGAAACAAGGCAGTAGTCGAATGGATGAATACAAACATGGCGGAAGCTGACGCTGGCACTGTAGAAGACTCCGACACAGGCTTTGGGTTTGATCACGCGTCACTCGCACGAATGCGAAAGCCTCAGGGGGCTCTCACAGGGGACGTTTGTGACGAAATCGTGCAGCTGCGCATGGCATGTAGCGCGATTGAGCTTGCTATCGTACACGGCGTCGACGCGACATGGCTTGAGCGTCCTGTTCCTGCCGTGCTCTGAGCAAAACATTGAGTTCGGCACAGGAGTTAGACCATGATGTTTCAACAGGCCTACTTAAGTCGTTTGCATTTGATTTTGATCTAACCTGTTCGGCTTTTCCTCTAACAACTTCTCAAAAGTCTTTCTAATAATCCCAGTGCAATGTTCCAACTGACTTACAGCAACAGAGATAATTCAGTTAAACCCTTTTGCTCCCAAAATCTGAGTAGTAATTCTCTTCAGTTGGGGCCATACCGTACCTTCTATGATCGCCGACCGGTTAGCTTAGTTGCTAGAGCACTGGACTATCGTGCGAGAGGTCCTTGGTTAGAAACTCGGCCAGACCATCACTTGTGGTCTTAAAATTACTGAGGAGAAAGTGCTGCCTTTGCAATGAAACCTGCAAATGGTTAGACGTTTTAGTCTTCTCAGGTAAGGACGATAAACCGTAGGCCTTATCTCACAACCCCAGTTGTTCGTAATAACTTCGTGGAATGTTAAAGAACCCACGCACTGGCGAAGAGTTGGGGACCTAGTACCCGGTGCTGTGATCTGCCTTGTATATGTAATTCCATTTGTCTTCCGTAATGATGATGTTATGGCGCATTTGTTTATATATATATAAAATTTGCGCCCTATAAATCATGAGTTATCATTATTTATTATACTTTAGTATCAATAATCAGGTGATTATACAAAACCGCGCGCTCTGATTGGTTCGCTATTTCGGATTATCAGCCGATAATCACCTCTACGAACAAAATGGCTGCTAATTTTTTCGTGTTGTACAATGCTTTTTTTTTCTTTTTTTGAAATAATCACCCGTGTATTTATACTAAAACAATTATTCGCCTCAGGCTCAGTGATCATCGGTTAATATTCACCGATAATCACTTCACCTTCGGCGAATAATTGTTAAATAATAAGGACAAAGTTGAGTTTTATCGATGGTATTGCTCTAAAATGAGAAATTATATTTTTATTCAGCTTTAAAATCCAACAAAGCGTCACGAGATTACTTGTTTTTACCAACATTAGTCATATTCTCATAGACTGGCATTTTACATGCAGTAATTAGAATAATGCATGGATAAATTGCACAAAGTGAGAGAGTTCAAAGTTTTAGTTATTCCGTTGCATAAAAGACAGTGACCTTTCAAAGGCTGTTTGGCCTTGTGGCAACCGGGCTCAGCTGTAAACTGACGAGTTTACTTCTCTCGTGAAATTTCTTTTTTCTTTCCATTAATAACAGATAGACGTTAAAAGCAGATGGGACATATGCCTAGCAATATACAAATCAATCCATTTTTCAGTCTCAAGTAGTTTTACTGGTTATATTGAGGCTAATCATCACGACGAGTCCAATAATTGCAAGCTGCCGTCAAGTGCAACCTACGTTTAAGTGTTCTAGCACTCTGTCAGTCAAAAGACATTGGCTAATCCGGATAAGAGGTACTTAAGCAATCGTTGAAGACACTGACCTAAAAGGTCCAGAGCCTAATATCCGATCTAATGTCACTTTTTTAGAGACCAAGAAATATGGACATTAAAACAGATGAAAAAAAAATGAGAAAGAGTACTTCTTTGTAGAAATGAAGGACCTATCTTTCTACACCGCTTACGGACGGATAAACTAAGTGGATGGGAGTTGGGAATATGGATGCGGAGTGGTGATTACTTCGATTAATTTGCATGTCGCGTTGGATTATAAATCCAAAAGCTTTTGTACTGTACTTGCACTTATCAAACCCTTTTAAGTCTGTCTGCCTCACTTCTTTCTATCACTGTGTGGTCGTCCAGCTGTTGAACAGAAAGATAAAGGATTCCACTGAACGTTTCTTTAAGAATTCTTGCTGTTGTGGCGGACTGCACATGGAAGGTCAGTAATTAAATATCACGAGTAAGAAATCGTAATTCATTTAGATTGTAAAAAAGCAACATAAAGCGTAGAGGTGAACGGCACAATTCTCGTCGAGAAAAAAGTTAAAAAATTAAAAACGCGACCATATTTGATTGATTAATTGATTGAAGTTGCTTTCCAACAAGTCTATCATTGCATGGGTTCGACCGAGGTGAAAAAGAAAAAAACCAGAACGGGGTAAAGTGGTTTGGCTTCTCTGGGAACCGTGTTTCTCGAAAGACCCTGCAACTTACCCGGGACCCTTTTCTCAAAACCCCCAATACCTTTACCATGGTTTTGAGCTTTATTTTTAATTAGATCGGAATCTTGACTGTGCTACTTAGTGTTTTTTGTAGGTGTTGGCATTCAAACCAGCCACACGTGCGACTCAACGTACAATTGTATTGCTGAACCTTGCCGAAAACCAACAAAATTATTTTGTAATTCCTGTTGTAATGAATTATTGCGACCATTAAATAGCTTTGCGGGCACGATAACTTAAAAGTTACCTATACTGATATTGAGAAACGGGTTTCAGGCTTTCAGGTAAGCTGTTTTGTGATCCCAATGTTTATAGCGGGACTGATTTTAATTTTTCCGGTTTTCAAAGTTATTATAAGTAATATAATTCTTAGTTTACTTGCACGATTGGCTGCTTTGTACGCCACGAAAAACATTCGATAGCTTCCGTCTTATTAAACTAAAGCCCGGGGCCCGTACGTACCAGGTCCGATAGATTTCCATAATCTTAATGCCTGCTTCAAGCAAAAACTGATACTGTACAAAATAATTTTTCTCTGACGGTGAAATTACTTGTAGTCTATATTAGTTTTATACAAGATTATATTATATTTACTAAAACAATTCTTAATTAACTTTCACGTTTGACTGCTTTGGACGCCATGAAAATTTTTTTATAGCATCTGTCTCATTAAACTAGATCTACGGCTCCGGGCCCGTAAATCACGGCTTTCGAGGAACCAGTTCCAGGTCCGATAGATTTACACGATCTCAATACCTGCTTTCAAGCTCAAACTGATACAAAAAATGTTTCTCTGATAGTGCGGAAGTTACTCGTAATCTATATTAGTATTATGTAAGATTATATTATATTTTGAAAAACTAGTCTTAATTAACTTGCACGATTGGCTGCTTTGTACGCCAAGAAAAACATTCGATAGCCTCTGTCTTAATGAACTAGAGCTCCTGGCATGGCCCGTAAATAAGTTCCAGGTCCGAGTTCCAGGTCCGATAGATTTCCATAATCTAAATGCCCGCTTTCAAGCAAAGACGGATAGAAAAAATGTTTCTCTGAGAGTGAACTTACTCGTAATCTATATACGTTCGTGTTACCCTAATATATTGGAACCGTCACGCCTAAATCAGTCGTCTCGCCACAGAATAAATTGTGTAGTCTTTCTAATATCCACACACACACACACACACACACACCAAAAAAAAAAACAGTTTATCAAGCAAGTTTATAATGTAACTTGTGCCACCGTAAGACAATTAAATGGCGAAGCTAACTTTTCAAGCGAATGCTATTCAATCTTAAGCTAATCCATTTATACTTAGTTCTCAGAATTTCTTGTGAGAACGCAATGAATTGTAATTTTATGGCAAGACTGTTGTGTCATCCATGCACGAAATCACAAATTTTGTCTCCACTGATGACTGAATCAAATTCCCTTAACCAGGGATCAGCGATTGTGAACTTTAAGTGGTTCAATAATTTTGTCACTTATTCTAAGCATTACAGCATTACGCTATAATGTTATAATGTTAAGCTACTACATACTAATTTTATACAGGCTTTGAACGTTGTATCGATGCGTCAGGTCAACCTCAGCTTGTAGGCCTATCATTGTGGTCTGTAACCATTCCGCTGGCTATTAAATTTTTAGTCGAATTTCACGGGTCTCGCAGTCTCGTTTTTTAGCTGTTATGTGCGTCTCGCAGTCTCGATTTTTACTACGAAAGAGTCTCACACTCTAAACACTTTGAAATCTCGATCTTGCAATGTAAAAAAGTCAAAATGTCTCGGGCTTGCTAAGAAAAACGCTAGTCTAGCCGTCTCGCAAAGTCTCGCATTTAGCATTCATCACCGCTATGCTTTAGCACTGTACTTATCAGGCAAAGTTCAAAACTTTTATTGACCTAAAGAGGTGGAAACTATAAAAGGCTTTCAAATTTTAAATCTAATTGCAAAACTAATTCCGCACTCAGTGCATTTAATTGGTAAGAGAATATTATCGTTTTAGTTCACACGTTTTATAGAGGATTAGAGGATATGACATGGCCGCAAAAAATAATGTGTCATAACTATAAGTGATCATGAATGAGCGAGTCTTTGGTATCAAACACAGTTGAGTGAATAAAAACGATATCAAGGACTAAACATCTAAAAAATGGCTTATTTCATATTCTTAGAAAGAGGATCAAGCCATAACTCTAAAGCCGTACATTTGGTTGATAAATGGCAAAGCGAGAATTCTTCCGCACAATGAGGCCTCTGGTCACGGCACCCACGGCAGCATAAGCAAAACGGGCAATATGATTCGTCTAACCGATTTCGAGATATCTTATCACTGCCCATGCATACTTTTAATCAGTACGGCTTAATCCGCATATTATATGTGATGTAAAGAATTATACATAGTTCACAGCCCATCATTCAAATCCAGCAGTAAGCAGCATGAACCTGATTTAACTGATGGCCTTCCTCCCACGTGTCTCCGGTTGCCCAGCGGTAGAGCGTCTAAACTAGCAATTGAAAGGTCGAAGGTTTGACGATGATTTTCGGGTTTTCTTTTTCCGAGTTTGCCTGCATGAGGAAATGCTGAAATTACATAGATCACAAATTTTCATCGCTCAAAATATGCTATCTTTATTAGAGTATTTCACAAGAATTATGCAAATATCAAAGGAGGCTATTTTCCTTGGTCCGCATCATTCTTTAGCATGCAGTTATTGCGCTAGATAGGCTCGAACTTCTACTGGGAATAATTTGCATAGCTTTCAAGCGAGGAGATTGCCCACATGGAGCCCTCGATGGTGCTACGTACCTTGCCTTAATCGTAATAACAGTTCAAGCGTTTAATTTTCTTCTTGTAATCTTAACCCAACAGCACTGTTTACGTCAAATGACAAAAGTGTCAAAACCATGCGACGCGATCATCTTTGAATATGCCATCAAGCAATTTTTTTCTGTGTGACGTATTCTAATTTT
This sequence comes from Ricordea florida, assembly GCA_949710005.1. Classification (NCBI taxonomy): domain Eukaryota; kingdom Metazoa; phylum Cnidaria; class Anthozoa; order Corallimorpharia; family Ricordeidae; genus Ricordea; species Ricordea florida. Next base: position 20,213,683 of record OX453280.1, read on the forward strand.
ATATTCTGGTAGCTCTGAGCTTACCAAGGGTTAAACAACCGGTGTACCGTTCAGTTGCCACCTTAACTGTCGCCTTAACTGTCGGTGATTACGTTGCAAAATTAATTAATAAACGTCAAGATTTATTTCGTTTGGAATATCCATCTTTCAGTTGCATTATCGAACGATGAATCTGCTTCTGTGATCTTCAATACTTTTAGAAATTCTCATCTAAGTGTTTATGTGAAACATGATAACATCACAAAATGATCCTGGTGTGAATAAAGCTTCCTAGCTTATGAAGATAAAATTAATTTATTCGATGATGACAAACTTGAGAAAATACTCAAATAAGGCTGACTTGTATGCTGAATCTGTTTCTTTTTTCTTTTTTTTTCATAGTCCTGCACAATTTTACTAAAAAATTTTACTTTTACCCTTTTTCTTTCATGATGCATTTTGATCGTGACAAAATTCGATGAATGGAAGAGCGAAATGCACACCTGCAATCTATGCACCTGCTGCTATTTTTGATTAAAAACTGTCAACTTCTTCCTGTTTTTATGTTCCTCTGCTTCAGTTTTACTAAAGAGATACGAACGGTGTAAATTTTTATGAGTAATCCTTGACATCTGTTTCTAACAGCAATTGCCTTTTAGCGCAACTGCGCATCAAGCTTCTCATTCCTGGTAAGACATAACTGTTGTTTTGTTTTCTCCTAATTGGTAGCTTCTGTTTTACGACACTTACTGTTTCTAGCTCGAAGATCCACCTTGCTTCTCCTTGAATTGCCTTTTCCATTGAAGAAGATTTCAAAAACCCGAAGATGACAATTATAATTCAGGTTTAAAGTCCTGAACTATCGAGATTATTACGTTGCTACAGGTGACCCCCAACAAATCCGAACGATGGCTATGCCTTATAGGTCTTCTTTTGAATAAAGTGTTACGTTTTTGCTCATGATCATTAAGCAAGAACGTTTGCTGGTTTAAAAACGGTTGGGCTGAAATGAATAAGTGCAGAAGCAATTCGTATGATTCGCCCGCTTGAGATACTCTCCTTTTACTAAGTGCCTAGGAAACGTCTATTGATTGTGCTCTACAGTTCTGCTCTGGTCGGACGCTAGAGAATGCATTGATGGGGTATTATAGACCTTGCTCTACCTTAAAGCCAAAATATTAGCTGGAAAGCCAAGGAATAAATCAGAGAATCCACTTTGAAAAACTAATATTCAATGATCTTCAACAGTCTCAATACATGACACCAAATAGGTTTCTATCGAATGGCAAGCCTTTTGTGTGGCTAACATGAAGTGTGTAGCCACATAATGGCATGATCGGATTTATTTATTTATTTATTTATTTGTCCACGAGAGTCGAGCGCCTGTCACGTGGTCTAGTCAGCCACACATGTACGCATTGCGGACCTATTTCTTGTTTGTTGATGCTTTGAGAGATAAGACTATTAAATTTTTGTGGTGTGTATTTACACTCTTGCTAACTAGTTATGTGAATTTGGATTGTTTTATGATGAAGGGGATGTTCGTCAAGTATTTTAAGTTAAAGCACGGGCCGATTTTATTCTGTTTGATCCATTTGTTTAGTTTCCTTAAATTGAGAGCCAGAAGTTAGACATTACTTCAGAATCGACAATTACATGAATTTACTTCTAACCCATAATTGTAATGTGTTTTGGTATATTTTGCATGCCCTTGACTGCCTTATCTAGACCTTTTAGTCAGCTATTAAACTGAACAACTGGCTTTAGTTATTATCTGGGTTGGCATTGTGGTTCTGTATTCATGCTGGCTCTTGATTGCCTCACCTCTCTTTTGTTTAGTTTTTTAGCCAGACGTAAGACGGAACCAACTTTGCTCCAATTTGTATCTGCATTGGCGATGTGGTTCTGGATTTTTGGCTGGCTCTTGACTGTCCTGTGTGTCATTGGCAATAGCTTTTTACTTTATCTCATAATCTCAAGGGGTCGACTCCACACTTCAGCCAATCTGTTCATCGCGTCACTGGCGGTTGCTGACCTGTGTGCTGGATTAACATTTTTCCCACCTATGTTTACCAATTTGAACTTCGATCACCCCGGGGTCCTTTTTAAAGTGACCTTTACTTTCATGTACTGCTCCACCGCAAACCTTTGCGTCATGACCGCCGACAGATATTTGGCCATAACTCGGCCAATGCAGTACAACAGGTTCATGACCAAAAAGATTGTGACATGCCTGCTGTGCTCAGCATGGCTAACTCCACTGCTGCTCTTCACATTGCCGGCCACGTTCACTTACCACGACAGGAAGACATACACGCTGGTGGTGGAGATATCCCGAGTGGTCATCTTCCAGATTATTCCCTGTGTGATCTTCGTCTACGTCACTGGATGCCTGCTGAACATTGCCCGTCAATTGGCCCGCCAGACGGCCGACCTGGTCTCTCAGCTTGGTTTCAATCACCCGTCGAAGGCAGTTAGCATCAGTCAGAGTCCCACTTTAGACAAACGAACCTCCGTGGCCATGATTGTTCTCGTCATTACAATCTTCAATGTTGCTCACATCGGCGCTAACTACAGATGCATCTGTTTTATCTCCCAGGCGTGTCCTTGGGAAGGCACAATTAAGGATTTGACTAATCTTTTGCTTATTATCAACATTGCTGTTAATCCGTTCGCTTATGCTTTTTTCAAAAGAGACATCAGAATAGAATTAAGGAAAATATTTAAACGGAAAACAGAACCATTGCAATTGCGCCCGCGAATAAATGAGAACAAAAGCAGTGACTCCCAAGCAGCGTAGTTTCCGAAAAATCAACAGCGAAGTTTCATAGAAGTTCAACGACAAATTCGTACAGTATTTCTTCTACTTCATACACCATGCCTGGGCGTTGTTGGTTTATTACTTAAGGGCAAACGGTCACTCTACGACTTTGTTCAATCCGTTTTAGCTTGAAACAATAATGAAAAAGTAATATTCGAAAACGTTGCGAGCAAGATTCGAACCTGAGTGGGTAAACTTCACTGGCTTTTAAGTTTAACGCCTTAACCACTCGGTCATCGCAGCACTTTATTGACGAGTTGCATATCTAAAAGGCACTCTTAAGACGAAGACAACTTGTGTTTCCTTAGAGGTACGAATATTAGCAGTATTGATACTGTAAGATAAGATTTTATCCCCTATGAACAGGCACTGATGATGTTTATTAGTCCGCGCTGTCGAGCCGATGTGAATAAGTAAATAAGAAATCCCAAAAGGGGGCCTTGTTTATTCCTGTATCCTTTTTTTTAACCAGTCAATCCTTTATCATTAACGCGCTTCTAAATCCCCTTTACGTGTGGGCCCTTGTAGGTCTCAAAGCACATGCTACACTAAGCTCCATTTACGCACGTTTTGGAGCTTCTCCAATATCTGTTTCTTTTAGAAAGGTTTTCCGTTTCTCTTTTGATAGTGGAATTTTACATTTTTGTTATTTCTTTCCCTTTTGCATAAGCGTGCCTGTTTATATCTTGTTCTTGAGTTCGGCTCGCTACGTAATTTAAGTTCTCCGTCTTTTTGACAAAAGAGTAACGCGCTGCGAGCAGGATTCGAACCTGCGCGGGGAAACCCCATTGGATTTCAAGTCCAACGCCTTAACCACTCGGCCATCGCAGCTCTCCTACTGGTAACCGATTTAATATCAATATCTTATAATGTGGATCTCTTGAATGAGATGTGAATTAAAACAGGCAATTTAAAATTTAAGCTGACTACAATTTTGCTTTTCGGGTCAAATGTATTTGATGGAACAAGCAACTTTGCTGAGTAATTTTAAAATCTATTTTGTCCCGGGATTTGATTTGTGATTCTCGTCTGTGTGTTCCACACACTTTTTACATGTCAGGTTATAATTATAGATAGATAGATTTTTATTTACCACTATATTATATATATTACAAATGTTTCAAATACTATTTACCTAACTAGTTACATATAGTGGAGAGGAGGCCCCAAGAAACCATAAGGCTCTTAGATGGGAGCCCCCTCAAAAAAATAAATAAAATAAAATAGCTAGGACAGACGGTACTTTAAAGACGGAAGTACATCCACTCTGCATATGAAATTTTCCAATTCTTTCCGTCTGCTTCTTTGTCTCTAATTGATATTAAGAGAAACTGAACTGTTATTGGTTTTCATTTCTAGAACTAAAGGTGGACAAAATCGGTAATTCGTGTATTTTGGCTTATGCGTAAAAATCCGGTTTTACATTCAAACTTCTTCGGATGTATTTCGAATTTTAAAACCATCGAGTTACAGCCTTTGACAACGGTTGCTATGTGTTAAAAAATTTTATTCTGAAGTAACAATGAGATGCAAGGAAAAGCTATTGATATACACCTTATTCAAAAATGGCGGCCAATTTATTATTCTTTGTTTGCATTTTAATTAGCCCTCTTTGCCTCGCCAGCATGTACAAAACACAAAAGAATTTTGAAGTTAAAATGATGCAAAGAGGGCTAATTAACATGCAAACAAAAAAATAATAAATTGGCAGCCATTTTGGAAAAAGGTGTATTCAGAGTGTCGTTGAAAACAATTCTTTCTAAAAAATATGAAGTGTAAATAGCAAGAAAATACGTGATAATGTCTACTAAAACTCGCAAACTAGACGATTTTAATCTTTATCACATGCAGGGCAAAATTACTGAACGCTGATTGGCTTAGACAGAGGGCATTTTTTCTTAATCACGAGGGCACTTTAGGTAATCAAGAGGGCATGATTACTTGCTGCTGATTGGTCATAAGTTGCTTGGCAACGAAGCGTTATTGCAGATGAATTCTTTTTTGCAACAATGGCTTGCCGTTTCGTAGAAGCCGACGGAACGTTAATTGAGGAACTAAAGCACGGTAGCGAGAACAAAAACGCTAAACGAAGTACTGTCTATTGGACCGGCGGTTTCAGACAATGGGCTGTAAGAAGGGGAAAAAAGGAGGAAATTGAGAGCTGCGAAGTGTCACAGCTGAACGAAGCGCTCGCCCAATTTTTCGCAGAGCTGAGGAAAGAAAACGGCAAAGAGTATGAATCAGACTCTTTGAAGGTCATGCAAGCATCTTTAGATCGCTATTTAAGAAGCAAAAATTATCCAAAATCTATCGTTAGAGATGCAGAGTTCCTGCCGTCACGAAAAGTCCTAGAAGGAAAGGCAAGAAAGCTTCGCGAACTTGGAATGGGCAAGCGGCCGAACAAAGCCCAGAGTCTTACGAAAGAGGAAGAGGAAATATTATGGGAGAACGGGCAGTTGGGAGACGAAACTCCCCGGTCACTTATAAACACAATCTGGTGGTTGCTTACGATGCACTTTGGACTACGCGGCCGACAAGAGCACCATGATATGAAAGTCGAAGACTTCAAATTTCAAAAGATGATGGCAGCTTTGAATTCGTCACTTTTGCCGAAGGCCTCACAAAGACAAGAGGTGACAGACTGCGAGTCAAATCACGGCTAGCTACCCCTAAGATGTTCGCAACCGGTGAGAAGAGATGTCATGTTGCTTTGTTGAAAAAGTACTTAGAAAAACGACCGGCAGAGCTGAATACTACAGGGCCATTGTACCTTGGTGTTATCGAAAACCCAAAAACCAGCGTGTGGTACAAGAAGACACCCATGGGGAAAAACACCATAAATAACATCATGAAAACAATGAAGGAAAACTCACCTCTGAAAGTTACCTGCCCAGACAAGAAGCCTACTAACCACAGCGCCAGAAAAACGGTTGTCAAGAAATTGAAGAGCTCCGGCATTCCGAAATGCGAGATAAAAACACTACTGGTCACAGTTCCGAGCAAGGTTTGGATGACTACGACTCCGGTGATGAAAACGAGCAATCAATGATGTCCAACATCATCGACGATCTCACAAATACTGCCACGACAAGACAAGTACTTCAACCACTGTCTTCACTGCAAACCCGGCCCGGCTCAGCTCCGAGTCAAATCTACAATTTCAGCCATTACAGTGTGACTCTCAACATCGCTGGAAATCATTCTTCCCAAGCAAGCCTCAACCAGAGCAAGCGAGGTTACAAAAGAGTTTTTCTCCCAGAATGTGACTCCAATTAAGGTGTAATGTTCACATAAATACATTTTAAGCCTTTTTGCTGTTCGTGGCAACGATTTACTGTTGATTGCAATATAACTGAATGAAGCCGTGTAACGTTGTTAACTGTATTTTGAGAATAAAATGTTCATCGAATCTATTGGTCAGTTACGTTTGTTTTGACATTTGTGGCGGCATTGAAAGGGCTTCATCGCCCGGACATTGTGCGAGAATGCAACTCCCACAAAAATTTTGCACTTTATGTGATAAACAAGTAATCGCAAGTGCCCTCGGGCAATTAAGGATTAATTTCACTCGTATTTTCAAAGTTTTTCCAAAATTGCCCTCGTCGCTTCGCGACTCGGGTAAAAACTTTGAAAATACTCGTGAAATTAATCCTTAATTGCTCGAGGGCCCATGCGATTACACATACTTATCAGAGAGCTTTTAAATTTTACTATACATTTGCTTTATTAAAGTGATTAATAAGTGTTTCATTAAGTCTCTGATAGATAGGCGTTTTCGACTGTGCTCGTAGAAATGACATTTTATGCTTTTAGTTGTCTAGCGGCCTGGTTACAAGGTTTTTCTCTCCTGCCAATGTAATGTCACGTGACCTCTAGGCTTCGCTTTGTTATGTTTTGTTTTTATGTACTTTAGTGCCTTCACCGAAGTAACTGCCGATTGTACGACCATAGAAGCCAATAAAGTGGGCCACAAATTAGAGTATCAGTTGTATTCGGTCGCTAAACTCGTTGTTTGCTCCTACAAGTAGTGCTCAGAATTTTTGAAAATTATGTTGAAATTCTGCCAGTTTCTCTAAAGTATGGTTCCCAGTACCATCAAAATTATTCTGCTTTATTCCAGTCAAAAGTAAAAATGACCCAGAGTAACTTAAATCAAATGCAGGAACAAAACTAGTGACGACAGGCTCCCCTTTAATAAATACCCAACAATTAGTGTCGTTTGATGCATTATACGTCATCTAGAAGTATCCCTCAGAATCAGCAAAATTGTTGTTCATATTTTCCTATGGTCTGTTTCAATAAATGTTCCTGGGAGACATTCGAGCACTGTCAGGTTACTGCCGAGCCGTGCGCAAGGGCTTGGGCAAAGAAACATCACACCGACCGGCCATGGACCGGACAGCTGGGGAACAAAAAAAAAAGAAGTCTGAAACTGAGGAATATATTTGAAAACTAAAATTCCCTGAGTTTTCATTTCGTAAAAGACGAAAAAGGCAGATTATGCCGGCTGTGCTAAATTTGGATAAAAGCTCAAAAATATGCTCGGGCCTCTATATTTTGCCAAAAATTATGCTAGCACAATCGATAAAAGTCTAGTCACACACTGTAGGTAACTTACTAACTGATTGTGGGGATAGTTTCTAAAGAAACTGGTGCTGCGTCGGTGGGAAATTGAAACACAAGAAATTTTTCTTATCTTTTGGGGACTTTAATAACTGCAATGTGACTTTCAATTTTATTAAATGCCAGTGACGTACTTAGGCTTCAAAGCTTCCCGATTCGTGCGAATTGTCTGTCCATTGACATCTACCAAGTATGAGCGATCAGACAACTTCCGAATACACGAACCTGCTTCCCAGCTTCTGCGTTGCTGTCCTGCGACTCTGACATCTTGGCCTACTTCTAGCTCTGGTAGCAACTTAGCTCTTCTTTCATAATAACTCTTAGCTTTCTCCTTTCTCAGCTTTAGCTTCTCTGTTACTCCTTCCTCTGCATTAGGATAGAGGAAAGTTGCCAAGGTAGACAGTAGGCTACGCGTTCGTCGAGACATTAGTCGCTGTACAGAACTGGAGTTAAGGCCTTGAGTGGGTGGGTTCCTCTGGTCTAACATGGCTAGCCAAGGGTTCTTTCCCTGGGGGGGGGGGGGTACTCTAGGAATTTCTGGGTGGGGATGTGCCGCTGGGACCCTGGAACCCTTAACCTACTCAAGTAAATTAAGGCATGGGCCTTACTAAAAAAAATGCATTTTTTACCATAAATTTGCGCTGTTTAAAGAGATTGCAATGGAATCAAATGAAATTTGGACAGATGAGTCTAATAACTGTTACACGTCTGGGGTTAAAATATCACGTGACCTTGTCACGTGACTAGGGATTGAGGGCTGTGAATAACGAGGAAAAAATAGGTGATTTTACTTGGGAAATGGGAACACTTTTTTCCCAATCTTTCAATCCCAATCAAACAAGTTGATTAAGTAAGTTATGCCACCGTAAGGTAAAAGGGAGGTGCTAACGTTTCGAGCTCCGACGAAGGGCTAACGCTCGAAACGTCAGCACCTCCCTTTTACCATACGGTGGCATAACTTACTTAATCAACTTGTTTGATTTACCCAATTTCTTGTGTTACTAAATGATTGATTTGTCTTCATTATGCGCATTCGCTTTGATGGCCAACTGGTTAAGGCGTTCGACGCTGACCAGAACAGAGAGATGAAGTTCCGATGCAGATTAGCCGGAGAATACTGGAATTAATGAGAAGAGCTACCCATACACAACGGTATTTTATTCAAAAAACAAAGAGTTGTCATTCCGAAAGCAATGCAAGCAGAAGTTACTGCAAGAGCTCACTCAAGTCACCAAGAAATTGAGTCAAGTACCCGAAGAGCGAAAGATGTTATTTTGTGGCCATCGATGAAGTCAGACATCCAGTGAGGAAGCAGTTATGAAGTGTGAAATCTGTGCTGAATGTCAAGCAAGCAACCCAAAGCAACCAATGCAATCACACCAGATACCAGATAGGCCTTGGAGCCGAGTGTCCTCAGATTTGTTTACGGTGAACTCCAGAAGCTGCATTATTCTGGTAGACAGCTAGTCAGACTTAACAGAGGTAGCAGAGCTGAAAGAAACCACCTCCAGTGATGTCATAGCCTTCCTAAAGGAACAACTCGGTCGACACGGAATTCCAGATGTATTGATGAATGACAATGGTCACAGCATGCCAGCAGAGAGTTTACAGAGTTTTCAAGAAGATGGGAATTCAAACACGTCACCTCTTCCCCAACTCATGCCAGAGCAAACGGAAGAGCGGAATCAGCAGTGAAAGTAACAAAAACGGATCTCAAGAGAGCATTCAAAGACGGAAAGGACCCCGGGGGGGTACTGCCATATATGGGCTATATAGGTATGTGCCGCTGTGAAGGGTATGGTTTTCAAGCAGTTTACTCTAGGATAGGGTATATAAATCAGAACATTTGGGTCTAGAATAAGGTATAATTTTTCAGGAAACTGATCAATTGGCTGAAGATTTTATCTAGACTAGGGAAACAGCTACTCTAGGATAGGGGGATTTGGGGAGTTTACTCTAGTATAGGGTAGCAAAATTTAGCTGAATTAGCTCTCTCTGTTTCGTGGGAAGATACTTTGCTACATGGGAACACTTTAGATCTACCACAGCCAGTTTCAAACGCCAAGAACTTGCCAAAGAAGTTATTTTCTTTATTTCTACGGTTGGAAATATGCAAAGTCGCAATAATTCAAATTCAATCGAGGGACTTTTGACCGCTTTCAATAATGTTGTATTTTACCTAGAAACTGCCCAAATAGAACAGACCGTTTTCATGGATTGCCAAGCGCAGGTTAACAGTTCAAGTATGCTACTTTT
>OX453280.1:20223561-20233561 GCA_949710005.1 Ricordea florida
GTATAGTATGTGGTCGTGCTATTTTTAGGTCATCTCATAAAATCAATACATGTAAGAAAGAGTTACTGAAATCTCAATATGTTGATAATTATTGCTGCACTACATAGTCCTGTAAAAAAATAATGTGAAATCAACATCAATCAGTCAAAACTGTATACCACATGAAAGTTTAATTGTGCTGTTACAGAAACAGGCAAAATATCCATAACCAAACAGAGAATAGTACATTATTTTGAATATATGAAAATTTCTATTATAAAAACTACAGAAGAAAGATTTAATATACGCATGGTATTTCATCGAAAAAGTCATGGCAGGCAAAGGTATTGAACTTGTAACCAATGACATATGGTAACGGGAAGCACTATCATTATATTATTATCATTATTATTATCATTACTGTTATTATTACTGGTATTGATTATCGATTTTATTATTCGGTGATGCCTTTTTGAAAGTAATGTAAATTTTGTGGAAACCGATTTCACTCGTCCTGGAAGTACATCCCAGCAAGGTGATCTCCGAGATATTCAAGAAATATTAGCGCGAGATCGTCGCCGAGTAAGTTGGAATACCGTGAAAATCAACACGAGGAAAGCACGACTCAAAGCAGGGATAGAGAAACGACAGCAGGGAGAATAACGACGTCGCAGCCAAGACAACAACTGCTCGCTCCAGAAAAAGGCAAACGAAACAGCAGGGAAAAGGACCAGGAATTCAGTCAAGTTAGTTTTGAATTTGAATGTGTTATTGATAGAAATAGAAGACATGAGTGAACGATTACATAACGAAATATATTGGCGTACTACATTTAGCAAAACGACTTAGAAGGGACACTGAGTAAGAACGACTTCAACGATTGGAGATGTCTCTGGAAAATAATTCTATTAGTCTAAAAACGGAATCGGAAGACGACCAACAGATTACAAGAGAATGTAAATAGGTATTTTCATAATAAAACGATAGTGTTTCCATTTTGAAGTAATCCAAACACAGAGAGTTGCAGTTGTTATAGCAATCAATTATAACGATGTGATCTGATATCATTGCAACAGTGAAAATATTGTAAATTTTCTTGATCTAGCGGTTATGTTAAACATTTTCAACAGAATATATACCCTGTGTCACTATAAAGTACTGGTTCTTCAATATTATCAGTGATCAATGCGATCATTTCAAAATAAAGCAAATGTGATTACTGAATTCTGAGTAGTATTTCCCTTTGCTATATATATATATGTATGTATTCTCTGATTGAAAGGTTTCGATAATATTGTGTAGAGACAACAAGTTTCATAGCCTTTTCACAATGGGTCAGTTTTACCATAGAGTTCAGTGACCCCCCCCCCCCCCCTGTTAATATTGCTATCTAAAACCCCTGCCCTTTTTCCACAAATGAAATGTTAATTCAGACATAACATATTAACTTTGTTACTTTCTGCAGTTAACTTTATTTTTATGATGTTAAGTATCAATATTTCATAACAACCACAAGATGCAATTAACCTTTTACATTGGAAAAACTTTATAAAGAAGAAAATAAATTTTGTAATGCCAAAATGTTTATGATCTTTCTCACATATTCATTGCAAGTGTGCTGTATGTAGTAATAAGTGTTTCAAGTTTCCTAAATGCCCTATGCTTTCAATAATGATTTTCCACACAAACTTTATACTCAAATGACTGCACTAGATTCTAAACCTTTAAGAAGAAATGGTATTGTTTGGAGCTGTTTTGATTACTACCACCTCTGATGAAAAGCCTATTAAGAAGATTTTTGTATTGCTTGTAGTAGTAGAGTAACAATACCTTTACCAAGATTACGACATGCATCCCACCCCATAAAAATATATTATGTTTAACATAAAAAATATAACAATAATAAAAATATCAATACCAGTAATAATAATAGTAATGATTCCTCGCGAAGCGAGGCCGAAGGCCGAGCGTAGCGAGGTTACTAATCGTGTCGCTTTCGGTCAGACCACGTGGCTCGCAAGCCCGAGTAAATCGAGCCGAGAGTTTTTATATATGTATATATATATATATCTATATTTTAAAGGTGTCCGTTCGCAGGCCAGGTTACCTGGCAATAGTAGCGTATTTGAGAACTCCTGAATTTCCGCCATTTCGAATGCGGTGATGCCTTTTTGAAAGAAATGTAAATTTTGTGGAAACGGATTTCACTCGTCCTGGAAGTGTATCCCAGCAAGATGATCTCCGAGATATTCAAGAAAGAGTAGCCCGAGATCGTCGCCGAGTAAGTTCGAACACCGTGAAAATCAACACAAGGAAAGCACGACTCAAAGCAGGGAAAGAGTACGACAGCAGGGCGAATAACAACAGACATCCGTCATCGCAGCAAAGACAAAAACTGCTCGCTCTAGAAAAAGGCAAACGAAACAGCAGGGAAAAGGACCAGGAATTCAACCAAGTTAGTTTTGAATTTGAATGTGTTATTGATAGAAATACAGAACAGGAGTGAACGATTACATAACGAAATATATTAGCGTACTAAATTTAGCAAAACGGCTTAGAAGGGAAACCGAGTAGAAACAACTACAACGATTGGAGATGTCTCTGGAAAATAATTATATTAGTCTAAAAACGGAATAGGAAGACGACCAACAGATTACAAGAGAATGTAAGTAGGTATTTTTCATAATAAAACGATAGCGTTTCCATTTTGAAGAAATTCCCAACACAGAGAGTTGCAGTTGTTATAACAATCATTTACAACGATGTGATCTGATATCATTGCAACAGTGAAAATATTGTAAATTTTCTTGATCTAGCAGCTATGTTTAGCATTTTCAACAGAATATATACCCAGTGTCACTATAAAGTACTGGTTCTGCAATATCATCAGTGATCAATGCGATCATTTGAAAATAAAGCAAATGTTATAACTTACTTCTGAGTAGTATTTCTCTTTGCTATATATATGTATGTATTCTCTGATTGAAAGGTTTCAATAATATTACGTATAGACAACAAGTTTCATAGCCTTTTCACAATGGGTCAGTTTTACCTTAGAGTTCAATGACCCCCCCCCCCCTGATAATATTGCAATCTAGAAACCTGGCCATTTCCCACAAATAAAATGTTAATTCAAGCCTTAATTAACATATTAACCTTGTTACTTTCTGTTGTTTACTTCAATATCAATATTTAATAACAACCACAACATACAGTTAACATTTTACATCGGAAAAACTATATAAAGAAGAAAATAAATTTTGTAATGCCAAAATGTTTATGATCTTTCTCATATATTCATTGCAAGTGTGCTGTATGTAGTAACAAGTGTTTCAAGTTTTCTAAATGCCCTATCCTTTCAATAATGATTTTCCACACAAACTTTATAGACAAATGACCGCACTAGATTTCAAGCCTTTAAGAAGAAATGGTATTGTTTGGAGCTGTTTTGATTACTACCACCTCTGATGGAAAGCCTATTAAGAAGATTTTTGTGTTGCCTGCAGTAATAGAGTAACAATACCTTTACAAAGGTTAGGGCATGCATCCCACCCCATAAAAATATATTATGTTAAACGTAAAAAATATAACAATAGTAATAATAATAATATCAATACCAGTAATAATAATAGTAATGATAATAATAATGATAATAATATAATGATAGTGCTTCTCATTACTATATGTCATTGGTTACAGTTCAATACCTCTGGCTGCCATGACTTTTTCGATGAAATGCCATCCTTATATTAAATCTTTCTTCTGCAGTTTTTATAATAGAAATTTGCATATATTCAAAATAATATAACCTTCTCTTGTTGGGTATGGATATTTTGCCTGTTTCTGTAACAGCACAATTAAACTTTCATGTGGTATATACTTTTAACTGATTGATGTCGATTTCACATTATTTTTTTACAGGAGTACGTAGTGCAGCAATCTTTTTGAACATATTAAGATTTCAATAACTCTTTATTTCATGTATTGTTTTTATGATATGACCTAAAAATAGAACAACCACATACTATACAGTCGGCACTCACTATTACCAAACCTTTATTCAAAGTTGTTGTAGAATCCAATTGTTTTATCCCCATTTTTTATGTAATGACATTGTATCTCACACTTCTGTTGATATGGCATCTCTTTTGAGGGAAGAGGAATTTTCTTATCTACCACTGAGAGTACCATTGCAACTGAAGAGAGTGCACAAATTGAAACATGCACTATTCATAATGCTGTCAATTGTGGTTACCTAGGAATGAAATAATGACTGCAGTAGACAATAAAATATCTAATCAGAAGATTCTTCTTACAATGAACCTCATCCAATTATAACCAAAAAACATAAACAAAAAATAATTGGAGCATTCAACTCATCCTCAGTGTAAGAACATATTGTGTTTAAAAGGGATGTACAACAAAGGAGACAAAGCAGTAGAGACTAAGAAAATAAAACTAAAAAAAACAGGTTTTACACCATGGTAAACACAAGCATTCATATCAACTCTTCAAGATTTCACCTGCAAAAGATTTACAATCATTTTCAATTTGTGTTAAGTGAATATTATTGTGGTAATTCATCGACTCTGTATTCCCTGTGAAGATAATAAATAATTTTACTTCTATTCCCTCTGGTGCAATCTCAGTGGCAGTGAAAGAACTAAATGAAGGTCAATTTTTAAGCACTGTGTTGACCGGTATACTGGTCATGTAACTTTCACCAGGTGTCACTAATTTTGTACCAAACATAGCATAACAAATAAAATAATGGGGATTACGCTGATATAAAAAATATAAAATAAAATATAAAAGCATTGTGACTTCTTCAAAAACTAGCTTCGCGAGGTTTTTGCGGGAGTCGTATTTCTAGTAATAATAATGATAATAATATAATGATAGTTCTTCTCGTTACTATATGTAATTGGTTACAGTTCAATACCTTTGGCTGCCGTGACTTTTTCGATGAAATACCATCCTTATATTAAATCTTTCTTCTGCAGTTTTTATAATTCCTCGCGAAGCGAGGCCGAAGGCCGAGCGTAGCGAGGTTACTAATCGTGTCGGTTCCGGTCAGACCACGTGGCTCGCAAGCCCGAGTAAATCGAGCCGAGAGTTTTTATATATGTATATATATATATTTATATATATGTTTATATATATCTATATTTTAAAGGTGTCCGTTCGCAGGCCAGGTTACCTGGCAATAGTAACGCACTTGAGAACGCTGAATTTCCGCCATTATTCGGTGATGCCTTTTTGAAAGTAATGTAAATTTTGTGGAAACCGATTTCACTCGTCCTGGAAGTACATCCCAGCAAGGTGATCTGCAAGATATTCAAGAAATATTAGCACGAGATCGTCGCCGAGTAAGTTCGAATACCGTGAAAATCAACACGAGGAAAGCACGACTCAAAGCAGGGATAGAGAAACGACAGCAGGGAGAATAACAACAGAAATCGCAGCCAAGACAACAACTGCTCGCTCCAGAAAAAGGCAAACGAAACAGCAGGGAAAAGGACCAGGAATTCAATCAAGTTAGTTTTGAATTTGAATGTGTTATTGATAGAAATACAGGACATGAGTGAACGATTACATAACGAAATATATTGGTGTACTACATTTAGCAAAACGACTTAGAAGGGACACCGAGTAAGAACGACTTCAACGATTGGAGATGTCTCTGGAAAATAATTCTGTTAGTCTAAAACCGGAATCGGAAGACGACCAACAGATTACAAGAGAATGTAAATAGGTATTTTTCATAATAAAACGATAGCGTTTCCAGTTTGAAGTAATTTCCAACACAGAGAGTTGCAGTTGTTATAGCAATCATTTATAACGATGTGATCTGATATCATTGCAACAGTGAAAATATTGTAAATTTTCTTGATCTAGCAGTTATGTTAAACATTTTCAACAGAATGTATACCCTGTGTCACTATAAAGTACTGGTTCTGCAATATTATCAGTGATCAATGTGATCATTTTAAAATAAAGCAAATGTGATTACTGAATTCTGAGTAGTATTTCTCTTTGCTATATATATATATATATATATATATATATATATATGTATGTATTCTCTGATTGAAAGGTTTCAATAATATTGTGTAGAGACAAGTTTCATAGCCTTTTCACAATGGGTCAGTTTTACCTTAGAGTGCAATGACCCCCCCCCCCCCCCCTGATAATATTGCTATCTAGAACCCCTGCCCTTTTTTCACAAATGAAATGTTAATTCAAGCCTTAATTTGCAAAGTTAGACATAACATATTAACTTTGTTACTTTCTGCCGTTTACTTTATTTTTATGTCAAATATCAATATTTCATAACAACCACAACATGCAATTAACCTTTTACATTGGAAAAACTTTATAAAGAAGAAAATAAATTTTGTAATGCCAAAATGTTTATGATCTTTCTCATATATTCATTGCAAGTGTGCTGTATGTAGTAACAAGTGTTTCAAGTTTCCTAAATGCCCTATGCTTTCAATAATGATTTTCCACACAAACTTTCTAGACAAATGACTGCACTAGATTCTAAGCCTTTAAGAAGAAATGGTATTGTTTGGAGCTGTTTTGATTACTACCACCTCTGATGGAAAGCCTATTAAGAAGATTTTTGTATTGCTTTTAGTAGTAGAGTAACAATAACTTTACCAAGATTAAGACATGAATCCCACCCCATAAAAATATATTATGTTTAACATAAAAAATATAACAATAATAATATCAATACCAGTAATAATAATAGTAATGATAATAATAATGATAATAATATAATGATAGTTCTTCTCGTTACTATATGTCATTGGTTACAGTTCAATACCTCTGGCTGCCATGACTTTTTCGATGAAATACCGTCCTTATATTAAATCTTTCTTCTGCAGTTTTATAATAGAAATTTTCATATATTCAAAATAATGTACTATTCTATGGTTGGGTATGGATATTTTGCCTGTTTCTGTAACAGCACAATTAAACTTTCATGTGGTATATACTTTTGACTGATTGATGTTGATTTCACATTATTTTTTTACAGGAGTACGTAGTGCAGCAATCTTTTTGAACATATTAAGATTTCAATAACTCTTTCTTACATGTATTGTTTTTATGATATGACCTAAAAATAGCACAACCACATACTATACAGTGGGCACTCACTATTACCAAACCTTTATTCAAAGCTTTTGTAGAATCCAATTGTTTTACCCCCAATTTGTTGATATGGCATCTCTTTTGAGGGAAGAGGAATTTTTCTATCTACCACTGGGGGTACCATTGCAACTGGAAAGAGTACACACATTAAAACATGCACTATTCATAATGCTCTCAATTGTGGTTACCCGGGAATGAAATAATGACTGCAGTAGACAATAAAATATCTAATCAGAAGATTCTTCTTACAATGAATCTCATGCAATTATAACCAAAAAAACATAAACAAAAAATAATTGGAGCGTTCAGCTCATCCTCTGTGTAAGAACATATTGTGTTCAAAAGTGATGTACAACAAAGAAGACAAAGCAGTAGAGACTAAGAAAATAAAACTAAAGAAAAAAAACACAGGTTTTTACACCGTGGTAAACACAAGCATTCATATCAACTCTTCAAGATTTCACCTGCAAAAGATTTACAATCATTTTCAATTTGTGTTAAGTGAATATTATTGTGATACTTCATCGACTCTGTATTCCCTGTCAAGATAATAAATAATTTTACTTCTATTCCCTCTGGTGCAATCTCAGTGGCAGTGAAAGAGCTAAATGAAGGTCAATTTTTAAGCACTGTGTTGAGCGGTATACTGATCTTGTAATTTGCACCAGGTGTCACTAATTGTGTACCAAACACAGCATAAGAAATAAAATAATGGGGATTACGCTAATATAAAAAATAAAATATATAATAATATACATGAAAAAATTACTCGATTCTGATTGGCTGAGAGCAGTGCAGTTCAAGTGTAACACCAGTGCAAAAAGTGTAATACCAGTGCAAAAAGTGTAACACCAGTGCAAATTACACATCGATTTTCTGGATTATGATATTCTTTATTTTTAAACGAACCGCTTTGAGTTCGTAGCGTTATCAGTTGATCTTCATCAGCCAATCAGTAAATAAAGTGTCAAATCCGCGTCAAATGCTTACTTCCTGTCCGTCCGCAATGAGATCTTCCGGCACTTCCTCCAGGTGAATTTTTTCATGTTTATATTATTAATAAGTAATCATACGGCTTTTCTCGTTCAATTTGGAATTAATTTGTACTTGTGAGTTTTTCAAAAAGCTGAAATTGCACTCGCCGAAGCGGCTCGTGCAATTTCAGCTTTTTGAAAAACTCACTCGTGCAAATTAATTCCAAATTGCACTCAAAACCGTATGATTACCTTTACTAATATAAAAAAAAATAAAGAATAAAATATGAAAGCATTGTGACTTCTTCAAAAACTAGCTTCGCGAGGTTTTTGCGGGAGTCGTATTTCTAGTTTTACTTCTATTCCCTCTCGTGCAATCTCAGTGGCAGTGAAAGAGCTAAATGAAGGTCAATTTTCAAGCCCTGTGCTGAGCAGTATACTGATCATGTAATTTGCACCAGGTGTCACTAATTGTGTACCAAACACAGCATAACAAATTAAATAATAGGGATTACGCTGATATAAAAAATAAAATATAAAATAAAATAAAATATAAAAGTATTGTGACTTATTCAAAAACTAGCTTCGCGAGGTTTTTGCGAGAGTCGTATTTCTAGTATATGTATATATATTTTTAATACAGTCCCGATACTACGCGCGATATGATTGGTCCAAACAGCGTCCTTTATCAGAGTATAAAGGACGGTGCTTGCGTCATCACCCGGCTTTGCGCAGTGAAAAAAGTGGCTGAATTTTTAAAGAGTTTACTAGCTTTTCGTAAAATATTCTGAACGAGCTCGAACAAAGCATCCCTTACATTTACAAGAATGCGAAGATGAAAAGCTCTAGGAAAATGTAAATATAGAGACCGAGTTAAACAACTAAGTCAGCACTTGTAAAAATGGGGAGTTAAATTAAGAAAAACAGGACTACGATATCAACCACGAAACCATCAAACAATGGCGTTTTTTAATGAAACAATAAAATTGCCGAGCAAATTACAGTTCGGTTGGTTTCAGTGCCAAGCTATGCAAAACAACACCGTGAAGTGACCAATTTACAAGTATTCCCCGCTAAAGACGTGAAGGTTGACGGCAAAAATTCGAAATGGACTGCAAACGGACTAAGTGGAAAATTCTACAGTTTCAAAGAAAAATGAAAACGATATTAAACTTGCCTACCGTCAACAGTACAAGAGGAAGACAAATCCACTTTTGTCACTGGTACAGTACTCGGCGTTGTAGTCTTGGCTTCTTAATTTGAGCTCTCTTACGTCGCATTTAGTAAAAACGACAAACAGTACGGATCAAACACACAGAAATTTGCTTGTGTGTCGAATTCATCTCTCCACAACATTTTCATTAAAGCAGAGACTAAAAGCAAAAAAGAAAACAGCAGTTCTCGCATTGACATAAACTGAGCGTTGTCCATTCAGAAAACATGGCACACTGTCTTTAGTTTCAGCAACACTCTAAGCAGTTCGTCTTGTTTGTTTTCTTCTGTTAAATTCCACAAATGGTTTATTCCTCTTATTGTCTTCATGGGCCATAATTTGACTGGATTTCGATTAATTTAAGACTGAGAATGTTTAAAAATATCTTGACTGAGCTGAAAAAATTTCGCGTTCAAAAACTTTTCAGTGCTTTGCGTTCGAACTTTGATGGTTTGACAGCCTTTGTCTTTTGAACCAATGAGAGTGTTGGACGTTTCTTACAAGCTCGCTGATTGGCCCAAATTGCTGTACTTTATCAGAGTATAAAGGACAGTGCTGACGACATTCAGCGCGCGCGCTGAAAAAAAAACTGGCAGTTGATCGAAAATAAAAGCTCATTTTTGTGGAAAATCGCTAGTTCTTTATTATAAAACAAATAAATAAGCCTCCT
>OX453280.1:20236061-20366061 GCA_949710005.1 Ricordea florida
AGAAACAGACCAAGAACGACTTGAAAGATTACAGTCACTTAGTACTTATAGCGAAATGAGATTA
Organism: Ricordea florida; assembly: GCA_949710005.1. NCBI lineage: Eukaryota > Metazoa > Cnidaria > Anthozoa > Corallimorpharia > Ricordeidae > Ricordea > Ricordea florida. Next base: position 20,236,126 of record OX453280.1, read on the forward strand.
CAAGTAGAATCACAGTGTGAACGTAACAGTAGATTACATAATCTTAGATTAAACACAAATCGCGCTTTAGAGATGGAAACGGTCGAACAAAGATCTTCGAGACTCGAGATGTAGCGACAATGCAGCGCTGCACGTAGGCAGGAAGTACAGTTAAACAGACAACACGAGGAACAGACTAGAGAGGAATATCTTACACGTGGATGGATGAATTCAGAACAGCAACTGCACCAGCAGCAATGGGTTCAAAGTAGCATGTCAGCTTTCCACAACAACATCAACAGCTTGGAACACAGACAGTGTCTAACATGTAAAGAAACATGGCCAACTGTGCAAGGACTTACTCTTCAGACATACCAGTGCCTAAGATGTAAGAGGGATAAAGAAACTACAAAACTGTTTTCAGCGGAGAATGGCATGGATCCGGGCACAGTACCAGATGAATTACAGAATCTTACCGATGTAGAGGAGATGCTTATTGCTAGAGCTTGCCCAATAATGTGTATTTATCGTAAACATGGAGGACAGCGTGGTTACAAAGGACATGTGTTGAACCTCCCTCAAGACATTCAAGGATAGAGAGTGGAAAAACTACGGGACTGGGACAACGAGAAAGTTGTGAAAAAATGTGAGAAAATTGTGAAAAATGTGAAATATTTTTAAAGTATCAACTCTAGGACAGGTGAATTTTTGTTTTTGTTTATATTAATAAAAATATTTTTGAATTTTAATTATGGTTTAAAGATAATATATAATGAATATAAATTATGGAACAAACTATTAAATATTTACGAAAATTAAATCGTGATCAATTAAGAAAATATGGTAAAGAGTATAATATTAAAAGATATTATGATTTGCGTAAAGCTCAACTTTTTGAAGAGCTAACTAATGATCAAGAATTTATGGAAGATATGCGTAAACATGTGGAACAAGAGAAAATACTTAATACAAATATTCCAGGAACTCCACCAGGTTCACCACCACCAAGACCAGGAACCCCTCAAGATACACCGCCTCAAACTACTACTCCTAGAAAAAATATGAACAATCAAAAGAAAAGTCTTATCCCTAGACCTATTACAAAACCTAGACCTAGAATTGGAAAAAATATTTCTACACCACAAACACAACCTACTACTCAACCACAATATTATCAATATCCTCAACCACAAAATTATCATCCATACTATCCTCATCCATACTATCCTCATCCATACTATCCTCATCCATACTATCCTCATCCATACTATCCTCATCCATACTATCCTCATCCATACTATCCTCAACAAGGACAATATTATTCACAACCACAACCATACTATCCTCATCCATACTATCCTCATCCATACTATCCTCAACAACAAGGACAATATTATTCACAACCACAACCATACTATCCTAATACACAACAACAAGAACAACAACAAGAACAAATACCACAACTAGAAAGACAAATACCTGTAACAAGAAAAAATAAAACTCAACCTACAAAATATACTACAAAAGAGGTTAGAGATTATGAGGAGGGAGCTAGACCTAAAACAAAAGGAAATGTAAAAATATCTGAAGATGTTAAAAATGATGAACAAGAAAATGAACCTATACTAAACTTTATAAGTGATGATGAACAAGAAAATGACGAAGATTTCCATCATATAGAACTAAAAAGACCATTAAAAGGATTTTTGAAAAGTTGCAAGATAAATGGAAAGAAAGGATATGATCCTGAAGAATTCATGAAAAAAATAAAAAAAAAAGTTATGGATCTAATTAATGAGGAAAAGAAACCAATAAAAGTGAAATTTATATTAACAGGTAAGTTAGTAAAAAAGTCTTTAACAACAAATAAAATTGAAGAGGAAGTTGAAAAATTCTTTCACTCACCCACAGAAATAATTACAGAGGGAAGTAATTTACCTGAATTAATTGATTCTATGATTGATCACCTACTTAAGGAGATTGAAAAATTTCTATCTAATGGTTATAAATTTGTATTTGATTATGTGGTACGTTTTGATATTGGTATAGCGCCTTACAAACCCACTTCTGGAAGTTCATATTTTCCACTACCCGCATGGTTAGCAGCAAAAAAAGCCGTTGTTAACCCTAAGAATTTTCATGATGAAAACTGTGGTATGTATGTGATAACAGAAGGAGTAATTCCTAGAGAAAATCATCGAGAGAGAGTAAATAAAGAATTGAAGGAAAATTGTAAAAAATTAGACTGGACAGGAATTGAATTCCCACTTAAAATAAAAGATATTGATAAGTTTGAAAATAAAAATCCAAATATTATTGTTAATGTATTAGCGTGTGAAAATTATTTTATATATCCTCGAAGAATAAGTAGTAAAAAATGTGATTGTATGAAACAAAAATGTGAGAAATGTGGTTGTAAGAAAAAAGATTGTAAAGAAGAAGAATGTAAGAAATGCAACTGTAAAATTATAGTCTTACTTTTAGTATCTAATGGGGCATCAAGTCATTATTGTTTGGTGACGAATATTAGTAGACTTTTGTCTTCACAACTTGATGAAAATAAAAATAAAAAACATTTTTGTCTCAGATGTTTCAACTCATTCTATGAAGAAAGAAATTTAAATGAACATAGAAAATACTGCGATTCAAATGGAGAAGTTATAATCAATATGGCAAAGAATAAAGATGGAAGTCCAAAATATACTTACTTTAAAAATTTTAAAAATAAAATGCGAGTACCTTTTCTTATTTATGTAGACTTTGAAAGTTGTCTAATACCAATACATACATGTTGTCCAAATGAAATTAAAAGCTTTATTAAAAAATATCAACTACATAAAGCATCAGGATTCTGCTATTATATTAAATGTTTTGATGATAGTATATTACCGAATGATTTTAAACAGTGTGTGGAATATACCGCAAAATCTGATGATGAAGATGTAGCACAGATATTTGTAGAATATTTAGAAAGAGATATTAGAAAAATTTATAAAATAATAAAAGAAAGAGAAGAAAAGTTTAGATTCTATAATAAGAATAACATGCCAGAAACAATTAAAAAAGAATATGAAAATGCAACTAATTGCCATATATGCAATGGTAAATTTAGAGAAAATAGTAATGAAGATTATAAAAAAGTAATAGATCATTGTCATCTTACTGGAAAATATAGAGGAGCTGCACATAGTAAGTGTAATTTAAATTATGTAGTTCCTAAATTCATCCCAGTAATAGCTCATAATCTTTCTGGATATGATTCACATCTATTCATTAAGAATCTTAGTAGAACAAAGGGTAAAATAGATTGTTTAGCTAATACTGATGAAAAGTATATTAGTTTCTCAAAGAAAATTTTAATTGGTTATGATGATGATGGTAAACCTATTAATCGAACAATCAGATTCATTGATTCTTACAAATTTATGCCAAGCTCTCTTAGTGGGTTAGTTGATAATCTTACAAAATGTGGAAATTGTAAGACTTGCAAACCAGGAGATTGTATGAAGAGATATGAAAAAGATGGAAAAGATATTGAGTATAAAGGTATTGGTAGATGTGGAAAATGTGAGAATTGTATGTTGGTTGGGAAAAGATGTATTTCTCCAAAAGATGATAAACTAACTGAAACAAAAAAGGAATTTGGAGATAAAACAAATATGGTAATGAGGAAGGGTGTGTATGATTATGATTATTTTGATGGAATTGATAAACTAAATGAAACACAACTTCCACCAAAGGAAGCATTCTTTTCAAAATTAAATGATGAAGATATAAGTGATGATGATTATCAACATGCTGAAAAGATATGGGAAACCTTCAATATGAAAACAATGAGGGAATATCATGATTTATATCTCAAGTCGGATGTACTACTTTTAGCAGATGTATTCGAGAACTTTAGAGATGTATGTCAAAAGATTTATGGTTTGGATCCTGCTCACTATTTTACATCACCAGGATTATCTTGGGATGCAATGTTAAAATTAACCAAAGTTAGATTGGAATTGTTTACTGATGTTGATATGTTGCTTATGATTGAGAAGGGTATTTTTGGTGGTGTAGCCCAAATATCAAAAAGATATGCTAAAGCTAACAACCCATATATGGAGGATTTTATAGAAAATATGGTGAAAAGTTATATTGTGTATCTTGATGCAAATAACTTATATGGAGCAGGAATGAGTGGTAATTTGCCTACACATGGATTTAAATGGATGACAGAGGAGGATCTTAAAAATTGGAGAGATATGCCCTGTATAGTTATGGTTGATTTGAAATATCCAAAACACCTTAATGATTTACATAAAGATTATCCTCTAGCTCCAGAAAAACTTACTGTTAATGGTGTTCAGAAATTAATACCAAATCTATTTGATAAGAAAGAATATGTTGTTTATCATGAGACGTTAAAATTTTATGAAAGTCAAGGATTAGAAATAACAAAGATTCATAAGGGGATTAAATTTGAAGAGTCTGCATGGCTAAAACCTTACATTGATTTGAATACTAAATTCAGAGCTCAAGCAAATAATGATTTTGAAAAGGACTTTTTCAAGTTAATGAATAATTCTGTATTTGGTAAAACAATGGAAAATGTGAGAAAAAGGATAGATGTGAGATTAGTTAATGATGAAAAAGTAGCTGAAAAATTAATAAGAAAACCAAACTTTAACCATTTTACTGTCTTTTCTGAAGATCTAGTAGGTATAAATATGAAGAAAATAAAGATAGATTTTAATAAACCAATTTATGTAGGGTTTTGCATTTTACATCGAAGTAAACAAATAATGTATGATTTTCATTATAATTAAATGAAAGCAAAATATGGAGAAAAAGCTGAATTACTTATGACGGACACTGATAGTCTTGTATATAAGATAGAAACATCAGATTTCTACAAAGATATAAGTCCAGATGTTAGAGAAAAGTTTGACACTAGTAATTATCCTAAAGATCATCCCTCAGGAATCGAGGTTGGTGTAAACAAAAAAGTAATTGGAATGTTCAAAGATGAGTTTGGTGGAAGGATACCTAAAGAGTTTGCAGGTTTGGGAGCTAAACAATATGGTGTATTAATGGATAATGGTGAAGAGATAAAAAAGAATAAAGGAACAAAGAAATCAGTTGTTGAGAAAACAATATATTTTAATGATTTTAAAGATTGTCTATTCACTGGAAAACCTCAAATGAGATTACAGAATTTAATTGGATCAGATCTACATAATCTTTACACACAATCTGTTAATAAAAATGCATTATCTGCTTATGATGATAAGAGGGATATTCATGAAGACAGGATAAATACTCTTCCCTATGGGCATTATCTTTCTGAAACAGAATTAGACGACAATATGAACATCATCTTTCTAAAACAGAATTAGGAGGTAGCTCAGTATCATAGGGTATAACCTGCAATTCCTCTCTCACAAATCCACGCCTAGGACCATCTATTAAATAATATAAAACCGGTTGATTAGGTGAAATCACACTTTTAGAAATATCATAAACCTGAATACTCCATATAGGATCAGTAGCTCTTCTTCGTTCACCACCCTCAAGTTCACCTGGAGATAATAGATATCTAACACTAACAGTAGGAGGTAACCTAACCTCATCATATCCTACCCTACGTTGGTAATTTTTAGGTTCAATATCTACCTATTTCATTTTTATAGCATCATCAGGTTCTTTACCAGTTATTCCCGTTGGTGTATTATTCAAAGTTTTCAAAATATCTGGTAATCGTTTAACCCATACTCTAGACCTTTCATCACTAATCATTTCTTGTGCATATTGATGACTAAATAATCTTTCACCTAATATTCTGTTTGCGTTTTCTACAAATGCTTGAGCTCTATGATTTCCAGCTTCACTTCTCTGTATTTTCACATTATGGTAATTCATAAGTTTTGTAACATCACCCATAAATTCTCTTCCAGGATCAACCATTAATGTTTTAGGATATTTCATTTTTCTGGAATATATTTTTTCAAAAGATTTGGATATCTCATGACTTTCTTTTGAGGTTAATGGTTCTGCATCTTTATATCTAGAGGCTACATCGACCACAACTAATGCATATCGATATGTTTTTCTTCCAACTCTATCATGTGGTAAAAATAATAAATCTGCCTGGTGAATCTGATTAGGCTTATCCACAGTCCAGTGTGGTCTTGGAATATACTTTGGAGCTGGTAGATATATTTGCCATATTGCCTGTTTTTCAAGCCATTTTTTTGCTACATTTTCACTTACTTTTGCTTTTTTAGCCAATTTAGCAATTGCAGAATATCCTTTCCAATATCCCAAAGTTGAATAATATATCCTACTGAAATTTTTCGATAGGGTAGAACTCATTTAAAGATTAACCAAAGTATTTTATAAATCAACATGACGTCTGAAAAAATTAATCCAAACAGAATTCCGCGAGAGCCATTTGGTTTGAAAGCAGAATCAACAATGAATCGAATTACTCTCAATCCATCCTCAGCTAGCCCTGGAGAAACATTGTATATAAATATTCCAAAACTTTCTGAGAATTTAGTGCTTGTACCAGGAAGTGTATCTCTACTATTTGATTTAGATGTTGATGGGCATGCTAATAATACACTTGTGAATAATGTAGGTAGTAATCTTGCATCTAGACTTAGAGTTCTTTTTGGAGGTGAAACACTACAGGATACTCAAAGATACGATCTATTTCAAACATATCATGACTTATTCTTAACAGATGAAGAACGTGAAGATAGATTAAAACAAGGTATTTCTTCTGTAAATATGAGAAAGCTCAGGACAAATGCAGGTGATAAGAAAACACAAGATGTTAAGGAAGAGGCTCTTTCAAAAGTACATAACACCAAGTATCGTATACCACTAAACCATCCTATTCTAAACGACCATGGAGTTTTCTATCCAAAGGCACTAGATAATCATCTGATCTTTGAGATTACACTAGCTCCAGTTAATGATATTGTTGTCTATTCTGACACTACTAAGACACCAACATATTCAATCAAAAACCTTGAGTTAGAATATTCTTCCATTTCAAGTGAATACTTGGCTCGTGAGGCTCAGGCAGCTTATCAGGTTGGTAAAGGATTCTTTTATGAAAATGTCACTTTACACAAAACTTTTACCTTTTCAATAGGTGGTGATGGTGTTATAAATCAGCATATTAATCTACCTAGAAGATCAATGACAGGGATATTATGTTTGTTTACATTACCAACCGCAGCAGGAGCACGTAACTCTGAGAATTTTTACAATCCAGGTATCACTTCGATTAATATAGATGTTGATGGTGTACCAAATCGTTTATACTCTAAGGGAATGATCCCATCAGACCTCTGGGAGTCGGTAAAAAAACGTTTCAGGAGAGAGGTTGGTTCCTCCCGTTGGTCGGTAAAGGAAAAGGATTTTTATTCTGATAAGTTTGCTCTGTGGGTTGATATGAGAACTCACCCTGATAATGGTATTCATGGAGGGGGTCTAGCATTAAACAATACACAAGATGGTGTAAAACTAGAAATTAAAAGAAAACAAAGTGGAACTGGTACTATAACCTGTTATATGTTTGTTGTAGCTGATGCAATGATGGAGATTATGAATTCAGGTTTGCGTTCTATAAAGTACTGAAACCCTCTTGGCCCGCGAAGCGACTGAACATAGTGAGGGAAGAATATAAAACCCTCTTGGCCCGCGAAGCGACTTAAAAACCGTTAGTTATGATACAAAAAATCATGGAAGAATTACGAGAAAAATTACCATTCCATTGTATTATAACCGGTCCAACAAATTGCGGAAAGACAAAGTACCTAATTGAACAGCTACGAGGTCCATTTAGAAAATTGTTTGATTACATTGTTTTAATATGCCCAACTTATTCTAAAAATAAAACATATCATAATTTTGCTAATAAAGATAAACATTTCTATGTATTATCACCTGATGCAAGTAACATTGATGAGATTAATGAGTTATTAACTGATTGTCAAACTTTATTCTCTGGAACAAATACATTAATAATTTTAGATGATTGTGCTGTATCTAATGATTTGAAGAAACGATCAAACAAGTTTATAGATTTAGCATTCTCCGGAAGACATCATGGATTATCAGTTTGGGTTCTCACTCAACAATTAACTTCAATAGCAAAACCATTCCGTGAAAATGTAGCCTGTGTTGTTACTTTCCATAACCCATCACAAAAAGGTATGAAGATGTTTTTCGAAGATTATGCTGGTGATTTGGATTATGAATTATGTAAAAAATTTGTGCAATTATAAAAAACTGAAAAATATTCTAGACTTTGTTTATCTTTACGTCACCCATTTAATTGCTATTTGGAGATCCCTGAAGTGATTTAAAAACAATCCGTATATTATCACAAAAGATGACTGATGAAAGTAGTAAACAAGAATTTGAAGATTATAATTATGAGGCATGTCAAGATGAATTGGAAAAGTTGATTGATCGAGAACTTATAAAATTTGTAGGTTTATTAGGGTTAGTTGGATTCCAGAGCTATCTTTTTAGGTGTTGATATGAGTCTAGGTGATATAAAAAAATTATCAGTGAAAGATGTTGAGAAATATTATAATCGATACCAGGCAGTATTGGGTAAGAAAATTAATGGGGGGTTAGTAGATTCATCTCTTCAATTAATTTCTAAAGTTATTTCTTACATGGTTCCTGTAGATGATATAGAAGCTCTTTGTGATGATTTGAAGAATGATGATTTGGTTAATCGTGAACTAACAAACATTGTAGGTCTCTTAGCATTGAAAGCAGGAAGATTGGCAGCACTTGCTAGCGGACTATTCCAGGTTGCTAAACATGTTAAAATAGGTAAAATACAACAAGTTACAAGTAAAAATATAGATGATTCAAACAAAACTGAGCAAGATACTAAGCAAGCTGATGGGTATGATACTGTTTACTAAGCATAATGTGATTTAAAGATTTCTTAATGATATGTAAAAATAATGTCTGAAGAAGTTGTTGAGCAAATTACTAGAGATCCACCAAAAGAAGAAAAAACTGGAGGTAATGCTTCAAAAAAGAGGGAGAAGGATCCCAAAAAGGTTGCTGCTGGTAAGAAATTAGCTGAATATAATAAAAAAGCAAAAGAAGCATTAGCCAGAGAGACCCTGCGGGAAGAAAAAATGAAACGTGAAGAGCAAACTAAAAATATAGAAGAAGAAAATGAAAATAAAAATAGAGAGAGTGAATCAAAAGCATGGCTTCCAGAGCTATCTTTTACTACTGTATTATCTATTGTTGGAATAGGGTTTACAGCATTTGATATGTTTATGAGATATTATAAAAATAGGATAGTAGATTTATCTCAAGTTCCGACTAAAGTTCCACCCACAAATATTTCCACCCAACCCTCACAACCACTGAAAATGGGGATGATATGAATAGAAAGTAGTTTCCTACGGACGCGCTAAGCGATTTAAAGGTTTCTTACTGATACAGTAAAAAATTATGTCAAATGAAAACAAACTTGTGAAAACTGTTACTGATTCTGCAGTTCTTATTGGATTAGCAGCTGGAGTTGGATATGTAGCTAAAAAGGCCATGAAAGAATCATTTATGAACAATCCATCCTCAAGTATTACAAATTATGCTAAGTGGGTAGCTGTATTGTCAGGTAGTATGTATCTAAAAACATATTTAGAGGATCAAAAGATATTACCAAACTAAACATGGCATCAATAGGAATAATGGCTATAGGGGCTATATTGAATGCTACCGCTTTTGTTGGTGGATCATATATTGGAAAAATTCTATCTGGTAAAAAAGATACAGATACAGAACGAATACGACACGATAAAGCAATGGAAAAATATCAAATAGCTTATGCTGAATATCAAGAAAAAAGGCAGAAACTCATTGATTGGAAAGTACAACAACGTAATAATGAACACCAAGCTTCACAAAATATTTCGAAAACAGATGAAGCATTAGAATTGTATAGTCAAATGCATGAACCAAAATTCTCAGATTATTATACACCTAGTGATAATCAAAAGATGGGGGAGATGGTATATGTAGGTGGTGGTATGTTAGCATTAGGTTATATTGCTAGTAAATTCTTTTAGCATAGCTAGTCCTTCAGATTTAGAGTTAATTGTGTGTGAATAGTTTGCTTCGCGGCCCTAAAGGGTCTAAAGATTTCTTACTAAATGGTAAAAAATGATGGCAGAAGGAGGATATTTACCAGAAGATTTAGATCCAACTGAACTAAATGAATCAAAAGATGATGGTGGTGGTAATGATGATACAATTTATTTATCTCCAAATACATCCACTTCCATTCCAACTTACCCTGATGATTATGAACAAGAAACTTCATTCGGTGGTGATGAAAAAAAACCAAAACCCTTGTTAGGTGTTAAGATGAAAGAAAAAGAAGAAGCTGAAGAGGAAATCAAAAGAATATATCCACGTGCAAAATTTAAAAGTTTTATAACATTTTTAAAAGATATTGGTGAAGGAATAAAATTACCTGCTGTTAAATTAAACAGAGAAAAAGCGGCTGAATATGTTCTTTTGGATGGTGAATTAAAAAATTTTAAAACTAAAAGTAAAAAACTTTCTGATCAATTAAAAAATGCTTTGGGTAAAAGAGCAGAAGATGTTGTTGAAGATATGAATATTGAAATTACTAAGAAAAAAGAAACACTAACTAAAAAGATTGAGAAGGTAAAATTCCTTGAGGATAAGCCACTTAAGACACCGGAGGAAAATAACGAGATTGAAAACCTAAATAGAGAAATTACTGATGAAGAGAATGATATATCAAACATTGAGAGTGAGAGAGATAGAATACAGAATAGAATGTCATTACGTGATCGTGTGAAGGCTATCTTCAAAAAGTATGGTTTTACAGTCTTTGCTGTTATTAGTGCTGTAGGTATAATCATCGGTGTTATAGTTTCTAATCTTTCTAAAGGTCTAACAACATTAGGTAAAGGTGTTGGTAATGGTTTGAAAACTATCGGTAAAAAACTAGGTGAAATATTACCAGGAATGGTTGGTGCAATAGTTAGCTTTCTATTCAAAACAGCTGGTGAGGTTATTGGATTTTTAGGTAAGAATGCATGGTTGTTGATATTGGCTGTGGTTCTATATTTTGTGGAACAATTTAAAAAGAATAGTAAGTAGATCTAAAGGCCAGCTCCGCTAAAGTAAAAAAATACAAAAGGAACATGAATGATCGATGTAATGATGAAATAATTAATTTTTTATCTATCACAATGTTAACTACAGAAACAACAATTTATCTGGATCCGTCATTATATAATGTAAAAGAGATACAAATGCTAGATTTTTCTGGTACTAATGCAACTTCTGAAAATCCTTTGTACTTAATGTGCGATCTTATTGAACCAAAGTCTTCATATTACAACCGTATACCCCATGGTGGAAATGTAGAACTCAACCCCTCTCAACTACTAGCTGTTATTCCTTCTAAAAAGTATCCAAGTTTAAGAATTACACAAACCAAAAATCCAGTAAACTACTTTACATTATGGATTCTAGATAAAAATGGAACAAAGTTAATTTCTAATACAGTACGCATTCGTATCAATTTAAAGATTTCCTGTTGAGTAGTAAAAAAATGGACGATTACAATAAAATTTATCCACAATTACCTAATAATTCAGATCCAAGTTCCTCATTTCAATCAGTCAATTTCAGACTACAAAAATCGAGTGAAGTATTACAAAATCTTGAGAAAGAAATTAAACATTATGAAGATGTAAGGAAAAAATACAATAGAGCAAGAGGAATATTTACAAAAATAAGTGTTTGTAGTGGAGTGATTTCAGTTATTCTATCTGCAAGTGGTCTTGGAACTTCTCTTACTGGTTTTGGTGCCATTATTGGCGTTCCTTTAGGTGTTGTTGGTGGAATTTGTGGTGGGGTATCTGTTGGGTTCGGCGCAGCTTCAAAAAGACTTTCAAATAAAGTTAGCAAACATGAACAGACTGCTTCTATAGCGAAATCAAAATTAAACACTATTAACGACTTGGTTTCAAAGGCTTTGAAAGATAATGTTATATCTGATCAAGAATTTTCTATAATTTTAGCAGAGTTGGAAAAGTTTCAAAAACTAAAACTAGAAATCCGACAAAAATTTAGGAGAGATACAGAAAAAAACTTAAACATGCCGCAGATAAGGAGAGAAGTTCGCGCAGATCTATTAAAAGAGCTAACCACTCCCACTCATTAAAAATTTCATTTGAAAGAACTGATGTAGGGTGTAATTGTTTTGCTGGTATTAGAAAAGAACTGAGTTAAAAAATAAACCGTAGGTGATCTAAAAACATATTCATCTTATTCTAAAAGTAATAAAATGACACTAAAAGATTTCAGAAATAGGTATCCAAATGCTGATCTAAGTCAATTTGAATTTGTATCTGATCAGTATGGTGGTTACATTAAGTGGAAAGTTAATGGTATAACGATAATGTCAAATGATGATCCTACTGGAAAAACATGGACTGATGATCTTTCTTCTAATTTGAAAAAACTTTTATGGGAAGATTTAGGTTTGGATGTTAATGATTTAAGTTCGTTCCCAAAGAGTTTATCCATAACCAATCGATCTTATCCAATACCTGCTATTAAATTTGATGACTTTACAACTGATGTAACAAAAATGCTAACCTCTCTAGATATATACGTTTCAAATACTAAGAAATTCACAGCAAAGATGCGTAATGTTTTTACCAATCAAGTTGTAACATTCAATTCTGGAAAGGAAAGTAGAAAATGGTTAAACGCACCAGATATGAATTATTGGCCTCAACAACTTAACTTTGCAGTATGGTGTGCGACATCTGGTTGTGGAATAAGTCCTTTCGAGAGTCTAAATTATCCTAAAGTAGTGAATAGTTTTATAAAGTTTCATATATATTTCACAATAAGACGAATATTGTATGAATTGAAACTACCTTTACCTGATGATCAACCCTTTGTGATAAATAATAACCCATATAATAAAGTTGCATATAAACGATTGTGTAATGAATTCGGAATTGTAAATAATTCTGACTTTCCGCGGAGCGGGTCCCAGCCTTTGGCTGACTTTAGATGGAAAGGTGGAAGAAATTCAGGATTGGGGGATATATTTCGTGATTATGGTTCTGGATATAAAGGAAAAGGTGGAGGGTATCAAAATGAATATATTATAAGAAATTACGATAAAGAAGCTGATAGATGGCCTGGTGAAGGTGGTAAATTTTCTGATGATGGCGGTAAGAAAGAAAAAGGAAATCTTATCTCATTTATTCGTAATGATGTCTTTGCTGATTTTAAATATGCTTGGTTTATTCCTACAAGTGGAGATGGGCTCACTAAAGCTGGTCTTGGTAGATTGAATCGATCTGCAGAAGCTTTTGTTTACTGTATATTGGGAGCTCAAGTCAACACTAGAAATTCGATTTATGGTAATGGCGGTGGAGCGATTGAAACACAACAAGAATTCTCATCTTTATTTGAAAGTAGTGTTATTGAGAATGACATTTCCAGTTCAATTAAAAGATATCAAAAATCTGTACAGGAATCGAAATTACGACTTGATTTAGCTATTGCACCAGGTGTATGGTTGATGCCTAGTAATATGATCATAAATACAGAGAGCGTGGTTGGATATAATAACAAACTTATGAAAGCGACTGGTGATATGAAATTTGGGGTGAATAACTCACTAAACACTGAATCAAAAACAGTTGGAATAAGTCATAACATGGGATCTTCAAAAGTAAAGTTACCCCATTCAATAGTTGAGACAAACCCAAATCCACTAATTAAAACAGGTACAACACAAACATACTCAACGCAACATGAAACCAATCCACAAAGTGAGCATGAAGTGAGTATATTAACAATCATAGTTGTAGCTGGTGGATTAGCGTGGTATCTATTTCGATAATTTTTTGTTATGTAACACATATAAGCGTTATATAACTTAATCTTCTCCCCATAACTCTTTCAAAAACTTTAACTCATCAATATCAACACACCATTCTAAATACCTACTTGGATGCCATGCTACAACCATTAGATCATCATATAGGTCTTTGTAGAATTTACGTTTATGTAATATCTTATCAACATTTGTGTATATAGTAACATTAAATAAAATAATAACAAAATCATTAATACCATGTTCTATCTTATAATCTTCATCATAATTATCCATCAACCATATAGAATAATAATGATTAGCATAATCTAATAAATCTCTAGCAAACTTATCAGTACATATATCACCTTCATAAAATTTTTTTATACCATTGAAAAAGCTAAGAAACCATTTATCATTATTATTATCAGTATGCCAAATTTCAAAATAAATTATTTTACATTCTTCATCAATAAAACCACGATTTTTTGAGATCTTTTTTAACAAATCTTTCTTGATTGATTCAATAAAATCATGAACACCTAGTCTTTTTTCATTAAGATATTTCAACTCAATTTTTCTATCTATATCCATATTTGTTATTTTTTTTATATTTATTTCTTTAAACCATTTAACAACATTCTTTACAAATATACCTCTTCCGTTTATGCCTACAAATACCTCCACCTCCACATTCTTTACATCGTGTTTTCCTTTTATTATGTATACATATTTGTGATCCATGACACTCTTTGCATTGATATTTAAAACTTCCATGAATACACTCATACTTTTTTGATGCTGTTATTATATTATTAACAATATCAAATAATTTGTTTGGGTCTATATCTATATCATTCAACTCTCCAATCAATTCAGATCTAGTCATATGATAATATTTTTTAATACCTTTATCTTTAGCTAGAGCTCTCATATGTTCTACATTTAATTTTTCCAATACCGGATTAATTGGATGTTTGAGTTTTTTATAGGTAAATTTTTGAAAAATATTAATATCTGGTGATTCTGCTTGTTCAATAGCTTCTATAAGTTCTGTTTTATTCATTTGGGAATATCTTTTAATATTATACTCTTTACCATATTTTCTTAATTGATCACGATTTAATTTTCGTAAATATTTAATAGTTTGTTCCATAATTTATATTCATTATATATTATCTTTAAACCATAATTAAAATTCAAAAATATTTTTATTAATATAAACAAAAACAAAAATTCACCTGTCCCAGAGTTGATACTTTAAAAATATTTCACATTTTTCACAATTTTCTCACATTTTTTCACAACTTTCTCGTTGTCCCAGTCCCGTAGTTTTTCCACTCTCTAGGATTCATAACAAGACTGCCACCCAATGTAGAAGAACTTCCCTTCCTTGTGATAAGGCGATATGGTGCAGACAACAGCAGCAGGGACTGCAGAGTTAGAAGACACAAGGTGATGCAAGCACTGGCATGGCTAAAGGACAACAATCCCTACTACTCAGACATTGAAATCAACCATGAAGCTCTTGAGTGCCTACCATGTGATGGAGTTCCAACAAATTTGCCTACAGTTCATGTCCAAGAGACAGGAGAAGAGCAGCAGATACAGGAAATATGTGAACAGGTACCTTACCAGAATGACGCAAATAGTAGTGAACAGGAAAGCAGTTCTTTCCTTCCTTTTCAACAGGTTCAACAACAGGAACAAGACGCTATTCGTGCCTTTATTAATGGCGAAGACCCACTGGACTGGCCATCTAATGAAGGAGATCCCATCAATGAATTTCAGACAGAAGGACTGGCTACAATGGCCTTTCCCACACTGTTTCCACATGGAAGAGGAGACCCCACAAACAAGAGAAGATTAAGGGCTGGGAGGTAACATTAACTGAGTGTTTTAAACACCTATCAGATATGCAGAACATTTCTCAACAGGGCAGTTTGTGTGGAGATTTGCATCCCATCCAAGGTTTCCCTACTGGGCACTGAACATGAAGCAGAGGCATCAGTTGCTGTCACAAGCTAGGGTTTACCTCACTCAGAACCCTCAAGATGCTAACCTTACCACAGAAGAACTACAAGAAATGGTTCGACAGATGTCCGCACAGCAACTAATGAACAGAGTTCAGCGTTATGTGGCAAAGATTCAAGGAACAAGACAATACTGGTATCAACGCTACTTGGAACTTAAAGCTCTTATAGAACAGAAGGGAGCACCAACATTTTTCTTCACATTTAGTGCAGCTGACAACTACTGGCCTGATCTTCATAAAGTGCTAGAGGAACCAAACAATGCAACACCTGCTATACAGATAAAAGCTGTCATAAACCATCCACATATCACAGACTCCCACTTCGTAGCAAGACTTGAAGAATTCAATAAACATTGGTTGGATCAAGTTTTGTGCGCTGAATGGAAATGGCTTCGTTATGAATGGCAAGCTCGAGGAAGTATTCATGCACATGGTTGTGCAAAGCTCAAGAATGACCCAGGACTCTGTGAACTTGTAAAAAAAGCTGCTCAAGGGTGGAAGCTTAAGCAAATATTGGACAGGCAACGTGATAAATCCAACTATCAAGACATGGTAAATGACTTGACACCAGCGATAGAAGCAGGAATTGAAGCCAAAGCAAGAGTTATTCAATATGCAGACTGGCTTCTCACCACCATGAATGAAGCTCTTCCAGATGGAAATTGGGCAGTACCAAACCCACATCCTTCTGCTATACCCATTCAAGAAACTGGAAATGAAAATGATGACTACCACTCTCTGGTTAATTCAGTGGAACGTCACACCAGGTGAAGTACAGCATATTGTTTACGTAGCAAACATGGACAACAACCACAGTGCTGATTCAATTACCCAAAGGATTGCACTGAACAGACCAGCATTGACTTTGAGCTAATTGTTAAGGGAGATAATGGTGGACAAGATGAACTGACAGTGCAGCAGATAACTGAGGCAAGAGTAAGAGCTTCACTTATCACCAAGAGGAATGATGACCGCATCAACTCACAAATCGCTTAATGCTTCAGAACTGGAGAGCAAATGTGGATTTGCAAGCAATTGTTGACACTGACCAATGCATTCGCTATATGGCCAATTATGTAACCAAAGGTGAGCCAAGATCTCAACAGTCAACAGAGATTCTCCAATCTGCCATCAATAAGTTACGCCATACAGACAGTGCATCATCTGCTTTACGCCGAGCCATGATTCAAGTTGCAGGAGAACGTGACATTGGATCTCAGGAAACAGCCCATATGCTTCTTGGAAAACCTTTGTACAGTTGTACTTACAGCTTTCTCTGCATTTCTTTGGATGGAAGCCGGAGAGTACGTGGAGGACAAGATGAAGAAGTAAACCACGGTGACAGTGCTTTGGATCCCTCATTGCGTGATCATTATGCATCAAGGGTTCAGTGGCGAGACCAAGTTCCTGGAATTATGCAGCTAAATCTACTCCAGTTTGCATCAGATTTTTATATTACAAAGGGAGACATAAGAAAGCGTAAACAGGAGGTGATAATCAGAAGCTTTCCAGTGTTTTCTCCTAATCCTTCTGGTAAGAATTATGGTAAGTACTGTAAATTTCAGCTGGTAAAGTACAAGCCATGGCATCAATCAGTAGACTCTGCCTGGGATGGACTTGAGGAAAGTGATGAAGTGTTCATTGAGTGCTATAAGAATTTCCTAAATTCTGAGACTGGACAGCAGTGTATACCAACATTTGCTCAGGAGCTTGAACAAGCAATGGTGCACAATGGGAACAGTGAAAATGATGGGGATGAAAACGATGGTGAGTATGATGAGACTATGATGCACCAACAGCAAGAGGAAGTTGAAGAATGGATGCTGCTTTGTAGGTTTAACCAAGACTTCAGTAATAGCACAGCTAACGATGATGCACCTGATTTTGACTGGACATCTGCCTCAAGAAATATGCCTCCGAACCTCCTTCGGGAATCAGAGAAGTGGATAGCAAAACAACGAAATGAAGTGAGAGAAGCTGCAAACATACAAGAAATGGAAAGGCAACCTGTGGATTTAACAGCACTGAACCACAGACAAAATCTTGCATACAGCATTGTTCAGCAACAAAAAAGACGTCTAAATGAAAACGTACCTACAGAACCTCTACACATGATTATCACAGGAACCGCTGGAACAGGAAAGTCATTTCTAATAAATGCATTGGCTCATCTTCTGGGAGATCAGTGTATTCTCACAGGAACAACTGGAATTGCTGGTTTCAACATTGCTGGAAGCACTCTTCACTCTACCTTACAACTACCAGTGCGCACTCTAAACAAAACAGATTTGCAAGGAGCAGCCTTACAACGTCTACAACTCAGATTACAGGGTAAACATTATCTCATTATAGATGAATTCTCAATGCTTGGACAGAGAACTTTGGCATGGGTTGACAAGCGTCTACGTCAAGCCTCAGGAAAACTCAACACACCTTTAGGAGGATACTCAGTAATCCTTTTTGATGACTTTGCACAGTTACCACCTGTAGGAGACAGACCACTTTATTCACCACCAGCAGCTACTGTGTTAGCACAACAGGGCTATTCAGTTTATACTCTGTTTGAAAATGTGGTTGTATTGAATGAGAATGTTCGACAGAATGGAAATAACCCTGAAGCAGAGGAATTTAGAGAACTACTATTGAGGATGAGAGATGGAATAGTAACAGAAGAAGACTGGCACAAACTTCAAGAAAGAGCACCACAAAATGTAAACATGGAAGATTTCAAAGATGCGGTACGACTGTTCTATGATAAGGAAAATGTTGCAAGTTACAACTATGAGAAGTTGTGCAGACTTGGTAATCCTATTGCAAGAATATCAGCAGTTCACTCAGGTATAGGAGCCAGTGCTGCAAAGTCTGATGATGCAGGAGGCCTGCAGTCTGAAGTGTTCCTTTCTCAAGGTGCAACTGTCATGCTCACTTCTAACCTTTGGCAAGAAGTTGGACTGTGCAATGGGACAGTTGGCACAGTTCAGGAACTTCTGTTTCATCCAGATAAACCACCACCATGCTTACCCATAGCTGTACTTGTACACTTTCCCCACTACAGAGGTCCAGCCTTTATAGATGATGACCCCCTTTCTATACCTGTACCACCTCACCGGTTTGAATGGGAAGATGACAACAAGAAACTTTCTCGCCTTCAATTGCCACTTCGATTGAGCTATGCAATGACTATTCACAAGTCACAAGGACAAACACTTGATAAAGTAGTCATAGACATTGGAAAATCAGAAAGAGCAGCTGGATGTACCTTTGTTGCAACATCAAGAGTTCGGTCTTTACAGCATGCTGTAATTCAGCCAATGCCATTCCTAAGACTTCAGGGCATAGGTAAGTGTAAGCGTTTGCAAGAACGACTGACAGAAGAACAAAGACTACTTGACTTAGCAGACAACACATCCATGATTTACCAACACTTTTAATTTTTTAATGAACTTAATCATTTTCAAGCAGTCAAGACAGCTGCTACATGTAATCATCCAGGTAAGTTGGAATCTCTTAAAAGTAGTACAATGTGTTAAAAGAAAATCACAACAAATTTGGATAACAGGTATATTGTAAACTCTCTCACTCCCTATAAATGATCAGTTCTTCTCTTCAAATCAATTTGTTTTAAGTCAGTTGGCAGAATTACGAGCTACATTGAAATTGGCCAATTTGATCTTAAGTATATTGATATTATAAAAAAATACCAAATTGATATTTTCCAGATAATAAATACATTATATTTCCATTATGAAGAGATTTCCAGTGTAGATTTGGCAATGAACACATTGCAAATTTTACAAGCACTGTTTGTATAATACTGTTAGTAGTTTCATTTATTGGAAAATAAAGCATTTCTTATTACAAAAATCTGAGTTGTGCTTCTGATCATTACTGTATATCATTGGTTACAGTTATGTTTTGGGCAATTGACATTTTGGCATTATAGTTTGTTTTGACAACTTCAATAACTCGAGCTGCAATGATTGTTTTAATAAAAAACCATACTTCTATTAAATTTCTCTTCTGCAGTTTTTAGAATTGAAATTTTCATATATTCAAAATCATATACTAATCTCTGGTTGGCTAGGCATATTTTGACTATTTCTGTAACAGCACAAGTAAACTTTCCTCTGGTGTATACTGTTGACTACTTGATGTTGATTTCACATTAATTTTTTTAAAGCAATATGTAGTGCAGCCATCTTTTTCATAACTCTTTCTTACACTGTTTTTATGATATGTTCTAAAAATAGTACAGCAACCTACTATATAGTTGGCACTCACTATTACCAAACCTTTATTCAGTCTTTGTACAATTCAATTCTTTCCTCCTCCTCCCCCCCCCCCCCCCGCCCATTTTTTTTTAATGTTATGACATTGGATCTCACACTTCTGTTGATATGGCATCTCTTTTGGGGAAAGAGGAATTTTCTATCTATCACAGGGGGCACCAATGTAACTAAAGAGAGTACATGCACTATTCATTATGTTCTCAATTCTGGTTTCCTAGGAATGAATTAAATAATGTCTGCAGTAGACAAAATCCCTAATCAGACGATTCTTATTACAATGAATCTCATGCAATGATAACAATAGAATATAAACAAAAAACAATAGGAGCATTCAACTCATCCTCGGTGTAATTAGAACCTATTGCGTTAAAAGTGATGTACAACAAAGCAGACAAAGCAATAGACACTAAGAAAATAACACAAAAAAAATCACAGGTTTTTACACCGTGGTAAACACAAGAATTCATATAAATCCTTCAACACTTCACCTGCAAAAGATTTACAATCATTTTCAATTTCTGGTAAGTGAATCTTATTGTGATACTTCATCGACTCTGTATTCCGGGTAAGGACAATAAATTAATTCTATTCTCTCTGGTGCACTCTCAGTGGCAGTAAGAGAGCTACGTGAAGGCAAATTTATAAGCACTGTGTTCAGCGGTGTACTGGTCATGTAATTTGCACAAGGTGTCACTAATTGAGTACCAAACATGAAAAAACGAATAAAATAATGGGGATAAGGCTTATAGCTAAAACCATTTTGACTTCTTCAAAAACTAGCTTCGCGAGGTTTTGCGGGAGTCGTATTTCTAGTTCTAACTTTTTCACTGATCTGTGGATCAAACCATGCAGTGTGGCCATTCTTTGTAAAACTACTGAATAGTACTGTACTGTGGTACTGTTTGTTTTACTATACAGTGTGGTTGAAACTTTTTCACCTGTGGATCAAACCATGCAGTGTGACCATTCTTTGTAAGACTACAGTACTGTAATGTCGAACTGTCTGCTTCATTAACATTTGTAATGATGCTGAAAAGGGATGGAGGCATCTCCTACATGCATGCTGCATGTTTAGAGGTGAAATGCGATGACAATAAACTTGATGACAAAAAAAAACCAATTGTTTCAGCAGCAGTGGGTATTGATATACCAAAAATAGATAAGGTAGATGTTTATTTACTAGATAATTTTGCAGTTGATTGACTTGTGGAGCCATAGCAACATGTGGGTGGAAGTGAATTAAATGATCATGAATGAACTTATTGCTCATCACAGGGTTTACTGAGGGGCGAAAGAGAATAGTCTGCTTGAAGTTCTTTCTGCTTGGCTTTGCGTTCTGTTTCGGCCAGTTCCCCATGTTCCAGGGCAGAGAATGTGCTAATAAAGTTTTATGAAAGGAATACTTTTAGTGTCGTTATCTTGTTCAAATGATATTAGCATTTGACACCAGAGATGCATAGGATATGTTCGGGAAAACGAAGAATTTGATCAACTGTACAGATTAGTGGAACTGGATAGAGCTTTGCAATAAGCCCCCACTTCCCTCAGAATAAATGTAATTTATGAAAATACCTTGCCAAGAGAGTCTCAATAGATTTTAATTTAATCAACAGTCTCAAAGAGTAAGAATGAACATCAGTGAAAAGAAACTGTTTACTAGTTATACTGGATAAGTTTTTCTGCAAAATTTAAGCTTTGTCTTTAAAATATTATGTGCTTATTAACTAAGTGGGAGGGCCGAACGGGAAAATATTTGGTTCGAAGTCATGACGTAAGGACCGAGCGCAGCGAGGCGGGTCCGTGTGTCACGGACTAAGTTTCGAAAATTTCGAAAAATTTGTTTTTATTCTAAATAGGAAAGCAATAGCCTGGCGCGCGCGGGAAAAATTACAAAAAAAGAATTCTGCAATAAAAGCTCTTCCTTTATTTTTTCGAGTCAGAACGAGAAATTCGCAGTTCATCGAAAAAAGTGACATACTTTCTCATTTCTGTTTTCTTTTGAGTTTTGTTTTTTTTTTTTTTCGAAACAAAACCGCAAGAGGGCCGCACGGCTTTTTCCGGACCGGCTCACGTCAACCCGTTCGGCGCTACACGCGTCAGCTTTTACAATAGTTCAAGTCTATGGGATCGCGCGAGCGAGACCCATCACGGGTCATATGATAAATTATATGTTGAAATAATTAAATAATTGTAAGCTTTCATCGGTAACCAGCAAAGCAATGCGCGCATTTGTCATGCTGTGCGTGATTATCGCATTTTTGGGATTGACGTTAACATTCAAATGCTTCCCATTAGTTTAATAACTGTAGACGTCGGACGTTAAATTCACTAGCACGTTAAATTCGTTAGCACGTCAAAGTTCACGTTACACTTAACGTGCACAGCGTTTTTTGTCTACTTTTAACAAAGGATGGAAGAAAATTGTACCAGTCAATTCACTTATAACAAGAAAACGCCTGAAGGCGTTTACGCGGGATGTGTTGGTTTAAAATTGCCGACGCAGTATGTTTTTTTTGCTGATTGTGCGATCATGGATATCCCTGGTGCAATCCAACCTGACTTGTTCGTGATCCGGAGTTACAGCCAATAAAAATCACACAATTTTTTCGGGACGGGCTCGGGATACGGGAAAGTTAAAAAAACAAGGCAATTTTTGACTCCCAAGACGACGAAAGGAATGCGGTACCGAATTTTATACGCTGGCTGACTACGTCATCCCGCGTAAAAACAGAACAAGCGGCATGGGCATAAACATATTAAGCTTCTCCAGGAGCTTCTCATTTTCAGTTTTTTTTTTTAATGTCGGTTTCGCAAAGGGAAGACATAAATAAAGGCGAAACAAACAGACAGAAAAACGGGCAGCGATTGGCTGCCAGCCGTGACCTCAAGCAATATAATATGGGTTCCTCATTGTTTTTCCCTGCTGAAAGCTTCACCTTAGGTGCAAAAATTCGGGGGTGTTTGTTTAAATAGGCCCCGAATTTCATATATTATTCCCAATAAACAGCAATGGGTTTTTGAGCTCATACTTTGGTAAAAAAAAAAATGCCAAGTAAAATCTCGTTTGAGTTTTGTAAACTGTATCCCAGCAAAAAAAAGGAAATACCCTTTCGTCATGAATAGTAATGGCTGTGCTGTAATTCAAACATAGATTTGGAATCAAGTTTTAACTTCGGTGCTTGGTTCCTTTATCGCTGTAATCACTGAGTTGTTGAAAGAGAAATGTGATTGGATGACCTTCAAAATGAATCCCCCATCAGCCAGTCATGCAGGAGGAGTATGGGAACGCCAGATCAGAACCATTCGCAGCGTATTATCAGCCCTCCTAGAGAACAGTGCTAGTTCCCTGGATGGAGAATCCTTTCACACGCTGATTTGTGAGACCGAAGCGATCGTGAATAGCCGCCCGCTGACAGTGGACAACCTAAGCGACCCAGAGTCACCATCTCCACTGACGCCAAATCATATTCTCACAATGAAAACAAAGCCGGTTCTACCACCGCCTGGCGTTTTTCAAAGAGAGGATCTGTACTTAAGGAAACGTTGGAGATGAGTCCAGCATTTAACATGCGAATTCTGCGCACGATGGAGGAAGGAATTTCTTCATATCCTACAAGAGAGGTCCAAGTGGACAAGGCCACGCCGTAACATGCAAGTTGGCGACGTAGTTATCGTTAAAGACGACAACAAGGTAAGGAATCGGTTGAGCCTTGCTCGGGTGATAGAAACGTACCCCAACAAGGCCGATGGACTGGTGCGGAGTGTCAAGGTGGCAATCGGGGACCCTGATCTCTCCAGCACTGGCAAGAGAATTCACCTCCCATCAGTTTTGGAAAGACCTATTCAAAAGCTAGTCCTGCTGCTGCCAAGGGAGGAAAGACCGGGATACTTTAATCTAGTTTCGTTTTGTTTGAAATAAGGTGATTTCAAGGGGAGCCATGTAAGTGCCCTTATACCACGTATCTGTTTTCCCTTCTTTCGATTTGATTTACTTTAAAGTCACACTAGGTGGCTTGTCACGCGTTCTTAAGTGGTATCACGTTTCCATACAGAACACATGTTGCGTTTGTGTAATTCAATGTAATCTTAGAAAAAATGCCCTTTGATCAGTTTTTGCAAGCACTCACGCTCGGAAGGAAAGAAATTATACTGTTAGTCACAACGAAGGAAGGAAAGATTCTATTAATGTCAACTCTCGCCAGATCCGGCAATAATGTAAGTCTGATTTACCTGGAATATCTCTTAGCTATTTGTTTTCCCCTAACTTCGTAAATCAATTGTTTTAGTTTCACGATACGATACAACAATAAGGAGGCGTTCCTTAAGACGTTTGGAGCGATAGACGTTGTGTTTTATCCGTGGATTTTGTGCGGTCCAGCTAGCGGTGGACAAGCGCCGCTATAGGTTTCAAGGCAATGAAAGAAACATTGTGTTATGAAGCATTAGCAGTTGAAATGGTTTGCAAATAGAGAGAAGCAAAATTTTGTATAGTAATTCAGCTGCTAAATAGTTGTTTATTTCGAGGGTGAAACTTGGCAGTTTCAGTAAAACGTAAACTAACACAAGATTTGGCCTCAAATTTAAGGAAATGCTTCTTAGTGGAAAAAATGCAGGTTTTAACAGTACGTAAAGTCAAGATCCCTCACTAGGTTAATATATACTACGAAAGTCAAAGTCAAATTTGTTTCCCCCCCCCCAGCAAAAATATCAAGACACTCGACAGCTTGCGAAACAAACTTTCATCATCTCCCCATGTCACATTCATTAAATTTGCTTGAAATTCAAACTTTTCTGTTGATAACCACCTCCCCACCCCAAAATACAATAAATGAATTTCTTTATTTATCACTGAATGGTGTGGCCTACTGTTATGGAACATGTCTGAAAATCACCTCTCAACGAGAAAAATAAATTATTTTTCCATTATTAAGAGTTTTGGCTTGGTTCGTGCTTGCTATATGTCCTTTGAAGTATTTTTTTCCTAAACAGAACAATTTTATCAGAATTAAGTCTTATAATACGTGACCAAGTCTGTACAAGAAAAGAAATTTTACCATTTTTGTGTTAATGGTTTTTCCAGCTTGAGTAAATACTGTACGTTAATCATTTTTAAAATATTATTTAAACCACCTTGCAAGTTAAAATGGTAGATATGTTGCTTGTAGCAACGTGCAATAGCTTCCCTTTAGCTAAAATCAAACGGAAAAAGGTACATTCTCGAGTTACTGTAGTTATCATGCATCAGCAACGTAAACAAACTTTACATAGGATTTGTTGGTTATTTTAAGCTTGACGTGGTAATGGGAAACGTGAATGACGTTTTTACTCACCAAGAGTTACCCTTCATTGAGAATCACTAAGACACAAAGACATTGCCATTGCTTTTAATACCAATTAAACACGAGCATTCTGATTGGTTCCTTCCTGTTTGGCCATACGGATCTCCTCCATGGAAACTGTCATAAGTCGCGTACCTTATGTTTTCGAAACAGGCGAAAAAGCCTGGACGTTCCTAACCGAGGGAGACACTAAGACCCCGTGACACGGTAAGGTCACCAAGAGCATTTGGGCCAAGTTTTCAGTACACACAGTGGGGACAATATCCAGCCAATCTCTACAGAAAATTCCTTAGTCACCAGCGACAGGAGATAAATAATGCAAAGATGTGGTTTATTTTTTTGTTTTTTTTTCCACTGAAGAAAAGATAGCTAGCTTTCAACAGGAAGTTATGAAGAGACCAATCGTCTCGTTTGACTGTAATTACACAGGCAAAATTATTCACACGCCGGATCGCAATCAAAAGCACTAAACACATATCGTCAGCACTAAGCGGGAAGAAAGTTCATGAAGCCTAGTCACAAATGTGTTTTTAGTTTTCAGTTCCCAAGTTCTTAACCCAACACCTACAGTAGCATTTCTTTTATCCATGATATATTTTACGATAAAAACCGCCATAGCGATAATGACACCTTGCCAATTCCCTCTCCACTGACGACAAAGAGAATCAATAGCTTTAATTTTGATGGTTGCAAGACCGTAATCGCAAAACAAAAAGTTGCAAAGAGCTGTCTTGAAAGACTATTACACAACTTATACTACTACATGAGAAATTTCTGTAATTTGATTGGCTAAGAGAAGTGGTATTTCTGCTTAATTTGAAATACCTACATGTGAAAATTACAAACCTTTTGCAAGTAGTAGTATAAACAAATAATAGCATGATTTGTACGTGATATTTGGCATAAATACCACTCGAGATATTTCAAAATTGTCTCAAATTTCACTCGCCTAACGGCTCTTGAAATTACGTACAACAATTTTGAAATATCCCTCGTGGTATTTATACCAAATATCACTACAAACCATGCTATTACCTATACTAATATTATGGGCGACAAATTATTCCTTATTTTTGGCGCGAAACTTCAGTGTTAATTTATAATTTCACATGTGAAATTACAATGTTGCTATGGCAACTTCACCTACAGTAAACCTAAACGGCGTCCAAGTTTAAAAATGTTTAAAAAGGAGTAGTTTGCACCCATAATAGGTAATCAAATGGTATACTCGTGAAATTATTAGAATTTGGACAAAACACGCGTGGAATTATTCCCTAATTTTACTCGTCACCACTTGATTACTCATACACACATCACGCACATAAAAAGAAGAAGCGGCGTTTGTCAGCATTGCCTCTTATTGGGGTTAAAATGTGTCATAAACACCCGGTATATATAACTCCTTTGTGTATTAACCAAACAATGCACGCAGGGTTCTTCTGTTGTACGCATTTATGTTACAAACTGAGAGAGGTTTAAGGACCTTCAAGAACAGGATGACATGAGTGCAATGAAGTGACGCACAACTGCACGTCTATATTGTCGGTTTCTCACACAATTTCCGTAAACTTAGAATAACATCTCAATGGTCACCTTTGTTAAACATGGGTTGACAAAATATAACGTGACCTATATATAGATGAGGTATCGACTGCCTGGTTGATAACAAATGAAACACTAATCGTAGTCCATCTATCCATCAGCGTTTAACTCCGCCATGAATTGGTACTGGGTCATAGGCTGGATACCGACATGTCTCGCAATAGTTGGAAATGGACTAGTAATCTACCTTGTTACCTCACGACGACAACTTCGCACAATATCGAACTGGTTTGTCATGTCACTCGCGTTAGCTGATTTTGCCGTCGGCGCCTTTGTGTTTCCTTCTCACTTCATATGTGAATTTGCCGAGTTTCAATGCCATATCAAGGTCCGAGATGACATTAACGTTCTCTTGATATTTTCATCGATTACCAATCTTTGCATCATGGCTTTCGATCGATACGTGGCCATAGTAAAGCCTCTTAAATACGCGTATATCATGACACAAAAACGTGCGGTTTCGTTGATAGCTTTCGCATGGATGACTCCATTGTTGGCGTTCTTCATTCCAGTTGTGTGTTCAAGTCTTGGCATATTTTACATGAACGTTAAAGTTAGCGTCATAGTTTGGGCATCCTTCTTTGAGTTCCTTCCCTGTCTTGTACTTCTTTTGACCACTGTTAAGATATCCAATACCGCTAGAAGACATTGTCGACAAACTACAAGGCTTAATACCCAGCTACGATACAACTACCCGACTTGCCGCCGTCAGCGAGTGGTGTCCTCAGCAAGGGTTATTGAAACGTTGGTCGCTCTTTTTTTAATCTGTTATGCACTGGAAGTGTTCAGCTCCTTATGCTTTTTTACCAATCTGTGCAAGAGCACCGAAGAGTTGTCAAAGGTGATCTATTTTCTTATCATTGTGAATTCTGCTGGAAATCCAATCGCCTACGCCTTATTTAAAAGGGACATTAGGAGAGAACTTCAGAGGTTCAACGTCAAACGAGAGGCAGTCCCAATTACCAAAATATAAGTTATCCAATATTAATACACCCATTCATTCCGTTGAATTAAGTTTCAAAATATAAATGTGTTGGAAACGTGGGTAAACTGCAGCTCTAAATTAAATTTGTTCTATATTTGCTCAATTTGCAAATGCGAGCAACAATTTCTCATCCAGCGATTATGACTATTTGTCCTATGCATTATATTTGTATCACATATTGCGTATTTTTAATAATATCATTGTCCATTGTATAGAGGCTGATTGCTATCAATCTTTGATATTTGAATCAACCGCAGTTATATGTGATCTTCGGTCTTAAACGTCAAAAAGTCAAATGAACTTTTTGGTGTTTATAGTTGTTTTAAGCAATACATGTACTTTTGAGGACAGTAATGTTATTTGGTGCAGCACACGTTTGGCCCATAAATAAAATTGGACCGTTGTGTGGTCGTCATTTGTGATATCTTTATTTAGTTATTACACGCATGACAAAACACGTTATCCATCGCACTACAATAGAAGAGGTGCGGCGGCTAAGCACGTATCATCCCTCTCATGTTTTCCGCGTCATTTTCAAATTTAACAGGAGATCGATTTTTTTTGGCCCATCTTCGGAAACAAGGCAGTAGTCGAATGGATGAATACAAACATGGCGGAAGCTGACGCTGGCACTGTAGAAGACTCCGACACAGGCTTTGGGTTTGATCACGCGTCACTCGCACGAATGCGAAAGCCTCAGGGGGCTCTCACAGGGGACGTTTGTGACGAAATCGTGCAGCTGCGCATGGCATGTAGCGCGATTGAGCTTGCTATCGTACACGGCGTCGACGCGACGTGGCTTGAGCGTCCGGTTCCTGCCGTGCTCTGAGCAATACATTGAGTTCGGCACGGGAGTACCATGATGTTTCAACAGGCCTACTTAAGTCGTTTGCATTTGATTTTGATCTAACCTGTTCGGCTTTTCCTTAACAACTTCTCAAAAATCTTTCTAGTAATCCCAGTGCAATGTTCCAACTGACTTACAACAACAGAGATAATTCAGTTAAACCCTTTTGCTCCCAAAATCTGAGTAGTAATTCTCTTCAGTTGGGGCCATACCGTACCTTCTATGATCGCCAGCCGGTTAGCTTAGTTGCTAGAGCACTGGACTATCGTGCGAGAGGTCCTTGGTTAGAAACTCGGCCAGACCATCACTCGGGGTCTTAAAATTACTGAGGAGAAAGTGCTGCCTTTGCAATGACACCTGCAAATGGTTAGACGTTTTAGTCTTCTCGGATAAGGACGATAAACCGTAGGCCTTATCTCACAACCCCAGTTGTTCGTAATAACTTCGTAGAATGTTACAGAATCCACGCACTGGCGAAGAGTTGGGGACCTAGTACCTGGTGCTGTGATCTGCCTTGTATATGTAATTCCATTTGTCTTCCGTAATGATGATACTATGGCGCATTTGTTTATATATATATATATATATATATATATATATATATATATATATATAATTTGCGCCCTATAAATCATGAATTATCATTATTTACTAAAAGTATTATACTTTAGTGTAAATACTCAGGTGATTATACAAAACCGCGCGCTCTGATTGGTTCGCTATTTCGGATTATCAGCCGATAATCACCTCGACGAACAAAATGGCTGCTAATTTTTTCGTGTTGTACAATGCTTTTTTTTCTTTTTTTGAAATAATCACCTGTGTATTTATACTAAAACAATTATTCGCCTCAGGCTCAGTGATTATCGGTTAATATTCACCTCGACTTCGTCTCGGTGAATATTCACCGATAATCACTTCACCTTCGGCGAATAATTGTTAAATAATAAGGACAAAGTTGAGTTTTATCGATGGTATTGCTCTAAAATGAGAAATTATATTTTTATTCAGCTTTAAAATCCAACAAAGCGTCACGAGATTACTTGTTTTTACCAACATTAGTCATATTCTCATAGACTGGCATTTTACATGCAGTAATTAGAATAATGCATGGATAAATTGCACAAAGTGAGAGAGTTCAAAGTTTTAGTTATTCCGTTGCATAAAAGACAGTGACCTTTCAAAGGCTGTTTGGCCTTGTAGTGGCAACCGGGCTCAGCTATAAACTGACGAGTTTACTTCTCTCGTGAAATTTCTTTTTTCTTTCCATTAATAACAGATAGACGTTAAAAGCAGATGGGGCATATGCCTAGCAATATACAAATCAATCCATTTTTCAGTCTCAAGTAGTTTTACTGGTTATATTGAGGCCAATCATCATGACGAGTCCAATAATTGCAAGCTGCCGTCAAGTGCAACCTACGTTTAAAAGTGTCCTAGCACTCTGTCAGTCAAAAGACATTGGCTAATCCGGATAAGAGGTACTTAAGCAATCGTTGAAGACACTGACCTAAAAGGTCCAGAGCCTAATATCCGATCTAATGTCACTTTTTTAGAGACCAAGAAACTGATGGACATTAAAACAGATGAAAAAAAAAATGAGAAAGAGGACTTCTTTGTAGAAACGAAGGACCTATCTTTCTAGACCGCTTACGGACGGATAAACTAAGTGGATGGCAGTTGGGAATATAGATGCGGAGTGGTGATTACTTCGATTAATTTGCATGTCGCGTTGGATTATAAATCCAAAAGCTTTTGTACTGTACTTGCACTTATCAAACCCTTTTAAGTCTGTCTGCCTCACTTCTTTCTATCACTGTGTGGTCGTCCAGCTGTTGAACAGAAAGATAAAGGATTCCACTGAACGTTTCTTTAAGAATTCTTGCTGTTGTGGCGGACTGCACATGGAAGGTCAGTAATTAAATATCACAAGTAAGAAATCGTAATTCATTTAGATTGTAAAAAAGCAACATAAAGCGTAGAGGTGAACGGCACAACTCTCGTCGAGAAAAAAGTTAAAAAATTAAAAACGCGCCTATTTGATTGATTAATTGATTGAAGTTGCTTTCCAACAAGTCTATCATTGCATGGGTTCGACCCGAGGTGAAAAAGAAAAAAAACAGAACAGGGTAAAGTGGTTTGGCTTCTCTGGGAACCGTGTTTCTCGAAAGACCCTGCAACTTACCCGGGACCCTTTTCTCAAAAATCCCAATAACTTTACCATGGTTTTGAGCTTTATTTTTAATTAGATCGGAATCTTGACTGTGCTACTAAGTGTTTTTTGTAGCTGTTGGCATTCAAACCAGCCACACTTGCGACTCAACGTACAATTGTATTGCTTTGTATTGCCGGAAAACCAACAAAATTATTTTGTAATTCCTGTTGTAATGAATTATTGCGACCATTAAATAGCTTTGCGGGCACGATAACTTAAAAGTTACCTATAATGATATTGAGAAACGGGTTTCTGGTCCGGTAAGCTGTTTTGTGATCCCAATGTTTATAGCGGGACTGATTTCAATTTTTCCGGTTTTCAAAGTTATTATAAGTAATATAATTCTTAGTTTACTTGCACGATTGGCTGCTTTGTACGCCACGAAAAACATTCGATAGCTTCCGTCTTATTAAACTAGAGCCTCGGGCCCGTACGTACCAGGTTCGATAGATTTCCATAATCTTAATGCCTGCTTCAAGCAAAAACTGATACTGTACAAAATAATTTTTCTCTGACGGTGAAATTTCTTGTAGTCTATATTAGTTTTATACAAGATTATATTATATTTACTAAAACAATTCTTAATTAACTTTCACGTTTGACTGCTTTGTACGCCATGAAAATTTTTTTATAGCATCTGTCTCATTAAACTAGATCTACGGCTCCGGGCCCGTGAATCACGGCTGTCGAGGAACCAGTTTCAGGTCCGATAGATTTACACGATCTCAATACCTGCTTTCAAGCTCAAACTGATACAAAAAATGTTTCTCTGAGAGTGCGGAAGTCACTCGTAATCTATATTAGTATTATGTAAGATTATAGTATATTTTGTAAAACTAGTCTTAATTAACTTGCACGATTGGCTGCTTTGTACGCCAAGAAAAACATTCGATAGCCTCTGTCTTAATGAACTAGAGCTCCTGGCATAGCCCGTAAATAAATTCCAGATCCGATAGATTTCCATAATCTAAATGCTCGCTTTCAAGCAAAGACGGATAGAAAAAATGTTTCTCTGAGAGTGAACTTACTCGTAATCTATATACGTTCGTGTTACCCTAATATATTGGAACCGTCAGGCCTAAATCAGTCGTCTCGCCACAGAATAAATTGTGCAGTCTTTCTAATATCCACACACACACACACACACACCAAAAAAAAAAAAAACAGTTTATCAAGCAAGTTTATAATGTAACTTGTGCCACCGTAAGACAATTAAATGGCGAAGCTAACTTTTCAAGCGAATGCTATTCAATCTTAAGCTAATCCATTTATACTTAGTTCTCAGAATTTCTTGTGAGAACGCAATGAATTCTAATTTTATGGCAAGACTGTTGTGTCATCCATGCACGAAATCACAAATTTTGTCTCCACTGATGACTGAATCAAATTCCCTTAACCAGGGATCAGGGATTGTGAACTTTAAGTGGTTCAATAATTTTGTCACTTATTCTAAGCATTACAGCATTACGGTTAAGCTACTACATATTAATTTTATACAGGCTTTGAACGTTGTATCGATGCGTCAGGTCAACCTCAGCTTGTAGGCCTATCATTGTGGTCTGTAACCATTACGCTGGCTATTAAATTTTTTAGTCGAATTTCAAGGGTCTCGCAGTCTCGTTTTTTAGCTGTTATGTGCGTCTCGCAGTCTAGATTTTTACTACGAAAGAGTCTCGCACTCTAAACACTTTGAAATCTCGATCTTGCAATGTAAAAAAGTCAAAATGTCTCGGGCTTGCTAAGAAAAACGCTAGTCTAGCCGTCTCGCAAATGCTCGCATTTAGCATTCGTCACCGCTATGCTTTAGCACTGTACTTATCAGGCAAAGTTCAAAACTTTTATTGACCTGAAGCGGTGGAAACTATAAAAGGCTTTCAAATTTTAAATCTAATTGCAAAACTAATTCCGCACTCAGTGCATTTAATTTATAAGAGAATGTTATCGTTTTAGTTCACACGTTTTATAGAGGATTAGAGGATATGACATGGCCGCAAAAAATAATTTGATAATGTGTCATAACTATAAGTGATCATGAATGAGCGAGTCTTTGGTATTAAACACAGTTGAGTGAATAAAAAAGATATCAAGGACTAAACATCTAAAAATGGCTTATTTCATATTCTTAGAAAGACTGAGGATCAAGCCATAACTCTGAAGCCGTACATTTGGTTGATAAATGGCAAAGCGAGAATTCTTCCGCACAATGAGGCCCCTGGTCACGGCACCCACGGCAGCATAAGCAAAACGGGCAATATGATTCGTCTAACCGATTTCGAGATATCTTATCACTGCCCATGCATACTTTTAATCAGTACGGCTTAATCCGCATATTATATGTGATGTAAAGAATTATACATAGTTCACAGCCCATCATTCAAATCCAGCAGTAAGCAGCATGAACCTGATTTAACTGGTGGCCTTCCTCCCATGTGTCTCCGGTAACCCAGCGGTAGAGCGTCTAAACTAGCAATTGAAAGGTCGAAGGTTTGACCGGATGATTTTCGGGTTTTCTTTTTCCGAGTTTGCCCGCGTGAGGAAATGCTGAAAATTACATAGATCACAAATTTTCATCACTCAAAATATGCTATCTCAGTTTATTAGAGTATTTCACAAGAATTATGCAAATATCAAAGGAGGCTATTTTCGTTGGTCCGCATAATTCTTTAGCATGCAGTTATTGCGCTAGATAGGCTCGAACTTCTACTGGGAATAATTTGCATAGCTTTCAAGCGAGGGGATTGCCCACATGGAGCCCTCGATGGTGCTATGTACCTTACTTAATCGTAATAACAGTTCAAGCGTTTAATGTTCTTCTTGTAATCTTAACCCAACAGCACTGTTTACGTCAAATGACAAAAGTGTCAAAACCATGCGACGCGATCATCTTTGAATATGCCATCAAGCAATTTTTTTCTGTGTGACGTATTCTAATTTTATATTCTGGTAGCTCTGAGCTTACCAAGGGTTAAACAACCGGTGTACCGTTCAGTTGCCACCTTAACTGTCGCCTTAACTGTCGGTGATTACGTTGCAAAATTAATTAATAAACGTCAAGATTTATTTCGTTTGGAATATCCATCTTTCAGTTGCATTATCGAACGATGAATCTGCTTCTGTGATCTTCAATACTTTTAGAAATTCTCATCTAAGTGTTTATGTGAAACATGATAACATCACAAAATGATCCTGGTGTGAATAAAGCTTCCTAGCTTATGAAGATAAAATTAATTTATTCGATGATGACAAACTTGAGAAAATACTCAAATAAGGCTGACTTGTATGCTGAATCTGTTTCTTTTTTCTTTTTTTTTCATAGTCCTGCACAATTTTACTAAAATATTTTACTTTTACCCTTTTTCTTTCATGATGCATTTTGATCGTGACAAAATT
The DNA here is from genome assembly GCA_949710005.1 of Ricordea florida. Lineage (NCBI taxonomy): Eukaryota > Metazoa > Cnidaria > Anthozoa > Corallimorpharia > Ricordeidae > Ricordea > Ricordea florida. The sequence goes on from OX453280.1 coordinate 20,270,731, forward strand.
CGATGAATGGAAGAGCGAAATGCACACCTGCAATCTATGCACCTGCTGCTATTTTTGATTAAAAACTGTCAACTCCTTCCTGTTTTTATGTTCCTCTGCTTCAGTTTTACTAAAGAGATACGAACGGTGTAAATTCTTATGAGTAATCCTTGACATCTGTTTCTAACAGCAATTGCCTTTTAGCGCAACTGAGCATCAAGCTTCTCATTCCTGGTAAGACATAACTGTTGTTTTGTTCCCTCCTATTTTGTAGCTTCTGTTTCACGACACTTACTGTTTCTAGCTCGAAGATCCACCTTGCTTCTCCTTGAATTGCCTTTTCCATTGAAGAAGATTTCAAAAACCCGAAGATGACAATTATAATTCGGGTTTAAAGTCCTGAACTATCGAGATTATTACGTTGCTACAGGTGACCCCCTACAAACCCGAACGATGGCTATGCCTTATAGGTCTTCTTTTGAAGAAAGTGTTACGTTTTTGCTCATGATCATTAAGCAAGAACGTTTGCTGGTTTAAAAACGGTTGGGCTGAAATGAATAAGTGCAGAAGCAATTCGTATGATTCGCCCGCTTAAGATACTCTCCTTTTACTAAGTGCCTAGGAAACGCCTATTGATTGTGCTCTACAGTTCTGCTCTGCTCGGACGCTAGAGAATGCATTGATGGGATATTATAGACCTTGCTCTACCTTAAAGCCAAAATATTAGCTGGAAAGCCAAGGAATAAATCAGACAATCCACTTTGAAAAACTAATATTCAATGATTTTCAACAGTCTCAATACATGACACCAGGAGCCCATCACCCGGAGCCTCCATCTCCCTTATAAACCCTGGGAGACAACCTTTGCCCGTATCTTTCTATTTTTAGTCGTTAGAATTCCCGCGAATGCATTGTACCATCCAATCAGAACAAAGTTGTTCGTTTACGTCACATGCAGTCACAAACCAGTGATAGCGTCTCACAAAATATTCTCTTGAGACTGTTCTAAAAATAAAAAGATACGAGCAAAGGTTGACTCAAGGATATAGTGTGTATGCAGGCTCCGGGTGATGGGCTCCTGATGACACCAAATAGGTTTCTAGCGAATGGCAAGCTTTTTGTGTGGCTAACATGAAGTGTGTAGCCACATAATGGCATGATCGGATTTATTTATTTATTTATTTGTCCACGAGAGTCGAGCGCCTGTCACGTGGTCTAGTAAGCCACACATGTACGCATTGCGGACCTATTTTTTGTTTGTTGATGCTTTGAGAAATGAGACTATTTTATTTTTGTGGTGTGTATTTACACTCTTGCTAACTAGTTAAGTGGATTTGGATTGTTTTATGATGAAGGGGATGTTCGTCAAGCATTTTATAGCTTGAGCCGATTTTATTATGTTTGATCCATTTGTTTAGTTTTCTTAGGGACGCACCATTAGAAAAGTGATGGGGGGGGGGGGTGGAGGGTGGGGAAAAACAAAAAAAAATTAATGCAAGGGAAAATGCCAAGAAAAAAAATTCATGCAAGGAAGAAGGTAAAAAAAAATTCGTGCAGAAGGAAGGTCCAATTGTGACTTTTTCACACGTAGTAAAAAAAATCCGTGCAGAGGGGTTCACCTGAAAAAAAATTCCTGCACAAGCAGTGAGCGAAAAAAAAAATTAATGCAAGCTGGAAATTCCCCATCCCCCCCCCCCCCCATCACTTTTCTAATGGTTTGTCCCTTAATTGAGAGCCAGAAGTTAGACACTACTTCAGAATCGACAATTACATGAATTCACTTCTAACCCATAATTGTAATGTATTTTGGTATTTTTTGCATGCCCTTGACCGCCTTATCTAGACCTTTTAGTCAGCTATTAAACTGGACAACTGGCTTTAGTTATTATCTGGGTTGGCATTGTGGTATGTATTCATGCTGGCTCTTGACTGCCTCGCCTCTCTTTTGTTTAGTTTTTAGCCAGACGTAAGACGGAACCAACTTTGCTCCAATTAATATCTGCATTGGCGATGTGGTTCTGGATTTTTGGCTGGCTCTTGACTGTCTTGTGTGTCATTGGCAATAGCTTTTTACTTTATCTCATAATCTCAAGGGGTCGACTCCACACTTCAGCCAATCTGTTCATCGCGTCACTGGCGGTTGCTGACCTTTGTGCTGGATTAACCTTTTTCCCACCTATGTTTACCAATTTGAACTTCGATCACCCCGGGGTCCTTTTTAAAGTGACCTTTACTTTCATGTACTGTTCCACCGCAAACCTTTGCGTCATGACCGCCGACAGATATTTGGCCATAACTCGGCCAATGCAGTACAACAGGTTCATGACCAAAAAGATTGTGACATGCCTGCTGTGCTCAGCATGGCTAACTCCACTGCTGCTCTTCACATTGCCGGCCACGTTCACTTACCACGACAGGAAGACATACACGCTGGTGGTGGAGATATCCCGAGTGGTCATCTTCCAGATTATTCCCTGTGTGATCTTCGTCTACGTCACTGGATGCCTGCTGAACATTGCCCGTCAACTGGCCCGCCAGACGGCCGACCTGGTCTCTCAGCTTGGTTTCAATCACCCGTCGAAGGCAGTTAGCATCAGTCAGAGTCCCAGTTTAGACAAACGAACCTCCGTGGCCATGATTGTTCTCGTCATTACAATCTTCAATGTTGCTCACATCGGCGCTAACTACAGATGCATCTGTTTTATCTCCCAGGCGTGTCCTTGGGAAGGCACAATTAAGGATTTGACTAATCTTTTGCTTATTATCAACATTGCTGCCAATCCGTTCGCTTATGCTTTCTTCAAAAGAGACATCAGAATAGAATTACGGAAAATATTTAGACGGAAAACAGAACCATTGCAATTGCGCCCGCGAATAAATGAGAACAAAAGCAGTGACTCCCAAGCAGCGTAGTTTCCGAAAAATCAACAGCGAAGTTTCATAGAAGTTCAACGACAAATTCGTACAGTATTCCTTCTACTTCATACACCATGGAACGGTCACTCTACGACTTTGTTCAATCCGTTTTAACTTGAAACAATATTGAAAAAGTAATATTCGAAAACGTTGCGAGCGGGATTCGAACCTGAGTGGGTAAACTCCACTGGCTTTTAAGTCTAACGCCTTAACCACTCGGTCATCGCAGCACTTTATTGACGAATTGCATATCTAAAAAGCACTCTTAAGACGAAGACAACTTGTGTTTCCTTAGAGGTACGAATATTAGCAGTATTGATAGTGTAAGATAAGATTTTATCCCCTATGAACAGGCACTGATGATGTTTATTAGTCCGCGCTGTCGAGCCGATGTGAATAAGTAAATAAAAAGTCCCAAAAGACTGATAAGAGAATCTTTGCTACTAAACTAGCGCCTTGGGGCTAAATGGGGCCTTGTTTATTCCTGTATCCTTTTTTTAACCAGTCAATCCTTTACCATTAACGCGCTTCTAAATCCCCTTTACGTGTGGGCCCTTGTAGGTCTCAAAGCACATGCTACACTAAGTTCCATTTACGCACGTTTTAGAGCTTCTCCAATATCCGTTTCTTTTAGAAAGGTTTTCCGTTTCTTTTTTGATAGTGGAATTTTACATTTTTGCTATTTCTTTCGCTTTTGCAAAAGGGTGCCTGTTTATATCTTGTTCTTGAGTTCGGCTCGCTACGTAATTTAAGTTCTCCGTCTTTTTGACAAAAGAGTAACGCGCTGCGAGCAGGATTCGAACCTGCGCGGGGAAACCCCATTGGATTTCAAGTCCAACGCCTTAACCACTCGGCCATCGCAGCTCTCCTACTGGTAGCCTATTAAATATCAATATCTTATTATGTGGATCTTTTGAATGCTTTAATGAGATGTGAATTAAAACAGGCAATTTAAAATTTAAGCTGACTTCAATTTTGCTTTTCGGGTCAAATGTATTTGATGGAACAAGCAACTTTGCTGAGTAATTTTAAAATCCATTTTCTCCCGGGATTTGATTTGTGATTCTCGTCTGTGTGTTCCACACACTTTTTACATGCCAGGTTATAGATAGATAGATTTTTATTACCACTATATTATATATATTACAAATGCTTCAAATACTATTTACCTAACTAGTTACATATAGTGGAGAGGAGGCCCCAAGAAACCATAAGGCTCTTAGATGGGAGCCCCCTCAAAAAAATAAATAAAATAAAATAGCTAGGACAGACGGTACTTTAAAGACGGAAGTACATCCACTCTGCATATGAAATTTTCCAATTCTTTCCGTCTGCTTCTTTGTCTCTAATTGATATTAAGAGAAACTGAACTGTTATTGGTTTTCATTTCTAGAACTAAAGGTGGACAAAATCGGTAATTCGTGTATTTTGGCTTATGCGTAAAAATCCGGTTTTACATTCAAACTTCTTCGGATGTATTTCGAATTTTAAAACCATCGAGTTACAGCCTTTGACAACGGTTGCTATGTGTTAAAAAATTTTATTCTGAAGTAACAATGAGATGCAAGGAAAAGCTATTGATATACACCTTATTCAAAAATGGCGGCCAATTTATTATTCTTTGTTTGCATTTTAATTAGCCCTCTTTGCCTCGCCAGCATGTACAAAACACAAAAGAATTTTGAAGTTAAAATGATGCAAAGAGGGCTAATTAACATGCAAACAAAAAAATAATAAATTGGCAGCCATTTTGGAAAAAGGTGTATTCAGAGTGTCGTTGAAAACAATTCTTTCTAAAAAATATGAAGTGTAAATAGCAAGAAAATACGTGATAATGTCTACTAAAACTCGCAAACTAGACGATTTTAATCTTTATCACATGCAGGGCAAAATTACTGAACGCTGATTGGCTTAGACAGAGGGCATTTTTTCTTAATCACGAGGGCACTTTAGGTAATCAAGAGGGCATGATTACTTGCTGCTGATTGGTCATAAGTTGCTTGGCAACGAAGCGTTATTGCAGATGAATTCTTTTTTGCAACAATGGCTTGCCGTTTCGTAGAAGCCGACGGAACGTTAATTGAGGAACTAAAGCACGGTAGCGAGAACAAAAACGCTAAACGAAGTACTGTCTATTGGACCGGCGGTTTCAGACAATGGGCTGTAAGAAGGGGAAAAAAGGAGGAAATTGAGAGCTGCGAAGTGTCACAGCTGAACGAAGCGCTCGCCCAATTTTTCGCAGAGCTGAGGAAAGAAAACGGCAAAGAGTATGAATCAGACTCTTTGAAGGTCATGCAAGCATCTTTAGATCGCTATTTAAGAAGCAAAAATTATCCAAAATCTATCGTTAGAGATGCAGAGTTCCTGCCGTCACGAAAAGTCCTAGAAGGAAAGGCAAGAAAGCTTCGCGAACTTGGAATGGGCAAGCGGCCGAACAAAGCCCAGAGTCTTACGAAAGAGGAAGAGGAAATATTATGGGAGAACGGGCAGTTGGGAGACGAAACTCCCCGGTCACTTATAAACACAATCTGGTGGTTGCTTACGATGCACTTTGGACTACGCGGCCGACAAGAGCACCATGATATGAAAGTCGAAGACTTCAAATTTCAAAAGATGATGGCAGCTTTGAATTCGTCACTTTTGCCGAAGGCCTCACAAAGACAAGAGGTGACAGACTGCGAGTCAAATCACGGCTAGCTACCCCTAAGATGTTCGCAACCGGTGAGAAGAGATGTCATGTTGCTTTGTTGAAAAAGTACTTAGAAAAACGACCGGCAGAGCTGAATACTACAGGGCCATTGTACCTTGGTGTTATCGAAAACCCAAAAACCAGCGTGTGGTACAAGAAGACACCCATGGGGAAAAACACCATAAATAACATCATGAAAACAATGAAGGAAAACTCACCTCTGAAAGTTACCTGCCCAGACAAGAAGCTTACTAACCACAGCGCCAGAAAAACGGTTGTCAAGAAATTGAAGAGCTCCGGCATTCCGAAATGCGAGATTAAAAACACTCAATCTGGTCACAGTTCCGAGCAAGGTTTGGATGACTACGACTCCGGTGATGAAAACGAGCAATCAATGATGTCCAACATCATCGACAATTTCACAAATACTGCCACGACAAGACAAGTACTTCAACCACTGTCTTCACTGCAAACACAGCCCGGCTCAGCTCCGAGTCAAATCTCCAATTTCAGCCATTACAGTGTGACTCTCAACATCGCTGGAAATCATTCTTCCCAAGCAAGCCTCAACCAGAGCAAGCGAGGTTACAAAAGAGTTTTTCTCCCAGAATCTGACTCCAATTAAGGTGTAATGTTCACATAAATACATTTTAAGCCTTTTTGCTGTTCGTGGCAACGATTTACTGTTGATTGCAATATAACTGAATGAAGCCGTGTAACGTTGTTAACTGTATTTTGAGAATAAAATGTTCATCGAATCTATTGGTCAGTTACGTTTGTTTTGACATTTGTGGCGGCATTGAAAGGGCTTCATCGCCCGGACATTGTGCGAGAATGCAATTCCCACAAAAATTTTGCCCTTTATGTGATAAACAAGTAATCGCAAGTGCCCTCGGGCAATTAAGGATTAATTTCACTCGTATTTTCAAAGTTTTTCCAAAATTGCCCTCGTCGCTTCGCGACTCGGGTAAAAAATTTGAAAATACGCGTGAAATTAATCCGTAATTGCCCTCGGGCCCATGCGATTACACATACTTATCAGAGAGCTTTTAAATTTTACTATACATTTGCTTTATTAAAGTGATTAATAATTGTTTCATTAAGTCTTTGATAGATAGGCGTTTTCGACTGTGCTCGTAGAAATGACATTTTATGCTTTTAGTGGTCTAGCGGCCTGGTTACAAGGTTTTTCTCTCCTGCCAATGTAATGTCACGTGACCTCTAGGCTTCGCTTTGTTATGTTTTGTTTTTATGTACTTTAGTGCCTTCACCGAAGTAACTGCCGATTGTACGACCATAGAAGCCAATAAAGTGGGCCAAAAATTAGAGTATCAGTTTTATTCGGTCGCTAAACTCGTTGTTTGCTCCTACAAGTAGTGCTCAGAATTTTTGAAAATTATGTTGAAATTCTGCTAGTTTCTCTAAAGTATGGTTCCCAGTACCATCAAAATTATTCTGCTTTATTCCAGTCAAAAGTAAAAATGACCCAGAGTAACTTAAATCAAATGCAGGAACAAACCCTTTGCTAGTGACGACAGGCTCCCCTTTAATAAATACCCAACAATTAGTGTCGTTTGATGCATTATACGTCATCTAGAAGTATCCCTCAGAATCAGCAAAATTGTTGTTCATATTTTCCTATGGTCTGTTTCAATAAATGTTCCTGGGAGACATTCGAGCACTGTCAGGTTACTGCCGAGCCGTGCGCAAGGGCTTGGGCAAAGAAACATCACACCGGCCGGCCATGGACCGGACAGCTGGGGAACAAAAAAAAAAGAAGTCTGAAAGGAATATACTTGAAAACTAAAATTCCCTGAGTTTTCATTTCGTAAAAGACGAAAAAGGCAGATTATGCCGGCTGTGCTAAATTTGGATAAAAGCTCAAAAATATGCTCGGGCCTCTATATTTTGCCAAAAATTATGCTAGCACAATCGATAAAAGTCTAGTCACACACTGTAGGTAACTTACTAACTGATTGTGGGGATAGGTTCTAAAGAAACTGGTGCTGCGTCGGTGGGAAATTGAAACACAGCAAGAAATTGGGTAAATCAAACAAGTTGATTAAGTAAGTTATGCCACCGTAAGGTAAAAGGGAGGTGCTGACGTTTCGAGCTCCGACGAAGGGCTAACGCTCGAAACGTCAGCACCTCCCTTTTACCTTACGGTGGTATAACTTACTTAATCAACTCGTTTGATTTACCCAATTTCTTGTGTTACTAAATGATTGATTTGTCTTCATTATGCGCATTCGCTTTGATGGCAGACTGGTTAAGGCGTTGGACGCCTGACCAGAACAGAGAGATGAAGTTCCAATGCAGATTAGCCGGACAATACTGGAATTACAGTGAAGAGCTACCCATACAACGGTATTTTATTCAAAAAACAAAGAGTTGTCATTCCGAAAGCAATGCAAGCAGAAGTTACTGCAAGAGCTCACTCAAGTCACCAAGAAATTGAGTCAAGTACCCGAAGAGTGAAAGATGTTATTTTGTGGCCATCGATGAAGTCAGACATCCAGTGAGGAAGCAGTTATGAAGTGTGAAATCTGTGCTGAATGTCAAGCAAGCAACCCAAAGCAACCAATGCAATCACACCAGATACCAGATAGGCCTTGGAGCCGAGTGTCCTCAGGTTTGTTTACGGTGAACTCCAGAAGCTGCATTATTCTGGTAGACAGCTAGTCAGACTTAACAGACGTAGCAGAGCTGAACGAAACCACCTCCAGTGATGTCATAGCCTTCCTAAAGGAACAACTCGGTCGACACGGAATTCCAGATGTATTGATGAATGACAATGGCCACAGCATGCCAGCAGAGAGTTTACAGAGTTTTCAAGAAGATGGGAATTCAAACACGTCACCTCTTCCCCAACTCATGCCAGAGCAAACGGAAGAGCGGAATCAGCAGTGAAAGTAACAAAACGGATCTTCAAGAGAGCATTCAAAGACGGAAAGGACCAGGGAAAGGACCCTTGGCTAGCCATGTTAGACCAGAGGAACCCACCCACTCAAGGCCTTAACTCCAGTTCTGTACAGCGACTAATGTCTCGAAGAACGTGCAGCCTGCTGTCTACCTTGGCAAGTCTCCTCTATCCTAATGCAGAGGAAGGAGTAACAGAGAAGCTAAAGCTGAGAAAGGAGAAAGCTAAGAGTTATTATGAAAGAAGAGCTAAGTTGCTACCAGAGCTAGAAGTAGGCCAAGATGTCAGAGTCGCAGGACAGCAACGCAGAAGCTGGGAAGCAGGTTCGTGTATTCGGAAGTTGTCTGATCGCTCATACTTGGTAGATGTCAATGGACAGACAATTCGCACGAATCGGGAAGCTTTGAAGCCTAAGTACGTCACTGGCATTTAATAAAATTGAAAGTCACATTGCAGTTATAAAGTCCCCAAAAGATAAGAATAAAGAACTTTTTTTTTTTCTAAATTACAATTCAACTCTTTTTCCTTAATTGTCTCTTGCTCCGAGTCAACCTTGCCTGTATACGGATTCGGAACCAAAATAGCACTAACGTGTGAAATAACTTTCTCCTCCGCTTTCTCACACTTCAGTAAAGCGTCCGATCTGTGGCCAGTTCTATTGCGTATTAATTTACTATCAACCATTGCATCAAACAGACTGGACGCACTCGTTACATTTAGGCAATGGGCGGTTTTGTGTGTCGGTGATGGACACAACACTGACCCCCAGTCCATGGACTACCCCAATGGACTACCAAAATGGACTACCCAAATTCATTGTTCTTGTTTAATTATTCAAAATGGCGGGTGAAGGCCAGGCTGCAACGACGCACGCCATTTTTGAATAATTATACTGAAACAATGAATTTGGGTAGTCCATGGACTGGGGGTCAGTGTTTTGTCCATCACCTTGTGTGTCAGTTCTGCGGCCTTACGCATATCTGGCAAAATTTGGCTTAAAACAGAAAGCTCCTGTACCTTTTCCAAAAATCTCAACAAGACCAATATACAAACGATACATATCAACGAGAAAGGAGTCATACTTTTGGTCCACTTCGTGACAAACGTGTTTTACAACACGTGGCTCATACTTGAGATCCAGCAAACTCCCGTGAAACGTCTTAGACACGTTCTCTTCAAAATGAATATAGTTACCGCCAATTTCAAAATTATTTAGCAAATATTCCTGAGCTCGTTAGCACGTACGCCAAATAACTTCCCGTTATAAAAATATATGTTTCAGTTCAATTTTTTCCTTGGTTCAAATTTTATTTTCCTTTGTTTTCTGGTATGGTAGTGTCCTTGAACGAGCTGTTCATCACCAGCTATATGCCTATCTTCAGCGCCACAAAATTCTCAGCCCCTTTCAGTGCGGTTTTCGCAAGTCCCACTCTACCGAGTGGGCAGCTTTGTGCTTTGCGGACACTATCCGGCGCAACATCGATCAGGGCCGACTGACAGGAGCCGTTTTTATTGACCTTCGCAAGGCGTTCGACACAGTCGACCACGCTGTGCTGTTGCACAAACTGTCAAGTCTCGGTGTGGTACAAGGCGAGCTTCACTGGTTCAGGAACTATCTAATGAACCGTACTCAAGTTGTCGACTATCATGATGTCTCAAGTGCTGCTGAGTCTGTGTCTATCGGCGTGCCTCAGGGGTCCATTCTCGGGCCGTTACTGTTCATTCTTCATTTGAACGATCTTCCCGATGTTGTGTAGCATCCTCATGTACGCCGATGACACTGTTCTGTTTTTCTCAGCGCCGCAAGCGTCTACCATCCAAGAGACTTTAAACAGGGAGCTAGGACACATCGTGAGTTGGCTCCGATTGAATAGCTTATTCATCAATGTAATCAAAACAGAGGCAATGTTATTAGGAACATCTCAGAGGCTTGCTAGAGTAGACAATTTCTCCATCATTGTTAATGGTTCCATAATTAAGCGCGTATCCGAGTTCAAATACTTGGGCATAATTTTTGATGAACACCTTAACTGGAACAGTCATGTAAAATCTATTGTTTCTAAGGCCGGAAAACGCGTTGGCCTTCTGGGTCGCTTGCGCCGATATCTTACCGCACACAGTACTAATACAATTTACATTTCCATGATAAGACCTATTATAGAATATTGTGTAGGTGTCTGGGCTTGCTGTGGTGAAGTAAATAGCGGATATCTTGAAGCCCTGCAGAAGCGCGCCGGTAGGGTGGTTGTTAAGACGGGTAGCAGTAGTGATGCGATGGCATCAGTAATGTGGCCGACACTTAAAGAAAGACGTATGAAACATGTTTATAATCTTGTAAACAAGAGTTTAGCCGGGCGGTGCCCACAGCATTTTATCAACTATTTTAAGCATAATAAGGATGTCTGTGTGCGTTCTACACGTCAGAGCAAACTTTTACATTTGCCTGCCGTTCGTACGGAAGTTGCCAAAAGATCTTTTTACTATCACGGTTGTACTGTGTATAATAATTTTAAATCATTTTAAGCCGTTATTGTCATTGTCATGTTTCACTTTCTTGTACATACAAATTTGATATACCTGTATATATTTTAGATTTTTATAACTAGTTTTTAGAACTAAATTTATCTAGGTATGAATTAACCTCAGGGCTCCAGTTGATAGCAGGGTGGCTTTTATAGCTCTCTGATTGGACCACCCTGAGTAATGTATTTCTTTTGTACATTTTTAAATAAAGGCGTCTATCTATCTATCATGATAATGAGTTTGGAACAAAGGAAAATAAAATTTGAACCAAGGAAAAATTTGAACTAGAACATATACAACATTTAACAAAGACTTGGCTGAATTCAGTCTTTCCTAATAAAATTCCATTGTCCAAAAATGTTTTTCGTCTTCTTTATTCACAGGCTGCTTTTCGTGGTCGCTTATCCAACATAATACCTAATCTTGTGCTCTCTTTCATTTTTTCATCGAGAACGCGTCGAAAGATAGATAATGATAACCCTAAACAAGTCAGACTATTTAAATTTCAGAATAAATAATAACAAGTGCTACACATATGGCAACAAAACTTCACCTTTTATCCGAAGCTTCGAGACGATCAAAATCCAACTTCTCATTATATTGTTCTCCTCTTAAGGCGACGTAATCAACACACAATCTGGAATAACATTTTGGGTGGGTATCTTTCCTTTGACGGTTTCGCAACTTCTTGAACAAACTTCGTCGGCCAATAATTAACGCCTAAAGCATCCATTTGAACTTAAGGAATTTACAACGACTGAACTTTGTGCAGATTGTATTCTTTAAAAAGACCACCTGGTTCCAAAGTTGCTACTGTCGGAAATGGGGCTTTTATCCACTCGTCAAAAATACGCGCTACCCATTTGTTTTTGTATCGCGTCGACTTTGGAATTGCATTTACGACACAACTTTCCTTACCCTCAACGGTTTTCGGTTGTCGAAATTGGTACTCTGTCATCCTCGAGAGCAACGTGCTTGCTTAGAACTCACAATATAACCAGTAGGTAACAACGTGGAATGCAAATACAAATGAACTTCAGCATTATCAGTAGCCAGCATGCAGCAAGTAGGTGACAAATTCACATTCCGCTTACTAAAAGCAACATTTCAATTCAGAAAACTTATTCAAATGATAATTTAAACTAATTTTCTTTGTTTGAGAAGTAATTTCAAAAACTCGTGCTTCGGGTTTCATCAGATTTCTTAACGCTCGAAAACAATCAAATGTTTTCTCGCATTTGGAAACCTGATGAAACCCTCGCACTCGTTTTTGAAATAGTACTTTAAAGTTCATTCAATCACAACTATGAAAAAACACCTAATTTCAAAATTATTTGTTTTCTGTCATCTGACTTCTCTATTTTGTAAACAACCATATGTATCCAAGAGTTTACCAAAGTCCTAATTGATTTATATCTTTGGCTGAATTGGCCATCCATTTATTGAGGTCTTTGCATAATGCTAAGAAAAGATAAATTAATTCATTGTTTTGTGAACAAAATCCTCAATATTTTTCTGAAATGTTAACAATAGATAGACATCACAAACATTTTATATCACTTGAAAAGACGTGTGTCACTTGACAAAAAAGTTTAAGCCATTCACATTAGCCTGTGACTTCCCCCTTCTTTCAACAAGATCAGGGATATGAGCAGCGACGTTGGCTTCAATGAGAGAAAAAAACTAACTTTGTGTTGCAGTGCCTATTTTTCAACTTTAGCAGTGAGCGCTTGTCAGATGCCCCCGCTATGTCCCGGCCGAGGGAATGCGGGTGTTAACATTGACTAGTGCATAACGCCATAAAATCCCTCACATTTTGTGATTAAACCCCTCAATTTCAGCTAGAGAAAACGAGGTAAGAGAACGCATCTTCCATACTGGTTTCTCTTACTATGATAAAGGACAGAATCTATTTTTAGATCCGAAAACTCTTTTATCTGACCAATGGTTGATGTCCTTCTCATCACGTGGAACGAGATATAAATAGATTCCGCGCTAAAAATACATTCTGTACTCTTGTATCAGACGGGGTTATGTTCTCTTTCCTCATTTTCTCTTGCTTTCAGCTGATTGTCCCTCTTGGGATTTGCAAATTTTTTTTTTATATCTTACGCCAGCAATGCCTCTTTCTCGAGCGTAGACTCGAAAAGAATTTATTTATGACATAAACCGAAAAACCTCAACTAAATTTCACTTCAACTAAATTTCTGCTTTCTTCTAGCAAGATATTATATATGGAGCTGCAGGGTCAATAAGAAGATACCGATTTTAGCAACTTTTCTTGTGTCCCTAAAATCGCAGTTTCACATAGAATCCAACAACTTAGATGCAGTTTCTAAGAAATGGAATCCTTTACTTCCACTTCTCAACATCATGGTACCATAAAAGCCATCTATCTACTTTCTGCAAGCGAACCAAGGCCAAAGTGCAATTGAGAGTTAGACATACCACCAACATTTTTCATTTTTAAAAAATTACTTATGTCGGAAATCTTTCTGCACTGCTTATTTCTTAATTATATCTATGATTAATTATTAATACTTATTACTTTGTTGTAGTAAGTGTAGTGATTCATGTAACTTATCTTAGGGTATGTATTTGTATTTTTTTTTGGGCAGAACTGTTTACTTTGTTGTAGTAAGTGTTATTGATTAAATAAAAAAAAAGTCACTAAAAATACTCAAATACGACAAAAACACATGGACTTTTCGAAATGCATGTAAAAAGCCGGCATCGTAAATAAGCTTTTTTCATTTTAGTTGATTCTTCTATCTTCGTTTTGTAGGCATTCTTTGATAATCACTGTCCTTTATATGTGCAAAGTTTCAGGAAACTATTATGAAAATAAAAACAAAAACGCATTACTGCGTTATCGTGTTTTCACAGTAATGATAGCTTCTAGACTGTCTCAAACTTCCATGAATGTGCTAAGAGCAACATTGTGCGAAGGTTTAAGAAACAATTCTCAATGTAAAGACCTTAAAAACACCCAAGTTTTCTTCCGGAGGTAAGAAAAATTTGTCCTAACATTTTAATTGTATACGCGAGATACTCACAGTGATAGGTTGTGATTCATGTAACTTATCTTAGGGTATGTATTTGTATTTTTTTACTGGTTGTACCTCATCCCCGAACTAACCACTTTTTCATATTATGAAAAAAAGCTTTAGTTACAGTGGTGCAATTCTCTGGAACAGCCTACCCTGCAATCTCAGGATGATAAAATCATTTTGTTCTGAAAAATATTAATTACGTTATTTGATTGACAGTTCCGGAAATCGCTGACATTTATTTTCATTTTGCTTTACGTTTATTTGCCGACACTCATTCATTAACTTAATTCACGTGGCAATTGTTGTAATCTAAGAGTCTCTTGTCAATCTGCAAGAATCATTCGACGGTCAGTCTAGGTCAAACTCCAGAAGGATTCACCCTTCAGGTACACTTTTTGCATTATTTATGTATTTGTTGTGTTTGCAACAGCTACCGGGTTTAGATCGTCTGTTTTGTGATTTCAGTGTAATGTGAGACGACATCGGAATTTTGCTCAATGTATTGATTGTTGATTGCTCTAGAATAAATCATTCAAAGGAAATCCTTGTGGAGTTTTCAGTACGAAACATTGTCTGTACCACATTTAATCAATTTAAAAGTAAAGTTAGACACGGCATTCATGGAAAACAGGATTAGTTAAATATTTAATTACGAATTTTTACTTCTGTCACATTTTTATTAATCAGTATTTACAATGGACTGTTTATTAATAGTTTATTAGTATTAATTTTTAAATATTAAATACTAGTATTACCTGATGATTGTTAACCGTGTATAAAGAAATGTTGAATAAATGTTGAATAAATGAATAGCTAGATGGAACCTTTTTGGTTTACCATTTGCCCAGTGTTTGGAGAAAGATGAACGCTTTTTGAGCACAGAACTGGGCTACCTATGTGAAAAATAGAGCCGAAAATGTTCAAGAGGTCTACTTACGAGGTCTGCACAGCTTTTTTTCTATTTTGCTTGACTGGGAGAAGAAAAATTGTCCTTGTCACTATAGCTGATGTGACGAGGACTAGTGTTACAATGAAATGCTTCTCAGTCGCTTCAAAGGAAAGACAATTCGTTTGTGACTTTGACACTGTCATGACGTTTGTCCCGTGAATCAGTGAGAGGGGTGCCCTTTTGTCATGTGTAAGTTTTAAAGGGATGGACTGCATAAACAATCACATCTTGAAACGTGCATGTCACTTCGCATTCATCGCTGAAGTCCAAAGAAATCGACTGTGTTTCATTCCGTGTGTTACGATACTGGCATACCTCATTCCAGGTTTAAGTGAATCAAAATTTGCAACAGAATTTACACGTCCCAAGGTACCGTTTTATACCCCTTGAAATCCCAAAATAGTTAAGAAGTCCCATCGGAGTAGAGAGGTATACCGAATTCTTGACTAGCCTGCCCCTGTTGGGCTAGCCTAATAAAAATGCAGTCCTAAGATATACGACTTGTGAACAAACAATCCATCCAACTGCTTAAAAGGATTCATCTATTTACGAATTATTTTACCTGTTCACATTCAGACTATTCTCCTTTCAATTTTAAATGCTACCTAGCCATTTATCTTAGAGACAAAAGGGTTCTCAATGCTAAAGTTATACTAACAAGAACCGCGCAATTTACAACCGAGTTATCTAAACAATATTCAAAGAACCACTGTCTTTTCGTTAACTTTATCATTTCTACCTCGTAGCAAAACTGCTACTTGCTCTGGAATCCTCTGATGACAGGCACCTGTCAATCAAATTAGCCACAAACCACTTGAGCACCCCCACGAACCTCTCCCAGGTTTATGAAGTCAAGAGATCTTATAACCGA
Source organism: Ricordea florida (assembly GCA_949710005.1). NCBI lineage: Eukaryota > Metazoa > Cnidaria > Anthozoa > Corallimorpharia > Ricordeidae > Ricordea > Ricordea florida. Next base: position 20,286,631 of record OX453280.1, read on the forward strand.
TCCATCAGTTATATGGCAGTTGCTCCTCTCGGCAGCGATATCACTTGCTGAAAGCACTGTGCTCCACAGGTTAACTTCTGCTAGCTGACCAACAAAAGCCTGCTGCAGATTAAACCCTCCCCCTTCAGTGTCTTGGTCTTGTCCGAGCACGGCCGTACCACCCGAATGAATAACGCTGCCCACTGCATGAGAATCTCCCTCTTCTTCCAGTTTTCCATTAATATACAGTTGGTAACGTCCTTCGGAATTCTCCCATGTGAAACAAATCTGATGCCAGTTGCCATCACTGATCGCCGATTCGGTGTCGCTGCAGAAAAAAGAATCGAATTGTTTTCACTTACCATTAAGTGAAATTGTCTCGGTAATAGCCGACAGTGGTTTTCGGCTCTATTTGTGTGTTGGTCTCTTGCGTAAAAGATATAGTGTTGTTTATTTTTGTTGCTATTCCGAATTTACTTTAGTCAATTTGTTTTACTTTCATATGGATACCAGCAACCAGCATTCTGATATAAGGAGATGTGATAAAGGTAAGGGTATTATCGCTCTCAGGAGTTTCATAACTGAAAGCCATATTCTCTTCTGAACTGGACTCATCTGGGTCGTCACGGATGAACATGCAAAGTGTGAACGCATGGAGGTTGTACACTATTGCGTTTGATAGTACAACAGCATCTGTGTCTGTACGGCGTGGGAATATCCAGTAGGGCTCTGAAATGAAGGCATTGAAGTCAGTTCACCTATACCTCTTACCTGTGGTTGTTCAAAAAAAAAATAACAGAATTATCCAATGTGTTGAGGAAAGAGCATTTGGATTCGTTCTTTCTGACCATTACTCACCTTGTGCAACACTACTACCAAGATAAAGATTATCTTTTTTAAAAAAAATCAAAGAAATTCTAAGATTTGCACAACTGTATATAAGGTATTAAACACTAGCAATGTTCCAACAACTATTAACTCTTTTCCATTCAACTCACCATCCTTGATTCATATATGAATCATGATTTAGAAAACTCACCAAAATATTACGTTACTTCCTATTGCTTCCAAATTTGGCACACAAGAAGTAAATGAACGCACCCAATTACCTGATGAATTTTAGCTTGTATGCTTTAATGACAGATGCGTGACGAATTTTTAAATTCTGATTTTAGAGCGCGAGGAAGGGTTAAGGAGGAGGGTTTTCCCTATCATTTGACATCATTTTCTGATGGACATTCCCAAATGGATATAGCTCCCCGGAAATTTTGAAAAACAAACTTTTATCGATTTTTTGTTTGTAAAAATGGCTGATAGAAATTAAATTGTATTAAATTCTGTATTTGCTATTTTTCAAGCAGATTTGAAAGAAATGATACCAGATAAAAGGGGAAAACTTTTTTCCTTTAACTTTTTTCAGTAATTGGCTGGCGTCTTGGTTTATGGGGATTTATATGCAAATTGTATGCATACGTTGTGTAAATTTGGCAAAATGCTAAATTTTTTGGGAAAATATTATTGCCTACTTGAATGTGAAATATATATGTTTGGAAAGACTATTTTGTACCCTACAAAATGAGGTATATCTTTGATCACTGCTGTAAATATCTGCGGAGATATTAAATAAAAATGAAATGTCCGTCAATTTGTTTGATTTTTGGGCGTATGGAAATGAGTTAAACAATGAAAGACAAAGAAACTATGTAAGTCTATCAAAAGCTAACCGGAAGAAATTCTTGAAGCTTTTGGGGTCTGTAGCCCTTAGCTCGCCTACAAGATTATTTGCCAATCCTTGGGATTCCCTTTGTCTCTCAGAAGACCAAGGACAAACCCACCACTTTCGCTTTTTCCTCTTCCTTTTTATCTCATGACCAGCCTGCAGCAGCACCCCCAAAACAAAACGCTTTTGCTGTTCGCTTAGAAAGGGCGCCATGTTATCAACTCTTGTTAATAAGGGCACTTGTCAAGGAAAACTTGCGTGTGTGTGCCGTCGGCAAGTTTTTCTTTACAAGTGGACTTGTCAAAGTAAACTTGCTAGTGTAAATGAGGCTTAAGTGAAAAACGTATCTAAGTATTCCTACTACACTATATTAATAGTCGGTTTTAGTGGCAATTAGCGACAGTGTTTTGGAGAGAACTAATCTGTTTACTAATGTTGCCAAGTTGGTATCCTAGGTAATAAGTGCAGTTTAGTTTTCCAAGTTATATATTGCTTGATTCCAATAGAAAAATAAATTTTTGTTGGTTGGGCTCAAGAATCAAAATTAAAAATTTATTTAAAGTCGTCAATACACTAAGTTTTCAGGTGTGCCACTATTTAGTTACAAAAAATACTGAAAAAAAATAAATAGCTTTGTATAAAAACCTTAAAACTGATCTATTTTAATAATTAAATTGAATTAAACTATCTGCACTATACAGTAATTATCAAAACCTAACTTTTTGTGTTCGTTGACAAATAATTTGTATTCCTTAAATTATTCTTGTCTCGTTAGGGAGGTTGCTCCATAATTTTGCGGCAGTGTATCTCCATTATCTTAAACCAAGCTTGTTTGAATTAACTGTAGGCAACTGAACAGTACTATCACCCCGAAGTTTGTATGTAGATGATCTTTTCTTAACCAGCTCATTAACTCATTTCCATACGCCCAAACATCAAGCAAATTGACGGACATTTCATTTTTATTTAATATCTCCGCAGATATTTACAGCAGTGATCAAAGATATACCTCATTTTGTAGGGTACAAAATAGGCTTTCCAAACATATATATTTCACATTCAAGTAGGCAATAATATTTTCCCAAAAAATTTAGCATTTTGCCAAATTTACACAACGTATGCATACAATTTGCATATAAATCCCCATAAACCAAGACGCCAGCCAATTACTGAAAAAAGTTAAAGGAAAAAAGTTTTCCCCTTTTATCTGGTATCATTTCTTTCAAATCTGCTTGAAAAATAGCAAATACAGAATTTAATACAATTTAATAATATACATGAAAAAATTACTCGATTCTGATTGGCTGAGAGCAGTGCAGTTCAAGTGTAACACCAGTGCAAAAAGTGTAATACCAGTGCAAAAAGTGTAACACCAGTGCAAAAAGTGTAACACCAGTGCAAATTACACATCGATTTTCTGGATTATGATATTCTTTATTTTTAAACGAATTGCTTTGAGTTCGTAGCGTTATCAGTTGATCTTCATCAGCCAATCAGTAAATAAAGTGTCAAATCCGCGTCAAATGCTTACTTCCTGTCCGCAATGAGATCTTCGGTACTTCTTCCAGGCGAGTTTTTTCATGTTTATATTATTAATAAGTAATCATACGGCTTTTCTCGTTCAATTTGGAATTAATTTGTACTTGTGAGTTTTTCAAAAAGCTGAAATTGCACTCGCCGAAGCGGCTCGTGCAATTTCAGCTTTTTGAAAAACTCACTCGTGCAAATTAATTCCAAATTGAACTCGAAACCGTATGATTACCTTTACTAATTTCTATCAGCCATTTTTACAAACAAAAAATCGATAAAAGTTTGTTTTTCATAATTTCCGGGGAGCTATATCCATATGGGAATGTCCATCAGAAAATAATGTCAAATGATAGGGAAAACCCTCCTCCTTAACCCTTCCTCGCGCTCTAAAATCAGAATTTAAAAATTCGTCACGCATCTGTCACTAAAGCATACAAGCTAAAATTCATCAGGTAATTGGGTGCGTTCATTTACTTCCTGTGTGCCAAATTTGGAAGCAATAGAAAGTAACGTAATATTTTGGTGAGTTTTCTAAATCATGATTCATACATGAATCAAGGATGGTGAGTTGAATGGAAAAGAGTTAAGGTGAGAAATGTCTGAGTCATCCGGCATTATTTTCAAATACTTTTTTCTCAGATGGAAGAAAGGGCAACTTTCACTTTAATCACTCATTCTCTCACTCACTCAAAATTATTTCTTCATCCTTCTTTCCTCATCAATTGTTCTCTTCTTCCTTTGGGAAAGTTTGTTTTTTAATTACGCAAGGGCCTAGGAATCAAATTTCCCATAAGGCCTTAGCAATTCCTTGAAAAGTGCACTTGACAAGTAATTTAAATTAGCAAATATCGTCCTTGACAAGCTTTTCCTTGACAAGTGTTCTTTGTTCAAAAAAGTAGAATGCTCAAAACTAGCATAATTTGTCAAAGAAAAACTTGTCTTATTTTTCCATTTACACTGCCAAGAAAAACTTGTCAAGTAAAACTTGTCAGTGTAAATGAGGCTTTATTGGCAAACCTTCTACTTATGCGTTTCTTTTTTGGTCTTACATTTCCCCAAGGATTGATTAACTCAAGAATTTAACACTACCTTAACAACCTATCAGAGGTCAAACTGAAACCAACAGCGACGAGCTTGCGCGCGTTATCCCGCGCTAGGTTCTAACGACATGTATTTCCTTTGCGGCGGTCTCATTGCTTTTTTGAATTGTGTGCGTCTTTTTTAGTCGTGGATACGCGAAGCGTAGAAACGACTATTAGAGTGGGGCAGAATATCAGTGCAAATGTGTCACTCACTCAGATGTAAACAAATTGATATGTCGACGGCAGACCAATTGATATCGATTCTCTCAAACAATGCCGGAACGCCTAATTGGACGTTTCTTCGAGAGAGTTTCGATTTTACTCGTCGCGGAAGCACATGCAGTGTAGAGAAAGCCGAAGGAATGATTATGAACATTGAATGCCAAGAGTCTTTCACTCCTCGAGACGTTTACTCGTCGATCCTGCAAGCTCACGGGGGGTTTATGAATAGTGAGCCTTTTACGAGCGAACCTTTGAGCGAACCTTTGAGCGAACCTTTGAGCGAACCTATGAGCACTCATATCAGCAAAACTATGTATCAAACGTAATAGTCAACAAAAAGTCAACAAGCTAAGTAAGAGACACATAGCCGATGTTTTTGTTGGTTACATACTTCTGAGAGACGACCTTCTAAAGTCTTAAAGCTTTTGTGGAAAATATAATCAGTCACAAGAGACCAGAATTTGTGAACCAGAACGCTCAAAATTCTTAAAAAGTACAGCCAAGTAAGCGTCTCATAGAGGGACGTTATCGTCGAATAAATAATTGGGAACCTAAGCGAGACTCCACTAGGACAGTCTAAGGGCCTTAGGTGATCGCCTGCAGGTAAGCAGCGCTGGCACAATTCCTATACAGTTTCTTTGCTACATTAACTACCGACAAAGTACGTTGGCATTATTGGTCTAGGAATTGTAACGCGTATTAAAGACGAAATAAGCACGCTTCTCTGTGATGTCATGCCGCGGTAGCCAGAGGACACTTGACGCAGGCTTTTTTTCTTCACCACTAAAATATTTTCTATTTTAAATTCGCTTTTAAGAACAAACGACTAAAAAAGTTAATCTCCTTATAGGTGACTGCAGGCGATGGCAGTATTTGATAAGGCAGTTGTTTACTCCAGTTTACTGGACACTTAGCATTTTAGGTGAATTACCAGATTTAATTCTTAAGTTTTCGTTTCAAATTTCAGCCGAAAACGGCGCACTTAGAACAACCTGCCAATTCTTATGGTAATTTGTTTTGGTTATTTCACGTGGAGGTTAGTGGCACTGTCTGAATTCTCGCTCAGAGCACAGAACTGCCTTAACAACCGTTTAGCCTGTATAGCTGTACTTGCCTGCGAAGGTCATATATACATACTGGGAAAAATGGGCATTCTGCATAAAAAGATAAAATCACACTGTATGGTAAAACAAACGGTACCACAGCACAGTTCTGTTTAGTAGCTTTCCAATGAGTGGTCTCACTGGATGGTTTGATCCACAGATGAAAACGTTACAGCCACACTGTTTCGTAAAACAAACAGTACCACAGTACAGTACTGTTTAGTAGGTTTATAAAGAATGGTCACACTGCATGGTTTGATCCACAGATGAAAAAGTTAGAACCGCACTGTATAGTAAAACAAACAGTACCACAGTACAGTACTGTTCAGTAGCTTTACAAAGAATGGTCACACTGCATGGTTTGATCCACAGATGAAAAAGTTAGAACCACACTGTATCGTAAAACAAAATACCACAGTACAGTACCGTTCAGTAGCTTTACAAAGAATGGTTACACTGCATGGTTTGATCCACAGACGAAAACGTTACAACCACACTGTATCGTAAAACAAACAGTACCACAGTACAGTACTGTTCAGTAGCTTTACAAAGAATGGTCACACTGCATGGTTTGATCCACAGATGAAAACGTTACAACCACACTGTATCGTAAAACAAAATACCACAGTACAGTACCGTTCAGTAGCTTTACAAAGAATGGTTACACTGCATGGTTTGATCCACAGACGAAAACGTTACAACCACACTGTATCGTAAAACAAACAGTACCACAGTACAGTACTGTTCAGTACCTTTCCAAACAATGGTCACATTGCATGTTTAATCCACAGATGAAAAAGGTAGGACCACACTGTCTAGTAAAACAAACAGCACCACATTTCCTAACTGTTCATTAGCTGACCATAGAATGGGCCGCATACTTCAGTCATGGTTTGATCCACAGATAAAAAAGTTAGTTCCACACTGTATAGTAAAACAACAGGCCGCAGCAAAGTTCTGATGTTAAATTTATTAGAGTGTTTTTCCTTAAACTGAAAAATTGCCTTTTATATTCGTTATTCGCGACGTCAACATAGAAAGTGGTTGTGATGACTTTCCTTGAAAACACCGTCTTAGTAAAAACGCAATACATTTTCAAAATGTTCTTCAAACCTCTCTACTTGGGATAAACCAATACGATACAAGTGTATTTTTAGATTATCAGGATTTACGGCTTATTTCCCTTTACATTTATGGGGCCTACGACTACCGAAAAAATCTTAACATTCCCTATAGAACACGGTAACACAGGCTTGCTTAGAGGCGTCACCTTCGTAGCCTCTCTTCCCACCCGTCCCCGACCTCTCCCTTCCTTCTCCCTTCGACATCAACAGTGAAGCACATTAATACTCATATATACTCAAATCATTACATGGGCATATATGAACCCACTATGTATTAACATATAGTGGCGTAGACTACTGGTTTTGTTCTTCTAGCTTGTGTAAGGCGAGAAAAACGCAAACTTAAACATTCAGTCTTCAAGGTTTTCTCTAACTATAAAATTTCTTTGGTTTGCTACGTGACGCGACATCCAATTTTGTGTTTGGATAGAAAAACGATACTTTTAATTTCACGCATGTCTGATCCGTATGCTAAATTAAAAAGCCCCTCCACAGTGCGTTTCCATTAACGGCTACGAAAATGCTACGTTATTCAAGGTAAAATGGTCTGTAAAAATGAAGCCCGTGGAAGCACGAAACCATTTAAACACAGCGAAATAAGTGTTTTTATTGTTACTACTCGAGAGCATCACTTGTGGAATAACTACATCACGAACTGAAATTAAACGGAATTGAATAAATATCACCCTAAAATTTATTCGATATATTTTATGAAATGGTGACTTTCAACCAGTTTAGTCGCGGTTGCTTAGCATTGCGATGATAAGTGATTGGGTAAAACATCTCACACCACTTTCTCAACCAATCAGAGAACAAACTTAATCATGACTGGCTCGCACGCAATTCTAACAGTTACGTCATAACGATGCTAAACCAGGACTCCTTCCTAAACCAATGATGCTTTGACATGTCTACTTAAGACTTAAGCTTTTACATTAAGACAATTAGATTATTGAGCCAGCTATCAATCAATCGCAAATATACAATCACTGTGCATCATATACCGTCAAAAGGATTAAGTTATTGCTCAAGTGGTCATAATCTCTGCAGTCCGCGGCAGTTGACATTGAAAGCAGGTAGGTCATAGTTTTGATTAAAATTTACTTATCCAAACCTCAGTAAAGAGGACACGTTCGTTTCCGCAATTGAGAAGAAAAAGTAGAAACTCAAGCCATCCTGCCAGCCAATGTAGACAGAATGATGTTTTCAGAAGAGCTATATAGCAATACTTAAAGCCTCTTGAGAAAAAAGCTTTTCATCATACATTTGTAGATCCTGAAAAGTTAAACCCCATTATTCGTTTGTTCTGAGTACGTTTTATTCAGAGTTGTTAATTAAAGAAAACATGTGATCATTTCTCCCTTTCCAGTGAAAGTTTGAAGTTTGCAAGATGAATTCACCCCGTGTTTTCCTTGCCGTATTAATTGGCACCGTGCATTGCCCCATCCAACCAACTTATGATTTCTATTAAATGACTGTAATTACAGCATTGTGTAAGGAAATCTAGAAGTCGTCAGAGAGAACGTAGCTTGGATATAGAGGCTGAAGCACAGACATTCACTTTTGTGCTAAGTTAGAACCATATTCTATAGTAAAACAAGCCATAAAACAGTACAGTACTGGTCAGTACCTTTCCAAAGAATGGTCACATTGCATAGTTTGATCCAGAGGTGAAAAAGTTAGAACCACACTGTCTAGTAAAACAAACCGTGCCACAGTACAGTCCTGTTAAGTAGCTTTCCAAAGAACTGCTTTAACAACTGTTTAGTATAGCTCAGTGTAGTTGTGTGAAATATCATATATTCATATTGGGAAACTGAACGGTCTTTCTGCATTGTTACGATGACAGACAAATATGTAAATAAATAAGCCTGTTCTCTGTATGTACAGAAAAGAATTACAAACGTACTTCCGCTACGAACTCATCTATTTATTTGAAACTGACAACTAAAATTCGACTAGTCCACTAAGGGAGCGATCGCTAAACTTATATATACGCTAAAATAAGCAATCTCTTACCTCAAATCTAAATACGTTCAGTCACCACTTGACACATTAAACTAACGGGCTTGTTTGAGATATCCACTTGAGAGCAAACAACTTCAATTCTCCTTCGGATAGCTTCTCATAGTCACGGTGAACGGCGCGATCTCCGAATAACTCTTGACTTCTTTAGACTAACTCCGAGCGTCCGTACGTAAATGCTAAAGCTGTGCGATAACGCTCTTTAAATACATTCACAGATCGATAGTTCCAGAAAGATTACAACTATAACTATTTATAGAAGGATTATTTAACTTATTTACATCATGTTAGTGTGTTCTAGAATTCTCTAGAAGGACGAATGCGTGACTACGCAAACATCCGCATACTTAACAGGTTCTAGAAACGTCTCCTCATAACAGCATGGTTTGATCCACAGATAAAAAAGTTAGAACCACACCTTCTAGTTAAACAAACAGTGCCACAATTCAGTACTATGCAGTAGCTTTCAAAAGAATGGTCACACTGTATCAGTGTATGGTTTGTTCCACAGATTAAAACGTTAGAGCCATACTGTATAGTACAACAAACAGTACCACAGTACAGTATTGTTCAGTAGCTTTACAAAGAATGGTCACACTGCATGGTTTGATCCACAGATGAAAAAGTTAGAACCGCACTGTATAGTAAAACAAACAGTACCACAGTACAGTACTGTTCAGTAGCTTTACAAAGAATGGTCACACTGCATGGTTTGATCCACAGATGAAAAAGTTAGAACCACACTGTATAGTAAAACAAACAGTGCCACAGTACAGTACTGTTCAGTAGCTTTACAAAGAATGGTCACACTGTATGGCTTGATCCACAGATGAAAAAGTTAGAACCACACTGTATAGTACAACAAACAGTACCACAGTACAGTACTGTTCAGTAGCTTTACAAAGAATGGTCACACTGCATGGTTTGATCCACAGATGAAAAAGTTAGAACCACATTGTATAGTACAACAAACAGTACCACAGTACAGTACTGTTCAGTAGCTTTACAAACTTAAGACTCAATCACACTATGCTTTGTTCCACAGATTAAAACGTTGGAACCACACTGTATAGTAAAACAAACAGTACCACAGTACAGTACTGTTCAGTAGCTTTACAAAGAATGGTCACACTGCATGGTTTGATCCACAGATGAAAAAGTTAGAACCACACTGTATAGTAAAACAAACAGTGCCACAGTACAGTACTGTTCAGTAGCTTTACAAAGAATGGTCACACTGTATGGCTTGATCCACAGATGAAAAAGTTAGAACCACACTGTATAGTACAACAAACAGTACCACAGTACAGTACTGTTCAGTAGCTTTACAAAGAATGGTCACACTGCATGGTTTGATCCACAGATGAAAAAGTTAGAACCACATTGTATAGTACAACAAACAGTACCACAGTACAGTACTGTTCAGTAGCTTTACAAACTTAAGACTCAATCACACTATGCTTTGTTCCACAGATTAAAACGTTGGAACCACACTGTATAGTAAAACAAACAGTACCACAGTACAGTACTGTTCAGTAGCTTTACAAAGAATTATCACACTGCATGGTTTGTTCCACAGATTAAAACGTTACAGCCACACTGTATAGTAAAACAAACAGTACCACAGTACAGTACTGTTCAGTAGCTTTACAAAGAATTGTCACACTGCATGGTTTGATACACAGGGCCCGGTTGCTCAAAAGCAGGTTAAACTAACCTTGGTTTAGGCCTAACCGGAGGTTAAATTTTCATAACCGTAGGTTTGATAATTAAAATTGTGTTAATCGAAGCGCGGTTAGAGGACAGGTTAGCTAACCTTGGGTTAAGTGGGTTTAACCCACGGTTAGCATCCCATAATACTCTCTTGCTCTTTGTTTACTTTCGGCTCAAAATGGCTTCCTGCGAGGAGAAGTCACGCAAGCCTCGAAAGCACAATTTTAGCCCGTCTGAAATTAATATACTAACAGATAAAGTCGAAGAAAATTTGGAAGTTCTGCAAAGTAAACTCACGAACAGCGTGACCAATGTTGTGTTAACTTATAACAATCTATAGTAAGTTGAGCTAAGGGTTAATTCATTAATTTTAAAGAGGCTAGTTACAAAATAGATCAGTGCAGTTGTGCTCAGGCACAATTTAGTCATGGAAGAAATAAACAATGTACTTTAATCCTGAGATACGAAAGAAACCTTGTCCTAGTCTTATGGTATCAGTTTAAATTATAGAACTCTAGCTTGAATACTGCTAGTAAATTGTGCTGGCTGATTTCTGTGGTCGTACTTCTTCTGGCGATTCCTAGTTATGTATAGAAATACCACTTCGATATTATTAATTAGTTCTACGAAGTTTTCGGCCAATTCCATGTAGCTTTTGCAGTTGTTTTAACTTTCGCATTGACATTGTTCACGAGCATAAACAAAGCGTCCCAATGTGTCAGGTTTAATAAGTTATTGTCCAACAATTACTTAACAACAAACAGCGTATATATATCACTTAATATGTCACTTCCGAATTCCATTATAGTTGCTCTCTGTTAAACGCATGGTTTGTTTATATTGTTTTGCGTTTGCATTTTTACATTGTAACTAACCTTTGTGATTACATATTCCTTGGACGTTGAGGGAGTGGAATCCCTTCCGGTTTACGAACGCATTTTCATGGTTTTAAGGCGCTTGAATTCTAATATGAGGGCCATCAACACAACCTATAACGGAAGGAAAGCCCCCAAGACGATAAAAGGCACTCTTGCTGGCAACAGATTCGACTGCTCTTGGCCATTTAATAAAATGGCTTTGCTTCTTCGACAATGCAATTGACACGTTCGTCACAACACGAGAAACGGTAGACTTGTCCACACCAGCAGTGTCTCCAATCACTTGCAGAAAGCTTCCACTGGCAAAAAATCGCAAAGCAATAAGAACCTGCTGCAGGGGAGGAAGCGCATGATTTCGGCGAGTGTCACGACGAAGATCATCAGCAAGGAGATCCGTAATGTATTGAATTGCTTGCCGTCCAAACCTGTAGCGAGCTCTTAATTCGTTGTCACTGAAATTGGCAATGTCTATGAGTCCTCGGAACTGTCTGGGTCTTTGCGGTCGTCGTATACCAAACAACAAATCGGCCATTTTGTTTTTTTTTTTTTGCGTACTTTTACAAATCATTTAACCCTAGGTTAATGATTTAACCCACCTCGCTACCAGAGTTAGATTTAACCCGCTGTTTAACCCAAGGTTAGCGCTAACCGACCTTTGAACAACGGAACTAACCCGCGGTTAAATCCTAACCCCGGGTTAAGGTGATTTAACCCGGGGTTAAGATTTAACCTGCTTTTGAGCAACCGGGCCCAGATGAGAAAGCTAGAACCACACTGTATAGTAAAACAAACAGTGCCACAGTAAAGTATTGTGCGCAATGTAACCTCTCGGATCCACAGATCAGGAAAGCACACTGTGTAGTAAAACAAACATTAGCACAGCAAAATGCGCATCTATAGGTGTCTCAACTGAATAGTGAAATTAAAATTTATTCATCTGTTGAGCTGCGGAGGGCGTTGGCTCATATGAGTTGATAGCTGATCTGAATTTGATAATTCTCTGGGCGCTGGGACGGTCTCTCCCCGAACCAGATGGCACGAATTTTCTTTTTATTTTCTCGTGTTTTTGCATGTAAGGGCTTCTTGTGGAACCCGTAGATATAATGCTCTCACGTTATTAAGTCCTTTCGTAAGTAAAAATAAAACTATTCTGCAAATAGTCGCAATCTCTCGGATTTTCTTTGTTTTCTTTAAATTCAATTTCCCGGGCTCCGATATTTTCGATTTCTTTGTCTATCCCGTGGCTTACAAAAGAACTATTCTTAACACTTTTCCTCTTTCCTTTTTTGTCCTTTCCTCTTTTCTAAGGAGTACAGTTTGAAACTTCTACTTTGCTAGCTGGATTATCTTGTAGATGTACAGTTTGAATCCCCAGGCGAATATGTACAAACATGAAAGATTGTCGTATTACTGTACGCCTTATCACGTTATATCTCCGGTTTGTGTTCCTTCCGATTTTTTAAATCTCTCCAAACGTTGACCTGCTCAGTTGAAGACGTGATCAGTATGGTGCTTTTCTTAAAGTGGGAAACAGGTAATACATATTAATAACACTCATGTGCATATTTGCAGTCTAAAACGCTTTTTATAGTTTTCAAACTTTGTCTTTTTACGCTACGCAGCCTTTAACAATAAATCTTAGCGGTTGTATTGATGTATTTTTGTCCTTAGTAAGGAAAGTATCGTTGGTCGAGTCTGTTTTCAACAAGTGCAATTTGTATATAATTATCTCGCTAGTCTGAGCAAGTGAGTAAGTGTTTGTTACGTTTCGTAGCAAATTAGTTAGTTTGTAATGTTTGCGCTTCTTACTGAGTGTCAATGAGGCAAGTAATACATTTATATGGTATCCATCTCTGTTGCTTCTCTTTTTCTACACAGCAAAGATGGTAAAAATGCAGTCGCTTCTGGTTTTCATTGGTTTATTGGTGCTGTCATTGGCCTTGATCACGTCCACCACCAATGCTGACAAATGCTGCATTCCACACAAACGCAAGTAAATGTCAATTTATGGAAATATCATATGTGAACTGCGGAACTTAACAAATCGGATGTGGTTTAGCCTTGTCTGTACTCTTATCGAAAACGAGTACGCGCAGGAGGGCTCCTGGTACGCGTCATCACAGTCGTCAAAATGTTGTGTGCGAGGCGCATATCGTTTGTCGATATGGGTACAGACAACGCTAAATCACATTGGATTTGTTTTTTTACCGCAACATTAACGTCAAAGAAAATGTTTTTTTTTTTTCGGAGCGTCACTAAGATCGTGACATAAAGAGCAGGCGTTGTCTTTAACTTTCTCGCAATCTGATTGGTTTATTCCCCGAAATGAGCATTTCTGATTGGCTATTGCATTGCGTGACACATTGACGCGAGCAGCGTTGTCTAGACTCTTATCGAGAACGAATAATTAGCCAATCAGATTACGAGATTAGTGGCAATTGTGGTAAAAAGATACTTGATAGGTGAAAGATCATCGCAGCTATGTACGCAACTTAAGGGACGGACCATTAGAAAAGTGATGGGGGGGGGGGGGGTGGAGAATTTTCAGCTTGCACGAATTTTTTTTTCGCTCACTGCTTGTGCAGGAATTTTTTTTTTCACGTGAACCCCTCTGCAAGAATTTTTTTTACTACGTGTGAAAAAGTCATAATTGGACCTTCCTCCTGCATGAATGTTTTTTTTACCTTCTTCTTTGCATGAATTTTTTTTCTTGGCATTTTCCCTTGCATGAATTTTTTTTTTTTGGTTTCCCCCCCCCCCCATCACTTTTCTAATGGTCCGTCCCTAAACAGTTGCAAAGATAAGGCCTGGAAAATCTCAGGATTGAACGGTATTTAAACCCATGACCTTGCGATTCGGCGGGTTAACATTGTAAAGCTAACTTTGTTTCTCAATAGTTTTATACACGGAGAGAAACAACTGGACATCGTAAAAGGCACATAAATTATTGACATCACAGCAATGCAACAATACTGAACTACTTATTTGAAAGGCCTGGCATAGGAGTTGTATCGATATTAACTGATACCTCAGCGTTGGAGTGTGACGATGACACCTAAATTTAAGCGGGGTTATTTCCTTGGGATCTAGTTAATCGCTTTTTAATTGTCCATTGTGAACCACAAGACAATAGTCAAAGCACCAATCAGGCCGCAAAGCAAATACATGTCGTTACCAGCGTGCAACCTTGTCGCGATTGGTTTCAGTTTGGCCTCTGATAGGTTGTTAAGGTAGCGTGAAACTCTTGAGCCAGTCATCCTCGGAGAAATGTAATAACGAATCATTAGTAGGTTCAAGTTGCCAGGAAGTGAAAAACTGGTCTAAGTATTCCTCTTACACTTTATTTACACCCTTTTTTTGTGGCAATTAGCGAAAGTGTTTTAGAGTTAACTAATCCGGGCCGTTAACTAATGTTGCCACTGAGTTGGTATCTGAGAAAAAAGTGTAGTGTAGTTTTTGGAGCTATCTGTTGCTTGATTCTAATAAAACGGGCGCTACAGGTCAGTTCCGATACTAACAAAGGTACATTTCTTGTACGCCTATTTATCATCTTAGTTATAATTACAACCGAATGTTGGAAGAAGAAAGATCTTCAACTTTTCTCTTAGTACAAATTTTGTTGGTTGGGCTCAAGAATCAAAATTGAAACGTTATTTAAAGCGGTCAATACTCTAAGTTTTAAGGTGTGCCACTATTTACTTACCAAAAAACTGACAAACAAATAAATAGCTTTGTGTAAAAACCCTAAAACTGATGTATTCTAATAATCCAATTGAATTAAACTATTTGCACTATACACTAATTATCAAAATCTACTTTTTGAGTTCGTTGACAAATAATTTGTATTTCTTAATCATTCCTGTTTCGTTGGGGAGATTGTCTCATAATTTTGCGGCGGTGTATCTCCATTATCTTAAACCAAGATTGTTTGAATTAACTTTAGGCAACTGAACAACATTTTCACCCCCAAGGTTGCGTGTAGATGATCTCTTCTTAACTAACTCACTAATAGTTGTTGGAAAATTGCTCGTGTTTTAACACTTTAGATACAGTTGTGCAAATTTTAGCATTTCTTTGATTTTCTAAAGAAAATAATCTAACTCTGTAGTAGTGTGGCATAAGGTGAGTAATGGTCAGAATAACGAATTCCAATGCTCTTTCCTCAACACATTGGATATTTCTGTTTTTGTTTTTCAACAGCTACAGGTAAGAGGTATAGAAGAATTGACTTCAATGTCTTCATTTCAGAGCCCAACTGGACATTTCCACGCCGTACAGACACAGATGCTGTTTTATTATCTGACGCAGTGTTGAACGACCTCCATGCGTTCACACTTTGTATGTTCGTCCGTGACGACCCGGATGAAGACAGTGCAGACGAGAATACTCCATTTAGTTATGCAAGTCCATCGCACCAAAACGCCATTATCTTGATGACATCTCCTTCTATTAGAATGATGGTTGGTGGTACCTACCTGTAAGTAAGACCAATCAGAGTAAATTCGGAATAGCAACAAAAATAAACAACCCTATATCTTTTATGCGTTCAACTACGCAAGAAAACCACACACAAACAAAAAGGTAGGTACGTGGTGTAAGCATCGTGCATGGCTATGGAGAGCAATGTATGCCATATATTCACTAACGGGGAACCACTATATGATGCTTACACCACGTACCTACCAACAAAAAACCGTAAACCGCTGTCGGCTTTTAGGGAGACAATTTCACTTAAAAAATGTTTGATTCTTTTTTCTGCAGCATCACCGAATCGGCGATCAGTGATGGCAACTGGCATCAGATTTGTTTCACATGGGAGAATTCCGAAGGATATTACCAACTGTACATGGATGGCAAACTGGAAGAAGAGGGAGATTCTTTTAAGAAGGGCGACATTATTCATTCGGGTGGAGCGGCCGTGCTCGGACAAGACCAAGACTTCATAGGGGGAGGGTTTGAAGCTCAGCAGGCTTTTGTTGGTGAAGCAGCAGAAGTTAACCTGTGGGACACAGTGCTTTCAAAAAGCGATATTGTTGCCCAGTGGAACGACTGCCATATAACTGATGGATCGGTTATAAGATCTCTAGACTTCATAAATCGGGGAGAGGTTCGTGGGGGTGCTCAAGTGATTTGTGGCTAATTTGATTGACAGGTGCCTGTCATCAGAGGATTCCAGAGCAAGTAGCAGTTTTGCTACGAGGTAGAAATGATAAAGTTAACGAAAAGACAGTGGTTCTTTGAATATTGTTTAGATAACTCGGTTGCAAGTTGCGCGGTTCTTGTTAGTATAACTTTAGCATTGAGAACCCTTTTGTCTCTAAGATAAATGGCTTGGTAGCATTTAAAATTGAAAGGAAAATAGTCTGAATGTGAACAGGTAAAATAATTCGTAAATAAAGGAATCCTCTTAAGTAGTTGGGTGGATTGTTTGTTCACAAGTCGTATATCTTAGGACTGCATTTTTATTAGGCTAGCCCAACAGGGGCAGGCCAGTCAAGAATTCGGTATACCTCTCTACTCCGATGGGACTTCTTAATTATTTTGGGATTTCAAGGGGTATAAAACGGTACCTTGGGACGTGTAAATTCTGTTGGAAATTTTGATTCACTTAAACCTGGAATGAGGTATGCCAGTATCGTAACACACGGAATGAAACACAGTCGATTTCCTTGGACTCCAGCGATGAATGCGAAGTGACATGCACGTTTCAAGATATGCTTGTTATGCAGTCCCTCCTATTAAAGCTTACACATGACAAACGGGTACCCCTTGCACTTATTTATGGGATAAGTGTCATGACAGTGTCAAAGTCACACACGAATTGTCATTCCCTTTTGAAGCGACTGCGAAGCATTTCATTGTATCACTAGTCCTCGTCCCAGCAGCTATAGTGACAAGGACAATTTTTCTTCTCTCAGTCAAGCGAAGTAGGAAAAACCGGTGCGTACCTCTTAAGTAGGCGTCTTGAACATTTTCGGCTCTATTTTTCACATAGGTAGCCCAGTTCGTGCTCAAAAAGCGTTCTTGTTTCCCCAAACACTGGGCAAATGGTAAACCAGAACGTTTCCATCTAGCTATCACTGTGAGAATCTCGTGTATACCATAAAAGAAAGAAAAGAAGAAGAAAACTGTTTTCTAAGGTCTTTCCATTGAGAACTTTTCCTTAAACTTTCGCACAATGTTCCTCTTAGTGCATTCAAGGAGGTTTGAGACAGTTTAGAGGCCGTCATTACTAGTGTGAGAAAACGACGACGAGGGCAAGGACGGCACTAATGAAAAGTGGATTTGTTTTCCTCTTGCACTCATTGTGGTGAACTTTTATCATTTTGTTTTCCCAAATGTTTTGCTTCTTTTGTTTAACGGAAAGAGCCCCCCCACCCCTCCCTCCACCTTGTCTGCAAACAAACCTTTTGACACGACTCTATATTTGCCTAATCAGTAGGGAAACATATTTACGTTCTAATTCACTTCGTTCAACCGAACGTAAATTATTTTACACTTTATTTTCCCTGTAAACAGACATGAAACTACACTGAACAGAGTAGCACGAGAACTCACAAAGTATACTAGAAATTTCAATGTGAAAGTGAGTGCTGGCGAGGGGAAGTAGTTTTGTACTCATCAAGACTGAGGGCGAAGAACAATTCGGATGTCGCGTATCATGATTTAGATTTATTGATCCTGTTGGCGTTTTCCGAAATAAGTATCGCATGTCGAGACCACCGACGAACATCACGACACAGCGGTCGAAAACTTCTGCCTGCGTGTTTGAAGCAGCGGGCGACGAGCATTTTGACTCCACGGTCGAATATTTTGCCAGAATAGGCGAATAATATTTCCACTCTAAGATCTAATGTTGTGCCTCCTCGGGTGACAGAATTTGTGACTCAATAGTCAAATATTTTGCCTCAACGGGCGACAGACTTTTTGACTCAACGGTCAAAGATTTAGCGGACAACGGACTTTTCGACTCAACGCGCGAGCTAGTAACCTCGTGCTTCCCCTTGAGGCGCTCTGGACTCACTCCAACAACAGATCTGTTTGTGTGATGAAACGCACAGAAGAAATCATTGAGACGTCACACAACGAAAACACCAAACTGCGCATGCCCCGAATCTGACATCCGAAAAATCGAGATTTTTCACCGCTTATATGATATGGAACACCGCTGACCCTCTCAAATAGTGTGCTGTCTCGCCAAGGCTCGCCAGCAAAAATTACACGCGTACATGTGTCCCTTACCACGAAAAAGCTAATTGTCAGAAGCATGGCTGCCGGGCTTATGCCTCTTGACTTCATCTCTCTTGCACTCTTTTGCCTTCCTTTTCTTGCTGACGGCTTCCTTCGCCTTCTTAAGTTTCTTCTCATCTTCGGAGTTCGAAGCCAAATCGTCAGACTCATATTCCTCAACTACCTGCCAACCATCCTTGCACTTATCCGCTATCTTTTTAAACTTCTGCCGCTTGTGGATGATCGCTTTGCCGTCTTTGACTAGCTGGGCGATTCCGGGATGCTCTACGTCTTTCGCGTTGGTCACCTGAATTTGGCTTGGTCTAATACGTACGTTATCCAGTTCGGCGCTCACCTTGAACTGTTTTTGGTTGCCCTTGTATTTGAGTTCCACCGTCTCTTTGTCGATTTTTTGCTTGGTCTCGAACTTCTTCCCTAGAGAATCTAACTGTGTGTTCAAATAGTCCTTAAATAATCCAAACACTTGCTGAACTAGGGCGGGATTTGAACCAGATGTTCCTGCCGCTTCGCTTGTGCGTGAAGCTTCACCTTTATGTTGTATTCTAGCTACTGTTTCACCTTCTTTTCCTTTCTTGCTTGCCGGTTCGTTTCCACGCGAAGATGTGCCTTCTGACTCCGACATTAGCAACAATTCAAATAGCGTCGTAGGATTAAACTCGTAAGCTACTTGCGAGAGAGAGAGAACTTGAATATTACTCACCTACTCTTAAGTAGACCAGCTGACCAATAGTCAATTCCCTTAGGAACACCTTTTGTTCCCTGTTTACAGATAAACATTGTTGAGAACAATAGACACTGATTACCTTCTATACCAATAGAAAATACATTTGCGGATAGTCCGACATATTGTTTCGTGTTTCTAGGAAAACGCATTTTGACTCAAATTGTCGTCGCCTTCTTATACAGTTTGAGTCCGCAAGACGATTAGTCAGCGTGTGACTTCGTGGTCATCCTTGGTTATATGCTAAAGCTTCAGTACACTTTGCTGTTCATGACGGCTGTCCATAACTAAACTTCTCCCAATCAAATCAAACAACCTGGAGTCCCCATTATCAAACCCTTGGGCACGCCACTGTTTCCATATACAGTCGAACCTCGATTATCCGGACTCGGTGGGACTAGGGTAAATAGTCCGGATAATCGAGAGTCCGGATAATCGAAAATATGAATATTAATGAGACAATGTAAACAAAAGAAATAAAGATAACACATTTTTAATTAATGTATACCTCATTCACACTGCTGAAATTAATTACTAATTCTAATCCACATTTCTATTGGCAATTTTGCTATTGCACACTCTCGTCTTCGGGAAAACATGAAAAATGGTCATTTCGCGTTGTTGTTTTTCATAAGACTGTATTTTACACCTGGAGTTTCGTTGCATGTGTAGTTTTAAAGCTATTGCTTACTGCCGTTCTGCGTCCGCTCGGGGGTCATGCTTAACTTAAAATCTGTTTATTGGCCATTTTGTCGACTGTAGCTCTCGCTGCGGTTCCCTGCGACTGTCATCTGCTAGTTGGTCAAAGTGAATGACTTGTGTCTCGTGTACTATGTTCAGAATTTTTCAAACCCTTAGGAATTTTCACAAATTGAATCTACGAGAAGGGCGATAAACTAACGTTCGTGCACGTGGAACCACTGCTACCCAGGCAAAGTTTTTGACATGATTTTGTTTAAGTTTTTGACAAGTTTGATATGTTTGAGGCCTTCGGTTTTTGCTGGTCGAAAGTGAGGAAATCGTTGGTCAAGAACGTGAAGTTGATTTTTTAAATATATCATGATGAGTGCCGATAAAACTGTCGTAAGTTCTCATTTGTACACTTGTACACTCTTTCCTATTCGTATTCATCCATCTATTAATTTGGGTGAAGATTAAGTATCGGCAACTGAAAGCAACGGTTTCAAGTGCCGTCAAGCAATAACGTGGAACCGTTACTTCGCAACTCAGCGGTATAAATCAACAAGCTGCCATCCACTTCTCCAAGGAACTCGTCAATGCGTTTTCGGCTCTCAATAATGAATTCGGTGATTTCGCGCAGTTTCACGACTGAGTAAGTAGAAGTGACTGAACCACAAAAACATTTGAGTACTGTGGGAACTTCCAGAGTGTGCGATAGAAAGTATGTAGGTTTGGCATGCGCTACGCTGACGTTTGACGTCATCCGTGTGTTCAAGAGTAGATGCAATCGACGGCATACTACAGCCAAGACAGACTATTGGTTTGTTATGAGCGGGAATATCCAGTGAAGCAATGTTGGATGTTCAATCTAACTTTGTTCGATAGTTTGACCAGGGCTTAACGAACCTGTCCCCTCCATATTCAACAAGCAATGTGATTGGCCGTTAACAAAAACCGGAAGCCATGAGCATATCCAAGTGTCAAAAAACTTGCCGAAAGCATGTCAAAAACATTGTCTGGGGGCCGCGACTCGACGCGCACGACTGAAAGTTGTGTTCTTGGTTGCTTTCCATTCACCAAAAATTTTCGGTTTGAATTTTCGGAAATTTCGGTCTCGAATGGAAAGGGCTTATTCTCGGTCGTCACGTGGTCAATTTTTGCCTCAGCCTTTTTGACGCAGCTTATCGTATGTGTTCAAAATGGCGGATGTTTTAAAAATTTACGATGCAACCGATTGCGATGATTCCGATTTCATTTCCAATTCTCTTTTGTTCGATGATGAAAACGAAATACCCTTACTGGCTGCAGTTTCGTGGGGGCTTCATGCGGAGAAGTCGGAGCCGTATTTGTAAATGGCTTCATGCAAGCAACAGTTCCTTCGTATTCGCTGTCGGAATTTTCTTTTCATTTCTTCCAAAGAGTATGCGAGAAGACTGGAGAACAATCCGACTGGAAGCTTTTGAATGTAACACGAGAATTTTCGAAAATACCGAAATTTCAACTTTTCGGGAACACTGAAAAGGTTGTCCTAAATTTTCGAAAATATTTTCCGGAAAATGTCTGCTCCATTCGATTGCCACCCGACATTTTCGAAAATTTCGTCGAATGGAAAGTGCCCCTTGAAAATTCCCACCCGCCTCTGTAATTCGATAACGCAGTAACACGTTCTTGTTCTGAATTGTCATAATAGTTTCCTCAAATGTTGCAGATAGAGAGGAAAATGATTAACAAAGAATGCCTTCAAAACGAAAATAGAAGAATCAACTAAATTTGGAAAAGCCTTTTACATTCATTTCGAAAAATCTGTGTTTTGGACGTAATTCAGTATTTTTAATGCTATTTTTGCACTTCAGGTTTTACTGCTTATTTTATAATTCTTTTCGTGTTTATGCTCGAGAAACAGGCATTGCTCGCGTAAGATCCCAAAAGGAACAATCCCAAAAGGAACAATCAGCTGAAAGCGAGTGGTTTTATCACAGAATGTGAGGGATTTCCACCCCCCGGTCGGGACATTTGACAAGCACTCACTGCTAAAGTTAAAAATACCCCACAACTCAAGGTACGTTTTTTCCTCTCCTTGATGCTAATGACCCTGCTCATATCCCCGATCTTGTTGAAAAAAGGGGGAAGACACAGGCTAATGTGAATGGTTTAAACTCTAACTGTCAAGTAACACACGTCATCGTATTCAATGCTTTTCAAGTGGTATAAAATATTTGTGGTTTCTATCTACTGTCAACATTTCAGAAAAATATTGAGGTGTTTGTACACAAAACAATCAATTAATTATCTTGTGTTAGCATTCTACAACGACCTCAAAGATGCATGGTACATTCAGCGAAAGATCTAAAAAATAAGGTAAAACGATTCTTATCTTCTTCTCATGGCCAGAAGCCGCCATCTTGCTGGCTTAGCGAGTTTTGTCCCAGTCCACCTCAGTGGAAAATACCCTGGTCCACTCACCCCGCTGTTCTTAGATGGCTTGCAAAAGAGGTCAAAGTCCCCGATACATGCGGCCCTTTCCGCTTGTAAAATAACGGAAAATTCCCTGCTAGTGCCCCACTATGTTCCGGCTGGGAGGAGGAGGGGTAAGTGAGGGGGGTGCGGGTGTTTACAGCGCATTATTCTCCGTTCCCGGAAAATCAGATCATGGGGAAGTAAAGTCGAATTGTACCATATGTAGGTGAGTTGAATAGGATCACCCTACCCCCGGTAGTTATGTTTTTAATCGCCCTGTAGGAATTACGGGTAATAAAAGAAGCACGAGGTCGGGTCTTGCTGCGAAAACGCAATGTTGTCTTCTTATGTTTGCGATTGTTTGAGATGGAAATAGCACCCACCTGCCCCGGCTGGTAACATTTGGGGGCCTATCCCGGAGGGAAAGGAAAACGACAGAAAAAAAATGAAGAAAGACTTCATATATTTACCGGAAACGGTGGCGAAGGGTCGCGAAGAGACAAGCGTAGTGTTTTGATCGAACAAAGCAAACCAGCAACTTGAAGGAACAATGGAGGTCGAAGATGCACAGATAAAAGTTCAAATCTACTTAATTAAACCAGCGGCTTGGTTTTAAAGATTGCAATGCAATTGCTTAAGGTTTAGGATGTAGCGATAGCGAATTGCAGGAAACCAGTCGAAGAAAACTGATGACAGTTAAAATTACAAGATACTACCGAAAAGGAAATAGTTTTTTTAATGGGATTAAAGCCCAAAACATAGAATGTAGCCCGAAATATCCATCACTGGAACAGGTAGAGGAAAAGCCAGTAGCAAGCAAATTCCAGTCGGCACCGACAAACAATTAGCAAAACGACAGTAAGAAAACGACAGTAAGAACTGAGAAGTCTGACGAGAGTAAGCAGAAATTGGAAGCCGAAAAATCGTTTTACTTCCAGTCTAGCGATTTCAAAAGGAAGTTGAGATTAATTGGCCAGATCGGGAAGCCAGGACAGAAAAGCAAACTAAGCCTCGTGGGCCAGTAAGACAAATTGAAGGAGCAATAAAGAAATGGTATAAGTCCCCCGAAGTCGCAGATGATGTGGTAAAGGGCCGTTAACCCGGGGATGAGACTGAGATTAAGAAGGACTGGGCGACCTGTCTCTTCCTCGGTTGAGACGTATCTTAAGATCTCATTACCAGGAAAAGAGAGCAACTGAACTTTATAGTCAACTATCTACCTGTTGGTTCAGGAGCCACAGAAGTGTTTCGCGCGCTTAAACCTGCGGAGCGAATGACTGGAACGTGGTGTGCAAAGGTCAATGCTGATGTAAATGAATATATGAAAGACCATATACTTGAACTGCGGAGTAATATGTATTGACATTAAATGATCATCCCAGTTATGTACACAACTTAAGCAGCTGTGAATTTTAAAGCCTGAAAAAAAACTCAGGCCTGAACGGGATTCGAACCCATGACCTCTGCGATACCGGTGCAGTGCTCTAACAAATGAGCTATCAAGCCAACTGGGAGCTGGTCATATTGTGAGTTCGTTATATACCCGTAGATGAAGAAGAATGATGTAAGTGAATATATGAAAGACCATATATTTGAACTGCGGAGTAATATGTAATGACATTAATTCATCATCGCAGTTATGTACACAATTTTCAACAGCTTTGAAATGAAAGTCTAAAAAAAAAATAAAAAACTCAAGCCTGAACGGTCAATGCTATCTCATGTGACATTGAAACTTGGACGTGAAAAGGAGACAATCATCAGTCAGTAATGAGGTTTATGGATGCTTAAAGTTACATTTTGTTAAATGTTTTATTTTCATACGAGCTTACACAACGGAAGTCTTTCCATTTCCGCGGGCGTAATCTCATTTTGAGTTCTGTTTTGCTAGTTAATTCGATATTTTGTAGTCATTCATTATGTCATCATGTCATCTTTTGTTAGCTTCAGATTAGTTCAATAAATCCCGAAAATCCAAGCTTGTTGATACTTTTCCTCGGCTCAGCGATCCAAGGAGAGTCGTCAGAATGTCCATATCAGAGCTAGCTTTAGACAAAAGACAAAAGATCCACTTCGCCTCACAGGAAGTAGACACTGATCTCAAATATGACCCTAAGCTGGTTCAAGGGATGTTTTTGCATGCAGTGGATACAGGTCTCATTGAGGATTCAGTACGTAGTAGACTAAGGCCAGTTTTACAGAAATCCGGGATACAGGATGAAGACTTAATCCAGCAAGTGAACATCACCCTAAAAGAAGCAGCGAAAAGGAATCAAGCTAATTCAGGACGGTTTACTGAGTCTTCGCAAGGATACTAGAGTCAGCAGCGAAATCAAGGACCAGTGGGCTGTCCAACTTGTCAGGCAGGAGAGAGAGGGGAGTTGTATAATCATTGTCACATTTGCGGTAGGAGTGACCACTAGGCCCGTGGTTGTCGTAAACGGTATGGTTGAAGTGAGAAAGTGGTTCAGGGAAACAGAAAAGGACTATAACCGAGGGACAGGATGTAGCCCGATCCAAGAACTTCGTCACTAAGTCCCACCTATGTCCAATGTATGAACTGTCAGAAAGTTGCTAGTATTGGCCAGAATTTTAGGCATTGCTCAGGATGCAAGGTAGTACGGTATTGTGGACGCCAATACCATTGGGAAGCCACAAGTGTCTTTGTCAAGCTATCTAGCAACTGTAGGCGGAGAAATCTGACCAGGTAGTAAGTGGTGATGGTTATGTATTTGCCAGTACTGAATTTGACACCTACACAACAGCTACCAGTAACCAAACTTGGAATCAAGCTAATTCAAGACGGTTTACTGCTTAGGGTGACGGTGTAAGTGCTGTGGGACACTGTGGCCCAGGTGTCAATAGACCCAAAGAGCTGGGTTAGTGAGCATCTGCCATCATTAGAGTTAAGAAAGATTGAAGAGTTGCTAGGAGAGGGTGAAGGACTTGACTTAAGAGCAGCAAATTGTGGAATAATATCTTTCTTAGGATCGGTGGAGGTGGAATTCCAGCTGGCTTCTGACACTCCTGGTTGCAAGATATGAACTGGAATATCCAATCATTGGGTACAATTTTATTGGGGAGGTGATCATGAATAAGGCATCAGAAGGGGGTGACAGCTGGTGCATTTGTTGACATGATGAGTTCTGCTTTGGTAGATAGGGATGTGGAGAGTGCTAGTGCATTGGTGGTGGTGTTGCAAGATTCAGTGGCAGAAAGTCTGAATTTTTAAGAACAGTCAAACAATACCAGCAGTGCGGACGGTGGTAGTACCATGTCATATTATAATTAGTTTTGGCCCATTAGAGAAAGAGACACTAGTACTATTTGAGCCAGCCCCACAGGAATGTTGGCCTGACGACTTGGAAGTCTCAGAGCAACTGCTCACTTTACCGCGAGCGGTATCCAATTTAGAGTAAATATTACAGTCCATAATCGCACCAAACATGATGTAATTCTTGGTCGACAAACACCTATGGGAAACGTACCGTCGATTACATCAGTTACACCTTTGGAAGTGGCCAGGGAAGATATAAGTCATGGTGAGAAAGGTACCAGCTTAACAGAGAATGAACGATCTTCAGAAACGTGTTTTTGCTGGAGAGCGATGTTAGTAATGATCAGAAGAGAGACGAAGCTTCTCTTAAGATACCACCGATAAAGCTAGATGTTTTGACTGAAAGCCAGTGGAAGATAGCAATAAAGAAGAAGCCGAAGTCGTTTGCTCAAAATGATGATAAAACGGGATGTATTGAGAGACTGCAAATGAATTTAGAACTGTCGGATATCAGTATGCCGAAGTTAAGCATTAGATCGAAGATCAGCTTAGCAGGGGATGGATCACTAAGTCCAAGTCTCCATACTCCTCACCTGTTGTACAATGTATAAGGAAGATGGATGGTTACGTTTGTGTGTAAATTACAGAGAACGTAATAGTAAAACAATACCTGATCGACACCCAATTCCACGATTTCAAGAGACAATGGTCAATTTAGGCGGAAATGCCTGGTTCTCAGTATTAAACCAAGGTAAAGCATATCCTCAACGGTTTATTGGTGCAAATGGTACGTACTTGACAGCCGTTATTACACCCTGGAGCTTGTATGAATGGAATCGGATCCCCTTTGGACTAATCTCCAGCGGTTTGTGGGAGATTGCTTGGAAGGGATTAGAGACGAGATCTGTATTTTTTATCTAGATGATGTCATTGTGTACAGCCGAACTTTTGAGGAACATTTGGAGAACTTGAGAACAGTGTTAAGATGGCTGCGAAAACATGGTGTCAAGCTAAAGCCTTTCAAGTGTAGTCTATTCCAGCATGAAGTAAGTTTCTTGGGACAAATTGTTAAACAGTCAGGACAGACCATTGATCCCAAGAACACTGAGGCTGTCACCAAGCTAAGGGATGTAAAGCCAAAGACTGTGGGAGACGTCCGCAAGTTGACAGGATCGTTTGAACTGATGTCAAAAGAGTAAGTACATCTGGATAGAAGCAAAGGGGGATATGAAAAGTTGACCATTTTACAAGGTTTGCCCAGGCTTATGCGACCACCAACAAGTCTGCCAGAACAGCAGCAAACAATTTGTACAAGGACTTTATTTTGAGGTCTGGTTTTCCTGCCCGAATTTTGCACAACCAAAGAAGTGAATTTCAGAACTAACTTTTCCATTGTTTAGAAGAATGCTGCGGTATGGCACGATCCAGAACAACACCGTACCACCCCCAGGGGAATGGGAAAACAGAGCGACTCAACCAGACACTCCTACCCATGCCACGCACCTTGCCAGAGCACCAAACCTCCAGTTGGAAGGACAGTCTTAAAGAGTGGTACATTCCTACAATTGTACACGTCATGAAGCTACTGGATTTTCTCCATATTGCCTGTTGTTTGGTCGACCCCCCAAGACTTCCGATTGACCTTATCTTTGGAATTAGGCCTGCTTGTGTCAGAGAATGGAAAACAGCTATGAAAGAAGCTTACCAATTAACCGCAGAACGATCTAAATTATCCGGGGTGAAAGGAAAGAAACATTTGACCACAAGGGTCACAGCTCCGTCCTACAGGAAGTGACAGAGTCCTAGTAAGGAATTTACGTAAAAGAGGTGGACCTGGGAAGCTGCGATCGTACTGGGAGTAAACAATTTACCGAGTAATTAAGGGGAAAGAAGAGAGCCCAGTTTATGAAGTTGAACCTGAATCATGTAAAGGGTTACGTCGTGTGATACACCGCAATCTATTCCTTCCATGTGATGATTTGCCCTTTGAAGGGAAGACCGAGAAACCAGCAAGTAGAGTGAAGCCGAAACGGAAAATTATCAGATCAGCTGCTTCTTCCACCCCCAGCTCTCCTTTTGAAACCAGTTCCAATGAAGAAGGTGAGGGTATTCTGACCTCTGCGCCTGTGGAAGAAGGAATGACCCTTTATCAGGAACCCGCAGTGGAGGAACCACTGACAGATGATGAAGTTTCACAGAATTCAGATGAGCAAGAAATGCGAACGTCTTCAGAATCAGAAAAAGAATCAACGGGAACAGAACCATCAGGTTGTAGACAAGCTGACGAAAGACCCAAAAGGCAACGCAGGCCCCCTATTCTGTTTAACATTGACACTTAAGGGACACCAAGTTATTACCAGCCAACGGTATCCAGTTTAGCAAGCTACAATGCAGATGTGTCAGCTGTAACTGCACCTGTTCGTAACAGGAGGACTAACTTATGATTGGATGAATAATGCGATGTCAGTTACGTATCCAGCACCGTACTTGACTGTCGGAATTTATCCCTATTGGTTCTGTCAGCAAAATTGCACACGATGTTGTTAGAAACACTAAACACTGTTTCAATTTGTGTTTAAAGGGTCTTCATTTGTTATCCAGCAGACCAGAGTAAGAAATCATTTCTTACTCTGGTCTAAAAGTATTTTTTTTCTAAAAGTTTTTCTTAGATTTGCAACAAACTAAGTAGTTTCCAGTTTTTTTTTTATTTTCCAAAGCCATTGAGCTTTAGGAGTAACCGAAGCCAGCCATCAAGAAACATGTTGTTGTACTCAGTGTTTGAATAGGGCCTGATCAACCCTGCTCCATAGGATTGAGCGTGATTCAGAGGAGCAAGCATAATTTTCTAGTGCTACGGTAGTTTCAGATATAAGTATCCATGTATTTTGTTTCGTAATGTCGAGGATGACATATTATTTATTTCCAGGGGGAGGGGTGTGTAGCGAGTTGAATAGGATCACCTTACCACCCACAGTTATGTTTATAACCACCCTATAGGAATATTGTGTATAATAAAAGAAGCCAGGGATCGTGTCTTACTGTGAAAACGACATGTTGTCTTCTTGTGTTTGCGATTGTTTAAGATGGAAATAGCGCCCACCTGCCCAAACCAGTAACACTTACAGTAACATCGATATTTATCAGCGGGAGAAAGAAACAAGTACCTGTCGGAATATTACAGGGTGAAACAGAATCTATTTGTTTTATCTCAGCGGATACTCACCTCGGTCGAATCGTTTGAATTTACGAAGACTTTTTCCACTTCTAGAAATCTTTAATCCTCCTGGAACGCTGTCCATTTCGGTTCCTTCTTTGTTTGGGACAAAATGCTCTAAAAAGCTTACCCTTTGTAGGACAACACCATCTATTTTAACAGACAAAACACACACTCTCGTTTTACAGGAATTCAAACTGTTTAATAATCTATTCCAATCAGAGAAATCATGTTTGATGCGTCTAAAACCCAGTTATTGCGTCTGTACACTAGCTTTGAAAAATGTCCCTGAACAATATCGTATACAGCGGGATGCACTCCTGCCTGTGCGTCACACTGACATCTTTCTTTCATCACGTTATCCAACACAAAGAAACTAGACCTACCGGTAGGATCTATTCAGTCAATGCGCGCTTGTTAATACTGGTAAGTGGAAAAATAATTTAAATTAAAGGATACCGACACCAATAGCATTATTGTTCAGAAAATGGTGTGAAGTTGATTGATGACCTTGTAATACCTCGTAATACCATAACCGGCCTGACCGGTTCTGACCTTGTTTAGGGGAGAGGTGAGTAAAATTGTATACCCTGTTCACGACCGTGACTGGTAACTACTTGGTGTAAACCATGGTTTGAGAGGTTCAGTCATTAATAGAGTGGTCTGCTTTATAAATATAGTTGCCAAGCTTTACTTTAGCAACCTCAGCTGTACTCTGGCCGTACTCATCCTAGGCGTACTTCGATGACCTTAATCATCCCATGCTTACCTTAGTGTCATTACTATCTGAGTGCCTACTACACCAAGTAGTAACCATGACTACACCAAGTAGTTACCATATGGTTGTGACTAGGATGGATACTTGAAAATAAGGTGAGACCTTTCGTGACACATATACAACAAAGGTTATCTCAAAATAAGGTGAGACATTGCTATGGTGTCACCATAAAAATAATTTGTGTGAAAGCTAACCATTTCGAGTTAGTGCTAAAACCCTAATCACTATAGATCAGTGTCTAATCCAGCAGTTATTCTCTCCGTAAACAGTTTTGTTTATCTGGCAAAGCTGGTCAGCAGATATTGCCATGTAACGTGACCAAACTATATGTCTCGCCTTATTTTGTGATAACCTTTGTTGTATATGTATCACAAAACGTCTCACCATATTTTAAAGTATCCATTCCAGTCACAACCTTACCCATATAGCTCAAATAAGGGAGTAATCCCCGGAAAATGACCAGTCGAAGAGGAATTTCGCTCAAAAGCTTACACTAGAATGTGGGGAGAAGCGTTGCGTTACAAGATGAGACAGCGGCTACGAAGCGTAAGACTTGAAGATATGTCTTCGCGAAAAAACTCAGTCACCTGGTATTTTATTGGTGTTTGTATGATAAATAGAGAATAGTAAATGGGAGAGAAATCTCGCATCGCCACGCAGCCATGTAATATCCTCTATACAACAATAAGCTCAAAAGGATTTTAAAAAGATTAAAGGCGACACCCTAAGTAGGTATGTGGGATTACTCACTAGCCGATGTGGTTCAGTTGTTCTCTCCGGGAGGCAAAATGGCGCCTCGCATCTCAATAATAATAATAATAATAATAATAATAATAATAATAATAATAATAATAATAATAATAATGAATATTTAATGAGGATGCTCTCATCACATTATGTGGTTTTCAGGGAGGCCCTCACTAACTAGGTTAAAAACTAAAATCACTAAACTAATTTCAAAAATTTAAAAAGTAAGAGAATACACATACAAATGAATAAAATTCTAGAAGGAACTGGATATCAGACTTCAAAATTAGAAATACTTGGCAATTAAAAAATTTTACATCCAATCGTTTATGCATGTATAATAAGTTGTTATTTTACCCCAATCGGTTCTTGGGTTAGAGATTCTGGGTGAGTAGCTGTTTCTAGTATAATGTCCTTGTAAGTCTCTTAAGGTTGATCTAAAAGTTAGTAAGTTCTCCAGAATGTCTCCTTTGATAGCATTTTGTATAACCGTTACGAAGTCGTAATGAAATTTCTGTTCTTTATTCAACTGACATGATTGCGATGGTAGATAATTAGTAAATAAACCCCTTCTGGCGGCTGGTATATCGGAGGATAATGCCCGCGGCTGAGAGATTGTCCGAAAAATGAACAGTTGGCCGAGAAGCGAAGCTTCGAGGGCATATGTGAAATTTTGAGGACAATCTCTCAGCCAAGGGCATTATCCTCCCATATACCAGTAAGCCAGAAACGGGTTTATTTATTTTATAACCCTCCGCGATCGCGAGTTGATTCTTACTTTGAACGTGTTGAAGAGAAAGAAAAACAAGTCGTCTGACTGGGATTGCGACTGACGCAAACACTGCACGTACATTAATTGGTTAAAATTGTTTTACGTAAACTGTGATTGGACCAGAGCTTGACAAGCTGTCATGTCGAACATACTCTCGCAACGCCCCTTACATGAAAATCTCGGAAACACGGCACTTTGGTTTATTTTGTCAACTGCGTTGTTCGAGAAGCTAAACGTTTCCAGTGTATTAGAAAAGAAAATTCAACAATACCACTAACACTGCGAAAGAAATTACACCCATGAAAAAGAGAAATTGGAAAATCTCGTGTTGTTGGAGGATTTACGTTAAAAGTGGATTGTTCGCAAACTTGGCTTTGTTGTTGAATGGCGGGCGCTGAGTAGGTCGAAGAAAAAAACAAGGTGGAAGAACTATAGTTCCAAGAATGGATTGAACGGACTGAACTGAATTTTGATGAGCTATTAATCGACCGATATTTGCCGATGACTCGAACAGTTTTTCTGTACTTGGCTTTGCATTGTTCGACTTGAGGGATTTATAATTATCTCTTGCGTAGTTTATCGTAACGTTTTTGGCTTGGAAAGTTTTCTCAACTGGCAGCTTTAAAGACAGTGGGAAGTGTAGCTTTGTGCAAAACCAGCCTTTTTGCACATTTCAGTGGGGGGATTTTCAAGAATTTGATTGCCCAAGGGTTCGTAACTTTTGCTCACCTCGAGGCCAAAAACACCAGCAGCTTATTTTGTTGATTTTCTGTTTTATCCGGAGCTACAGCTGCGACTAACTACTTGACTACGATCACTGGATTCTACAAAACGAGTTTGTTTAAAAAGAGACTGACTTTGTTGTGTTTTCTTGCGACTGAAAAATCGCAGGGCAAATATCCACGCGGCCGAGGTATATCGCCTGATACCCGTCCAGCTATTTGACACCATGTGACCGGAAATAACCAATAAAATAGCGCGAAAATTAATCAGTGGGTTATAATGGGAGATATTTATCTCAACGCTTTACGTCATAGTATATTTCCACCTGTATACAATTTTGGTCCCTGAAGTTGTATATGATTCACAAATATTTACTTTGCCTGAGGGGAGTAATCGTTAATTGTTACAATCCATTACTGCACAATCAGCTAAACAGGGGCTGCCATTGGTTGATTCCTGCTCATTTGGCCTTGACTAGAATTCAGATATGCCCGGTCGAGCGTGAATCAATTCAACAGTTGTGCTTCGCTTGGTCAGTACACAACAGTACGTATCAGATCTAAACTTTTGCAGTTTAGGTCAAGCGTAATGTACTAGCCATCACATGACATTTTCGGTAAGTATTTTCCTTCGTCTTCTTCCACTGTGTTTTGGGGAACATGAGTAGTTTGGTGGCTAGGGTACTCGTTTCCTGCTCTCTCACGTGGGTCAGGTTTGTTGTTGGTTCTCTCCTTGCTATGAATGTTGTTTTCTGTGTGTCAGTACTGTGCATAAGTTCAATTTCAAGTTTGGACAACGAGCTACAGAGATCCTCACTGTTATTACAGCGTGTGTTCAGGAATCCACGCGGAACAAACTAGGTGAAGCTTTGACTGCCGTTATTTTGCTTATTGCAAAGAATATATACTTATTTTTGATAACTCCAATTCAAAGGTTATCTGAAAGAAAGCGGACATATAGAAACAGCAACCGGCACCGGCAAAAGTAAACACAATGCATTTCTTTGCGACATTTGTCACAGAGTTTATTGGGTGTTATTTTTTCTTTTTTTGAGCTAAATCACAAAATTGCGACTGATTCATTTTTTACGGCCACGAACAAAACCGTTCGTTACTTTCACGACTACTTTTTCTCGTTTTTTTTGGCGGTAGGATTCAGTGGTTTGCTGTTGTCCATCTTTATAAAAGATCACAACTTTTTCACATGCATGTCAAGATGAAAATTACACGCCACACTGATAACCAATTCATCATTCTATGAGGCGTTGAATCTTAAAAACACATTGCATTGATCGATCATCTTCAGCATATGTAAATTAGATAGATTAAAAGCTTCACCGCACTCACGCAATTTTAGCGACTGAAATTTAACCTGAAAAACAAACGGGCTGGAACAAAACCCGAACCTACGACCTTAATAAGATTGCCTTTGCTATCCTCTACCAGCCGCTGATCTCAACGACGATCCGTTCTCCCCGGAATTAGATCAAAAGCCCTGTTTGTAAATTCCGTTCCAGCCTGCTGCTTTTTTAAAGTCCAACTTTCAACTACGTTTCCAACCGCAGTGCAAATAAGTTATGACTTGTTCCATATCGTCAACTCAATAATTTCGAAAGGTTTTGAAATGGTGAGCATGTAGAACAGAGGCTGATTCGAACACTAGAAGGCAGTAAAAGACAGATTTTTAGATAATTATCGCTCTCGTGTGGTTGGCCATTTGTTTCAAAATTATGGCCAGATATACGTGGGATTTTTTCTGAGGGGGTGGGGGCGGGGGGTAATCAGAAGATCTCGGGATATTCTGTAAAGGCTTACATGATTCACTACCCCTCGGGATATTTTGTAAAGGCTTACATGATTCACTACCCCCCCCCCCAAGCACATCACCTTTTTGTCCAAATGCGTCAATACCCCCCCCCCCCCCCAAGCACATCACTTTTTTGTCCATATACGTATACTGAACGAGCTCTCGTGATATATGCGCCCTATCAAAGCGCAGACATATGCACATGTATAAGCGTCTTAAAGAGAGATTTGTATACTGAAGCTACATCGAATCATAGTGTCAGCTAATAATTACTTCATGTACGATTAAACTTGAAAGTAACCCTGACTGAATGGAGTATGGGGATTATGTAAGTTAAGAGGTAAGTTTAGCCAAGGAAGACCAAGCAGGTCCTTATACAGGTTTCGCTTAAATTATGATTTATGTTTAACCAAGGAGTGCGATCACTGTGAGATTACAAACTTATATTCTTGTTAGACAAGAGAAAATGAGGTAAAAGAATGCATCTTCAATACTGAGTTCTCTTACTATGATAAGGGGACAGAATCAAGAGAAAATGAGGTAAGAGAACGCATCTTCCATACTGGTTTCTCTTACTATGACAAGGGAACAAAACTAAGAGAAAATGAGGTAAGAGAACGCATCTTCCATGCTGGTTTCTCTTACTATGATAAGGGAACAAAACTAAGAGAAAATGAGGTAAGAGAACGTATCTTCCATGCTGGGTTCTCTTACTATGATAAGGGAACAAAACAGAAAATGAGGTAAGAGAACGCATCTTCCATACTGGGTTCTCTTACTATAACAAGGGAACAAAACTAAGAGAAAATGAGGTAAGAGAACGTATCTTCCATACTGGGTTCTCTTACTATGATAAGGGGACAGAACCTATTTTTAGATCCGGAAACTGTCTTGACCAATGGCTGATGTCCTTCTCATCACGTGGCTGTAATTTCAATGTGCCATGGGATCTTCATTCGTTTGACCTCGACTTTCCAATTTTGTTATGTAACGAGATATAAATAGATTCTGCTCTAAAAGTAGATTCTGTCCCCTTATTATATCAGACAGGGCTATGTTCTCTTGCCTCATTTTCTCTTGCTGTAGATGATTCTACCTAAACATTTTTGTAATCAGTTTTGGTAGGCTCAGATCATAACGCAGTTGTAAATAAATACTGTATATGTAAGGTTAAGTTCACTTATTTTTCTGTGGTAATCAACAAGTGACACATTTCGAAAGCAATGCAGACGTTTCGATTACCGCTAACAGTAAAGGTCGCCTGGGGTCAGCCAATCAGAAAGTGCCAATATGAACTACAGCCTCAACGAGCGAGTGAATAATAACCTTTAGACCAGATGGTTTTGAAATGATGGTTATCTAAGGACTAAAGAGTAAAATGTTTTTAAAATGTACTACCAATACTAGTATTTACAAGTTTAAAAAAACGTTTTTGCCCTGGAAAATGATGAATTTCACATTCCACAGTGCACAAAGGCGCGTTTTAGTGAGCCGTAAGCCAAGCAACGTGCCAAATGTGCTGGAAAATGGCTATCATCATTTTACCACTTTGGGAGCTCAAAATCGTTTGCTTGCGTGCTTTCCTTATTACAGGTTGGGTGGAATACGAGGAGTGCGGAGTGCGGAGTGTAGAAAATGTGGAGTGTGGAAAATGCGGCCTCATTAGATCCCTCAGTTCCTCAGCCGCTTTTGAGCACAAATGCTCTACAATTTATGTCAGCCGCATCTCTCCGCAGCACATTTCAGCACCTTCACCCGCATCTTCCACAAGCACCGGCGAAAGCAGCGAGAACAGTCCGACCGAAGGATCTGTTAACCGAAACCATTTTTGTTCTCCAAAGTTACGCGCATTTGTAATTTGAATCTTCTGAGTAAAATTTCGGGTTAAATTTCACAGTGAAAACAGATGTCAAGTTTAACTAGTAAATGTCGGTCTGTAAACAAACACCTAGAAAGAATGTTCAGCTAGAAAAGTAGTCTAGTGAAAACACAGCCTTAAAGAGCATGGACGGATCGTTAATTCACAATGATGCTACACGCATATTTTTCTTTAATTTATGCGCATGTGTCACGATATTATAAAAACACTCTTTAAAAGAATATACACTCCGCATTTTCTACACTCCTCATTTTCCACACTCCGCACTTTCAACACTCCTCATTTTCCACACTCCGCACTTTCAACACTCCTCATTTTCCACACTCCGCACTTTCTACACTCCTCATTTTCCACACTCCGCACTTTCAACACTCCTCATTTTCCACACTCCGCACTTTCTACACTCCTCATTTTCTACACTCCGCACTTTCTACACTCCTCATTTTCTACACTCCGCACTTTATACACTCCTCATTTTCCACACTCCGCACTTTCAACACTCCTCATTTTCCACACTCCGCACTTTCTACACTCCTCATTTTCTACACTCCGCACTTTCTACACTCCGCACTTTCTACACTCCTCATTTTCCACACTCCGCACCTTCTACACTCCTCATTTTCTACACTCCGCACTTTCTACACTCCTCATTTTCCACACTCCTCATTTTCTACACTCCGCACTCCGCGTATTCCACCGAACCTTACTTGCATGCATTGTTTTCTGTTTGCGTGGTTTCGGTTTCGGCTTTTTTTTTTTTTTTTGGGGGGGGGGGGGGGGCGTGACTTCTTTTTATTTCCTTGATTTCTTTTAAGTTTGCATGTTACCTTTTTCATTTGTCTGTTTTTTTTTCTTTTGTCTGTTGTTTTGGTTTGTTTGCATCCTGTACCCTGTCCAAAGCTGTATTATGATCTGGGTCTACGTACAGTTAAGAGGACTCGGGACTTCTATTTGTAAAACATCGCCCCCATTAATTTCGAAGGCCAAGAGCGGCCTGGTCTTTAACCGAAGTTTATCCCAACAGCGACGAAAGATGAAAAAGTATTCATACAGCCCCCTGAGTCAGGGAAAGGGAGTGAAGGAGAATTGTGATAGCTCCCAACCACCCAGCTTACTTGGACACGTGTTGTTCTCATGGTTATCATCGACCATGAGCTTGGGGTATTGCCGCCCTTTGGAAGAGGATGACGTGCCAGCTAGAGCTGTCGGCCAGGAAGATACAGTTGAGCTGACTAAAAAACTAGGAGATGCTCTGAAGGTTGACACCACCTCCAGAGGCGAGAAAAGAAGAAAACCACTATGGCGCTGTCTGTTGAAAGTGATTGGTTGGAGCGACTACATGATGTATCTGCTCACAATGCTAGGTGACTCTTTTTGCCGGTTTGCTCAACCAATTCTCCTGAACCTTTTACTGAGAGATCTTTCAAATGCTTCGATCACAATTTGGAGCTATGCGTTTGCTTCTGGAATCGCTTTCACCCTATTGCTACAACCGTTGTTCAAAAGCCATTGCGAATATGTGGCAAACCTCATTGCCGCCAAAATGAGATCAGCACTCCGAGGCATTATGTACCAGAAGGTGAGGTCTTTATTTAAGAAATAGAAAGTTCTCCGAAACTTTCACGAGTGTTTTTATTAAACAATTAGATTATGAGCTCGAGATTTCTATCGCGTGATAG
The DNA here is from genome assembly GCA_949710005.1 of Ricordea florida. Taxonomy (NCBI): domain Eukaryota; kingdom Metazoa; phylum Cnidaria; class Anthozoa; order Corallimorpharia; family Ricordeidae; genus Ricordea; species Ricordea florida. The sequence goes on from OX453280.1 coordinate 20,323,992, forward strand.
TTGACGAGGGCGCAGCCCGAGTCAACTATCACGCAGAGAAATCGAGAGCGAATAATCTAATTGTTTTAGAATAAATCTACTAGTCGTTCAAAACTTTACCTTTTCTGGAACAGCCTCGACCAGTAAACTGTCTAAATCTTCTTCACCGACACTTCGAAAATGTGAAGAAGCGGCCGCCATTACGCTGCTCACTAACTATCACAGAATAGATAGTAGGTAGAGTAGCCAATCAGAGCTCGGCATTTGTGATAGAATGCTAGTAGATTTATACTAAAACTCGATAGAAACACGAAGAACATGTTTTCAATTTCTTTTAGAAAATACCACAACGAAAAAAAAGGTAAACAACTTATTAACTTTGATGACCAAAATGTAAATGCTCTTTGGTCGCGTCATCATTATGTCAACAGCTCGTGCTAGTTCTGTGTTTCTATCGAGTTATTGAAACATGAATTCTAACCAATCAGCGCACGTTTTTTCTTAGGACTGTTTTCTTATTGTAATTGATAATTGCTACAATCTTGAGCCGGCAAATTCAAGCTGTATAACGTTGCTCAGGAGTTATATGTTACGCAAATGTCTACTAGCATACAATGCGTAGCACTGAGCAATATCTTTCGAAAAAGTGGTTGCAATACTTAACAATTATTCGCCGAAGGCGAAGTGATTCTCGGTGAATATTCACCGTTTATCACTGAGCCTGAGGCGAATAATTGTTTTAGTATAAATACACAGGTGTTTATTTCAAAAAAGAAAAGAAAAAGCATTGTACAACACGAACAAATTTTATTTCATCAAAAGCACTCGAACGACTGGCAGCCATTTTGTTCTTCGAGGTGATTATATATATATATATTTTTTTTAAGGTTCTGAATGCGAGCCACCAATCACTAAACGAGATTGGTTCCGGGAAGGTGGTAAGTTTGATTTCCAAAGACCTTAAACCGATCCACACATTCGTGAAACGTTTTCCTTACGTGTTCCTGGCTCCTGTGGAAGTCATCGTCCTCGTTGTTCTTCTGTGGAGAATGGTTGGTGTTAAGGCATTGACTGGGGTTCTGTATCTGCTGCTAATTGCGCTATACCTCTTTGTGACATACAAGCCATTAAAGAATATGAGAAAAGAGACCACGAAGCTGACTAGCCAACGAATCACACAGATCGAAAATATCATCAATGCCATGCGGCTAGTGAAAATGAGTACCTGGGAGGAGAATTTTATGAGATCTGTGGACACAGTGAGGAGGTAAAACACGGCATTTGGCAAAATCAATTTGACCACGTGACTTGCATGACGTATTAGTTCGCAAGGTTCGCTGGGTGTCAAACTGCAAATCTGACTTGTTTTTAGTGAATTCGTAAGCCAGGTGCATGGAATTTAGGACTTTGGTGGTTTAACCACTTTAAAATCTATTGCGGAAGGTGCTAGCTACGTAGTTAGTTCACCAGTTTCTGATGCTGATGAAGTCCAATTAGAGAAATCCTCATTATTCACTCTGACCGCCATCACCACCACTCGTTAAGTTACAGTACGTTGTTATGGCGATTTAAAAAGTGCGGGTTAAAAGGTGAAGCGTGACCGTAAAAGAATTAAATAATAATACTTTCTGCCGAGTGTTGTATATGGACGTAGTAAAGAGCAACAACGAAAGGACCAACTACAGAAAGCTTTAGTGTTACAAATTCGTGACAGAATCCAACTTTCGATCGCAATCTAGAATTTTGTAAAAACTTATTATTTATATTTTCTTTCCACGGCATCTTAAAGGAAAGAAGTTCGAGTGATACGCCAAAGAAGTGCTGTTCTAGCAAGCATTATGGCGGTTGTGTCATCCTGTCCAGCACTGCCTTCGTTTCTGTCTTTGATTACTTTCTTGGCAGCAGGGCATGAACTGACACCATAAGCTGTGTTCACCACCATCTCCCTAATGGGCACAGTGGAAGTCTCGTTTGCCGACTATTGTTACCGCGGAGTTTACTATGCCACTCAGTTCCATGCTACTATGGACAGACTGGAAAATTTTTTCCTGAAATGTAGCGAGCGCGGAACGTTTGCAGCAATATCTACTTCACATGCTACAAATACTAAAAGCATTAGCGAACACCATGTAACGGGCAACACTCTTGATAATAAAGCACATGTAACTTTATCAGGATTTACCAGCTCAAAAGGCGAACGGGGGATGCTTCTTTTAAACAATGCGTCCGCTACTTTTCGTAGAGGTGAATTTGTTGGAGTAACAGGTCCAATTGGGGCTGGAAAATCGTCACTGTTAAGAGCTATAGCTGGAGAGTTAGAAATAAGTGAAGGAACAATCTTGTCTTATGGGAAGGTTGCTTATGTATCTCAGATTCCCTGGTTATTCTCGGGAACGATAAAGGATAACATAATCTTTGGAGAGAAGTACGACGTAAACAAGTTAGCGACCATTGTTGCTGCTTGTGCACTGGAAGAGGACTTGCAAAAGTTTTCATCGGGCGAGTTGAGTTTTGTTGGGGAACGTGGTATAACGATGAGTGGTGGACAAAGGGCGAGGGTGTGCCTTGCCAGAGCAGTGTACAGTGACGCTGATATTTATCTTCTTGATGATCCGTTGAGCTCTGTTGATGCGAAAGTTGGAGCGCACATCATGAGCAGATGCTTGCGGGGTATGCTGTCAGAGAAGTTAGTCATTCTTGTAACTCATCGGTTGCAATACTTACAAGCCACGGATCGAATTCTTTTCATGAAGCATGGCTGCATTGCAAAGGAAGCGACGTACTCCGAACTGGTAAATTCTCAAGACGAGGACTTTTGCGACTTTGTTGCCGGAAAAGATACGCCGGACGGTTTTCCCGAGGATACGGATCATCCCCAGTTACCAAAGAACAATGCAAGTCAGTCTGGTGAGAAGCAGGCAGAGGAGCAATCCAGGGAAGACAGAGAGTACGGAGGTGTGTCGTGGAGAACGTACCAACAATATTTACGAGCAGGAAATTCGCTAGTGTTCCTTGTTCTAATTGCCATTATCGTGATTCTTCCTGAAGGTACGAGCATCAGAAGGACAATCAAACTTATTTCAATAATAAGAATCTCCTAATTCTCCGATTACATTTCTGTGGTATCAATTACCCCTTTTATATTTTGTTTCAGTCTTTAATGCAGCATCAAATGTTTGGCTTTCGCATTGGGCAGAGCTTCCAAACGAAGGAAAAACAGCAACCCGGAACTTGCAAATTTACTCTGCTATTGTCAGTGGGTTAGTGATATTAGAATTTGTCCGCACGTTTACTGTTATTCATGCCACACTCAAGTCTTCAGAAATGCTCCAAAAAAGGTGAGTGAATAATATTTTGCTATATTCATTTCTTCACTGTACCCTCCCAACCAAGTGAGAAAAATTGAACGACTTAACATCGCTTCATCTGCATCAAGAGAAAATGAGGAAAGAGAATATAACCCCGTCTGATATGATAAGGGGACAGAATCTATTTTTAGCGCGGAATCTATTTATATCTCGTTCCATGGCTGCGCGGTTTCCCCATGGCGCATTGAAATTACAACCTCGTGATGAGAAGGACATCAACCATTGGTCAGTTAAAATAGTTTCCGGATCTAAAAATAGATTCTGTCCCCTTATCATAGTAAGAGAACCCAGAATGGAAGATGCGTTCTGTTACCTCATTTTCTCTTGATCTGCATCTGTTACGAGCAAACCAACACGGAAAACGCAACATGATGAGAAACGTCTTACCAAATGAGGTGATGTAGGTTGTACCACCGTTAGTTTCAAGGGGAGCTGACGGTTAGCCCTTCGTCAGAGCGAATAGTAGCAATACGTCTGGTGATTGCTTTTTGTTTTTTGGTACCACGATGAAACTTTCACCCTTATTTGAGGGAAATGTTAATCCAAATAATGGTCAATTAACTTGTGAAATAGCCATTATTTGAAGTTTGCATGCGGATTAGAGATTCAAGTGGTAGAGATGGCCATTATCATTTGCAGTATCAACAGTAGTAAGTATGTTTGGACAGTCACATGGGCAATGAATACACTGTGGTCCATCACAGTCCAAAATTTGACCCTCACTACACACTACGTCCTTCTTATCTACAGAATGCTCCGCGCCATACTGAGAGCACCCTTAGGATTTTTTGACACCAGTCCAACCGGTCGCATATTGAATTGCTTTTCCAGTGATGTGGATTGCATGGACGAACGCCTACCACGTGACGTCGTTGATGTCCTTCAGCGTCTGGTCTTCACAGCCGTTGCTGTAATACTGGTTTCTATGGTGAATCCCTGGGTTATTATTCCTGCTTTGCCTATGGTTGTAATAATTGTATTTCTGTGTCGATATTATCTTTGCACATCAAGGGAAACGAAGCGCCTCTCTCTGATCACAGCAAGCCCAGTTTTCTCGCACTATGTAGAAACAACCCAAGGTATTGAATCGATCCGTGCCTACAGGAAAGAGAAAGACTTTTTCACTTTGCTTTGCAGGTGGGTAACGTTGCTTTACAATTATGGAGAACCTCCGTTAATGATCAGATCATAGTATGACGTTGATGAATATGAGTTAAAAAGTCACGTTTCATTCCTTCAGTAAACCAGCAAAGCATCATACTTGGCCTGATCGCCTTCCTTGTTGCAACGTGCAAATATCCTTTGAGGAGCTACCTGGTGAAGCGTTGTCATTAATTGCACGGCACAGCATTTCACACTATTTCACAGGAGAGGGTTAATCACATCTGTGACCAATTACTATAGATGAAGGACCGGGTGATTTTACATTCTGCTCATAGGAACTCCTCCAGCAAATCCGCCCACTAAAAGATGAATTATTCCTTAATGTATGCCATATTCAATGAAACTTCCAGGGTCATCATCCTTTTTCTGTTATGAAGTTGTTTCATTTTTAGGCACCAAGACCATAACACAAGAGAATGGTTGATATTCAACGCAACCCAAGTGTGGTTTGGTCTACGTGTGGATTTAATTTTTGCAGTGTTCGCGACGATCGTTATGTTCACATCCATACTTCTTCTCAGAGAAGCAGGTATGAAAATTCCCGAACTTTCTTGCTCAAGGCTACTCTTAATAAGGAAAGAGCACTTAACTGTGTCCAAATTTACCTGGATGAATACGCCCTATCCCACGTTTTCGATACACAACAAGACAAAAATATTATTTAAATGACAAAAATATATTTTCCCACAAAAACATTATATTACTTTGCCCATCCATACACCCTTAAAGCGCATTTTCTCTTTTAGAGATACGGTCTACACTTCTCCACAATAACCGAAAAAACTTTTAAGCTTAAACATGCCATCTTTGTCCTTTTCGAAACACCGTGTTGCTTTTCCAAAACGCGAATTCGCCTAGCTTCTGGTGAAATTAAAGAGGTCTCGGATGCTCTTATCCAAGTTCTTTTAATTCATTGGCCTTTGCTAAAACAACATTTCTTGGTTTCTATCCAGGGATGATAGGGCTGTCAATCATGTACGCCATTCAATTGGTTTCTAAGTCCCTTTTGGCACTGATTACGGTATCACGAATAGAGAATTGGATGACGTCAACACAGCGAATATTGACGTACACCGCGCTTGAACCGGAGCCGGGTTATGACGTCAGTAACTATGCACCAAAAGAATGGGACAGAGCAGGAGAGTTGCGACTTGAACATGTCTCCCTGCGTCACTATCCAGGAGGTCCAAAGGTGCTTGATGATATCTCTTGTAGTATACCACCGGGTAAGAAGGTCGGCATCGTTGGGCGAACTGGCGCTGGGAAGTCCTCCTTGGTTGCGGCCCTGTTTCGGATTCCTGATCATCAAGGGACAATTTCGCTCGGAGGCGTCTGCCTCAGTGATCTCAACCTCCTGGAGGCTCGCGCGGCCCTGACAGCGATTCCCCAAGATCCAATATTCTTTACTGGCACAATACGGAGCAACTTGGACCCATTCGAAGAGTGGAATGATCACGAGATTTGGAGTGCTCTGGAGAAAGTTCACATCAAAGCGCTGCTGGAGGAAACGCCCGACAAGCTGTCCACTCACGTTACTGAAAGAGGAACCAACTTCAGCGTTGGTGAACGGCAACTGTTTTGCCTTGCTAGAGCCATGCTTCAGAAGAAGAAAGTGGTCGTGTTTGATGAGGCAACGGCTAATATTGACTACGCTACTGAAAGACTGATACACGAGACCATCAGAGATCAGTTGCAAGACTGCACCATACTGACAATCGCCCATCGTATGAGCAATGCTATGAATTACGACATTGTCGTGGTGTTGGACAGTGGTCATTTGGTGGAATTTGACGAACCCGCAGCATTGATTAGTCGACAAGACAGCGTTTTTGCCCAACTTCTGTTTACCTGAACAATTTGTTGAAGCTTTGATTAAGATTATATTCAGAAAGGTTACCATAAGATTATAATCAATAGTAGATCAAATATGTAACAGTTCCATCAATGATCAAACTTCGAGAACAGAGCTGAAATACAATGGACACACAATGGAGTATTTGTACAGGTAATAGCACGACTTGCAGTGGTATTTGGCAACAATACCGGGAGTAATATTTCAAAATTGTCCAAAAACCACGAACCGCGAAGCGGCGAGTTGTATTTGGAGACTTTTGAAATATTACGAGCCGGTATTATTGCCAAATACCACGTACAGGTCATGCTAATATTTGTTTATAATAGAAGCCAAGAAATTTTCGCTTCGTATCTGACAATGTCGTCGTTAAGTTGAGGCCGTTGCTTTCTGTCCACGACTTCCAAACATTCATCCACGTCTTAATAGTTTTGACTTAAGTTCTGACTTTATTTTCATTTACTGCTTTTTCGGCGAGCTCTTGTATTTCCTCACCGAAAATATCCAGGAATCTCCGCCATTTTCAGATGTAAACAAAAGTAAAAATGTAATCGTGTTCAGTGTTGTCATGGTAACTTTGTTATACCATTCAATTTTGCTGTTATACCACTATTACGCGGAAATAGTAATACTAATATCCAATCAAATTTCCGAAATTTCTCGGCGTATATTATAATAGGCGTAATCAAACAACGTATCGCGTTTTTTATATAACTTTTCAAAATAAAAATGATCTGCCAAACATTGTTAGTATTTTATTAGAAGTCGCTGAGTTGTTAATTTTCTCAATTTTCAAAGTTGTTAATTTTCTGTTCTAAGAAATTCCATTAATTGATCACTTCTCGAAGTAAAAGTTTAAAGATCAAAGCTGTCTGCACTGCTTCAATTCAGTTTGAGATATCAAGCGATGATGATTACACTTAATGAGTGGTCCCGAGGGAAACAGTGAATTCTGTTTCCCGAGAATATCAATGTTAACCTCGACATCGTCTCGGAAAACATCGAGATTCGAGGATAACAAAATTATCTGTTCCCCAAGGGACCAGTGTTAAAGTGATTAGTTATACAGCAAAACGAAAACGCTCTGATCACGTGCAGCAGCGGTCAATGTTTTGCGGGAACAGTAAACTGTTTTCCGTTTGACGTCATAGTTTTCGCAATGTTGCCCGCTCACTACATTTGGCGGTAAACAGTTTCATTGTTAGAGATCATGTGATCATGAACTAGCCAATGAATGGGGGCGCTGTAGCGGTGAACACGCCAGTTATATAACAAGGTAAGTTTTACCACCGTTAGATTTAAGAGGTGCTGACTTTTCGAGCGTTAGCCCCTCGCTCTCAACTCATTTGATAAACCATCTTCACGTGTGTTTCACTTTCTCAACAACGCAGCACCATTTCATTTAGGAACCAGCCCTTAAAATACCCTTTTAAGAGAGGTTACTCACGTATGTACGTAGTAACGTTAATATAGATTTTGTCCAGAATGCCTCCACTTTAAACATGAATCATCTCCTTACAGTGTCATAGCAAGGACTTTAAGGATTACCTGGTCCTTTTAGGTGAGCCGACCTTGCAAGTAAAGCCTAATTAACCGGGCAACCGACAATAGGTTTACACTCGAGTTTCATCGCAAATCGCAGTCACGTGCAATGGGGAATACCGCAGACACGTAATACAGGCGCAAACTTCTTTCTACGATGTCGAAGTCGATGGCGAATATGTTGAAAACAAATGGTGTCATCTTTTCTACGCTCAAACATACAGACCCACAAACCGTTCGCGGTAGACCCACTCTAAAAGATGGCGTGTGTAATAAGCGTATATTTCGAAAAGGGTCGTTCCGCGAACTGAAAATAGCAAAAGAATCGAATGATTTAGCGAATGTCTCACTAGAATCAAACCAGAAATCAAACGAGTTACCAGTGAACAGAAAATGGGGACAGAGTGACAGAAGAGCATTTGCTGATAAAGACAAGGTGCCTCGCGATGAAACTTGAGGAAACGACAACAAAGATGCCACGTTGGAAACCAGGACCTTGGTACCCTTAGCATTTCTTTTTTGGACCACTCCGCACCATAAGTGGTCAACACTCATAACAGCACGTCTACCTGTTGCCCGACTTACGATCTTAGATCGTCTTGTTAAATTTACTTTCCCGTCGTTTTATTTATTTTCGTGTTTATCAAGTTATCGATGACAATTCTCTTGAGTTCATGTTGTATTATGGAAAACTCTTCCCTTAAGTAGGAAGTTAAGTATATGTTGTACGTAAAATATTCTCATGAAATGATTGTGTGCAGAAGAGATTTCAGGTGATTATAACGTTGAACTATGAGTACGTCACCCCGAGAAGGCTGACGTGTGTACACAACTTAAAATTGACTGCTTCCGTTTTTGTCAACAGTCGCGATTGCTCGGGCACTTTTATCGCGGTAATTGACCCTTTTACAACGAAAAACTGCATTCAAATTAGTAAGCGTGATCGGCATTTACCGAAGTCAATTTTCCGTATTAAATGTCTACGGAAAAGCAAAAAAAGCGCCCATTTAGCATGTAGTGTAAGTTGTAATGGCGTTTTCAGTAATGCCCAAGGCACAGAAGTCAATGCCAGATGATTCTCGATTTGACGGCTTAAATTTTCATATTACCCCTACTTCAGTACGAGTGCTGAAGCTGTATTGTCTAGGATAGTGCACGCGCAAACATTCCTTGTTTTCAAAGAACGAAACAGTACAGTAAAAGCATGCATAATAAAGTATTGGATTAGATGGAAAACTAGCTACGAAGTCTTTGTCTCATTATGCCGGGTCGTCGGTATGATGGCAACTAAATGATATAGATACTTAACACCCTAACTCTCTAGAATAACACTGAAAAAATCAGTGACCCAGACCGTAGTCCCTCCCCCCAAAACAAAAATTTGGGGAAGCATAGCCCCCCCACCCCCCAAACAAAAATTGGGGAAGCATAGCCTCCCCACGTTTTGGTGCCACAAATATCGCTAGCACAGCAGCATGAAGCAGAACCCCCTGAAATTTGAGGAGGGGTATGCACATGGCTGGGACAAAGATGAGCCTTATTCCTACCCCTCCCCCATAGTTTTCAAAACGCGCCGCCGCCTCTACCTATGGATTTTTTCGCTTGAGGAGAGAGCTTACTACTTACAACAAAAAAAATCTTTGAATCACGGTGTCAGTGGGAAGCTTTCCCGTCTTTGTATATTTATCATAAAATTGCGCCTTGAAAGCAAATCCGCTTTTTCAGAGAAAATGGATATACCAACGGTTGTTTATTTTTTCCTGCTTTGGAGGCGATGCGCAATACTTTCCCAAATCATTACGCTTGAAAAGTTATATACACGCATCAAAAAATTGCACCATATCGTAAAAACAGAGGTCAAGAAAAAGAATTCCGCTATGTCAACCTTAAAATATCGTCGACTTCTAATCTCTTGAGCTCGATGTATTACTTGTCAAACGGAAACCCGATGGAAGCATGCAAATTGAAATAGTTCGATTCCGTTGTGTCCGCAGCAACAGAAATATGAATACACGCCATGATTCGATTAGCAAATACCTGACCATACCGCTGAGTCTCCGTACCGGTGTCACGAGTTTCCACGATGATTCTGTTTGCGAATTCTTTAAATTTGCCTTCTGTGCACGTTTCCCGACTGTTTAATGAGACCTGTAAGCCGTTAATCGGAACATGAAACAACTTCAAAAACTAAATTTGCTGGTAGTAATAAAAAAAACTGCTGCAAATTGCGCAAAGATAGGGCAACATCAAGTTTTTTCTCCTTTTTCAAATCGGTTTCTATATTGTTCCCTTGCCAACAGCATAGTACAATGGTTTCTAGAGAGGAATTTATTTTTCACGGTGTATGAGATATTTGCACCACTCACAATAATCTACTGTACTAGTTGCAGTCTGTTTTCAGGAAATATAACTCAACGGAGACAGCCTTAATATCATTGACCGAGTGCTGCTAAATATAGATGGCAACTGCATCAAAGGCTTAATTTTGGCCGACTTTCCAGAAGGTGTTAACCACGACATACTCACTGAGAAACTGCGCTTGTATGGTTTAGACGACAAGAGTCTGGACCTCGTGCGTTCATTCCTTCAGAACCGAACGCAGCGCACAGTCATATCCGGAGTGCACAATCCTCGCTCCAAACCCTGACGCACGGAGTACCACAAGGATCCGTCCTTTCCCCAGTGGTAGTGCGTATAAATGACCTCCCTGAGGCAGTACCACAGCCCACTACTGTGGACATCATTGAGCTCGTACTCGTCTTATATGGATACCTTCTAGATCATGTCAAAGAACTCTAGAACTCGCAGAAAGGTCGCGAAACAACAGGTTTAAGCTAAACACCGATAAATAAAATCCATGTTGGTAACCGGAACTAGACTGCGGTCAAAGATAGAAATCCGCCTCAGAAATGGAGATATACTGGAGACTACCACAAGCCACAAGCTTCGTGGAATATATATTGACTCGGACCTTTCTTTTTAACGAACATGTCGAAAATTTACGTAAGAAACTTGCTTAGCGTATGGGCGTCCCGAGATCAATTAGGCAATATTTACCTTTCAACGGACTCATACTTTTCTATAATGCAACTATCACAGCATGAAAAGTCATATTTAAGTTGGCGTAATGTCAATGTAAAGCTGGTGTAAAGTTTGCATTTACACCACATTTACATTACGTAAAGTTGAGCTTTACGCTACATTTACGCTTTGGCGTAAAGCCAGAGTAATGGGACTTCTTTAAGTAAACTTTAAGGTAAGCGTAAAGCTAGTATAAACTGTACATTTACGCTACCTTTACATACGTTGAAGTAGAAGCGGAAAGACGTCTTTACTTCACATTTACGCAACCTTTACATACATCGAAATATAGCGAATGGGCGTCTTTAAGCCAGATTTAAATGTGTACGTGGCGTAAAGTCAACAGTTTGCTTAGTCTTGGCTTATAGGTAAAGCTCGACTACAGGCAGGACAACAGGTATAATTACATTCCTTTTATGTGTAATTTAAAACCCCACAAAGAATAGAAGAGAATATAGAATGTTCGGTAAGAAATAATTCAAGTCTGATCAATCAATCTGCTATGTGCAATTTCTGGTTTATTTGGCAAAACCATGTCTTTATATGTAATTAACCATATCATAATCACACATTAACAAATTCAAAATTGTAAATCTTGTAAAAATTAACAAAACTAAAAAAATGCAAACCTTGCTCTTTTATCATTTGAAAAAAGTTTAGTAAAAATGCAAAACAATTGTTACATTTTGTAACAAAAATATAAAATTGAGAAAGAAACATTCCTTTTAAAAATATTAATATGCTGGTGAAGCAGAACACTTTTGGGCATTGTCCTTTTTAGACCTCAAAGTGAGGGGTGTCCTGGGAGGGGAAGTAAGGGATGTCCTGGGAGTGGATGTCAGATCTCAATGGAAGGGTGCTAGATGATGGCGAGCGGCTCGTCTGAGCTGGTATAGGCAAGACTTCCTACAGCCAGTTCCACCTGAGCCCTTGTTTCTTCAGACCAGGACGTGGTCTTCAAGGCTAAAAGCCTCTTCTGAATTTGCTAGACAAGGAAAAAAAAATAGCTCAAGGTTAACAAGTACAGACCCAATAGTTTCCCTTAAAAATAGGCTAGTACATGTATATGTGATGCGATAATACAGTAAAAATCTCAAGTGGTTTCTTTTTGGACTTTGAAAATGCCATAACAAAAATTCAAGAACTTTCCATGCTTTCCAGGACATGTATGAACCCTGGATGTTGTTTTTGCTTGACAACCGAAAAAAAATGCATAAAACTTAGATGTAATTAATTTATAGCAACTTGTAGTAATTTACATGCAACTGCATGTAGACTTTAAAGCCCAACTTACATCTCTCATTCTTCCTTGCTTTATGCAGAGATCTTTGTATACCTCCAGTTGTCCTTTTTTGCCCTCATGGAAGTGTCATAAACTTTTCAAATAGGTGGCACCAGCCCCTTAGAAGACAGGTTACAAATGATATTAGAGCATGTAAAAGTAATAGCATCAATAAACCATGTTTTACATGTATTGCTTAAGGATGTTTGCATGAATTTTTATGTGCATTGGGACTGTCCATGCAATTCACGTCACAATGTCACATCCATGTCATGTATTAAGCATGTGCTCAGAAATGTTCACTTTTAAGGTGGTCTTTTGCTCATCATTTCTGATACGATTAATTGATAATCTCAAAAACAACCTTTATATAACCCCTACATTAATTTACATGATTAAAGATATATATATATATGTTGCAGTTCAATTTTTTCCTTGAGCTTGAAACAAAGGGAAAGAAAAGTTAAACCAAGGAAAACATTGAACTACAACATATGTATTCCTTTAAAAAAAATAGAAAGAGTACAGGCTGCCCAAAATAACCATTAAGAGCTAAAAAGATAGAGCAGCCTTACTTAGGTTTTTAATAATATGATTATTAAAGGTCAGGTTAAACACACGCACAAAACAAAAAATGAGAAATAGCTTTCTTTTCTTGTTTTTCTTTATCTGCTAGCTAAGATACCAGTATTAAACAATGGAAAGCTGGAGGAAATACAGCGTTGGTAAATTTGCTCACAATTGACATTTAGCAATAAGAATTGATTTAAACTTTTCCTTAAAATGTTTGAGAGAGAGAAGCTTGATGTCACTTCTTATATCATTCTCAACTTTAGTACCCTGGAACCTTACATGTGTGTTGGAAATTTCATAATTTGCTCTGCCTTTTGGGATAGCATAGGTCATCCTGGAGGACAACCTAGTGTTATAGCTATGTATGTTACTAATAGGAGTAAAAAAGTTATCAAAAACTGATCATAGGTAAAAGTTGATAATGGAACTTATACATAAACACTGCAAGTTGAAAGGTAATGATATCAGACAGCTTGATAACTTAAGTCTTGACTTGACAGTGAAGCTGGAGAAGGTTACTATTCTTACAGCTTTTTTTTTTGCACTGTAAATAACGGTTGCAAAGTTGACTGATATGCATTACCTCAAATGATCAGCCACAATTTCATCAATGACTGACTTGGTAGCATTCTGGTTAGCCTCTGCTAAAAAGCTAAAAAAGAAATACTGGTTAATAATTATTTCATTTATGTGTTTTACTGTGAACAAAGTGCCACAAAGTAAAACTCTGGACCTATATCACACTCTAAAAACCAACTTTCATGTGGCACCCAGACTGCTGCATTATGTATTATTCTAGGCAGCCTTTTTTTAGTACAAAGATCACAACATATGAAACATACATTAAGAGAACCTTCAGAATGCTAACTCTCTGTTTAAAGTAATCATTGTCTGGCAAGTTACCATTCACCACAATAATAGCATTTGGCAAGGACCAATTTTATCCTTGGTTACAATTTTATTCTTCTTATATGCCACTGCTTAATTCTATCTTTTAATTTGTGTACCATACCATAGTTTAAGTTGGGACAGTTTTACCTGCAATTATCTTTGTTAGAGTATGAATTGGTTTATCAATCTGATTTCAAAAATAGTAAAAAAGGCAACATCTTAACCACATCAATTATTACAATAAACATGGATTTTATGGCTATTTTAATTACCTCTCATCCAACTTAAAGCCTTCAAAATCTTCATTTTGTGCCAGGACTTTGTACATCTTTCTTAAGTCTTGCTGCAATAAGAAATTAAAAATGACTAAAACTTCAATGTTTCATTATAAAACATTCAAATACAACCTGTATCTCCAAAAATTAAAATCTTTTGCAGTGCTAACAAAATAATTTTATTACCCATGCTGACAAAAGTACACCCAACAAGTAGGAGCCTACAGTTGTAGAAAGCCATTGCACATTATTTGCAGTGACAAGCAACGATCTCAAAACAAGATGGTAGCCGTGACAGCCATCCACATGTACCGCGCAAACTGCACATGGGCAGACTAATAATTATAACACCTTCTCTATTCTCACAGTGTGAATTTTCCTCGGGGTGATTTTTAAGACCTTTTCGCAATTATAAACATCAAACGAACATAAGACCAACTAATGCTAAATATATCTATAAAGTATGCCCAACATCGTTTAAGTTAAGAACCAAGGGAACAAATACATTTCACGCTCACAAGCTTAATCCATGTCACCACGCACTTAAGTGAAGTCACTTTGAACAGCGTTAAATTACATTTTGATGTCGCAGCTAGCGGTATTTTTGATAACAGAAAACTAACAGAAATATTTCTACTTACGCGGCACTGCTGTGGGATTTAGATTTTCCTTGCTCTTTTCCGACTCGATCGTCCCGATCTTTCCTGTGCAGAATCAGAGCTCTCTAGTTTTGAAGAAAGTTCCCGAACATTCATCGTTGTTCATTGTCTCGCACTTCTATTGCTTCTCTGAGACGTACAGTTTTAGCCACAGCCTTTTCAAGCAAGGCAACATAATGATCTTCCATTTTGAAGATGGCAATCGATCACAAACCTGGCCAAGAGGAAAGAGTTTTCTGAAATCACGAAAGGACGCGCTACGCAGGATATCAGTATGTAGACAAACCGCTTCTAGGTCAACCGACAAAAGCTGCCGACAAAGGAATCCGCCAAATCCTGCCATAAACGTCGGGTTTTGATTGGTTTTTGCTATCAAACCAATACGTGATTGGCTGAAATTGTCACGCCATTGTCGAATGAAACGGGTTGATTTTCAACTGTCACGGTCTCTCGCTGAGAAATGTCTTCTTGTTTGAGAAAACAAACCAGGCTGTGGTGTGGGCATTGTAAAGAATACTTATCTAGGGCGGCTTTCTGGAAACACAGAAAAGCTTATTATGATGTGCTCAATGAACGGTGGACAACAAAAGACGACGCGGATGTTTGGAAAATATCGTTGCAAATAAAGCAAGGCGTGATAACCCAGCCGATCAAATGCAAGAGTTCCGTAATTCCGAATATTCCAGTGATACATTTTGAACAGTGTGAATCTCAAAGGAAACTTCCACCAGCATGAATTTGTTGTTGTTTGGTGGTACAAAACTGATCGTGATCTAGAGCATTTTGGCAAACCTGCCGAGGTTTGGAGACATGACTATGAACCTTGTGGACCTTCTTGGTTTCTGTCAGTTCAGCGCATAGCACAAAAATTTGCTTGCTCTTTAGTAAAAGTTAATGGGGTAGATACGTTTGTAGTGAACCCCATTCCTAGGTCATTTCATTAGCTGTAAACAGCTTTATTTTCAGCTAGGTAAATTTCAACTTTACACAAACTTTTCCTGTCTGGTAAAGTTTTGTAAATCTAGCTCATCTATTTTACAGAACCTTTACAAGAGCTTTATCCCGAGTCGCGTTAATCTACCTTTACACACCTTTATGAACAATGTAAAGCGAGTGTAAAGTTTGTTAACCTCCTTTACGCAATGTTTACACAAGCTTTATCAACGGTCGCGTAAATGTACCTTTACACAACTTTACGAACAATGTAAAGCTAGTGTAAAGTTTGATAACTTCGTTTACGCAGATTTACGCAACTTTAATTGTCCGTAAATAGGACAATCACATGACTTTTGGAGGGCATATAGTTTATTTGTGGCCCGAGTAGCATCATTTGCGCCCGAGCGCGAAGCGCAAGGGCGCAAATGATGCTACGAGGGACACAAATAAACTATATGACCGACAAAAGTCATGTGATTAACATTATTATCAATACACAAGGCCAAATCGTACAAATTCATTTAACAGAGATGTAGCATGAAACTATGGTATGGAAAGTTGTTGCTACAATACGATCAGCTAAACAAGAGCCAAATAAGATTCCTTTTTGTTTACAATAAAATGTCAAATATAATCTAGTTTTAAAAAGATTGGTAACAATGATTAGCAAAAAGACAGATTATATTTAAAAAAAATAATAGTCTTCCCGTTCACAGGCAATGGACTCAGCTGCAGGGCCGTTAATGCATTAACGGCCCGCTAGGAGTCATTTGCGGCCCGCAAAGCGCGTGTTTTCAAGAGGGCGGTTTTCAATTTGGCCGCGTATCTTGATAATAATAGGACAATCACATGACTTTTGGAGGGCATATAGTTTATTTGTGGCCCGAGTAGCATCATTTGCGCCCGAGCGCGAAGCGCAAGGGCGCAAATGATGCTACGAGGGACACAAATAAACTATATGACCGACAAAAGTCATGTGATTAACATTATTATCAATACACAAGGCCAAATCGTACAAATTCATTTAACAGAGATGTAGCATGAAACTATGGTATGGAAAGTTGTTGCTACAATACGATCAGCTAAACAAGAGCCAAATAAGATTCCTTTTTGTTTACAATAAAATGTCAAATATAATCTAGTTTTAAAAAGATTGGTAACAATGATTAGCAAAAAGACAGATTATATTTAAAAAAAATAATAGTCTTCCCGTTCACAGGCAATGGACTCAGCTGCAGGGCCGTTAATGCATTAACGGCCCGCTAGGAGTCATTTGCGGCCCGCAAAGCGCGTGTTTTCAAGAGGGCGGTTTTCAATTTGGCCGCGTATCTTGATAATAATCTACATTTTCATGCTGTGTATCAAACATTTGTTCCTATACGGCGGAGCAGTCTGGAGTATAACATCCAAAGCAAACATCAGACGAGTTTTTGATTACAAAATGAAAGAGAGCTGCCAGGACTATACTGTCTAGCTATAAACATTAAGAAAGAACGTACTGTTAGTTTATTTAAGAAGCTGAATCGGATGCCTTTTTATGATGAAGTTAATGTTAACAAACTTTGTCTTATCTTTAAATGTCTAAGGGACGGACCATTAGAAAAGTGATGGGGGGGGGGAGTTGGGGAATTTTCAGCTTGCACGAATTTTTTTTTTTCGCTCACTGCTTGTGCAGGAATCTTTTTTTTGGGTGAACCCCTCTGCACGAATTTTTTTTTTCGCTCACTGCTTGTGCAGGAATCTTTTTTTTAGGTGAACCCCTCTGCACGAATTTTTTTTACTACGTGTGAAAAAGTCACAATTGGACCTTCCTTCTGCATGAATTTTTTTTTTTACCTTCTTCTTGGCATGAATTTTTTTTCTTGACATTTTCTCTTGCATGATTTTTTTTTTCCCACCCCCCCCCCCCCAAATCACTTTTCTAATGGTCCGTCCCTAAACGGGTAATGTCCAGAATATCTTTGCAATAAGTTAGCTCTTGTAAGTGATACAACAGAACGATCCTCGCGTTATGGTCACATAACACTAGGCTGCTCCAAGTACAACAGGAAAACAGAAGGGAGTAAAACCTTTTTAACATCATCAATTTTATATAAGTATCTTATGTACAAGGCTAAAAAATGTTAAATGATTTTTGTAAAGTTTAAAAAGTAAAAACCAAACGTTTTCGGCTGTTTGCCATCATCAGGGTTAAAACATGATTGCGCTTGCAGGTGAAACGGTTGACGTTACAAAGGATTGCTAGAGACTCTTTCTAAAATCTATTGAACTTGTTGTTTGTTTATAATAAACGGAAGTTCTTGGTAATTATGACCGCAAAACGGCTAACAAAGCTATTAACTCGGTGACTATGTTTGTCAGCCCGAATTCCCTCGGGCCTCTTTTCAAAATCATCTCTGGATCTTTTCTTATTCAAACTCAAGTTTTTTTTCTACGTGGTCGTGTGGAAAGACATTAGCGGGAACAGGGCCAATAAGGCTAAATCGGAAGAAAAGTATATCCGATTGAGGAGTAATATTGTTGTTTTTCCCACATATCGCTTCTTCGCCTTCGATAACTTGGAATCAGATGAATGGCATCAAGTTTTACAACTGTTTTCTACCGTGGGAACCAAGAAAGCTGATTGGTCAACATTAATTCGATTAGTAAACAAACCCAATTATCACTGAAAATTCTGTAACTTGGAAAACTTTCTGATAAAATCGCTCAGCTTAAACACGACGTCGACAAGAATTGCGGGGCGATATAGTCTGGTGGGTTTTTTGCGGTCGTGGAACCAGTCACATAGTATACAATATATACAAAACTTAGGCGTAAACTGACATTCACGTTTGTTCGAAGCCGTATTATCAACTGTAGCCCGAGTGAACGCTCCCGAGAGCGTCTAGTTATTCACGAATTTAGCGTTTACAACGCGAGTCAAAACCTGGTAATATGGTTTGGAGCGCCTGTATAGCATACTCCACCCTTATCTGGACTGATTCCCGACAATCAGGGTTACTTGTTTCCTTTTACGCTTCACATTCATCAAATGCAGCTCCAAAGAGGAGTTCCCAATTCGATGGTTCGGATTGCTCGCCCGTTCACAACGGATCTGCCATTTTGGTCAGAGGAACGCGGGCTCCGGGTACGATGTTTTGACTCACGTTGTATGCGCTAAATCCTATGCGCAGTAATGACTGAATGAAAATTTTTCTTGAATTTTGCACCATTTCGTGCACAAAATTAATTTCTGAATGTAACTATTTAGTCTGTGAAAGTAAAGCCGCACAACGGCTGAATATGGATAAATATACGAAAATGTTTAAACATCAAGCGTAAATGAAAACATCCCGTTAATGTGAGTGAATATTTTCGTGAATAAGAAATGCATCGTTAAAATGTGAGTTAATACATTTCTTGACTATAAATTTAGTCGTTGAATGTGAATAAATAGATTCGTGAATGATAATAACAGCATTAAATGTGAGTGAATATAAACTTTGTGAATTTTGCACCATTTCGCCAGCGATAGCTGATAACAAAGTAATGATTTTGCTCTAGGTTTTCTTGTGTAGCACACAGTTAGAACACCGAATTGCAAATTATGAAAACTGATCTAAAAACGATACGCCTCTTGCTTATATTACGACTGTCAATTATAAACGATTCTTATTGGCTACAACTAATACAAGAATAATATTTTCCCCTTAAGGTACAAACAGGAGGTAGATTGTCCATAATGTTCGCTTGATAAAAAGTATCTTGTATACAAGGCTAAAATGTTAATTTTTTTTAACCCTGATGATGGAAAACAGACGAAAACGTTTGGGTTTTACTTTTTAACTTTACAAAACAATTTCTTAACATTTTAGCCTTGTATATAAGATAGGAGGTAGATTATTAACGCATTACCACTGGCTGAAGCAGCACAAACGAAAAAAAAAAATTAAGTTTGGACCGATAATAGTACAACCGAAACTGAATCAATTATAGGTTGTTACACCGGTGTCTTAAATGACAGAACCTTGCCAATTTGTAAGTAATATGTTATTTTATAAGAACCACATTTTATAGTAAAACAGTACCGGCATGTTACAAGATTTCTAAAGAATGGCCACACTGCACTGTTTGATTCACAGATAAAAAGTTAGAACCACATTGTATAGTTAACCAAACAACACCACCGTACAGTACTGTTCAGTAGCTTTCCAAGGAATGGTCAAACTACAGGGTTTAATTTTCAAATAAAAAAGTACTGCACGGTAAAAATAAAAACGAGATTTTTTTTACACAAAAAACTTGATTTGTACATAGAAATTATGGCAAAGAGATCGTTGGACCATAATAAGGAATGTTTTATTTTACCTCAGCCGTGTAGAATAGTATACACTTAATGTATGGTCCCGAGAGAAACAGTTAGTTTTGTTCTCCCGAGAGTCCTGACGTTTCCCGAGACGAAGTCGAGGGAAACATCAGAACTCGAGGGAAAACAAAACTAACTAGTTTCTCGAGGGACCATACCTTAACAAGAATCAACCAATCACAGTGCTCGTTTTGTGGAGTGACAGTCTAGGTATATAACAATCTAAATTGTACCGCGAAAAAGAAACCATGAACATTTTTTTAGGTTATTTTCCCAAAACAATGTAATATTAGTCTTATAATCTGTAATTTGCCTCGCCTTCCTATTCACTACCGAAACCAAATACTGTAATTTGAGTGCGAACGAGAATTCTCATTAGAATATCCACTTTAGTGTGTCTTTGACAATTCAATTATATTTATTTCGGCAATTCAGATTTGTGGCAAAGCATTTTGGTTAGTAAGGGTTATATTCCCATCCCTGTAAGCTACCTGAACAATCTGTTCTTGACGGAAGACAACTTAAAAAGTGAAAAAAGAACGATTACATACATTACAGAGTTAACAATAACTTCATCTCAAACTTTCCATGCACAATCCTAAGCTTGTCAAACACGCGATTACGCGTAAATTGGAATCATAGTTTTTGTAGCGTCAAACATTCTTGTGTGATTTAACAAAAGCTGTTGTCTGTCTTCTTCCTTTCTGAAAACTTGAATGAAACTAGCCAGGGATATAGCTTAAGGCACGTTGTTACAAGTGAACGTGACGAATTTTACTACATATCAGATGAGAATTTACATTGCCAAGACCAATAAGTCATAATGTTTACATAATAGGCGCGTCACGAAGGTGAAAGCCATTAAATTTCCATTAAATTTGGAAGGCATCAACATTAAATACGTTTATTCTAATTTTATTGTGAATCTTCCCTTTAAATTTAATAGGACAAAAACTGCACAAAACTGACGAGCCGTTTTTGAGAAGTGAAAATGGAAACGGGAAAAAAGCCCGCACAGAGAGGTTAAGCTGTATGAACCCTAACGAGTCATGCATTAAAACATTGACTTTGTATTCAACTTTATTCTGGAAGGTAAATGTCACAACTTGTCACAATTTGAAAATATTAAGCTAAAAAAAAATTATAAAAGTAAACGAGACTATTACAGAATTCTATAAAGAGGTTACTTTCTAAAGATATTGGAGCTGCTTCGGTGGGAGATTGAAACACGAAAAACTGTTTTTTTGGAAGAAATATTGGCAATGCTATTTTTATCACTGTAAGCGGAAAGAAAAGGTAACAATTCGAGCGTTAGCACTTCGTTTGCTAGGAGCGAACTGAATGCTCAGATAAACGTCCAACGCTGAAATCGTCCGCTTAGCTTTCATCTTACGGCGGAAAAACTTAGATTTAACAATTCCTTTGATGTAGCCATTTTTGGTTTGACAGCAGCCTTTTTCTTGACTTGTCATGTCATGAGCTTTCACAAATCAAGATGATCATGTCACTTTATGGTCCGTGCGTTTTACCTTATTCTCACGAAAAATAATACACTATGCCACTCGGCACTGGCATGGCAATATTATACACAGTATTTTAATGTGGCCGTATTCTGGTGCTTAAGTATATTCTTCGATTTCTTAGGACTGCATCACTTTTTTCGACTAAATAGCAAAATGGATGGATTTTGCTTATCTTCGCCAGACTAAAACCAAAAAATGCAGAAAACTCTTCCATTCACCGACTTAATTCGGGGCGTTAACATTGAGCGAACGAAAAGCTTTTCCGGGCGGCGCGGAAAATCAATCGCGGTTTACACTTAAAGAAACAATCAACATTACTTTTACAATTGCGCGAATGCAAATCAACTGTCACTCAGAGTGCAGATTATGTGTTTAATGTCTACGTGAAAGGTTTAAGTCATTGACGTTGTAGATCCAGTTTGCACAGTTTTCACATCAAAATTGTATTCTCGACGTACGCCTATGGGCAGAACTTAGATCGTTTTCAGTATCTTTTATCAGTGGTGCTATCATTGGCAAGTGTCGACCAGTGAAACACATCTGCGCCTTTTAGCTGTTTTAGAGAACCTTACAAAAGCTAATCACGAATCGACGAAATTGAATAGCAACATCAATCACGTTCACGAGCGTGTTCCGAAAGCTAGAATCGACGAAATTGAATAGCAACATTAATCACCTTCACGAGCGTGTTCCGAAAGCTAAAAACGACGAAATTGAATAGCAACATTAATCACGTTCACGAGCGTGTTCCGAAAGCTAAAGACGCACTTTTCATCGGCTGTCAGACTCCAGCTGTGAAGACATCAGAAAAATAAACGTCTGGGAAGAAAGGATTACTTGACTTCGTATCGACAGAAGTCGCTTGCGGTCACAATACAGGACCAGTCAGAAATGATGTTCTTCGTCATCTTCGCCTGGGTTCTGACCATTTTTGTGGCTCTTGGCAATAGTTTTGTAATATACCTTATCACTTGTAGACGACCACTGCGCACCAAACCAAACCGGATTGTGCTGTCACTCGCTATAGCAGACTTTTTCGTAGGAGTGACATTTTACCCATATCTAACAATATGCACGTTCGAAATCTGCTTCCAGAGATACATTCACTGGATTCTTGTTGACGTTTTCCTGTGCTCCTCGGTCACAAATGTCTGTCTTATGACTGCGGACCGTTTCCTGGCCATAATCAAGCCGATGCAGTACTTAAGGGTAATCACAACAAGAAGAGTCACGCTTGCAGTACTGGTTGCATGGATTATTCCAGTTTTAACCGCAATACCTCCGACAGTTTGGTCCTACTCCGCGCCAACAGAAAGCAGAGACAAAATATGGAGAGTTTTTACCGTCTGCACGTTGACCATATTTGGAGCGCTGCCATGCCTTTTACTGCCTCTGGCTCTTCTTCCCATCATGCGTGCTGTGCGAAAATGCCACAGGGCGTGGTCGACAATGAACGCTCAGTTAAATTACAACTTTCTTAATTCGCAAAGCAGAGATCAATCGAGCAGGATGAGAGACCTATCGTCTGCAAAAGTAATCTTAACTGTTGTCGCTTTTTATGAAATATGCCATCTAGTTTCCGGCACTGTTAGAGCTCTCATTATTTTTAGTGGACATGTGCCGTTAGTTTTGTACGATCTGTCAACGGTTCTCATCTTAATTAATTCAGCTGCGAATCCAATTGCTTACGCTCTGTTAAAGGCTGACATTAAACTGGAGCTGAGAAAACTGCTTAGACGTATCAAATTGTCGAGGTTAAATAAGCTAGAAGAGCCTCTTTTTATGCTAAACGAGCGATGCTAAACGAGCCATGCTAAACGAGATCAAACAATCTAACAGGATGTAAAAATAAATCGGACCACGCGGTAAGACGAAACAATAACAAAACTGCGCATGAGTGCTAACATGGATAAATGAATTCTCAAGCAAAAATTTAAGGCGTGTCCATAAGCTATACATATAAGGGACGGACCATCAGAAAAGTGATGAGGGGGGGGGGGGTGGGGAATTTTCAGCTTGCACGAATTTTTTTTTTTGCTCACTACTTGTGCAGGAATTTTTTTTTTCACGTGAACCCCTCCGCACGAATTTTTTTACTACGTGTGAAAAAGTCACAATTGGACCTTCCTTCTGCACGAATTTTTTTCTTTTTACCTTCTTCCTTGCATGAATTTTTTTTCTTGGCATTTTCCCTTACATGAATTTTTTTTTGGTCTTTTCCTCACCCCCCCCCCCCCCCCCATCACTTTTCTAATGGTCCGTCCCTAAGTTTAATAATGTATGGACCTAACGCTGTAAAAAATGAAAGGATACTCGACCTACATAATTCCCAAAGTGATGTTGCACATTCACACCTTCTCCAGGTAATAGAGCCAATCGCTGTAAGAATATGATAATTATGGAACAGATTACAGTATGTAATATATCAAACACGACATACAGTGTTTCATCACGTATCAAACACCGAGAAGAGAGCTGAAAATACAACGCGAGTATTTTAAGCGAGTTTCGAGGTGTCTGATTTGTGATGATACACACGTATCGAGTGTCTGATATAACTTCTCAAACGAAATAACTTGGAAGGAGAAATTAACGTTGCAAAAACGAGTCGTGTTTCATCAGATATCTAAACACGTCACGCTGCCTGATTTCCTTTGTCTTTCTCTCAAGCATTATTAAGGAATTTGAGAAAGGTCAAACTACAATTTACAAAAACAAACTACAACTTTATTAAGTACTCTTGATTAACATTTTTCCATTAATCCTTACCCGCAAAACAGCCTAGCTAATCAGGGTAGCAAGGAAAAATAAAAAAGATAACAATTATAGCAACAGGGTTGAAACAGAACAATAAAGGAAACTGGTAAACAAATATCACCATATTGAATTTAAAAAACAGTAAGTACAATTGTATTTTAAAGTAGGTAAATAAAACAAATGTTAATATTTACTAAACATTTGAACTAAAGTTTGCACGCCAACATAACTATCCTCCTAGATTAAAATATCCATTTGCCGACTCTGTAGGATATTCTTAAATTTATACTCAAATTGCCTGCTCTTCTAACTCAATTTGTGCTCATGATATATGAGCCGATAGCCTGTAAGTAGGGAACCAATCAGAGCGCACGTTTGTTCATATCCAAGGGTTGTGGATATAACAAAAACAAGACGATCTAAGATCGTAAGTCGGGCAACAGGTAGACGTGCTGTTATGAGTGTTGACCACTTATGGTGCGGAGTGGTCCAAAAAAGAAATGCTAAGGGTACCAAGGTCCTGGTTTCCAACGTGGCATCTTTGTTGTCGTTTCCTCGAGTTTCATCACGAGGCACCTTGTCGTTATCAGCAAATGCTCTTCTGTCACTCTGTCCACATTTTCTGTTCACTGGTAACTCGTTTGATTTCTGGTTTGATTCTAGTGAGACATTCGCTAAATCATTCGATTCTTTTGCTATTTTCAGTTTGCGGAACGACCCGTTTCGAAATACACGCTCATTACACACGCCATCTTTTAGAGTGGGTCTACCGCGAACGGTGTGTGGGTCTGTATGTTTGAGCGTAGAAAAGATGACACCATTTGTTTTCGACATACTCGCCATCGACTTCGACATCTTAGAAAGGTTGCGCCCGTATTACGTGTCTGCGGTATTCCCCATTGCACGTGACTGCGATTTGCGATGAAACTCGTGTGTAAACCTATAGTCGGTTGCCCGACTAATAATCTCCTATGATTCACGACCCTTTTACAAGAGTGAAGTGGTTCTCTTGCTGAGTGGCTATGCGAAAAAAAACCAGCAAGTTTGCAACAGTGTCAAATCCCGCTAGCCGAGCGATAATGCTCACGCTAATAGAGGGCGCAAGAGCTTGAAGGTTTTGCGGGTTTTTACAGAGGAAGGAAAATCAGCTCATCAGCTCAAACGCATTGTTTTGACCTTATATGGAAAAAGATCACGCCAAGTGATGCCAAGCTAGAACATTTGGTGAAAATGGAGAAAGAGAAGTGGCTTTTTATGAGCTTTCTTCCGTAGAAATGCAAGAACAAATGGAAAATGCCGTACCGGCAACGACCAAGAAAGCTAAAAACTTCCATCTAAGGTAATTTTGGGCTACGTATCTCAAATTTTCTTACACAAAAATAAAGGAATTCTAACTCTTCCGTACGTCGAAATGTCCAAAGCTCTGATAAACATAACACAACTAAAACAACAATAAAGTTAACCTAAAAAAATTTCAAAATGGCTTGAAGTCCGTGTAGGAGTAAGTTTTCGGAAAAAACCGAGTGCATAAATGAGCAAAGAAGAACTTTTAAAATTAAAATTCAGATAAAAATCGCTAGTCGAGACTATATTCAATAGTGTACAGTGACCACAGGAGAGACAAGCTTTCGAGTTGGTCACTGTCATGTGGATATAAGCTAGAGTTTGCCGTATGTTGGTGATAATTTTCGTTATTCTCATAACCTGAATGGTTGATGAACAGTGAATATTGTAATGAGAAATTGGATGCTGGTCACTACTGGAACTTAAAGGGTTAATACTGCGACGGTCCTTCTCGTATTATGATTCTCTCTTTCGTATTATGGTTCTCTCTTTGCCCCGAAGACGATCTTTCCCCGTGTTTTCCGGCTGACATCCCCGTACAAACGCGAACGTCTTAATATCCAGTTCGGTCAGAAAACGGTTGACAAAACACGCATCAAGAGATCAAATTGAGCCAAACACTTTCTCACCCGGACCGCTCCACAAATCCCACAATGCTACCTGCACGTTCTCGGCTTGGTTAAACTTGGACCAACTGTATACTGTGAGCCGTGACGTAACCAAAGAAGTCGGCCAAAAAGTTCGTCTAAGGACAAGGCAGGCCCCAAAAATAATTCAATCTTTTTTACACCTTTTTTTATTCGGAAAAAACACTTCTTACAAAAACCTAGTAACACTAGGAATACACACTTCGCTACTTACGATACAACTACTTACGCTTACACTACTGCTGCACAATATCATACTCTGTTTACAATATCATAATTACATTATTCGCTAATGTAATCTGGTACAATACAGTGCGATACAATACACTACTTACACTACCTAAAATGTAAGACATTGTACTTGTTCTGTGTTACTGCCCAGAAAGAAAACATCAAACTTTATACTTACCGACTCAAGTTACATCACCTTGGTACGTTTGCTCACACCATATGACCCATACATAGACATAACTTCATGCTTAAGCACTCATTGTCTTGCGATATACAAACTTATTTAATAAAAAGTTCCCATGCCATTTCTCCTGAAATCTTTTCAAGCTTGATTTGCCTTGAACACATATGACCTTTTCAGTGTTATATTTGCTTTGAACAGTAGCTTCAAAACAGGGACGCAATTCTTCTTCCGACATTCCATAAATAAAGTTTACCCAAGATTAGGAGGTAGTTAAATAGGTCAGATTTCTCATCTAATATCCTAAATAAGATACTTTCATATTCAAGTTTCCGTTGTTTTATAGTCAGTGTTAACCAATAGTTTTTGCAAGGCCCCACTGAAAACCGCCAAGGCGAGTGGGCTCCTTGGATAATTATTGTTGTTGTTGTTGTTCTTATTATTATTAGTAGTATTATTATTATTATTATTATTATTATTATTATTATTATTATTATTATTATTATTATTGTACACTGAGCCGTATAACATCGTTATTGCTATCGTCCCTATTTTCGCTAATCACGATTTCAAAAACAGAATGTCATTCAATATTTTAAACTGAAAACAACGAACAAACAGACAACTGATTTAACCATCCCCATTAAGACCAAAATCCGACATCAATTCAGCTTTTTCCTGAATCAATAAGTCTTTACTTTTGCTCAATGCAGGGTCGAAGTGTTTGTTGTCACGTTTAAACTTAAGTGTTTGCAAAGCGGCGTTTCTATCATCATCACTTAAAATTTCTTAAACTCTTGTGGCACAGAGCACCCAATTGCAGACTAAGTTAAGGTTACAGTCAACGTTCAGGGGTACTCTTCGGAAAATTGGTCTGTTGCGCGTTGTTTTTAAAGAAAGTCTACGAAACTATATATCACTGGAAAGCTATAAGGGAGCTTAAGCAAGAACGACGACAACGACGACGACGCCGAGGACGGCAAGTTCGAAAAAAGGAATTTGTTTTTCTCCTGTACCATTGGCGGCAGGCTTGTTTCATTTTCTTACCATAACTTTTCGAACTGCCGATTTTTCAAATTTAACCCGTTCACAGTTCATTACAAATTTTTCATGGCAATTTTGTCGTTGCGCACTCGCGTCTTCCAGAAAACCTGAAAAATGGTTATTTCACGTTGCAGTTTTGCAGAGAACGGCGAAGAAATCTACCAGACTGTATTTTGCACGTGCAGTTTCATTGTTTCTTTCATCAACACCATTGTTTGGTGTCGTTGTAGTCGACGTCATTGTTGACCTCATTCTCTCTTGGTTTTGCTTAAATTCCCTAATAAAATTATTGAAGAAGGCGAAAATACTTTCAAAGTTAACGATTGTTGTTTTGGTTGGAGAGAGCAAGCGCTCAAACGAGAAACTAACCATGATCACTTGACCGAATTAAAAGCCCTTGTGTTACGGTTGCGACTGGAATGGATACTTCAAAATAAGGTGAGACATTTTGTGATACACATTCAACAAAGGTTATCACAAAATAAGGCGAGACATATATTTTGGTCACGTTACACGGCAATATCTGTTGACCAGCTTTGCCAGATAAACAAAACTGTTTACGGAGAGAATAACTGCTGGGTTAGACACTGATCTATAGTTTCAGCACTAACTCGAAATGGTTAGCTTTCATACAAATTAATGTTATGGTGACACCATATCAATGTCTCACCTTATTTTCAAGTATCCATTCTAGTCACAACCCTTGTGTTACCACGGACTGCCAAACAAACTGGACTATATCACTCAGCAGAAAATACGCTAACAAAGTGTGTGAGGCTTTTTCGATATTCCGATCGGTTCCTGCAAAAATTCATTGTTAAGTTGACCAATAGAAAATTTTACCTTGCGTCTCACGTGCTTGGGCGCCACAGGAAAAATATTTCGAGTTCCGTAAAAGGCTCACACGCTTTGGAGAGTTATTGTGTAACGTACATTTTGGCCAATTTTCATTAAAATCCGATAAATCTAGCTTGAGATTGTTTCGTTTGAATGAAGGGAATACGCCCCAAATAAATCCCGAGATTTTGGCCTCTAAGATTTTTACAGTTTTCACGCATCATCAAAATTGCTGTCAACGCGGTCATACTGCCGGCCAATAGCGGACAAGACAGGAACCTCCTGAAGATGATACGTTGCGAACACATCATTCGTTCGCGGAAAATTGATTTTACATGAAGCGTCGAGCGTGGTACACTTTTATTCAGCAATTTGTGGTAGAAAGAAGTCCACTGCGGAAAGTTGAAGTAAAAGGAGAGGTGAGACCACAAAGCCACACGGTGGCAAAAGGAATAAAGCGCGCAACGATGAAATAGTCATAGACTCGAAAGAAGCGCTGGCTGCGGCGATAAACACGCTAGGGTAAGCCTCCAATACACAATTACTCAATTATGGCCAAATTGAGCACGCTAAAGAGTCTTTCCGCTGCTGAATGTCCTCGTCCAATGAGTCTCAATCCAAGAACTAAACCTCTATTCAGATCGTAGAATCTGTTTCCCTTGGGTGTAGTGAAAAAGGACCTTGAAATCTGATGTGAAGGACATTCGTAGTTTCCACATGTAAATTTCCACCCAGCCCCGGATCCACAACCATTAATTTCCTCGATTTGAATTTCGTCATTGCCACAGAATCGGCAAGATGCCAGCCATGTGGTTTAGTTCGCGACTTAACATCTCACCTCAATCGACCACAGTGGAAGTGTTCGCTTCGTCGTCCGAATCGGAGTCAGGTGGAAACATCTCGGATAAATCTTCTGCTGCATTTTGCTTTGAAGAGCGAATTTTCCCGGTGCATGCGCCAATTACGTTCGATGTCGAAGGCCGCGGTTCTTTGATTAGTCTCCTTCGCAGCCGTTATTAGGGTCGTCACGCAACGCTCCTCCCCACTAACGGCTGCTCACGAGAGAGACACATTCCTTTCCCTAAAATTGACCAATAATAAGCAGGCTTCCATATTCTGGAAGCCTGGTCCAAGTCGTTTCGCACGTGTGCATCTGTCATGTTTTGTTTTCGCGCGCACAGCAAGCGCCCAGCAAATATAACGAGGAATTTGATTGGCGTATCCGATAACAATAACGTGCATTCTATTGGTTCTCAAAAACAAAGGGAAAGGAATGTGTCTCTCTCGTGAGCAGCCGTTAGTGGGGAGGAGCGTTGCGTGACGACCCTAACAACGGCTGCGAAGGAGATTATTCTTTGATTGGCTCTTCTAACGCAGGCTGGTGGAACCCTGTTCACGCCCCATTCATAACAGACACCGCATATGGGTCACAGGAAACTCTTAGTTACGGTATTCAATCTTTGTAACCGGCAATCAGCCTGCGTATCTTCCAGTCCCCTGCTCTGATTGGTGGATACTTGTTGGAGCCATCCATACATGTAATCAAGGTATCATCGTCGGGGTGAACAAAGAAGGCTAGCGATCGACGCGATACGGTGCACTCTACGTCTCTTTCGGGAATCAGAACACGGTGTACCTAACACAACATAAGACATTTCACGTACATCTGCGTTAGCTCGCGCTTTCTATTTAGAGAATCATTTCTCTTTGTGAACATCGTCTCTACAGTTCGTCCCAGTGAACCTCCGAGTTCGCATGCACGTTAGGACGTCGACGACGGTTTATTACTCAACTCGGGCTTTTGAGAAGCCCGAGAAATAATTCACTCAAAACATTCCGTGCACGACGTCCGTAAAATCCAATCACAGCACAGGGACAATCGGAATTCCCGACAAAACTTACTAGCAACACAAGGGGTGAAATGAAGTCATGTGACCACATCATCATTACAGATCTTACGCAACAGGACGGCTTGCAGACTCAGGAAGGCATAATGACGTAAAAATGTCGCGTAAGAATGGGAATGCACAGTCTCGCGCGACATTTTTTCGTCATTCTGCCGTCCCGAGTCTTCCAGTCGTCCTGTTGCGTAAGGTCTCTACTGTTTCCTATCGACCTATGACGAGCTGAAAAAATATTCTGAGCGACCAGATACCAGGTGAAGCAAAAATAAGGATGTCGGACAAAACCGCTCATACTAATCGCCCAGCGGAATAGTACGCGGATCTATGCAGACGTGATATGTTTACATTTTTCTCATTATCATACACGTTCTTTTGAAAAATGGCAACGCCAAAATTGTAACAACAAATTGAAGTAGTTACAAGGTGTGGTATGAAAAAAGTAACTAACGCAATTGTCAGGACGATGTGTACAACAATAAAGGAGGAGTTGGCTTCTGAAAGTTGCACAGTTCTTGGGTGGCGAAAACGATATGTTCATACAACTACATACTTTGTAAATTTAACCGAAAAACTGTTCACCCTATCGGCTTGAAAATCATAGCGATAGTTAATCAGACTATATATAATATTCATAGGCGATATTTCTGTAGCTCTATCGTAAACGCGTATGCTAAAGATGCAATTTTGAAAACAAATAGAGTCCTTCTACAGACTTTCTGGATCAATGAAAGTATCTGGGCAACCGTGCACCTACCCCTCCCCTAACCCAACAAGTTATAATAAGTTAGTAAGTTAGCGTTAATGTTGGGTTAGGGGAGGGGAAGGTGCACGGTTGGCCAGATACATCCAACGATCCGACTTTCGGTCAGTAGTTCATATATGACCCCATGAAATGTCCTGAGATACTACACTTACTACACAGCTACAACACTTTGTTAAATTCACTACAGTTACTTCTATACCTAGAGTGGCTGTAGTAAGTGTAGTAGCTGTAGTAAGTGTAGTAGCTCAAGACATTTCATGGGGTCATACATGAACTACCGACCCGACTTTCTACCTAGCCTAGTGTACCGTACCGTTGATGTAAGTTTGTCCGCTGTCCAACGTTGCATTAGGTCAGCGATGTTCACTATTACGGCTCCCTTCATCGGTGTAGCTCTCACAAATTTCCCATCGAGATTGCGCACCTAAAAAAATCAAAACAATCACTTTCGCCGAGTAACAATGAAATCAATTCGTCGATGGCTCATTCCACTACTCATTAATAACTATCAGTAAACAATTCGATGAGAGATGCGTTCCGTGTTTAGGAGCATCAGTGGATTCATGAACTTAGCCTGGGCCATCTTATTTGTAGGTTCGATTTCCGCCGCTCACTCGGGACCGCCCGAACCCGAGTGAGCGGCGGAAATCGAGCCAAACTTATTTGATAATTAAGGCCTGGTTCAGACGCTGCTCCACTCATGTGCCGAACCTAACTGATGAATTAATCCGGCATCTGAATCAGTTCGGTACCGCAGTTTTAATTTGGTGCGGCAACGTTGTTAAGTTTGACAAGGTCTGCCGCATTATTCACACACCCACCCACACACACACACCCAACCCACCCACACACAAATCCACCCACCCACCCCCTGAAAAATAATACGGCCGGTTTCTTACCTCCAGACCCCCAGCATCATCTTGAAATAAAACTGTGAACGCTCCATAATCTGTATGTTCCCCACAACGTAACTGGCCTGGCTTGAGTGCACTTGTATCTGGTATGGGCGGATAGCAGTTAAACCGCAGCTGCGTTCCATTGCGAGATGTTCCCATCTTTTGGAATGTGGGCATGAAGTAGTCAGGTTCCTGCTCAAGTATTAAATTCCTCTTAGTGAATGCAACACATTAAATTTTGTTCTTAAGGTAGTTTGAAAAATTTGGTTTTAAAGCAATTCGGCATGCCGGTGTTGATAATTAATTTTCCTTGATATATTGTTATATTTTGTTTGAAATTGTATTGGTATACTGAGAACAAGACGCATATTGAACTCCTCGGTGAGTGCAAAGGGTTATGGGTTAAGAGGTTTATTTGGTCTTGCACACGTGTAGTTGATTCCAACCCATATTGGAATTTTAAATCTCTAAACCCACAATTAACTAACTAAAGGCTCTGGTCATGGTCAAAATATTGTTCATTATTATTCAATCAAAGTATTTCTCCATTTCTGATTGGCCAAAATACCCAGGCTAATTCGTCATATCCAGCATGATGACGTCAAGTGTCCAAAAATCCATGCTATTTCCCTAAGACTGACGTCAGTTGGCGCCAGTTGCATTAAAATAGCATGGATTTTTGGACACAGAACTTACATTTGCGAGCTTTGAGTTTTATTTATTTATTTATTTATTTATTCTGCCATCAACCACATTATGTTGAAAAATAGAGACATTTAATGGAATATGAATAATTATGACAAAAAAAAATGAAAAAAAAAATAATAATAATAATAATTAATGCGTATGTCTCTAAGGTTATGGCAAGGATGCCTAAAGAAGCCAAGTGGCTTATAAAGAAAGGCGTCCTAAGATAATACATAATAAGGTATGGTATGGTAATAAAGTATGGTATTTACAGCTCAATAAAATACATTTTGTCTTTTAAAGCTCTGGGAATATTTTGAATGCATAATAAAACAATTATTGGACTCAGCTTCTCTATGATATGAAAAATTATACAGACCTCATAGAATGTTATCTGTTATAACACCCTCCTCGATCTGCATAATTCTTCATACCATACTCATCCAATAATTGTTAATTATGCCAAGGTTGGCAATCACGTGATCTCAATCTCTACACAGGGTCGGAGTGCCAATTAATAAGCAACCAGCAACCTTCACTTTCTTAAAGGTTTCTCCGGATACCGGCTGTTCTGATAGTCTGGTAAACACTTGGAGAAATTTCATCTCTCTGCTCCACCATGAGCCTGGATATCCTCTACATCTCTAACCCTTACCCCCACCCCCCTGCCCCTCAATAACAGAACAGTTTATTATTTATTCCAGGAGCCCATTACCCGGAGCGTGCAACTCCCATACTGGGTCTGTGAAACGGCGTTTTCACAAGTCAGGTTATTTTTAGATCGTCTCACCCGCGAATTGGTTTGGGAGAGCCAATCACAAGCTAGTGCATGATTGATAGGAAGCATGATAACCGCCTGTAGCTGTTCGGACAGCATTTCTGACGATAGTCAAGGTATTTACACAGTGAATAGTAGCTCCGATGAGATAACTGAGACAGCGGAAACAACTTTTTCGCGGGAGAAGCCGCTCTTAAAATAACCTTACTTGTGAAAACGCCGTTGCATAAACATATAGCAGTTGCACGCTCCGGGTAATGGGCTCTTGTTTATTCTCATTTCATTTAAGAATAATTAGTTACATGTTTATAAGTAAATTGCAGAGGAAGAGTGACGGAAGTTCAGAGTAGCTTACGCTTTCGAGCTGAACTCCCGTTAGGTGATTAAGAAAAAAAAAGAGAAAGATATTAAATATGACGTTGGAAGCAAAACATAGAAAAAGAAATTGAGAAAAAGGAACATTATATTATAGAGTCTAAACCAGTAGATTTTAGTAATTTAACAAACTTTTTGTAATTAAATGATTTTATGTCATTGTCAATTTGACTCCATATCTTTATACCTAAGAATTTTAAGGAGAATTTTCCATAATTTGTACGAACTGATGGTAATTGAAAGTTAAACAAAGAATAGCATGTCAAATAGTGGTGAATTTGAGATGTATGGGTGAAGCAATCATCGAACAATGATGGCAAGTTATTATCATAGCACTTGTGCATAAATTTTGCAATTTCGATGAATACAATATCTTTAAGTTGAAGAATGCCTAAATGTTTGTATAAAGGTGGAGCATGAGTTCTATAATCAGAAAATGTCACCACTCTTAAGGGTTTGTTATTTAAGACATAGAGGATATTACATGGCCATGCGGAGATACGAAATTTCTCTTCGAGAGTTGAAAAATATTTCACGAGTGAGCGCAGCGAACGAGTGAAATATTTTTTCAAAACGAGAAGAGAAATTTCGTATCTCCAAGCGGCCATGTAATGTTCTGTTCATTTTATAGATACTGATGAAATTTCCACATAAAACAACTTCGACAAATCTTCCTGGATGCTCTAAAAGCTCGGAAAAAATATCGACGTTAAATTTTGGCTGCTCATCCAGAAAGTCACCCGTAACCGTACCGTCTTCGCACCTCGAAGACATTTTTTGAATGAAATTTCAAACGAACAGGCCACGTGCCTGAGCGAGAAGCTCTCTTGTAATTGGCTAATCATGTTGGTAACCATGCCGACACCAATATCCTCACACGTGAAAGATAAAAATAATATCTTCACTGCGCGTGATGAAGATATGATTTTTTCGTCACTGGAAAAATCCTGGTATTTCATCGGTGTCTATATAATAAATTTAAAGGTTTTAAATGAGTTTGATAAGTATTACCCCACAAAATCAGGTTCATCCTCGGTGTAAAAACCTGTTACGCTCACGAATGACGTACAACAAAGGAAACAAAGGAGACAAAACAATAGAGACTAGGAAAATAATAGTGAAATAACAAAGAAAAACTTCACAGGTTTTTACACCGAGGATGACCCCAAAATCATTCCATATTGAAAATAAGGATATAAGGACACACACATAAACCCTGAAGGCATCATCCACTCCACATTGCTAGCCCTCCACTGAGCTGTAAATCACAAAACTGTATAGTTATATTTCAGCCTACAGTATACCATGGATGTTTTCAGCTTACCAAATTTAGGCCAATGGCAATAGTAGTGATCACCCTTAAAGAAAGATCTGTGACTGACTGGTAAAATGAGCTCACAATACTTTGGAAGTCCGGCACTTCAGCATTCGGCCAAACCTAAAGAGGTAAAGACCAATAATCTTATGACAAAAAGCGAAAAGAACAATACAATTTAAAATAACTTACAACTTAAAAAAAGTCGTTGAAAGTAAAAGTCGTTGAAAGTAAAAGTCGACATCCAGGAGCGTGAAATCAACAAGCTGTACGGTCAACAAGATGATCTGGAACAGTATACGCGTAAACACTCGCTCGAAATACATGGCATTCCTGAAAATCTTTATACATCAACTGATGACGTAGTTATTAAGCTTGGTGAGCGACTAGATGTTCCTATTGCTAAAGAAGAAATCGATATCTCACACAAATTGTACAATGGAAAAAACCATCCGATGAGCATTATAGTTAAATTTATGAACTATAAAAAGAATGCCCAGCTTTATAGGAAGCCAACCGAACTTAAGAACCAAAAGATCTCAGATCTGTTCTCCGCCTGCTCTGTTTCCGATGTTGCACAATCCAAACGAATTTTCATCAATGAAAATTTAACTCAATACAGGAGAAAGATCATGAAGAAAGTTAACCAGATGAAGAGAGAGGGGACGATTCAAAGTGCCTGGTCTTTAGACGGTAAGCTTTACGTTAAAATATCTCCAAGTGGTACTCCCACAAGAATTTACAGTGAAGAAGACCTGAACAATCTATGATTTCATTTGTGAGCCACCTATGTCGCTGCGGTAATTTCTCCATCAAACTCGACTCTAGTGAACCAGAAATCATTGGGAGTAGGACATGCTACTGAAATGACTCTTCTGGGCTGCATGCAAACAGTTCATATCGTTGTAAATATGTTCCGTGATTATATTTTGTGTATGTTGTGTTATGTTTCTATTTCCAAGTTTTCGGCAATTTACATAATTATATGAGTCAGTGGTAACTTCTTACTTTAGAACTCCCTTTACTACAGTGTTTTCTGCAACGTCAAACCCTAATCGCACTAGGCAAATGTAACGTGATTTCGTTACATGCTAGAGGTTTAAGAAATCGCGTAAAAAGGAGAAATATTTTCTGTTTTTTAAAAGATCAAAATTGTGATGTATTTTTTTTACAAGAGACGTACTCTGAACCGAACGATGAAAATATTTGGAAAAGTGAGTGGGGAGGTGGATCAATACACAGTAGAGGTGTTTGCATTCTACTGAATCCTGCACTGAACTGTATCGTTAAAAACATTCTCAAGGACCAAATTGGAAGAATCATCTCGATCGATTTGAATTTCAATGTAAATGATTTCCCTTTCTGCAATGCGCACGCCCCAAATGACCTGCGACAACAGCAAGAATTTATACAGAGTTTAAATACATATTTGATATCTAACACAGATATTGAAAATAGGAGGTGACTGGAACGTTTCACTGCATGCTACTGACAAAAAGGGCGGAAACCCCTGGAAACCCACCTTCTGTAGGGAACTGTTACTTACCATGTTGAGAGAATTTGAATTCAGAGAGAAATATCCAAAAAATAAAAGCTACACCAACGAATCAAAAGTGGTTTAACTTTGTTCGCGCACTGACTTCTTTCTAATACCACAATATTAAATCAGTTGGGTCGAACAGATAGAAACTGTGGTTTCTAACGCCCCAGACCATAAGGCAGTAAAACTCAAATTAAACAGCCCTAACAACAAAAGAAGCCCAGGATTATAGAAATTTAATAACTCTCTCTTGGATGACGAAGGTTACGTAACTTTAATAAGAGAAAATCATTCTTCTATTAGTGAAATATATTCTGAACAAGAAGATACAAGGCTTAAATGGGAATTAGTTAGAATGAAGCTGAGAGGTCTTACAATCCCTTATGCAAAAAATAAAGCAAATAATACTTGTAGAAAAGAGAGAGTTCTCCAATAGAGACTGAATGATCTAGACCAACTCATCTCCAGTTCTCCAGTGCTAGCGGTGTCGACAGCTTGCGCGCAAATAACTTAGAAGCTGAACATAGCCAGTTGAAATAGAAACTTCATGAAAACAGGGGAAAGAATTCAACTGTTCGTTCTAAAACAAGATGGACAGAGCAGCGTGAAAAACCGACCAAATATTACTTCAACCTAAAGAAACGAAATTACAATCATAAAACTATAAAGGAGTTGAAGCATGCGGAGGGTAAGTCAGTGAACAAAGAAGAAGAAACATGAGAGGAAATTGAAATATCTTTTAAAGAGCTCTATACTTCTATCACTAGCGTTGAAAATGCGCCATTTACAAGTTTCATTGAAAACTTAGAAATACCCAGACTTGATGAGTCGGTGAGTAGTGATTTAGAAGGAGAAATCACTGTTATGGAGTGTAAAGATACTTTATGCACAGGTGAGGATGGATTTACTTGGGAATTTTACAACTGCTCTTTTGATTTATTGGGTCAGGATCTTGTTGACAGTTTCAACGTTTCGCCCAGAGTGGGTGAAATGGCACCCTCACAACGGAGAGGCGTAATCACACTTATACCCAAAGAGGATTCCGACCTGTCCACATTTGCCAATTGGCGCCCCATAACGCTATTAAACGTACACTATAAAATTGCGTCAAAAGTTATTACCAAGAGATTAGAAAAAGTCTTAACTCTTCTAATCAACCCTGACCAAACAGGTTTCATAAAAGATTGATACATCGGACAAGACATTAGGCGAAATAATGACATTCTTGAACAAACAAAGATTCGCAACATTCCTGGTATACTTTTGCAGCCTGACTTTCGAAAAGCTTTCGATACAATTTAATGGGAATTTGTACAAAAAACCCTTGCGCTATTTAATTTTGGGGATAGCATTCAACACTGGATTTCCATATTTCATGTCAACACAGAAAGACTTAAAAGTGCAGTTCTAAACAATGGTTTTTGCACAAACTACTTTCGCCTGTCAAGAGAAGTGAGACAAGGTTGTCCTCTGTGGTCTCCTTGTCTATTTATCTTGGCCGCAGAATTACTAGCGAGCAAAATCACGCAAAATAAAGAAATTCAGGAAACAAATTTTCGGTAAGGAATTAAAATTAAACCAGTTTGGTGATGATACCACTCTCCTTAGTAATTGCAGTTCGCTAAACAAGGCGATCGCTGTATTGGACAATTTTGGTGATATTTCTGGCCTGAAATTGAACCCGTCGAAAACGAAAGCTCTCTGTAGCTGGGATCGTGGAGACATGCATAGACGTGATAAACTCTTTGGATTTCAATGGCCAGAAAAACAAATTCGCGTGCTGGGCACTTTCATCTCTTATAATGACAAAGAAAATGAAAAAATACAACTTTACGTTAAAATTGCAAAAATTGAAGACATCCTTGACATATGGAACTGTCAGAGTCTTACATTATTTGGAAGGTGCCTAATGACTAGAAGTATTGGCCTCTCGCAACTGGTACACTCTATCTCCAGCCTTGATGTTCCTCTCGAGAACCTTGGCGCTGCGGTGAATTCGGCCATATTTAAACTCATTTGGAAAAATAAAAAGGACAAAATTAAGCGTAAAGTGATGCTTTTAGATTATGACCAAGGAGGTCTACGAGCGCCAAGCATAGATGTTTTATCAAAATCATTGAAGTTAGCTTGGATCTCCAGGCTGTTAGCTGATGAGCATAAGAGCAGTGAATCTTACGAGGAACTAAACTTCATATTACGATGTAATTGTGACAAGAAATTTCTCGATCAGATGGAGCTTCCTCAGTTCTACAAATTGATTCTCCCGTATTTCTTGGAATTAAAAGAATCTTTTCCAAACCAGTCCGGCCAAGAACAAATTTTATTCCACGAAAAAGATATCTTAATACACAGTCACAGTATTTTTTACAGGAACTGGTTTGATCGCAGCATCTATCTCGTACATGATCTTCTCAATGAAGATGGGAAATTTCTTCCTTACTCAGAATTTATCCTAAAATATGATCTTAGATGCAACTTTTTCATCTATTTTCAAGTAGTTTCTGATATTCCTAGACAATGCAGAAAGCGTGAGGACAAACCCCACGGACAGATCAAATCTACTGTTACATAGTATGTTTCAGCTTTTCCCAGAGATCTCCATAAATTTAACTAAACTGAAAAATAGAGACTATTATAGGCTCCTAATAAACAGAGAACCAATTGAACTGAAGGCTAATACTAAATGGGAAAGAAACCCGCAAATTGATCAAACATCTCTGAAACCTATTTTTAGTTGCATGAAAGTGTATGTAAAGATAACAAACTTAGGGAATTTTATTTCAAACTTTTACATAGACTTGTAGTCACCAAAAAGGGTAACTTCAACCCAAGTTACTCACCTTTAACCCTGTTTACCCTCATTTACCCCAAGTTACCTTCGTTTTACCCTCTTTACCCTCATTTACCCCAAGTTACACAGCTTTTACCCTGTTTACCCTCATTTAACCCAAGTTACCCACGTTTAACCCTGTTTACCCTCATTTACCTCAAGTAACAAACGTTTTACCCTGTTTACCCTCATTTAACCCAAGTTATCCACGTTTTACCCTGTTTACCCTCATTTACCTCAAGTAACAAACGTTTTACCCTGTTTACCCTCATTTAACCCAAGTTATCCACGTTTTACCCTGTTTACCCTCATTTACCTCAAGTAACAAACGTTTTACCCTGTTTACCCTCATTTAACCCAAGTTATCCACGTTTTACCCTGTTTACCCTCATTTACCTCAAGTAACAAACGTTTTACCCTGTTTACCCTCATTTAACCCAAGTTATCCACGTTTTACCCTGTTTACCCTCATTTACCTCAAGTAACAAACGTTTTACCCTGTTTACCCTCATTTAACCCAAGTTATCCACGTTTTACCCTGTTTACCCTCATTTACCTCAAGTAACAAACGTTTTACCCTGTTTACCCTCATTTAACCCAAGTTATCCACGTTTTACCCTGTTTACCCTCATTTACCTCAAGTAACAAACGTTTTACCCTGTTTACCCTCATTTAACCCAAGTTATCCACGTTTTACCCTGTTTACCCTCATTTACCTCAAGTAACAAACGTTTTACCCTGTTTACCCTCATTTAACCCAAGTTATCCACGTTTTACCCTGTTTACCCTCATCTACCCCAAGTAACAAACGTTTTACCCTGTTTACCCTCATTTAACCCAAGTTACCCACGTTTAACCCTGTTTACCCTCATTTACCTCAAGTAACAAACGTTTTACCCTGTTTACCCTCATTTAACCCAAGTTACCCACGTTTAACCCTGTTTACCCTCATTTACCTCAAGTAACAAACGTTTTACCCTGTTTACCCTCATTTAACCCAAGTTACCCACGTTTTACCCTGTTTACCCTCATCTACCCCAAGTAACAAACGTTTTACCCTGTTTACCCTCATTTAACCCAAGTTATCCACGTTTTACCCTGTTTACCCTCATTTAACCCAAGTTATCCACGTTTTACCCTGTTTACCCTCATTTACCTCAAGTAACAAACGTTTTACCCTGTTTACCCTCATTTAACCCAAGTTATCCACGTTTTACCCTGTTTACCCTCATTTAACCCAAGTTATCCACGTTTTACCCTGTTTACCCTCATTTACCTCAAGTAACAAACGTTTTACCCTGTTTACCCTCATTTAACCCAAGTTACCCACGTTTTACCCTGTTTACCCTCATCTACCCCAAGTAACAAACGTTTTACCCTGTTTACCCTCATTTAACCCAAGTTACCCACGTTTTACCCTGTTTACCCTCATTTACCTCAAGTAACAAACGTTTTACCCTGTTTACCCTCATTAACCCCAAGTTAACCACGTTTAACCCTGTTTACCCTCATTAACCCCAAGTTACACAGCTTTTACCCTGTTTACCCTCATTTAACCCAAGTTATCCACGTTTTACCCTGTTTACCCTCATTTACCTCAAGTAACAAACGTTTTACCCTGTTTACCCTCATTAACCCCAAGTTAACCACGTTTAACCCTGTTTACCCTCATTAACCCCAAGTTACACAGCTTTTACCCTGTTTACCCTCATTTAACCCAAGTTACCCACGTTTAACCCTGTTTACCCTCATTAACCCCAAGTTACACAGCTTTTACCCTGTTTACCCTCATTTAACCCAAGTTATCCACGTTTTACCCTGTTTACCCTCATTTACCCTAAGTTGCCATTGGTAACTTCACCGTAAGGCGGAGGACAAAAGTGTCCGTATTGTGAAATGAATGATTCCATCATTCACACTTTCCATAGCTGTAATTGGAGCACGTTTTTCTTTCTAGAGGTCATAAAAATTAATGGTTCAACAAAGAAAATGTCACCTCCTTCAGTCTTTCACCTGAATTTATCTTTGGTATTGAAAAGTTGACACTTCAAGCAAGGAATCGAACATTATCAGAAAGTTAAATTTCACCTTTTTATATGCCAAATATTATTTGTACAATCAGAAATTAATACACGGTGCGTTATCAGTAAATGAATTTATAGGTAACCTTAAGCATAAATATATTTTCAAAAATTTCTTTGTGTAGCCATAGTAATGATGTTGATAGGAATGTAAAGCATTGGTCACAGAGCCAATAACTATACATGTCAACTTTATAGTTATTTGTCGTCCCCTTTTGTCTCTCTTTTTCTTTCCTTTTTTTCTGCTCTTGCTCTTTATTTGTGCAATCCATTTATTGCATAATCTTCTCCTTGTATCTGCCAATTAATATTTGTACATGGCAGACAT
The DNA here is from genome assembly GCA_949710005.1 of Ricordea florida. NCBI lineage: Eukaryota > Metazoa > Cnidaria > Anthozoa > Corallimorpharia > Ricordeidae > Ricordea > Ricordea florida. The sequence goes on from OX453280.1 coordinate 20,366,000, forward strand.
ATTTATAGCCAATCTTAAATGTAAGTTCTCTCTTGACCAGTTTTTTTTTTTGTATAGCTAGA
>OX453280.1:20371061-20433561 GCA_949710005.1 Ricordea florida
AAGACAGTGAAAGCGAAAGTGACGAGTCGACCGCAAGTGTGAACCCGAATGGTCAAGAGACCTGCACGCTTTCGACATCGAGCCTTTTTCTGTCTCTCATGGTTTAATAAAGATTCCAGTACCTATCGAAGCAAAAGCTGAAAAAATACATATTTTGGTTTCTTTTTTATGTATCTGTTTGTAATGCTTTTGTTCTTGAATCAGAACACGTTGGATCGAAGCGCGAATCGGTATATTTCAAGCTTGATCTCGCACAACAACTGATCGATGGTTTTTCGCAACGAAAACGAAAGCGTAGGTTGAACGAGACTCCACCAAACCATGCTGTCCCTCAAGATCAGCATGTTTCAGTTCGTATAGAGGGAAGAAAAAGAAAATGTGTTCAATGCATAGAGAGTGGGCGAAGAACATCCAAGGGCTACAAAGTGGAAACGAGATACGGACCGGACCAGCTGTCACAGTGACTCCACTCAAGGTCACAAAACTTTCTTATTTATGAACACAAATCTGGCGGGATGAGCCGTTCTATTATGTTTTTCATATATTCTGACAATTTCTCTTGTTTTTCTGTAAAAAAGTAAGCTATATTGTGGTGGTTTTACAAATAAATTCTCATTCAACGTTTGACAATAGGCGCTGGAAATGGCGGCAAATTTGAATTTTTTTAATTACTTCCAATTTTACCTTAGATATCTTGTGAATCTAGGGAGAGTTGTCTTTATTAATTCTTCAGACAAATAAATTGACTCCTTGGCTTCATGATTGTGTAGTTTATTGTGTGAAAGAAGGCTCTGAAACCTACTGAGCATGCATGTTTTGATTGAGTATCACAGCCATCTTTGATCCTTGATAATTGTTTAGGAAGATGGGGGGTTGGGGGTCATTAGCCTATAGTAGTGAAAGGGTTAAACAAAACTATTACTGGTACATTTTGGAGGCTTTGTACAAAATGGGCATGGCCTGCAACACTGTGAAAATAAAAAATGACCATTTCTGATAGCCCAATGCATTGTAACAAAATAAAATAAGGATTAATTACCTAGTAATAGTGTCAATTTTGAATTTTTCACTTTTTCAACTTCTCATGTGGTGAATTCCCCGTTCATAACATATATTCTAAATATCTTAATATGACCACACATCATGCAGACGTTACATATACATGTAGTACCCTGTGGACTTAGGCACACTGAATGAGCATTCAAAAAACAGTATTTGCCACAAGCTCAAAGGACTTACGTTTCTTTTTCTAAAGCATCCCATCCATTAGGAATTGTCTTTCCCTTCTTTGCATACCTCCGTTTAACTTCAGTGCTCAGGGCAAAAAAATTATCAAAAGTTTCAAAGACCAAGTCAATCTGTAAAAAATATATTTCAAGGTGTTAGATATACAAAATTGTTTGTATCATATGCTAGAGGTTAGTACAATATTAAATTAACAAATTTAAAACCACTGGAACAATTGGCAAGATTTCCGCACAGGTCCCCACTTCATTATGCATGCAGCAGATGAATTGTTTAGAGTAATGCACATGTGAACATTTCTTGTTATTGGTATAGGTAATCACATGATTTCTCGTGCAATTTGGGATAAATCAGCACGAGTAAATTTTTCAAAGGCTAACCAAATTGCACGAGCCCGTAGGGCGAGTGCAATTTGTAGTCTGAAAAATTTACGAGTGCTGATTTATCCCAAATTGCACGAGAAATCATGTGATTACTTGTTAATAATATACATGCAAAAATTTAATTTCAACTTTTTGCCCTCAATTTCAATTTTCTGCACTGCTTGGGATTAATTGCGTGCTCTCAGCCAATGAGCATGCTGAAATTTTTGCATGTATATTATTACAGAATGAAACAGTATGGCTACAGCATGCATCATGAAGTAGGGACATGTACGGAAATCATTCCGGACAATCTTGAGAAGATTAAATTCAACCAAAGAAAAATAAAATAAACTTGACTTGAGTTTTCAGTTTTTTTGTAACGGCTGAAACACTAAGGATAAAGGAAGCAACATTTCTTTGGAACATAATTTCAATTCTCTCTCTGCATTTTAAACATGCACATGAGAGCAAGTGAAAAATGCAAGTAACCAGGAATATTGTTACTTCCCCCTGGATTGAGTGGTATTCCGTTACCCCGTTACTACACTGTTGGTTACTGGACCTCCTGTATGACTGCTAATAACATTTAGTATAAATCTACTAGCGTTCTATCACAAATACCGCGCTCTGATTTGCTTCGCTACCCACCATCTATTCTGTGATAGATAGTAGCGTAGTAGTGTGCCCTTGCTAACAAAATGGCGGCCGCTTCTTCACGTTTTCGAAGTGTCCGTGAAGAAGATTTAGACAGTTTACTGGTCGAGGCTGTTCCAGAGACCCGTTGACTCGGGCTGCGCCCTCGCGAACTATCACGCGATAGAAATCTCGAACCCATAATCTAATTGTTTAATATACATGCACAAATTTCACAAAAGTAAACACAAAACACGATGCAAACTTACAGTTTCCTGCGGAATACCATGGTTCTTTAGGTACACAAAACCTATGGTGCTAAAGGCTTCGAACACTTGATCAGCAAGAGTCTTGACAGCTCCTCCGTTTTTGCTCAAAGGATCTTCGTGTTGTAGACTCATTGCACCAAAGTCAATCACAGGGATATCAGCGGCCATGATTCCTGCACAGGTCTTCAGTCGTTCCAAGTGACCAGGAATCCTTAGATCTCCTTAGATAACGACGACTGAAACCAATTTTGAGCCTGCGATACCAAAAACGTCATGCGGTCTTGCCCATAGTTTTGTACCAAAATGGCGGGCTTGATGTCGGCGAACCTACATGTGAGAAGGTTTTGTGGGGCTAAGAATGCAGTCTTTCTTCAAGAAGTTTTGTCAGCTAGTGCAGAGAAGAATTGTAAGGACGCAAGTAAATAAAATTAATTATGTATAATTGTTAATAAAATGACCTGAACATCGTATCCTTGTGTGACTTCCTTCTCGTAACCTCGCTCGTTATTACCGGGGCCCAGCCAAAGGCTGGCACCGGTTATAAAATGCAGACGGTTTCTGTCGTTTTTTCAACGTTACATTGTTAGGGATATATCGCTGGCTCGTTACTTTTGCTCGCTGGCTCATTGAAGTCTTATCCGCCATTTTGAAAAGCACGAGGCATGGAGGACAATCAAGAGAAAGATTATATCTTTTTGTTCCCCAACCTTTACGATGCACTAGTTTATGAGCGAAAATTTGAGTGAATATTTGGAGAGACAAAATTTACAAGCGATCACTTAAGAGTGAACCTTCCATCGTGAAACTTATCGAGAATAAGAGCGACTTATCAAAGCTATCTACATTGAGTGAACCTTCCATCGTGAGAGGTGCGAGAGGTTAACTATAGGTAACACATTCATGTCCTATATTTTGGTAATGTTTCTCCAGACCTGTTTGAGTTTTCAATCGATTATTACACGAAAACGTTTGCAGCAAAAAATCTTATACTTCTACACGTTGTTTCTAACTTGATGCTTTGTTTACATGAATATTTTCAGCAAGATATCTTGAAAAACAGAAGAGTTACAACGCTTTAAATGTTTGGTGTACATAGGACATGAATGGATTACCTAACTATATCTATGTAATCCCGTGTCCCACTGGGCCCCGGTAAGTTCCACGTAGTGGTTCTCGGTTAAGAATACTATGAGGAATATTTAAATAACAAAGACTTGGACCAGGTTTGGAAGGGTAGGGTGGGTGGGTAGAGGTCTACGACAGTTTGTTATGTCTGCGGCTATTCGGTAAAATATGCATATATTCCATGTTTAAAAAAATGGCGGTAAATTCGAACACGTGGAGGGATCTTTTTGCCAAGAAGTTCTCGGATTATTCTGGTTGTGTCTCAAGCCTTGATGACGCCATGAGGGTTTTAAAAGTATATGAAGTCGCCACCACTTCGACCTTTACCGTTATTAAGCAAACAAAGGGATTTGGAAGCACTTCTATGACAAGAAATCTTAAAGGTATATATGTCATATATCTATAAATGTACTTTTTAATGAGCATTCTTATTTCAATATAAATGTTTTAATAATGCCTCAAGAATGAGTACTGGGGAACAACTTGATTAATGCATGAAGAATCATTTGGTTGAAAATCACTACTTTTACATTTGTATAACCTGAAATTATTTTTTTGGGGGATTGAGGGACTATGGAAATTGATGGAGTATGCATTCCGGGGGGGGGGGGTACTTTAGGAATTTCTGGGTGGGGATGTGCCGCTGGGACCCTGGAACCCTTAACCTATACCAGGGCTAATTCAGCTAAATTTTGCTACCCTATACTAGAGTAAACTCCCCAAATCCCCCTATCCTAGAGTAGCTGTTTCCCTAGTCTAGACAAAATCTTCAACCAATTGATCAGCTTCCTGAAAAATGATACCTTATTCTAGACCCAAATGTTCTGATTTATATACCCTATCCTAGAGTAAACTGCTTGAAAACCATACCCTTCACAGCGGCACATACCTATATAGCACATATATGGCAGTACCCCCCCCAGGTATGTATTGTGCACAGTAGACTAGTCCCCCCTGGTCATAAGAGGTTACTCCCTTGCATACACTATAAATTATGCTCTATATGGGCATCTGCCACTTAACAGGGTTTGCTTGTTGTCGGTTCCTCCGAGTGCCATTTTGGTACAAAACTATGGGCAAGACCGCATGACGTTTTGGTATCGCAGGCTCAACCTGGTTTCGATCGTTGTTATCTAAGGGATGGACCATTAGAAAAGTGATGGGGGGGGGGGGGTGGGGAAAAAAAACAAAAAAAAAATTCATGCAAGGGAAAATTCCAAGAAAAAAAATTCATGAAAAGAAGAAGGTAAAAAAAAAAATTCATGCGGAAGGAAGGTCCCAATTGTGACTTTTTCACACGTAGTAAAAAAAATTCGTGCAGAGGGGTTCACAAGCAGTGAGCGAAAAACAGAATTCGTGCAAGCTGAAAATTCTCCTCCCCCCCCCCCCCCCCCATCACTTTTCTAATGGTCCGTCCCTAAGGACTTACTGACAACCACTCCTTCCCACGCCACTACAAGGGCGTCGATACCGCTGGAAGTTTCCAATTTTAACCTTGTTCTTAGGGTCTCTCTTCTTTCCGCCTCGCTCCTGGGCCAGAAGAAGAGAGACCCTGGGAATAAAGTTACAGTCTTAAATTTTGCTTCAAATCCGACAAGCAGAGGGCAGCTAAATAAATTATGAAAAAAAAAAGTTGAAACAACAGGGAGGGAGTGGGTAGAGGTTCCTGCTTGTACATGTATCGCGACTCGATTTGGGGATTCGCGAAAAGAGTACAAGAAAAACGAAGAAAAATATCCGTGTATAGCATAATGTTGATGCCAATTGTTCGAGAGCCTATGTATAGTGCTTGTGCAATCCATTCGCTTGTTGTATAAAGGAATGCAGGGTAATGGGTAATTCTATACTATTTCGCTTCACTCAGCCGAATAGAAAACATTTCTATTATAAGTGGAGGAGACAAGAAATACAACAAATAATGGAGGGAGCCGCAAGCCACGATCAGGTTTATTCACAAGAATTTGGGAAACGCTGAATACAGGGTACAAGGCAGAGAAAATACCAAGAACATGTCACACGTTATTGTAAACGGCGAAATCAACGATAAGGAAACACCGGCCCCGAGTGAACAGGTGAACTGGTCGGCGTCAAGTGGTGTGATATTCACAAGGAGTGGTATATAAAGCCCTGATTATCCCAGTGGGAACCCATACCAAGCAACCTAATTAAACACCTAAAAGAAAATCTATTTTCGTGGTTGGAATGTTTTAACGGTTAATGTTTTTTACGGCTAAAGGTTAAAATTTTCCATTTTTTACGCCTAACGGACCGTTTTACGGGCTAACGGGGGGCCATTAATATAAAACCCTCTCTGATTGGCTCCACCTCGGAATCTTTAACATTATCCACCTCCTAGCTTCCTAGGGGTGAATAATGCTGGGCTTCTGGGAAATCCTTACGCTAAAACTCAAGAAAAACAAAATGGCGTGCAAGCGAAACGAAAATGGCCGCAGTCGATTCTTGCTTTAGAGCTGTTTACGAGAGGTGTCACCAGGGAAATTAAGCAAAACACGACCACAATGAAACGTTGAACAGGGTGGGACCAAACAATAGCGCAAATGATTAAAATGAACGACACAATAAAACTGCACATGCAAAATAAAGTTTGCTACGTCTCTTTGTAAGAATTGCACTTGAGCAATTAAATTTTTTCACCGGTTGTGTTGACCTCGGCGTTGCCGTCGCGTTTTCTTAAGCTCCCTACTGAGGTTGCTTTATTGACATATACTAAAACACGAGCCCACCCTTGATGGGCTCCTGACTAAAACAATCATCCTCTTCGATCTCGGTGAATAGTGACCTTAGGAATATATACCTCCATATATATATGTTAAGTATCAGCAATTGTTGCACATGGTGCTGCACGGCATGCATCTAATGCACTAATAAGTCTGTCCTCCTCAACTTACCATCATAATGACCCAACACTTTGCCCCTTCTGCCCACTAACTCAGTCGGAATAGCAAAAGTTGATCTAATGCGTGGGTTCTATTCCTACCCGGGGGGGGGGGGGAGGACTCCCATATGGAGTGGACGGGGATGCTCGTCAGAAATTTTGAATTTAACCCCTAAAAGAGACCAATCTGGGTGTGGCCGAAGCTTATGCAGATCCCTAAAAGAGACCAGTTTGTTTATATGAATTGAGGAAATGTAAAGAATCAAAATTATTTCTGTTTTGTTATTTTTTCTCGTGCAACCCTTAACGAGACCTTGACGGCTAAAAATGACATTTTGTCCAGAACACCCAAAGCGAGACCAAAATCCGAAATTTACACTCCTAAGCGAGACGACGAGCATCCCCGTCCATTCCATGTGGGAGTCCCCCCGGGGATTCCTACCGAGGTCACAGCAATTCTTTGGCCTTCTGCGGTTCTTTGAATTCCCAAACGGGACTAGGGCGCGGAGTGAATTTCAGGAAGTACTTTGTAGAAATAAGATTAATACCTCAAAGTTTATTCTGTTTCACCGCTGGTGCTTTTATCTCAGAGCTTATTCAACCATTTCCTCTAACTGATCTCGGAACATTTGTCAATATCTCAGTAAAGATAACTAAATCATGGACCAGAACAAGAGTCTAGGTGCAATCAGTTATATTATGCGAGTTTACCTCGATGTAAGAAATTGAAGATTTTTTTTTTTATTTGTTACCCTTGGAGGCTTTTTACTGGAAACACTATTTTTTGTGGATGGTGCACTAAACACTGCTCTATTCACTATGTCGTCGGGTATGTATAACTAAAGAATGAGTCACTTCCGTAAGCAAATAGTTTTCAAGTGTATGTACAAACAAGAAGACGCCTGAAGGCGTTTACGCGGGATGTGTTGGTTTAAAATTGCTGATGCAGTATCTTTTTTTGCTGATTGTGCGATCATGGATATCCATGGTGCAATCCAACCTGACTTGCACGTGATTCGGAGTTACAGCCAATAAAAATCACACAATTTTTTCGGGACGGGCTCGGGATACGGGAAAGTTAAAAAAACAAGGCAATTTTTGACTCCCAAGACGACGAAAGGAATGCGCTACCGAATTTTATACGCTGGCTGACTACGTCATCCCGCGTAATAACGAAAACGTTACTTGTCTGTGAATCCACACTGTTCGATGTTGTGGTTAAGCCCTTGTAGTTGCAGTTGTAATTCATATATGTCGAGCGTCTCTTACATGAGCCCCTGGCTCGGGAGATTGGGCGACCACTCCCCACGTTATCGGCAATAAATAAATTGATTGACTGATTGATTGTTGGGAAGAGACACTCAAAACGCCGTTTCCATTCTATGGGCTGATGCCTATGCAATTGCTAAAAGCAAACACCCCAAAATTAAAGCAACAAAACTCTCCGCACATGCAAAAACAAATCGACAAAAATATGTAAGCATTGCATGCATGTGGCTACTGCATTTATCAAGTTTATTCGGACCTTTTCGCAACTGCAAACGTGACGATGTCGGTGTGTGGGGCACATGGACCTTCCAGATATTTCCCACAATTGTATTGTGGATTGTGATTGGCTAAATACTAGCACGCGCTGATTTCCTTTGATATATTGGCTCCTGCATTATTTCATCTGCAGGAGCCAAAAAAATGGGAGGATACCATTGGATAAAACGAAAAAAAATCAGACTTTCCGCATCGTCCTAGCTCGTAAAGATGTATAATCCAATGTGCTTCAGGAAATTGTTGAAAGAGCCAGCATGCAAAGTGACACCGGTGTCTTGACACATCAGAGACAACAATAACAACAACAATTTTTATTTGTACTCATTCTTGCTAAGGAAGAATTAATTTGACAGTGAAACTGTTAAAGGTAAAAATTTAGAGTACAGGGGCCGGTTGTTCGAAGGCCGATTAGCGCTAACCCAGGGTTAATTAACATGGGTTTCTTTTCCTCTTGTTAAAAAAGCGTTTTCTCTGATAACTTTCTCTATTTTATTCAGAGCATACAATCATCAAATTGTATTGAAAAAGAATTATACTGAATTTGCTTTTTAAGCTCTCGCATCTGTATTTAATTTTCGCACTAACCCTGGGTTACCTTAACGCTGCTTCGAACAACCCAGCCCTGGCTGCCTGGAATAACCATAAGGGCTAGTGAGCCAGGCAGCCAGGCAGCCAGGCAGCCAGGCAGCCAGTGACGTCTACTGCACGACAGGTATCAAGGACATTACTAACAAGAGAATGACTAGTAAAAAATGGCTCAAACTTACGACAGGAAGAGAAGGTTGGGATTAAGTGTCGAAAAAAAAAACCCTGAAAAGTCGCTGCTTACCACCTCATAAATGGCACAAGACAAGCGAAAACTAGTGATGAGGCATGCGTTAAGTACGGAAAAGTCCCAAATATGAGTACTGGGCCTCCGCCCACAAGTTTACAATATGCAAGAGCATTTGTAAAAATGAATCAGTTCAAGATGTTTAGATTTAGCCCCTGTTTTCCAAGACTTCGGTGTTATTCTGTCATCAACAGCACTGACAAGAAAAACCCTGTATTTCTGGGAAATAAGGAGTCCTTTAGAACACAAGGAGTTTGGATGAACTACATCGATGACAAAGAGACTTAGAGACCAGTCACAGAAGATTACCGAGATGTGATAAAGGGAAACAAAAGGTCAGCTTCCGTGTCCGTGTTGCAATCACTTCCGCATCACGATTATCGTAAAAGCAAGGATATGATCCTGCCAAACACTAATTTATTTTTAGAAAAGTCTATTATTTGTGAAGACGAAAGCTATGAACAAAGGATCTCATGGGAGGGAAGCAAAGTCGGTGTTGTTGTTTCTCCCAAAAAGAGTGCGGGTCGACTGCGCTAATGCACGTCAATAAGCACTATCAGTTAAAAAGATACGGAGATGGCAACACAAAACAAAAAATGACCCTACCACATACCTCCGTAAACTCGTTGTCATCGAGCTTCATCTTGGAAGTACTGCTCGTTTGGTTAAATGAAACTGGGAGGGACGCTCAACTGAAAAGTTTTGTGAGGCCAATCCAAGTAATTGATAAGACCCACTTGAAGTTAGAACATGTTCTCGGAGTATTAAGCTCGCAATTCTTTAGTCTACCACTACCACCTGTAAGATTTATTGAGTTAACCGATACTTATGACACGCTCGTGCGTGTTAAGTCTCTTTTGGTCAAAAAAGGGATAGATAAAGCTATTGTTTGTACATCTGCTGATATCTCGCCTTCCTTGTTAGATGTCATCTATTACCTGAAGGACAATGAACTCGCTGATATCAGGTACGACTTTGACAACATCGAGGAAACGTGGATAATCTGTGTGTTAAGGAAAAGCTTGGATGGTGTAGTTTACAGTGAATTTGGGTTACCTAAAGACGATCAAGGTAACGAACAAAACAAGGCTGCATTTCGGTTATGTTTAGGAGAAATCCTGGAAAGTGTTGCCGAGTGGATTAACTATTTTGTTGGCAACCAACCAGGGTTTTGAGAGAAGTTCACGCATACCGTCTGATGTTGGAAATTGAGGACAATCTTGAATATTGGTCGGAAGATCAGATGATCAGTGTTCCCTTAGATGAAGCTATTCTGATTGGAATTCTCGTTGATTTCGACTGCTCCCAGTACGTCAACTGCTTCTCAATTCTCGTTACGTTCCCTGTTGATTTCGGTTGCTTCTTCTGTCGACTAGGTAAGTTTCACAACATGACCAGCTCCCTGTTGGCTTGATAGCTCAGTTGGTAGAGCACTGCAACGGTATCGCAGAGGTCATTGGTCTTTAATTTCACAGCTGCTTAAGTTGTGTACATAACTGCGATGATCAATCAATGTCATTACTTATAGGTAAGTTTTCGTGTACAATGCTGTGGCAACTATTTGTCAAAGCCTCAGAACGTTTTGGATCGCTACTGGGACGCGTAGAAACGACATCTTTGGCGTTGATTTCCATGGACGAAACTTGTCTCTGTCAGTTTACTGCATTTCGTCGCCGTACAAATGCTTGAGCCGTCGCTGTTGTCATATTTACAGAAGTAAGCCGACCTTTTAGTGTCTCCAACCCAATAAATCAAGTGGTTGTTCTTGTATGCAATTGTGCGTGACCCATTGTGGTCTTCAAAAATATAAATCGAGTCATAGTGATCGTTTTCCATTGCGCATTACCCCTGGTGGTGGGAACCTGAATCAAACGAATCAGTGTGCCCGTCTGCCATTGTGCGTGACCGATTGTGGTCTCCAACAAAATGAAACGAGTGATGATACTCGTATTCCATCGAGCATGAGCTCTCTGAATGAACTCAATAGGCGCGCTCGTCGATTACTGTGACCTATTATCGATAATTTCGTAACCATGAATTTTTTCGTAAATATTGTTCACTAGCTGTTTCCACAGACTTGCTTTGTAATGATACCAGACCTTTTTCAAGATATTATTAGAACTTTGAAAATGTTATGATTCAGAAACTTACACCCAGAAACCCATACTAAACTGGACATTTAACAAAGTTTTGTTAAAGGTTCCTCACATTTGAATCTGCAGACGCTCTTATCGTTCATTTACAGTTACCCGTTTTAAATATGAGAAGTTTTTCAAACATTAAATTTACATTGATCTCCTATAAACATTTAAAAACAGTTTAATATTCATTCCATTAATTAAAATACAAGAAAATGGACTCTTCATAGTTCTTTGTTACACTACAGTACAACCTCTATAAAAAGTCATACAAAGGTACACTGTGGCACAGTTACCAATTTAATGTTGCATGGTTATTAATATGGAGCCCGCGTAACGTGCTTTCAAAGAGGAGACGAAAAGAGAAAATTCAGATACGAAAAAAAAGATGACCAAAGAAACATGACAGAAGGGTTCCTCTTCCTCTTTCCCTTTCAGCCCCTCTCATGTTAGACCCTACATGTTACCTTAACCTTTTTCTTCGACCGCCTCTCACACACGTTCATCAAAACCTAACACTGTCCGTATCAATCAGTATTGTAGCATTCATTTATTATTATTTATATTAGTTATTATTATTATTCATTTATTATTAGCAAATAATGTCACATTTGACAGTAAACCTAAAAAAGCTCGAACGCACTTCCTAATCTGCGATTACTACTAGTTATAATCATTATTATTATCATTATTATTATCATTCACACAGAGAGAACTTTACTCTCCTGACAGAAAAACGAAAATAGCAGCATATACGATGGACTTTAAGGAACTACTGTTAGTTTTGCGGGTACACAATGCCGTAATAAATTTTTTGATATCCGAACCAAGTCAAGTTGGAAGTGAGGTAAGAAATACTATGATGCGATAGTGAAAGCGGTAACGTTACTCTATACTCATTCAATACTTGTAAGTCGCGAGAAGCCTGCTTTTTGACCAGTCGCCGGCTTTGATTGGTGGATATTTGTCAGAACCATCTAAACACGTGATAAGAGTCTCGTAGTCGGGATCCACGAAGAACACCAATGAACGGCGAGGAATACGACGCTTCATTTCCGCTTCCGGAATGAGCACGCGATGAATCTATAAAACGAAATAAAGTTAGCACTGTTAGGAGAGAAATATTCATAGAAGTAAATGTCTCTTCCCTTGCTGTTTGATTTTGCAAAGCCATTTACAGAAAACCCAAAAGTATCTAGTGATAAGGATTTTTAGAACGATAATAAATTTTATACTTTCCTAGGTTGAAACGTCAGCTGACGTACAGCTGAAACAGCGTAGACGAACTACCATTAATACGTGGTTTAATTTTCCCTATTAGCATACCCCCCTCCGGTTAATGCCCAGGACAAATCCAGCCTTTCGGACTCGGGGGTGAAAAATTGTTTAGTTCTGTCCCAGGGGTAGGGTGGTGGGGCGAATTGAAAATTATTCCTCTTCGAATACGTAACTCCTCGAAAATAAGTTCTTCGTTTCAAGCTTTCCAGGAGATATTTAAAGGTTGTCGCAAAAACATTCAGCGATCGTTATTCCGGGGGTGGGGGAATTGTCCCTTTCGGTCTGCCCGGGGTTGGAGAATAGACCACTAAAAAATAAAAAAGCTTGCAAATCCCCGGGGTATGCCCGGAAGGGGGGATGGTAACAGTAAAAATTGAACCATGCATAAACCTATTCAAATACCGTCCCTTTGAACTCCGATAAGGCCATGATCATGTTCATTTGTGTGGGAGCGGATTACTCCTAAAGTTTCGTCCAGTACACTTATGATATTAAGAATTCATAGTGTAATTTTAAAAATGCTGTTGCAGCAAGCCCACTTGGGCTACAATCTGACCTTCTTGCACCAAAATAGCTGCATAGATGAATTAAGTGCCACGTAACATACATTTCTCTAATTTAGTCTCACAAAGGGGGGGTCACGGGCACCCCAGGACCCCCCCCCCCTAGCTACGCCCCTGGCATGTGAAGTTCGACGCTTGAACAGGGCCTCAGCTGTGAGGCGTTAGCCGTTCTCGACAATCCGTTAGCTGTTAGTTGAAAGCCATCGGGCGACATCCGTTAGCAGGCGCTTCTTCCGTACCTTTCGTTTACAAGTATCAGAAAAGTCTGGAATAGAATGAAGCATCGAGAAGAAATGGACATTCGAGTTGGAGAATTCGCTGAGAAAAACCGACGAATATACCATACACGATGAAAGTAAAATAGTATAAAGTATTATTTGGATCCTGATTGTGTTATATCTATAATTACATTTGTTTGAAGCTTCTGTTTCGTGTCTTCCCAGTCAGAGTAAAGCAAGTATGCTTAGGAGAGGAAGCAGAGAAGCTAGATAGTCGCAATATACTTTGGCTCTCAAGGCGTGCGGGCTCGCCTTCACATGATTTCTTTGGGTCAGGGCCAAAAAAAGCTACATGCATATGCGATCAGTTGGTCATAGACTTTGAGCCGTGTATACAGTGTGTTTCTACCTTCTTTCATCTGTGGATCATATCATGCAGTGTAAGCATTCTTTGTAAAGCTACTGAACAGTACAGTACTGTGGTACTGTTTGTTTTACTATATAGAGAAGTTCTACCTTTTTCATCTGTGGATCAAACCATGCAGTTGACCATTCTTTGTAAAGCTACTGAACAGTACTGTACTGTGATACTGTTTGTTTTACTATACTGTGTGGTTCTTACTTTTTCATCCGTGGATCAAACCATGCAGGGGGAAAAATATTTTCCCCTGCGATAAGTCCGTCTTTCCAGTGTGTGATAAACGTTTGAATAATGCTCAGGCGTGACATACCGTTGACTTAAGTTTATCTGAAGTCCACCTCTGCATTAAATCACCAATGTTCACCAGTACAGTTCCTTCTATTGGTGTCGCTGGTACAAATTTTCCGTCTACATTGGTCACCTGCAAGTAACCAATCGGAAGCGTTCGAGAGCTACTTATGAAGTGGTAGAGTAACATTTTGGTGTTAAAGATCAAGTTACTATACGAGGTAAGCTGTAGAGTCATTTCTTGCTCTCCCTGAACGTGAATTGGTTCATAGGGAACAAAAAAATGCACAGTAAAAGACACATTTGAATTGGCAATCTTAATTGTCAGTCTGCTATTGCGTTTGCAAAACATTCCAGTGCCTCAAGATGAATGCTCTTTAACGTTGTGCTGTAAGAAAATAAGAAGTGGTACATTATAACATTCAAGATGAGGAAACTTAAGTTAGAGAACATCTTGAAAAGGAAAACAGGAGGTTTAAACCCTATGACGTTTCCCTAAATAAAAAAATACAAAAGGATATAAGCTATGTACAATATAAAACATTTAAGAAGTATTTACAAGAAGAAGATTGGATAAATGATGGTCAATAATGACAGTAGAGAACCTAGACAAACAGCTAGTGTACTGGTGTCTTTTTTTTCGTGCGAGAGTTAAACACAAACCTCAAGTCCCCCAGCGTTATCTTGAAACAGCAAAGTAATTGCACCGTAGTCAGTGTGTTCCCCGCACCGTAACTGTCCCGGTTTGACCTGACTCATGTCTTCTATGAGTGGATAATAGTTGCATCTCAACTGAGTACCTCCAGATGGATAACCACTACTCAAGAAAGCACACTCAAATGTGTTGGGTTCCTGTTGATGGGAAATGAGAAGTCAGTCATGTCTTCTATGAGTGGATAACTCAGTTCCCCCAGACGGGTGGGCGGAATTTGAAAACGCTACCTTAACCCTTAAAGCCCCAATATCAATATTCATTTTCTCCTAACTGTTCTCGTATATTTGTTATAGTACTACTGAGGTGAATACAACTCTTGTTTGGTGATCATTTTCATTGTTCTCATAACCTGGGTGGTTGATGAACAGTGAATATTGTAATGAGAAATTAGATACTGGTCACTGCTGGGACTCATGTAAAAGTTAAAATGCGTTGCGTCCCGGACGATGAGGAATAAGGTTGTACGAGTTAGTAATAAATCGATTTGCTGGACGCTGCCTCACCGAGTCTTAAAAACGCTTTAGCCCCTAAAGCCAACTGGCTCCAGATAACAAAGGGCAAACGCTCGAAATGCAAGTTTCCCCTTTTATTACATCCATTTTGAAATCACAGGTGATCCCTGCAATTTGATTGGCCCATAGCAGTGTGATTTATTCACGAATTGCACCATTTTTTGCTCTAAATCATTTTTAAAAGTCAGTCTTTTTTCAAAAACAAAGCTTCTGAAATAGATAAATAAGTAAGTAGTATTGACAAAAAACTGTGATTTTAAAATGAGTGCAATAAAGTGGTAATTGAACTTCGTGTTGTGCAATTTTGGTCTAAATCATACTTGTGATTTCATATCACACTCGCGCTGCGCGCTCGTTCGATATTTGAAACCACGCGTATGATTTTGGACCAAATTGCACTCCACTCAGTTCAATTACCATTATTTATCCCACAGTGGTACAAGGTATATATGTCGGTTTGTCTAACAAACGCATTCCCCGCCGACGCAGCACCAGTATATAAACTAGACAACTGTTCTTGGACAACAGCCCTGACAACTGGAAAAGAGACGCACTCATTTAGGACTGATTTCAACCATACGCGCGGGCTCACATTCAGAACAGCGGTTGGTGTTCGAGTCCAGGTATAAGAACTTCGAGATTTTCCGCGCGAGCACCTCGCAGTGCGCTCCCGGTTCGAACCCTCTGCCGAAGCGTGTAATCTCACATTTGTACGATAATCACGGGAGGCTTAACCACATAACGTCCATCTTAACTGACAAGGTTGAGATTCACAAAAAGCCGGTGTCCCAGGGGATATAGATGGAGGGTTTTCGTTTGAGACCGGAGGCCGGACGTTTCTTCCGGTCGTTTCCGATTCCATGTCCGGTACTTTGAGAGCAATATTCGGTGGTGGCAAGGCGATTCTTGGCACCAAAAATTGTTATGTCCGGTGCTTTCGGAAATATATCCGCTATTTTACAACACTGTTGAAAAACTGTGGATCTCCTCTCGATGTACGCACGCGCAGCCGGTTAGATGGAAAACAGTTACGCTACAGCAAGAAGGTCAGGCTTAACTATCCGCTGCTAACTCGGTCAGAAACCTAAGTGCCTGGTTTGACAAACATGAGTGTGACTATCCATAGAAATAAGTCCGTACTGTAAGTTACGGACCCAGTTTTTATTATATATATTATTATATATATTATTATACTTTTGAATTTCGTGGGTTGAGATCAAATCAGGGCGTACTTATTATGGACAATATCTTCAAAAACAAAAAAGACACGAGTTGACAGAGCTTTTTTCAATGCAGCGCCGAAGGTATGGAACAGACTTCCCATAGAAATAAGACAGTGCGAGTCATTTTGCGGATTCAAAAGTATACTTAAGACACATCTATTTAAATTATGTTCATGTCCACTAGGGGATTTCAAGCCCGGGTCCATGTCCACTAGGGGATTTCAAGCCCGCGTCCATGTCCACTAGGGGATTTCAAGCCCCGGTCCATGTCCACTAGGGGATGTGAAGCCCCGGTCCATGCCCTCTAGGGGATATGGATCTGAAGTCCATATCCGCTGGGTGATATGGACCCCCCTTCCCCACAACGGACTTGGGATCCTTAAAAAACTGCATTTCTGTACAAATGTTTCTGCAATTATACAGTAACTACAGCCCAGGGGTAATGCCACAAATGGGCTACATAGGTATGTGCTGTTGTGAGGGCAATGGTTTTGAAGCACATTGGTCTGGTATAGGGTATAGAAATTAAGATACCATTTGCCAAGAAACTGATCAACTGGTTGGAGATTCTATCCTAGACTAAGGAAGGTTCCAGGAACTGCCTATCCAAAAAATATAATTGGGCTAATGACAAAGAAACGGTTGATTAATGACAGCACCAGAAAATAGTGGATAGGATAAGGAAAACCTTGCAGTGAAACTTGCACTGGTAGTTGGACTTACCAGCTGGAGACCAATTGCCATAGCAGAGAGCACCCGCCAACCTAGATCTCTTAAATGCTCATAAAATGTTGTCAAAGTCTTCTGAAAGGTTGGTATTTCAGCATTTGGCCAATTCTGAAAGCAATTAGAAATGCTTATACTACTACATTAGAAATTTCTGTAATTTGATTGGCTAGGAGCAGTGGCATTTCCGCTTAATTTGAAATACCTACATGTGAAAATTACAAAACGTTTGCAAGTAGTAGTATACAAAAATAATAGCATGATTTGTACATGATATATGGCATAAATACCACTCGAGATATTTCAAAATTGTCTCAAATTTCACTCGCCTAACGGCTCTTGAAAAAACATGCAACAATTTTGAAATAATCCTCGTGGTATTTATACCAAATATCACTACAAACCATGCTATTACCTATTCAAATATGTGAATTTAAAGACTTGAGAATTAAGGCGCTAGGGGGTGCTTGTACTTGTCTACAAAAGCTTGGCAAATTAATAAGGAGTGAAAGCCAATGGTGGAAATAAATAAATTCCGAGGAGGGTTTATCATTCCTTTTGGAGCTGATTACAAAAGGTGATTTACTCTTTTGTTTTTGTGGAGTCCTAACCTTTTGGAATAAAATCATATTTAGGCAAAGTGTAATTCTCATTTACCCTTATATTCTTGAGACCTATTATAAGAAACCATTGCTTTTAGCAAGTCTCCTGCACGCACTCCTCACATTATGTTAGTTTGAATAATTTGATGTTTGTTCATCATAAGGTCCTCAGTTGATAAATGCACACTGCTCCCAACTCTGGATTCAGTAGAATTTACTCTTAAATCATTCATTGAAGTGACGGGATTATAAAATAAGCAAATAATGTTTAAGAACCAACAAAATTCTCATCATGAACACATCCAATGTCAAAGGACTCCTTCAGATCTCCAGGCCTCTCAGGATTGGTGCTGTTAAATTAAAAAAAAGAATTGGTTTTATCACTCTAGCAGTGGTTTTTACAGTAGGATTTCCACTTCCACTTTTCCTTCTCCTTACAATATTACTGCAATCTCAAGTAAACAGATGACAAGAATTGAAAACAACATAAAGCAGCTCCAGGATATGAAATTGAGGTACTTAGCACCACACTGACAAGGCATTCGCCACAGATTACAGTAAGTATGACAATAAGGCCTCTCATAGGAAGAAAAAACTACCAGGAAAAATTTAATTAGCTGCAGAAGACCACCCAAATGCTCACTAAAGACTTATCTGAGAAATTCAGCACCCTAAGGTATTTGATACACCAGGCCCTCTTTCTTAAATCATAGGGAAATCTTTTCAATATCAAAACTATGTGTTGCAATCACTGGAAGATCCTCTGTTTTAGATACATCCTGTACTGAGATACCTGGGTGGCTTATTTACTTTGTAAAAGTTACCTTTGGGGGGGCACTTGGCTTATTAGATGAGAGACTTAAGGGGGTTTCTTGATTAATCTAGCTAAATAAAACATTATAAGTTTACCATATTTAAAGATTTCCATTTTTGTAGATTGGAGAGTTTTCACACCCTAGGTTATTCCTGCTACGACCAGGAACCTCGAACTCCAAAGATACAAACTTTGAAATGACCCTTACACAGCAGAGCCATCTAGCAGGCTTCTTACAATCTCAAAAGTTATCATTTCATGACAATCTCCTGAATCAATGGCGTAATAACATCACCTTGACTGAACTGTTTAGACTGCTTTGTTCAGCAAAACAAAACAAAATGGACATAATAAATCACTTTTGACCGAGCTAAATGTTCAGTCAAGTTGGCTGCTGATAATGGCCTCATTCATTTTTGTTGTTGTTGTTTGTTATTGGTATTGACTATCTCTGATGGTCCATCCTTTGCAAAATAGAAGTTGATGAATATATACCTTTTGTTGTATTATCCTAGTAGCTTTAGTTTGCTATGAATATTTCGTTACTCGTACATAATGTATTTAGTGATGGAGCTCGTGTTCAGTTTTGCCAGGAAAACCATGATTAAAACTACAAGAGTTTGTTATCTGTTTTCCCTCTTGAGTTTCTTGTTAATCTAAGCAGTACCCAACATGAACACCTTTCTTGACCTCACGCTTGTTCAATAAACGCATGCATATTGTTAAACTAGCTGTAACATGACAGTACACCACAAGGTTGCTTAAAGCCATACCAAAATGAATGGCTGTTTTTTCACTCTCATCACATACTCATTTGAAATTTCATACTAAAATGAGATCCCTCTCTTGACAAGTACAAGACCCTAACAGCGTGAATTTGGCCCAGTTTCACTCAATCCAATACAACATTTGCTGCTGGTATCATGAAAACCAATACAAGCCACAAAAGGCAACTGCATGAGTTACAGACTTTTCCATTGTGAAAATTTCACTTGTTTGATAAATGCCCTACTAACTATTGTACCTCGGCGGATTACCAGTATATGAAGAAAGACTTGTAATAAATACCTTTCCCTTTCCAAGGCATCCCAGCCATTGGGAGACGATCCTTCTTTTTTGGTATATTTCATTTTGGTGTCCATTGGCAAGTTAAAAAAGTTGTCATATGTCTTGAAAGCAGATTCAAGCTAAGAGATAAAGAAATAAAAATATTGTAATCTACTGATGAGGTTAGGCATTGACATTAACCCTTTTTGCCACCAATCTATCCCAGAAATAACTAATATGCAACTTCTCTTTCCATTGACGACATATTTTCATGCAAGAACACCATGGTAATGAAGAAAATTTTCATAGCTCTAACACAGATAAATCTAAATCAAAGAACTTGAAATGTTTCAAATAATGAGTTACATTAATTATTGAAATGGTCAATCAAAAGCTCCTAAAAAACAACAAATAATGAAATGTGTGTAATTATAGCAAAGTGCTCCGTAGCTCTTTGAAGTGAAAGTGTATATACATAATTATACAGTATAATAGCCACATGTAATACACTGGTATATTTTGTATAACTACTGTAAAACTACATAAGAATCTCAAAGTAAAAACTTTTAACATTAGATATTTTTATCAGATATTAATCATAACTATAATGAAATTCTCAAGCCTGATTGGCTATATACTGCCCTGATTTCAGCCTTAATAGGACAGTCAAATAGGACAGTACGCGTCATACATGAGTAATTGGACAGTACGCGCCATCCCGCGCGTGCTTAAATGGCTTTCTTTTCACTGCTAGCATAAAAAAATCTTGGAATTTCATGATGTGTTTTGATTTAAAAAAAGAAGTTTATATATCACAAATTTTGTTAACGTTATGATTAATTGGTAATAAGACTTCGTATCGTCCAATTCGGTCTACAATCATACTCGTGATTAAACAAATCGGACTTCCGCTATGCAGTCGTTCGATTTTGTTAATCACTCGAATGATTACAGACCGAATTGGACTCCACTCAGTCCTATTACCATTACTTATTATATGCATAGTTGATGCAAGTGGGCAATATAGCCCAAGCTGTAATAAGCACAATGCTTTCATTGATGGAGACTGCAAAAAGCATACTTGTCCAATACTCTGACAAATTTATGCACAGCATTGTATTAAAATGTGTTGTGTTGTATTGTGTCATTGTAGAATGTATTGTTGAACTATTGTTATGGCCAAATAATACAATACAATACAATGCATAAATTTTTCGGAGTATCGGACAACCCTCGCAAAAAGACAACTTCCACACTAAATTCCTCAAAATCTAAATAACCTAACTAACTGAAAGTTATCATGCAGATGAAACTGTCAACAGTGTTTTCAGTCAAAGATCTGATAAACAGGTTTTTGTTATTTTAAAAATAGACAAAATTAGACATTACTGACACTTTGCAACAATTCTGCCACACAGATTTTTCTGCTTTTCTCAAAAACAATAACATTTCTCTCATTAAATTTTGAGATGGGGTTGTACAGCCTGGTTGAGAAAAAAAACACCCTAAGGTCTAGTTTCCAGAGCTTGTTCACTTTATGTAGCATATTACAACAATTTGAATTTTTTTAATAAGGTACAATGATATTTTTCATCAGTTGCAGTCACTTACAGTTTACTTAATGGAGACCATCATTTGCACTGGTGGTGGTACTGTGTTCTTTTCCTTTGAAAAGAAACATAACTCCACACTGTCTCTCTTCACCCAGGTGTATAAATGGGTAACGGGGTTATGATGATGGGGTTAGCCCTGCATTGGACAAGCATCCTATCCAGGGGGGAGTACTAATACTCCCAGGTGATTCATGCTACTGAAACCGGGAGAAGCTCGGGCCGTGTGGGCCTCGAGGCTCGTGCGCGCCTTTACCCTTTTTACCATCAGTTGCTTATAATTATTTACCAGTTTTAAATCCTGATATTTTCACTCAGAAAACTGTAATAAGCCACCTCAAGAAGTTAAATCATATACAGTAATTACAGGTTTTCATGTTGGATTTTCACACTGGAATATCGTTCAAAACCATCTAAAATCATACGCCATGTAAAAATGTATTACTGTGGATCAGCCTTGAGTTTACTTATAGTTTACAGTGCAAGTGAAGGAACAAACCGATTCTTGTGGAATGCCATGGTTCTTCAGATACACAAATCCTATCGTACTGAATGCATGGATTACTTGATCAGCGAGCTTTTTCACCGATTCATCATTTGTCTGTGGATCTTTGCGCTCAATGCTCATAGCACTGAAGTCGACGATCGGGATGTGAGAGACAGCCATCTTTCCTGACAGAAAACGCGAGAAACGAACCAAGGGCTCTGTAGCGTTATCCAGTAGCTGGGAATAGAGCGAGAGCACCTAGGACATTGGGTATCACTCGCACCGAGCAACCAAATATCCAACAGGAAGTAACTTCTTTGGACGATCCGTGACAACAGGTTCACGACGGCACGAATTCACGGGAAGTCGACACATGAAACTTCTCGCCAGCTGTACGTCATGAGCCCATCATATTTATGGGGCTCATGCAGCGGTAGATTCCCATACCAACACATACAAGCAGACTGTCCAAATGCAAGAATCATGACTGTGTTTTGATGCATGATTTTGAACAATTCCAACAATTTTTTTATTGAGACAACTGATGATATATTTGCTTTGCCGTTGGAAATGTGATTGAAGGTTGCAGGGTCGTAATAAACGGGATGTGTGGTATCAGGAAGGCAAAACCGGGATCAATACACTTTGGGCATGTCTGGGATGGGATCGGTTTCTTCCACACGAGATCAATGTATTTTTTGGGATCAAAGACTAACATCTGAAATTTTGGGATCATGGACTACAAAAAATAAGTGAAAATTGGAATCATCATATAATCCACAGATATCGTTACGACCCTGAGATTTGATTCCCACAGAATTATTTAGGAGGGATCCATCAGGAAGTTGAGCTTTCAGCCAGAATAATTCACACAATCTCGCCTTCTTGTTTATATTAATAATTTTTTTCAGGGGTTATAGATATAGTTGGCTAGCTGTAATAACACCAAAGAAAATTTATTATGGGCTTAGCCCGAGAGTATAAATGTAAAATTCTATCTTCCACATGGCGTCTTCCACATGAAATTTTCAGAACAGCTACCTGCGTTTTCACATTTCTAGTGAAATTTGACATTTATTTTCAGGAACTCACATGAGAAATTGTCTTTGGTGTTGTTACAGAGAACTCATCATATCTATAGCCCTTGAAAAGTCTAAAAAAGAAGTCGATATTGTTTAAATTATTCTGGTACAAGGTTTTTATCCACAGAAAATTCAAATTTCTCAATTTCCTGATAGATTCCCTCTTAAAGCAGCTTTTGGCAGTTACGATTTAGCCCGAAACAAGAACACGCTGGAACGGGATTCGAATCTGCGACCTCAACCCATTGCTAACCTGCTCTCAGAGCAAACGGCTTTTTTAGCTCAAAGTTTATATATAAATTTTGTTTTATATACAGTCAATACGTTGTTATACTCCAAAGTTAAGTTATTTTCTGAAACTGGTTTTCTCAGAAAAAAGTGTTTCGCATAATTACGAAGCAGATTTTAGAAGACAGGATCATCACACTGATAGAGCTGAACTTCTTTTAATAACGGTATTGAATGCCAAGAGCAAATTAGAAGCATGAAAAAAATATCAATAAAAAATCCTACATAGATCCCAACTGAGTGATGTCTCATCAGCTTTTAACGTTTAAACTGAATACAATTTCGCCAACACTAAAAAAAAAAACCGAAAACCTAAATATGCTCTTCTACTTAAAGGTTGTTACATTGCTATGAAGAAACATTGGGGCACAATTCTATCTGTGTTGTATAGAGAGTACTTAGATCATTTACTATTAGGTGTCAATAATTCAAAAAATCAATTTACTATTCACTCTTCTCAGGTTCTTGTACTCCAACTTCTTGTTATTCAGGTTCTTGTACTCCAACTGCCAATGTATCCCAATGAGTAGCACTAAGACTAAGACAGTATACGCGAAATTTAACCAATCAGATTGGTATACTTATTGTAAAACAGCTAAGAAATACTTCAATGTCATAGTAAAATCACCAACGCTACTCTAGACTCATTCAATACTTGTAAGTCTCGTCTAGACTCATTCAATACTTGTAAGTCTCGTCTAGACTCATTCAATACTTGTAAGTCTACTCTAGACTCATTCAATACTTGTAAGTCTCGCGAAGCTTTCGTTTTATCCAATCACCGGCTTTAACTTCTGGATACTTTTCAGAACCATCCAAACAAGTAATAGAAACGTCATAGTCAGGATGCATGAAGAACACCAACGAACGGCGAGGAATGCGACGCTTCGCTTCTCCTTCAGGGATGAGCACGCGATGAACCTGTAAATAGGACACACCCTTAGTCTTGTGTGGGGCAGGCTTGCCTTTGAGTTCTGCTGCCTTTGTCTTGTCCAGTCAAAGCTTTATTTTTTTAGTGATAGGCACCTTCCATGAAATTCAGACATTCTACATATATATATATATATATATATATATATATATATATATATATTTAGTATAAATCTACTAGCGTTCTATCACTAATGCCGCGCTCTGATTGGCTACGCTACCCACTATCTATTTAAACAATAGAGTGTTTCTGTCGAGGAACTATCGGTTGATAGTTGCCCCGCGGAAATTTGATGTTCTTAAAACAAATATTTGCCCGAGAAGCCAAGCTTCGAGGGCAAATATGCTAGTTTTAAGAACATCAAATTTTCAAGGGGCAACTATCGGATCGATAGTTCTGAGACATAAACACTCTATTGTCTTTATTGTTCACCACTAAATTTTCTTCCGCGCGCCAGTTGAAAAACAGTCAAAACCCACTAAATGCAGATCAATCAAATATTTATCCATATGCACAGCCTGAAATTTCAATAATTTGCAACGTACATTGCCTAAAAAATACGGTATAACTGTCAGAAAATTCACATTTTCACGGACGGACACTATCCATCCGGGTATTTTCCTCGGAAGGGCACTATGCGCTGATAGCGTGTCTCCGCGGACGAACACTATCGCGTCACGTGATCAATTTAAACCAATACGAATCGGAGAAAATTTAGTGGTGAACTATAATCTGTGATAGAGAGCGAGTAGCGTAGCAGTGTGCCCTTGTTAACAAAATGGCGGCCGCTTCTTCACGTTTCCGAAGTGCCCGTGAAGAAGATTTAGACAGTTTACTGGTCGAGGCTGTTCCAGAAAAGACAAAGTTTTGAACGACTAGTAGATTTACACTAAAACAATTAGATTATTCGCTCTCGATTTCTATGCGTGATAGTTGATGAGGGCTGCGCCCTCATCAACTATCACGCGATGGAAATCTCGAGCTCATAATCATAATTGTTTAATATATATATATATATATATATAGATAGATAGATGGTAAAGGACATTCCCACCATATCCCCTGATGAGTGGGCAACCACGAAACAGGCTTGTAGGGATAAACCCGTAGTTTGCTTGTGTGTTTTTTTCTCCCGCAACAACTATATATATATATATATATATTTAGTGGTGAACTATAATTAAACAATGGAGTGTTTCTGTCGAGGAACTATCGGCTGATAGTTGCCCCGCGGAAATTTGATGTTCTTAAAACAAATATTTGCCCGAGAAGCGAATATATATATATATATATATTTAGATAGATAGATTAGATAGACAGATTGATTAGATTAGATTAGATTAAATTAGATAGATAGATGATAGGTAGATAGATAGATAGATAGATAGATAGATAGATAGATAGATAGATAGATATAGACATATAGATAATGTATATTGCTTATATTTTGTTTTGTTTATATGTCAAGCAGTACAATGATATTAACATATATTAATCCCAAGAGCTCAGGGCTCATCTTGGGGACTTAGGCGATACTTTTTCATGCTTAAGGGAACGTGCACTCGTCTCAACAAAGAAAACAACACAAATTTGGGCCACCACAAAAACGTATTACAAAATCTAAAAGTGATACTATCATCCTTTCAAGATTCAGAGGTATAATTATTACTTGGCTACCCCTACTGGGGAAAGCCCAGTTTAAAATTCGGTCGTTCCTCGCTGTAAGAAATGGAATTCCTATGGGACGTTTCCTATCTCATACAATTTCATTGGCTTCAACGTGATCCTCTGGGATGCGCGACTTATATGTCGTGATGTCATTGGCTTCAACGGGAAATGACGTATAGTACTATGGCCCAAAAGGGTCACAGTACAGTTTTATTTTTACAGAGTCCAGTTTTATTTCTTTACCCAGTCCAGTTTTATTTTTTGGTGAATCTGTTGGCGGCCATTTTGTGTGATGGATTCTATTATACGGCAAACTGTACGGAAGGAGCTACGACGTTCCAGTTCTTTTCCACCAGAAATTGTGCCTCTCGCTACTCGGTACAATGGCGAAACCGACACAGTGTCTGTTATAGCTAGAACATCACAAAATACATCGTATGCAACACGCACAGTGAATCGCCTCTCTGGTTACTTAACTTAATAAAGAATAGTGGTGTTAAGGGCAGTCGAGAGAAAAAGAGGAAGGCCCCCAGGGAACAGTCGATCCGATGGTTGCACCATGACCCGTGTAAGAAAGCGTTTTCTCCTGTCCGACAAAAAATGGCGGAGGCAATCGTACAATTTCGTACAGTAAGGCCCTGTTTATAAGCAGGGAGGGAAACCCTAGTGCCAGGGTTACCCTAGCAGGAGGGTTACCCAATCGCTCCCACCTTTCCTTTTTTTTTTTCATTGATGTGTTAACAAGGCAGCTAGGGTTACGCTAACACTAGGGTAACCCTAGCTGCCTTGTAAACGCTCTGCTAGGGATACCTCGCCTACCCGGGACAACGTTTTACTTGCTTCTAGACCCTTTGTACACCGTGGGGCTGGCCGCTGGGCTAAATGGAGATACACACTGCCAGAGACCGAAAACATTTCGACTGAAAGGTCAGCGAGTCCTCTCATATTTCGTTCTTTCACATCCAATCATGATGATGAGTCAAATCAAACATCGGCATATAGTCAGTTTACAGGGGCATACAAGGGTTTACAAGGATATACCTTTGTAAACCCTTGTATACCCCTGTAAACACTATAATCGGTGACTATATGGTGGCCTACCATGAATTATATGCCCAAACATCCGGATTGCGCCAAAATAATGACTCGGAATCTGGCGAGAAGAAGCGAAAGCTATCAAGTCGCATTCGACCGAGTGCTTTATTGTATTCCATAGCCGCGTTTAACATGAGAACTTGCTGTCGCTTTCTAGAAATGAGAATGTAACACAGCAAAACTCCATGGCACTGATAAGCTGCTGTAACTGGCAGCAACGACAGCAGCAACGACAGCATTAGAAAAGTGATGGGGGGGGGGAGGGTGGGGAAAAAAAACAAAAAAAAATTATGCAAGGGAAAATGCCAAGGAAAAAAATTCATGCAAAGAAGAAGGTAAAAAAAAAATTCATGCAGAAAGAAGGTCCAATTGCGACTTTTTCACACGTGGTAAAAAAAAAAATTCGTGCAGAGGGGTTCACTTTCTAATGGTCCGTCCCTAAATAACTGCCAGAACCCTTCCCTTATCGGCCATTTTGTTTGCAATGCGTGCGGTTACCAAGCATATTAAGTAATCCCGTGTGGTAGGGTAACCCTGCCTGTGAAATTTTGCTTGTAAACCTGGGCCATCCTTTGATTCGCCTGCTAGAGTAACCTTGGCACTAGGGTTACCCTCTCTGCTTATAAACAATTCGTTTTGCCTTGTTTCGCGGGAAAAAGCGGGAAATCCCGAGCGGGCAATATTGATGCATCTTGCCGGCTCCGATAGCCAATCACAAATCAGGATTAGCCTTATCTGATATATGTTATAATAAAGTGCGTTTTCAAATGATGTCCTATATAATTAGCACTACAAGGCCGCAAAGAAAAACCTACGCGAAGCGTCCGTTTACCTACTGTGGGGTTAAACGTTTGAATGGTACTCAGGGGTAACATAGATAGCATTCACTGGCCGCAAAGAAAACGTTCCCCTCAGCGATGCGTCCGTCTCCTTGCGGTGGAATTACACGTTTGAATATGAAATAAGGTAACAAACCGTTGATTTGAGTTTGTCTGCAGACCACCTTTGCATCAAGTCCCCAATGTTCACCAGCACAGTTCCTTCTATAGGTGTCGCTGGTAAAAATTTCCCATCTAAATTGGCCACCTGCCCATAAAGAATCAGATGCGTTTAAAAGCTTCAACATGAACAGGTCAAGTAAACGACAAAGGGTTTATAGTGCTGTGGGGTATCCCCCCATCCCGCCAGTGTGATCACTAATTGATACTCGCCACTGGCCTTTACTCAAGACGGACTCCTCTGAACATGGCAGTTGCCAAGTTCTTTCTTCGTCGGAGAGTGATTCGCTCTGACGAAGGGCCAACGCTCGAAACGTCAGCTTCTGTTAACGTTTTACTTTACTGCGGTGCAATTCGCGTTATCAACTCTTATGATAAACGAAGGTTTTGTGTCATTTCTCCACCAGCGCACCACCAATTTCCTTAAGGCTGGTTTTCACTAGCGACGTGGTTCGAGAAGTTCACCCAATAATAGAGTGTTCTGCGCTATAAATATAGTCACCAAGAAACCTCAGCTGTACTCTAGCCGTACTCATCCCTAGACGTACTTCATTGTCCTTAATCATCCCTAGCCTCACTTAAATGTCCTTACTATGTGAGTGCCTACACCAAATAGTTACTCTAGCGACGGAGTCAGAGTCGAACTATTAGCCGGAGTAGTAAGAGCGCTTATGACTCAGTGAAAATTGAAAATCGGAGTCGTAAGCGGAGTCATGCGCTCGACGGAATCGGAGTAGGAAGAATCAGAACGGTTCCATTTTCTTCCGATTCCGCTTGTGACTCCAACGCTTATGATCAAGTGAAAACTAGATTTTCGGAGTCGCAAACAGAAGCGGAGGACAAACCAATCGTAAGGCCTGAATTCTAGCATTGTGATTGGTTTATTCTTCCGCTTCTGCTTCCGACTCCGACAATCTAGTTTTCACTAGATCGTAAGCGACGGAGTCGTAAGCAGAATCGATATTTTTCTTCCGATTCCGTCGACTTGATTTTCCTTTGATCGTAACGCTCTACGCGTCTGACTACAACTCCGATTCCGACTCCGTCACTATTGAAAACCAGCCTTTAAAAATTAACAACTCTTCACACTAAATGAAACCACCCTTTTCTTCTAAAACTTAGGAGCTACATGCAAATGGCAAATGTCCCGTCACGTTGTACTATAGGAAAATGAGAGTGGTATTTTTTTTAACATGGGGGAGTTAAATACTAACCTCAAGTCCCCCAGCGTTATCTTGAATCAGCAAAGTAATTGCACCGTAGTCAGTGTGTTCCCCGGTTCGCAACTGACCCGGTTTGATTTTACTCATGTCTTGTATGAGTGGATAATAGTTGCATCTCAACAAAGAAGCTCCTGATGGGTAGCCAACATTCGAAACCGCGAAGTCAAATGCGTTGGGTTCCTGTTGACCGGAGTAATATCTACTTATTGACTGAGTGGGAGGGCTCGGCGGGAAAACATTTGGCTCGAAGCCATGGCGTACGGTCTTGGCGCAACGAGAACTCTGCTTCGTGACCGAGAGCGAAATATTTTCCGGTACTGCGCGACCTATACCAATTATGGCAAGCCAAATGGTGCAAAAATCAAGCGTGAAAACGTCAATCAAACGATGTCATATTATTCCGGTTTGCGGAATGTTGCAAAATTTAAGAACAAAAATAACCATTACATTCAAGGTCAAAAAAATCACATCCAACAACTGGAATCACATTCAGAACTAAAATTACATTCACAGTCAAGGAGTATTATCACATTCACATCCAAGGACTGAAAACACACTGAACAACTCGATTTTACATTCACGGTGTGCAGCTTTCAAATTCAAATTTTTCTGTGAACAAATCCCAGAATTCTTTTCGCCTTTTGTAACCACAGGAAACCCGTTTTTTAGTCGTCATATATTTTATAAAAATGATATCGAATTCGAAAACAGAAAGAATATTTTTATTTCTTTGTGGTTTGAGTTGTGTTTTGGGTCAGCTTCTCAAACTGTGCAGCTCCTTTGACTGAAGCTTCTGACATTTCCTCATTTGATATGCTCCTGTCATCATTCGTACTACATCGACATCGCTTTTTTTTTCAATATAACAACAAGGCAGGAAAAGAGTTCCCTTTTTTTAACTGAGTTAAATAAATGTACTTGTACACTCAATACATACACTGATTCACATGTGGCCGCAACAGAATAGAACCCCGTTGGATTTGGTTCATTCACAGTGGTCACTCTTTTTAATGATCTCCATCTACTGAACTTCTCGATGTCTAAAATGTTTTCTGTACCTTGCCTCTCCTCGGGCCAAAGGTCCCACCTTGAAAGGCTAGGTTCACACTTTAACAGATCTACTTTGGATCCGGTATAAGATTTTCGCGGATAGGCCCTCCGTTTACACTGTTGCTACTATCCGGACAGGTTTTGTACCATCTATCCGTGCAAGTCTTGTTTCTGCTCCGGGAGTAAGTTATATAGTCTTGGAACCGTAACGGTCTCACGCTGTACCGGCACAGTGCTTTCATACCTGAACGCCAATTTGCTATTCTACCCACAATATAAAATTATAAAACTATTATAAAATGGCTAAACGCTGTGTTCGAGCGATTGTGGACCAGTGTACCTAATGTAAACAAATGAAAATACGAGAGCCGCGTCCTCGTGAACTGGTGTAAAACTCGCACAGATCCAAATTGTATCTGTACAAATCCACTCTGTGCCGGTACAGTGATTTACGGTTCCACTGAACATGGCCTAAGATGTGTCTCTTCCTAACCGAGTTCGTGGTCCGTACTGTAAGTTACCGACCGAGTTTTTCCCCTCGGATTTAAATCCGAGTGGAATCAAAGTAGGACTATGGTGAACTCGTGGATATGTTTACAAAACAGAGAAAAAAGAAATAATTTAAAAATTACAGAGGTGTTTTTTCAGAGTTGTGATTGAATGAACTTGAAGATAATTTTAATAATCTATAATCACAACATAAAAGTGACCAGGGAGCTGAGTAGCTTTTTGAAATAAACATACAGTGAGTACATGACGCCAATCATTTGACCACACTAGGCATCAGTTATAAGGCAGGTGGCAAGCATACAGTTGTTAAAAAATTTGATAACTTAACATAAGGGTACAGGATTAAATGGCACCGAAACCAAATGTAGTTCTCGTATCCTGCTGCTCACTGTCTGTGAGTTCAAAGTTTCTAACACATGTAACAGGGTCCTTCTGAATAAGGTCTGAATTTTGTTGCCATGACATTGTCAATTTTATCATCATTATAGTTTTTGTTGTCTACAAGTCTATTCAATGTATTCAACAGAAATATCCACCTTGATTCTGCAGCTGATAATGAACAAAACCATGTAGGATAGCCCAGCTGACGAATCATACCAAACAAGTCTTTCTTGCATTTTTGCAAAGTATGTTAGTGATGATCTTAAAATCCTTAAGACTCTCAATCCTTTATCAAGTTGAATTAGTTTATTTACATTACCATCTCATTTTAGGTTATCAGTGGTATATATATTCAGCGTCTCACTTAAAAAAAATCACACTTGCCATCATTAATACAGCAATACATATTTGTTTTTATCCTTATAACTTCTTGTTTTTACAATGTAAATGTGAGTCACACAACAGTAAGCAACAGGTTAGCCTATTTTTCCAACATGTCTACTTCAACACAATCTAGTTCACTTCAAGGTAAATTCGGAAATCAATACACAGAAAACTTTTCATTGTAACGGCTTGTGGTGTATTGTATATAATATAACACTTAATGCATTTTCTACATGACTTACTGTTTTCGAACCCTTCAATGACTTTCTTACATTGTAACCTTCGTGGTTCTCCGTCACGGCAGCCGCCTCCATATTTACAAGTAAATGTTGACATACTTCTTGGCCGTCCCAATACTTCTACAACTCCATTCCTGTTAGTACTAACACTTAAATCAGTAGAAAAGTCCTACATGCGATGTTTCTTATCCAGGTTGGCCACAGAAGTTCTTCGGTTTCACATCATGGATTCGTCAATTTATTCTGTTTTCAGTAGTAGTTTCGTGCAATAACGAGTACTCATTTCGCTCATATAAGTTCTCATTCAAGTGCTAATTTCGCTCTATGAGTTCTCACCAAAGCTTACTACCTTAGCAAGAGATTTTCTCATCTTCAGATCACTTTCGAGCCAACTGAAATTCATATACTGCTTGTAATCTTGGGGGCGGTCGATGGCGGTCGATGTCGGAAAAGCGAATAGTTATCATCTGTTCACGTTTAGCGCCTGGCCGAGTAAAAGGCTCATGAAATTCAGTCTCCAATTTGGTCATTGTCGTAACTGGAAACATTTAAACTCCTTTTGATTTTAGTAAGACCGCTAATGAGGCCCTGTTAGTGAGGTTCTTTATGTCGCGCGTCTGAGTTTCAAACCTTTTCACGTCGCAATTTCCGAAGGTCGAAGGTCGCTGTCGTAATTTCCCGTGAGCGGCTCGTCGTTCGTCGTCATTTCAGGTCCTTCATGTCGCCGTTTCAAGGCCATGTTGCTTGTCGAAATTTACCCCTAACAGGGCCTCGCTAATCGTCCTCTTAAGCTACAAAATCATTACAAACTCTGGCAACGGTACGATACACTTTCAGCGTGAACTTTCATCAACAGACTTCCGTGACTTCGGTCACGACAATTGTCGTCTTCATATCGGTGCCCCCGAGTTCTATCCGACTAATTACGAAGTGTGTCTACACTGGAGTGAGTGAGTGAGTGAGTGAGTGAGTGAGTGAGTGAGTGAGTGAGTGAGTGACAATTTGCATATCGAAGTCCCCACAAAAACTCGCAAATACGCTTCGCGTATCCACGAGTTAAAAACGAGGATCCGTAACTTACCGCACGGACCGAGAAAACGAGGTTTGTAAGATATTTATTATGACTCTGGAGACATTTTGGAGACCAAAATGTCTCCAAAACTATTGGTAGGTCATTAAAACTTTTCAATTTAGCGGGCCGTACACTGAAGCACGGTCCGCTAAATTGACCAATCACAGTACGCGTACCACCTGAGAGATATAATAAAGATACAGTACACACACAATGACTTTCAACCACTCTCCGTCGTTTTAAATCCAACGGGTTTCATGTGGTTAGGAAAAAAAACAGCCTTGAATGTGATAGTTGAACACCTTGAATGTGAAATCCACTTTCTGAGTGCGATTTTAGACCTTGGATGTGGACGATTTTGTTGAATGTAATATCATTCCTTGATTGTGATCGTAATTTTAGCGTTGAATGTGATTCCAAGCTCAGTATCCCGTTGAATGTGAATATTATTTCAGGATCGTTAACAGCGTTCGTAATTATTGAACTTTGAAAGTTTCCTCTTTTTTGTTCAGTTGAATGAGATCGTACTTGTTGAAGTTGATTGCGTTTTTCCGTTCAATGTAATCTTAATTACTAATTTTGATTGAGTTTTCCGGTAGAATGTGACATCGTTTGTTGATTTTGATTGACATTTTCACGTTTGATTTTTCCACCATTTGGCTTGCCATAATCAATCAATTAGCATTTTATTACATGACCGCCGCCCTTTCTTAAGCACTGTATTTTCCCAGAAGCCCATGGGCTCCTGATTTTTCCCTATTCTGCAGCGGCTGCATCTCGCGGGCCACACGCAGGGCCGCGTGGCTTTTTAAGACTCTGCTCGCGTCATGGCGTACGTCCCGCTTCGAGGGATTTTTTTGTAATGTTTAAAAAATATCTATTGAGTTATAGAAACACGAGTGGAAGTTTGGGAGAACGAGAAATGCTGTTTCAGCTTTTTCGAGTTCTCCCAAACTTTCACGAGTGTTTTTACAACTCGATAGAAACACAAAGAACATGTTTTCTATTTCTTTTAGAAAACACCGCGACGAAAAAAAGGAAAACAGCTTTTTAATTTTGATGACCAAAATGTAAATTCTCTTTGGTCGCGTCATTGGTCTCACAAGCCCTGCGTTTGTCGGAGTCCCAAAAGTGTTCCGAAACGTGAACTGGAAAAGATGCGCATGCACTTGATAAAACTTTATTTCCGCCGTTTAATCGACCTCGGAATAGACCGCGGGCTCAGATTCCGAGCAGCGGCTAGTGGTTGAGTCTAGCCGTCAATGTAAAGAAGCACGTTAGGCATCATTTTTAGGGCACAAAATGCGCAGTGTGTGAATGGTACGAATGAAGTCTGGTCCAAGAATATTGAGTTTTTCGAGCGAAGCACGCCAGCTAATTGTATTTTACGCAAAATTAACCTTACTTATACTGAACATAATTTCAAAAGCAATTGTTATGGGGAACAACCTCAGGTGGCTCCAGAGCAATAGTGGAAAGGAACAGCAGTGGGTCCACATGGCTTGAGGCTTCTGTAACATATGAGGACCTCTCCAAGGTCCATAACCAGATGGGGATTTGGATCCCCGGGATCTAATGTTTTGCGGTTATAATTTGAAGGAGAAAGTAACACAGTACAAAGACAAACAACTAAAGAAAATGTAAATTTATCATCTTTTTCCAAAAAAAAACCTTACAGTCACAATTTCTTCTCATAGTTGTACTCTCACTATAATCGGAAGATTTACATAAACTTACCAGCTGAAGGCCAATTGCCATGGCAGAGAGCACCCTCAAACCAAGATCTCGTAAATGCTCATAAAATGTTGTTACGGTCTTCTGGAAGGCTGGTACTTCATCAATTGGCCAGTTCTGAAGGCATAAAATAGAAGCAAGTCGATTCAAAGACTAAGGAAAAGGTGCTCAGCTACCTGTCTACAAAAGCTTGGCTATTCAATAAATGATTTAACCAATATTACTAAGGGAGGATGACTGTGTGAAGGCCAGTGTGAACTGAAATCATAATTGTGCAGCCCAAGTTTTATTTGAAATCAAAAACATGGTTTCAGACCACAAACGCTTACTGACCATGTTCAATTCCTACCTTATTACATCCATTTGAGGTGATTATTTTGATTGGTACCCATATAATAACAGCAAAGGCAAAGGTTTGGAAAAATTAAGCAAAATTTGCTAAATTCGCGAGTACAAGTACACCAAAGTAGCGATCGCATGTCTCGTGTGCTTATGTTTTCAATTAAACTTGAGATTCAACATTGATTTTTCTGTCAAATAATTTATCCGTTATGTGTTCTTACATCTGAGCTTTGTTTCTAACGAAAACAAAGTCTGAGAACAACAAACACTGCATAAGAAACGCAAAATGAACTTTCATGCGATCGAGTTGACACAGTTTTGTTTGTTCGATCGAATGCATGCTGTGTTAGATTATATAAACAAATAACAATATCTTGGTGTTACTCGGCACTCGCCTTTGCGAACACGTGAATTTTTTTTTTTCAAGAAAATATGGCAAAACTCGAGTGCGGCCAGTTTTGTTTTCTCGAGAGTCCTGATGTTTCCCGAGACAAAGTCGAGGGAAACAACAGAACTCCAGGAAAACTCTGATGACAGTACCAT
Organism: Ricordea florida; assembly: GCA_949710005.1. Classification (NCBI taxonomy): domain Eukaryota; kingdom Metazoa; phylum Cnidaria; class Anthozoa; order Corallimorpharia; family Ricordeidae; genus Ricordea; species Ricordea florida. The sequence goes on from OX453280.1 coordinate 20,406,154, forward strand.
GCTTTGGAAGATCGTACGACACTATGGATTCTCCGAGAAGATCATTCAAATTATCCACTTGTTTTACAAAGGCTTCAAACCAGCAGTTTTACACGAGGGAGAGACACTACAGAACCCTTTGAAATGAAGCCAGGAGTCAGACAAGGATGCCTACTGAGTCTAGTCTGTTTCCTGCTAGCTCTGGAGTGGGTGACAAGAAGCTCGCACGGTGCAAAGAACACCGGTATACAGTGGACCCTGATGGAGAGGCTCGTCGACTTGGAGTTCGCGGACGGCCTGGTCCTCATGAGCCAGAGGATCGCCGATATGCAACATGAGATGAAGCGACTGGAAGAGAGTGCTCAACAATTCGACCTCGTGGTGAACGCGGCGAACACGGACATGCAGATAAAGACGACGAGTAACATAGGAGGAACGATGTGCGAAGGAGAGCCTCTTGAGAGTGGAACGCTTCACGATTCTTGGTGGTGTTATCAGCACCTCTGAAGGCACCGACGAGGACATCCAAGCTAGATACAGCAAGGGGCAAGCAGCATTTGTGCTCTTGAGACCGGTCAAGCGATCTTGACAGATCTCCCTTCTAACAAAGGTAAGGAGTTTGAGCTCCACCTTGAAGACCGTCCTTCTCGACGGTTCGGAGCCATAGGAAATGACCGCATAGATAGTCCAGAAGGTTCAAGCTTTCATGAACCGCCATCTGCGTTACACCAGAGATATTTGCGACTTACATGCTCCTACAAAGCGCGCCAAGATCCGGAGTACACCAATGACCTACCAAGTGCTGTTACCTCTGGCTCTGTCTTTATGTACGCAGATGACACCACCGTTTATTGCATCGGGGACACTGTTGATAACACTGTCACTTCTTTAAATAAAGCTTTATCGGAACTGAACAGTTGGTGCCTAGAGAACTCTTTAACCCCTCACTCGGCAAAGTGCGAAGCTATGTTGTTGATGAGAAAACTGCACATCGGGCAGCTAAATTCTGTGACTATTGGAGAGGATCGGATCGAGTCAGTGGGTGAAACACTCTCGTCTTTTAGGCGTTACTATCGATGAGAGGCTTTCCTGGTCACGTCACCTTACAGATGTAAAAAAGAATTTCGTAAACAAACTGAACCTCCTGAAAAGGAGTTCGTTCTTGAGCAGAAACGCCCAATTGGACTTGTATTTCAAGATAATACTACCATCAGTTTTATATGGACTAGTCGTTTGGGACGGCTGCCCTAATGCAGAGCTTCTACATTCTCTGAAAGTACTTCACCGTAGGGCAGCCAGAATTATATACAACTTACCCCGAGATATGCCTACCGCGGAAGTTAACCGAAATTCGAACTGGAATACGTTAACCTTCTATTATAAACTTCGATTAATTAAACTACTCCATAGCGTGTTTATAGGTGAAGCACCTACGGCTCTTTCATACTTGACAAATAAACCCTGCACTGCATATAACTTGAGAAGGAGTAATAACATAATCGTCCCGCGTTTTAACTCACAGTTTCTAAAAAACTCTATTAGCTATAGAGGCGCTATTCTCTGGAACGCTGTCTCGAGTCATCTTACAGACCAGTTTACTGTTTCCTATCGTAAAGTGAAGAAGAACTCTTATTTTAAGGAACTTGATTTTAGCGCACAGTCGGTCCTGTCGCTGCCCAGGCACTACCAAGATTTTAAATGCTTTTAACTATAGTCAATTCACTTTGAGGTACTGTAAATTCATTTTACTTTTTGGTTAAAATCTTAATGTATATTTTTGGAGTTTTCATTGTAGTTGTATTTTGTAAGTGATGTTATTCTTATTTTTATACAGTTTTATTTATTTGTAGCTTTGAGCTTTAAACCATATTGTGTTTAAATAAAGGATATGTATGTATGTATGTATGTATGTATGTATGTATGTATGTATGTATGTATGTATGTATGTATGTATGTATGTATGTACACCCTTCCAATCTGGTGGCCCAGGAAGATCACCAACGAGGTTGCTGTGAGAGTGGACGTACCAGGGGCCGATCGACGTAATCATTGAGGAGAGAATGTGGAGATGGATCGACCATATATTGCAGGCCTTCGACTGGAATTTCAAGGAAAGAGACTACCAGGGTGGTCCAAGAAGACATGGCGGGCGAAGGACGATCCCAGAGGACCTACAGTGCACTGCACAGGCATGTTGTGGCAGGAGGGAAAAGGCAAAGGCATGGAATTGCGGTAGGTACGTGGTGTAAGCATCGTGTATGGCTATGGAGAGCAATGTGTGCCATATATTCACTAACGGGGAACCACTATATGATGCTTACACCACGTACCTACCGGAATTGCGTCCAGTGGCAGCTGACCATTGAGGTTCTACGCTCTCAGTGGACCCAGAGGACCAAGTCAAGTAAGTCTGTGCATTCTACAGTGATCATATGAGGCTTGTGACGTCATCAATGTTATTAACAGGGAATTTTTATAATGATTAACTGATGCAGAACACAGTGCCGTAAAAAGCTTTTGCATTGAGAAAGAAAAAACTGGGGTAAATTGGTCCATGGTTGTAAATAATAAGACTAGTGTTTCCAGTATTTTGAAAAATTTCTAGTGGACACAGCAAAAACATCAAAAGTGATCAATGAAACAGAAAGCAACCTCAAGGGTCTCCACGTTTTGAAAAAATCTTAGAATTTTGCCGGATTTGTGCACTCGTGTGAAATTGACAGTCTTCTGGAAAATAATGCTCACAGTAAATCACTCATTTCAGTGAAGGGGTTAAATAATAGAAATAAAACAAAATAACTGTAAACTCACAAAATTCTCATCATAAACGGTTCCAATATCAAAGGCTTCCTTGAGATCTCCAGGTCTATCAGGGTTGGTGCTGTTGAAAAAAGAAACAATGAATCAACCAAAATAGTTGTTTCGAACAGGATTACGCGTGATCGACTTTAAAAACAACTACACGATAACCTGATTTATACGAATAGTCAGTTTCTGTTAACGCTTGTCAAAAACCCTGTGTACATGGTGTCAGTACAGGATCACACACGGGTGTGGTTCTTTGATTTCAGTTTATAGTTTTGTGTTGTCCCTTGGGTCTAGTACAGAGTTCTGACTGTACAATAAAGTAGGGCGCAAACAATAATTCAGAGTGCAAAAAAACTATCCTTGGTGCGCAAATCTAACTACACTACACTTGAGAAGCTATCAGTACGTTAATTTACGTAGCATTACTCATTTCTTGTTTGGTAGCAATTAAAAAAAGTTGATTCACAGGTCGGTACTAGAATCGATGTTGCAGTTTTCATTCTTGTTCTATGCACAAGGCCATCGTCTCCTGGGTAATTTTAAAGCACAAGAACAAGCTTCCCCGTTCTCCTTGGAGTCAGTTCACTTTCTAGCAGTAAATCGCCCGCTTGAAGGTTCTCTTGGGGTCTCAACCATTTGTTTCGCGGTAGCAAATTCGGAGCAAAATGATCCACAGCTACGGAACTCGTTCGTTTATTTCGTTTTTCTGTGGTTCACATGAGGTGTCTCGGGTTGACCCTTTAATCTTCTTCTGGTGACTGTTGATTAAGTGCATTACTTCTTCCAAATACGTTCTTCATTGTTCCCGATTCTTGGAGAAGGCGTCAAATGTTTGCGGGACCGATTTAAGGTTACCGTAAACCTTTGCGAAAAAAAATCTATAAGCGCGCTGTATTCAACGCAACCACCACAAACTATATATCAAGGTAAAGCTAATGAAATGCACTATTCGGTAAGAAATGTTTCGCTTTAATTTTGTCTTGCTATAAGAGGAGAGCGTCCCAAAAGCCCAAAACGACTGATGCGTCTGAGTGAATTCATTCGGTATCGAATTCGACCGCATATTCAAAACTACAGAATAATATCAATCACAAGGCATTAATCCAAAAAACCTTGTGCGATTCTTTACATATTCCACCTTATTGGTTTCTTTGAATTCTTTCCATTAAATTCGCCTATGAAAAATATAGCGATACTTGTGACGAATGAGGCCCTTAAGAAAGATCGATATTGAAAAAAAAGCGAAAACCCTCGCATGGTATTTTTTGTCGATATCTTGGGAAACTTCAGGCCAAACTTCAAGGTAATCCGTCAAACTGAGACATCCCATTGACTCCAATCGGGGGGCTGACTTCTTCAGAGGCGCCACAAATGCTCTATCCATAACTGGTAGGCAGGAAAAAGTGTCATCAAAAAGCTTCCATCTGAGAAATATCAACGAACTTTAACCTCTCTCTCCTCCATCGCAGAAGTTATGAATCTCGGGTAGAACAGTCTCTAATGCTTTCGACTTGCTATCAAACTTGTGCATGAGGATTTGAATTGAAAAGCCCTGTGTATTGTTACCGTGTTAACATGATGTCAGTACTGGATCACAGTAGGGTGTGGACACTTTGATTCAAATTTATAGAAGCGGGTTGTCCCTTGGGTATAGTCCAGAGCTCTGACTGTACAAGAAGGTGGGGCGCAGACACTGTAAATAGTGCAGACTGCCAAATGTTCGTTGTTTCGGTAGGATTTTCCGTGCCAAACAAGCATCTTTAATCCTTCCACTTCCAGGAGTGATCAATATTCGACTTATCCTTTCAATATCAATATAATCTAAGTGAACAGATTATGAGATTTAAGAACAACATAACGCAGCTCCAGGATATTTTAATTGATTTAACATCAAACTGACATGGTATTCACTCGGGGTGCATCCTTCTGTGTGAAATAAATCAGGATTTGTCATGCTAGATAACTCGAAGCATGGTGTTTCAAGCAAAGCTAATGAATCGATTTGCGACAAGAATTCATTGGTTATTTTGATTTAGTGTGATTCAAATCATCACGCATCGCAAAGCCTGATCCGGAGGTAACTAAAGGAATGCATCCTAAAAGTGTCACGTTATCATGTCACACAATCCCTCACGTGACTTGGGTTAGCCAATGTTGTTTGACACACATTGATTCACTCCAATTGTAAGTTACTGGGGTTGTTTCGGTGATTTCCCCTGTATTGAAGTCTTTGATTCCAACTACCTTTATGCCAGTTTTAAGTGGAATCGTAACACTAACGATTACCAGTTAGTACAGCAAGGTCTCTGATAGGAAGAAGAAAACAACACAATTATCCAGGAAAAAGTCAACAAGGTGCAGAACTGTAGGAATCTGTGAGACCATACCAATGGTAAGACACCAGGTCTCCTTTTACTAATCATAGTGAAATTCATTGATTATGAAGGCTGCAATGTAATTCAAAAGTTGAAAGTGTAGTACATAATGTACTTAAGAACAACCCACATATCACAGGACACAAATTTGCACCTGTTACAGTGCCAAAGCGTGATAATTAAGTGCTACATGTTGATGACTAACTTTAAAGAAAGCTTGGAGGCACGTGACTTGCTTTAGATGACAAGGTTTGCAGTGTTACCGTCACCACGCGTATCCATACAAACTACAAAATGAACTTGTCAACATCTGCTTCCTTGAGGTTTTGAAAAGCGATGTTGTACGCGGGATGACGTAGTCAGCCAGCGTATAAAATTCGGTAGCGCATTCCTTTCGTCGTCTTGGGAGTCAAAAATTGCCCTGTTTTTTAACTTTCCCGTATCCCGAGCCCGTCCCGAAAAAATTGTGTGATTTTTATTGGCTGTAACTCCGAATCACGTGCAAGTCGGGTTGGATTGTACCATGGATATCCATGATCGCACAATCAGCAAAAAAACATACTGCGTCAGCAATTTTAAGCCAACACATCCCGCGTAAACGCCTTCAGGCGTCTTCTTGTCTTTTCTAATACTTCCCACCAACAGCCATGCCCTGTATTTTGTAACATGGTTAAACTAAACTACCTGACACATCCTATATACCGAAAGGCTGATTTCATACCAAAATGAGTGGATGTCCTAAATTATATTAAATAGATTTAGGCAAGCCTAAAAGCGGAGCTCCTCACACAGTCCCTCCAAAAATGCTTGAAAACTTGTAGAAAGAACTCCGCTTTATGCTTATGTCCCTCCAAAAACGCTTGAAAACTTGTAGGAGGAAAATTTTTCCTCCAAAACCGCTATGAATAATCCGTTTTTTCAGCAAAACATTGTAGACTGCTGGCTGTAGGTTGTGTAGCCGCGGCAATACACGAAAAGCGCGCGAAAAACAAAGCCTCGTTTCGGTTTAAGACCTTCTAAATATCCCGGATGACTATGGCCGCCATGTTGGGGCAACGTCGTCGTCGTCGTCGTCGTCGTCGCTAGGCGCACGCACCCGCGAGCCATGCCGCTAGCCACGATGACCATGAAAACTCAAACGCATGGTTTTCTCAATTTCTATCCTCGAACGGTAGTTATGGGGCTCCGCTCTGCGGCTCTTCGAGCCGCTGTGGAGCTCCGCTATCAAATTATATCACATTTGAAGTTTTATACTACCGGTGAATTTAATGAGATTCAGACAACCGAACCGGTGAAAACTTGCGCCAGTTCAACCCAACCCAATAAAACATTTTCTGGTCAGGTGGTATCACATAAACAAATGCATAGCCAAAGCCATGAATTGAGGTGTCCCTTCCCTACTATATGTGGGTCATGCCCAGTGTAATAAAATTTATTCATTTTCTTTGTTAGTTAGGGTTAGGTACATTGTTAAGAATGCTTTGTGTCCTTTGTTTTACGTCAGTTGTGTGAATAAATTATATTACACCAGAGATGAGCCCTATATGTTTTGCCCTAGAATCATGCGATCTGCACAACACTTTAAGAAGTAAAACTCAATTTACCTTTCCCTTTCCAATGAATCCCAGCCATTGTTAGATGTTCCTACTTTCTTGCTATATTTCAGTTTGGTGTCTCCAGGCAAGTTGAAAAAGCTGTCAAATGTCTTGTAAGCAGAATCAACCTAGAAGATAACGAAATAATAACATGGGATTATATAGAAATCAGTGAATCAGTGGTTAGGCATCGTATTAGCGCTTTCTGATACCAATCGCCCCATTAACACATTTTCAAGCAATAGCATAATGAGTATTAGCAAAATCTTCAAAATGGCCGCCCAAACGAGTCTCCATTTTGAAAAAGCAACACCTAGAAAAATCTGGGAATATGGGTTGTGAGGACAATTTCTCACAACTGGCACACAAATCTGGACATTCTCGATTTTCATGTGACGTAACAGGCCTTTCCAAATATAGGTGTCCGCCATATTTGTGCCCCTCAGAGTGTGAAATTTATGTCACATCTGTATTCGTTTTTGCGTTCTTTGGACTTTTTTGGTGAATTAAACATATATTTATTCCAGGAAAATGGGACAGATGAAATCGAGACACTTAGCACCAAGATCCCTGCTCTTTGTGAGTGTGCAAATTCTCTTGAAAGCCATGTAAAGCTGCGATACCTTAACTTATAAGAAGGTTTCTTTGGTTGATGAAGACCCCGCAAATATCCCTTGTGATCAGCTGAGGGGGGGCAAGGGGAGGTCTTGTCATAAAGTCACGATAGTAAATTTTCGATTTCACAAATCACGAAACAAATCCCGATTCTCGAACATCTGCATAAAACTGCGATCAAAATTTGAAATCTTAATTTGTTGGTTTTACTTTGAGAGGCCTCTTAAGAGAAATATCGGATTGCACAGTTCTTTCACTACGAGTTGTCACTGCTCTTAAGAAGGTCAGAGTATCGTCGTCGTTGTCACTTTCCACGGAAATTCTTCATGCCCACTGTCTGTGTCATACTGCACATCATCTTCTGGGACTTCGGGAGCTTCAGACACTTCAGGATGAGTGACGGTGACTTCTTGCTCTTGCTCTTCCTGTTCTTCGACCATTAATTGGTGGAACAATTGGCTGATACTGTGCAGGACGTTCAAGGTGGATCTTGTCCTTTGGGTAAGCAGAATCTGCTGGACAATACATATTCAAAGCAAAGAGCCAGCTTTGAACTTCGTTATTTCTTCCCTCGCAGTTTTCTGTCAAATGCACTTGCCATGCTGAAATGCCCATTCTCTCATGATCTGCTCTCGGGTAGAATTTAAGAGCCTTGTTTTGCCAAGATGCGAAAGTTTGGAAATGTATTTCAATGGAATAAATTAGCTGTGAGGGATCCTGTACATGCTCCAACTGTGTTTTTAAAAAGAAACCAAATGAGTTAAGAATCAACAACTACTATAATGCTTGCCTAATGAGGCATGGAGAGCAAACATGGATATCCAGTTTGTCCTTGATGTGTACTGATGCATGTGCCATGAACATAGTTTCATGTATCTCTAAGGCATAGAAAGGAATGAGTGAACTTTTACGGCAAGCATGCATGTGCTGAAGCCAGAAAAGGAAATCATAGCATAAAGCAACAAGTCAGAGACACCGGAAACAAATTTTTAAACAGTATTGAGATCAGTGCACAAGAAGCTCTTACATACATACATACATACATACTTTATTTGATGAGTAGGTTGAGTAAAAGGCAGCCAAAGGGCTGATGTGGACCTACTATCCTAAAAATTAAGAATTACATTTATAAAAGTTACATTTATAAATTTCGAACTAGTATATACAAATAAGTCAGAATTAACTAATACTAACTAAGAAAATAAATTTACATACATCATCAAATAATAAATATAAAATTTAAAAATATATAAAATCATCCTTTTTGTTAGCGACTACGCTTGCCCCCTTGCCAAATGAGAAATTGTCTATAATTTTAACATGTTTACGTAAAATTTGTTTAAAAGAATAAGAATTATCTGGTACTTTGACTAATCTATTTACAAAATTCCAGATTACAGGACCTCTGTATTGTAGGGTGTTTCTGCCAGTCTCTGATTTAAATCTAATGCACATCATCTTCTGGGACAGAGAAGAGATGTTCAATGACAAGTTTACATTCTTTTTTTTAGCTTCCAATGAAGAAGTCTTCTCGTCAAGTAATATTTAGAAATACGGGTGTTACGAAAACTAAGACCCTTGAAACCTAAGACCCATCTTAGTTACGAAAACTAAGACGCCCCAAATCTTTGTTTTTGTAATTACGAATACTAAGATGGGTCTTAGTTTTCGTAACACCCTTATTAATACTGCTCCTCCCAATGAAAGAGTAGAGCTTTTCAAGCTGATGAATGATGTTAAAGACATTGATTATGATTATGAGGATGTATACAGTTCTGAGGCCCTGCCAGGGTAAATTCCGACAAGCGACACGGGCCGAAAAGTAGCGACAGCGACCAAATGAAATAGCGACAAATAATAATAATAATAATAATAATGAACTTTATTTGAGTGTCAACTGTATTTAGCACTGCTGTACTAATTGGGGACACTGTAAAGCACAAATGAAATCAAATCAAATCAAATGTTTGCCATCAAATGACTGCCATTCAAATCAAATGACTGCCATTCTATTAAAAAACGTCGACAGCGACATCAAAGCCGAGAATTAGCGACAAAGAACTGAAGTAGTTGTCCCTTAATTTCCGACAGCGACGTGAAGCCTTGAAAAAACGCCGACACGACGCATTTTAAAATTCCGACAAGCGACCTGGGAACCCCCCCCCCCTGGCAGGGCCTCAGTTCTGGCCTTTTGCAAAGATATGCAAAATGTCCTCTCTGATAGCTATGTTCAGAGAGAAGAATTGTGTAAAAGAATGAACTCTTTATTTGAAATGAAACTCATTAAAACAACATGTGCTAAGACTATCAATCAATATGTCTTACAAGACTAAATTTCACGATACTCCCGTTATTATCATAACGAACATAATAGTCACGCAACGAGACACTTCACGTGCCGTAATTTTCCGCTGAGAATGTAAATTTCCAGAGGCCATAGTTCATTTATCAAAGATGTCACTGCCAACAAAACAGTCTGAACTGAACACAATGAACTATCGAGTTATTTCCTCACGATTTATACCTAACTTTGTTTCCCTGTAAGCTCAGTATGCGTAACGTGATGTGCTTGGAATATAAACCCATACTACACAGCAGATATCAGGTGTTGCTCAACCATTGCACACACCGGTCATTGCGCAACTGGACCCGGGCAAAGTGCGTTTCAAACACACACAAAAAAACATCACAGGAGATCGCAAGTATTCTTGGCAAAAATGCCATGTACAGCTCGTCATAATTTTGAAACAAATGGCCAACGATACAGAAAAACCGACTATATAAAATTAAAATCAATTGTTTGCTCGCAACACTTCGAAAAACAACGATAGGTATCGGATCTTGATTTCCTGTAATTTACAAATTCCCTTAACACTTACCCGTAAATAGAACTTTCAATTGAAGAAGCTATGCACCTGATCGCATTAAAGAATTCGGTGTCTCCAAAGCGGCATGTACCGGCGCCAAATATCTCATTTAACACTGTGACGAATTCGTCCTAATTGCAATGAATAATTTGTGCGAGTTAAATACGGTTTCCGTGTTTGATTATCACATATTTGAAGTAGATTCACTTTAAAACCCATCTCATATCATACGCCATGTTAAAAGATATTCCTATCGTAAGTGAAGATACTAACCAATTCTGATGGAATGCCGTGGTTCTTCAAATACAAAAATCCTATCGTACTGAATGCGTGGATAACTTGATCAGCAAGTTTTTTCACAGCTTCCTTATTTGCCTGTGGATCTTTGCACTCAAGGCTCATAGCACTGAAGTCTACGATCGGGATGTGAGAGACAGCCATCTTTCCAGACACGAATGTCTTGTGACAAAGAACGTCTAACCCTCTAACTTTATTTTAATCACGGAGACACGCTATATAAGGAAGCTTCCCGGGAAAGCCTTAGCCTTATTTAGAAAATATACCAAGGAAAATTCGCGCGCTAATTGGTTAAAAATCGCGTTTCTATTTAAACAATTGAGTGGTCCTGTCGAGGAACTATCGGCTGATAGTTGTCCCGCGGTAATTTGATGTTCTTAAAAAAAATATTTGCCCGAGAAGCGAAATATGCTAGTTTTAAGAACATCAAATTTCCAAGGGGCAAGCATACAACAAAAGATGTGTATTAACTTACTCTGCTCAACGCCATTTATTCGAAATTTCGTGGAAAACTGCTACAACATAAATATAGGAACTGAAGGCTCAAGAAATAAAAAGAGATTGCTCCTTTGTCGTGACCGTCGTGACCAGCAAGGATGTATTTCAACCAAAATGGCGCGCGTTTCGAATCATGCCACTGTACGGCCGCGTTTTGTTTCCGTGACATAGGTTTATTCCACTTGTTCTCGCCAATTTTAACGTCGACTCCTTGTAAATGATACGATTCTGCATTGTGCCTTCCACTTTTCCGAAACGTCTTTTGGAAAGATGCCATAAACAAAACTACACGATTCTCTGGAGACGATTTTGGCTATGAACATCACTGCAAACACGATTGTTTCAATCAAATTTTTTCTACATACGTAGTGCAAGATGCAATATATATTGTTGGATCAATCCTCGTAGCTGGGCACAGGGCTCTATATCAAATCACCTCCAACAAATATAAATCATATCCCTATATAAATCGTAGTCAAAGATTGCCCCTACGTAACTTGTGCCAGTATTTGTAAAATGCAACAAAAACGAGGCTTTTAACCCCCCTCGTGTGTACGCCCTCCTACAGACGGGGGTATTAACAGCGTCGTTTTTTAAGAATCCTTACAGACGGGGTATTAACGGCGCTTTTAACACCCCGTCTGTAGGAGGGCTTACACACGAGGGGGGTTAAAAGCCTCTTTTTTTAATAGCTTTTTACAAATACTGGCACAAGCTATGTAGGGGCAATCTTTGACTACGATTTAAATAGGGGTACAATTTATATTTGTTGGAGGTGATTTAATATAGAGCCCTGTGCCCAGCTACGATTGATCCGTTTCTTTAGGTAATTTGGACCGATTTTTCAAAAATTTCATAAACGTCCTGAGGAAGTTTCACCGTCCACGACAGCTGTTCTAAAGATAGTCCGTTATCTTGACTATCTTGGTTCTCTTGTGAATTCGAAATTAGGCATGAGTTGATGCCCTTTTATAGCACGCCTTCGTGTTCAAATATGATACAGGAGGCGATTTGCGTGACGAAAGTGAAACCCTAAACCACGAAATATGGAATTCGGAAACCGATGAGGTCCGGAAACCGATGAGGTCCGGAAACCTTATCGAGCGAAAAGCTTCGAATCATTTACATTTGAGTAAAGAGAATAGACGGATAGAAGAAATTTATAAAGAATAATTTCCTTATTTATTAAAAGCGCAGAGGAGAAGATGCTGATTAAAAGTAGACTGGACTGCTACTTGGATAATTGTCATGGGACGCAAAGCGAGGGAAATATGGCGGAGTCCGTTTCGAAAGAGGTATGGAAAATTAAATGCAGATTTCCGTTTCGTCTCTTAGAGATGGAGACGTCGTTCTTCTCCAATTGTTTCTTTCTCGGTTATCTTCATACAGTCGTTTTTTATATGTTTAACTCCTACTTGCTTTTTGCAGATCACGCCACTGTGAAAGCAACTGCTTAGAAAAGCCTCGGTATGTCACTTATGTAATGAGACAATATATATGGGTTATTGACCAAGCTTGTTCGGTCAAGATGGCTGGATACTGGCTAAGTTCTTTTTTTTTTGCGTTTTTATGGACCGAGACGAAGTCGAGGTCCATAAACACGCAAAAAAAGAACGAGGCCAATATCCAGCCATCTTGACCGAACAAGCTTGGTCAATAAAGGATTTATTATATGGGATAAAACACCAAATCAAAGTAGGACTATGGTGAACTCGTGGATATGTTTACAAAACAGAGAAAAAAGAAATAATTTAAAAATTAACGAGGTTTTTTTTTAGAGTTGTGATTGAATGAACTTGAAGATAATTTTAATAATCTATAATCACAACATAAAAGTGACCAGGGAGCTGAGTAGCTTTTTGAAATACACATACAGTGAGTACATGACGCCAATCATTTGACTACACTAGGCATCAGTTATAAGGCAGGTGGCAAGCATACAGTTGTTAAAAAATTTGATAACTTAACATAAGGGTACAGGATTAAATGGCACTGAAACCAAATGTAGTTCTGGTATCCTGCTGCTCACTGTCTGTGTGTTCAAAGTTTCTAACACATGTAACAGGGTCCTTCTGAATAAGGTCTGAATTTTGTTGCCATGACATTGTCAATTTTATCATCATTATAGTTTTTGTTGTCTACAAGTCTATTCAATGTATTCAACAGAAATATCCACCTTGATTCTGCAGCTGATAATGAACAAAACCATGTAGGATAGCCCAGCTGACGAATCATACCAAACAAGTCTTTCTTGCATTTTTGCAAAGTATGTTAGTGATGATCTTAAAATCCTTAAGACTCTCAATCCTTTATCAAGTTGAATTAGTTTATTTACATTACCATCTCATTTTCGGTTATCATATATTATATATTCACGGTTGCACTTAAAAAAAATCACACTTGCCATCATTAATACAGCAATACATATTTGTTTTTATAATAATAATAATAATAATAATAATAACTTTATTGCCCCCGCAGGGTTCCGGCCCAGAGGCCGGAACCCGAGGAGGCACCCTAATGTTCCCCGCGTAAATAAGAAGTATCGTATGGTCGTAGTGTTAGCATGCAAAAATTTTCTCGATTTGACGAAAATAGGCGCGCACGGTGGTCCCGGTTAATTTTCAGCATGTGTGCCTGGCTCAGCAACCGCGCAAACTGGGTTTGGCAAGTTTGGCAACGAGTCGTCACGATTTCATTCCAAGCTTTCTTATTTCATTCCAAGCTATAATGTGAACCCATCCTAAACACGATATGTATGAGGATTTCCATTTACCCAAGAAACAAAGTGTGATAATTGACAAAACACAAACACAACAAGGAATTTGCACTCTCAAACGAAAACTACATTTCAAAGGTTCATAACAAATACATGGACAACCACATGCAGTCTTCATTCAGTTTTTACAAAGTCGGGGGCAGATTTAGTGACAACTATGACTAGTTTATCCTGGTAAAAGACCGGTCAGTCGATCAAAATATAGATTGACTGGTATTAATCGGTGACCAGTATATAAAGCATGAAAAAAAGTCAAAGAATAATTACAGGAATAGAATTTACAAATTACAAATCTAAAAAAGTATAAACTATTTACAAAAAATTTAAAATTACATTGTACAAGTGTGATTTGCACTATCCATGTTTATTAGGTAAGTGAATGTTTTGCCTTTAAATTGTGCAAGTGTTGTGAGCTCGCGAATCTCTCTTGGCAGTTTGTTCCAGGCACTCGCAGCCGAAAACTTAAACGTGGTCTGTCCACATTTGGTCTTAACTTGTGGTAGATCTAATAATGTTGGATCTCTAAAGGATCGACAATGTCTCTGTGATCGTTTCATTAAGTAACCTGTCAACTGCTTAGGGCAATTAATGTTGTTAATTATCTTGTAAACATATTGTAGCTTAATGAAAAGGCGTCTACTGTGAAGTGATAATAGCTGTAATTTAGCACGCATCTCCTGAGTACATGTCTTACGGTCAGCATGCAATATTATTCGCATTGCTTGGTTTTGCAGGCGCTCTAAGCGTTGGGCGTTATCCTTATAACTTTTTGTTTTTACAATATTGTTTTTTTATTATATTGTTTTTACAATATAAATATGATGAGTCACACAACAGTAAGCAAAACAGGTAAGCCTATTTTTCCAACATGTCTACTTCAACACAATCTAGTTCACTTCAAGGTAAATTCGGAAATCAATACACAGAAAACTTTTCATTGTAACGGCTTGTGGTGTATTGTATATAATATAACGCTTATACATTTTCTACATGACTTACTCTTTTCGAACCCTTTAATTCAGGATTCTCCGTAACGGCATGCGCCTCCATATTTAATGGTAAGCGTTGAGATACTTCTTGACAGTCCCAATACTTCTCCAACTCCATTCCTGTTAGTACTAACACTTAAATCAGTAGAAAAGTCCTCCATGCGATGTTTCTTATCCAGGTTGGCCACAGAAGTTCTTCGGTTTCACATCATGGATTCGTCAATTTATTCTGTTTTCAGTAGTAGTTTCGTTCAATAACGAGTACTCATTTCGCTCATATAAGTTCTCATTCAAGTGCTAATTTCGCTCTATGAGTTCTCATCAACGCTTACTACATTAGCAAGAGATTTTCTCATCTTCAGATCACTTTCGAGCCAACTGAAATTCATATACTGCTTGTAATCTTGGGGGCGGTCGATGGCGGTCGATGTCGGAAAAGCGAATAGTTATCATCTGTTCACGTTTAGCGCCTGGCCGAGTAAAAGGCTCATGAAATTCAGTCTCCAAGTTGGTTATTGTCCTAACTGGAAACATTTAAACTCCTTTTGATTTTAGTAAGACCGCCAATGAGGCCCTGTTAGTGAGGTTCTTTATGTCGTGCGTCTGAGTTTCAAACCTTTTCACGTCGCAATTTCGGAAGGTCGAAGGTCGCTGTCGTAATTTCCCGTGAGCGGCTCGTCGTTCGTCGCCATTTCAGGTCCTTTATGTCGCCGTTTCAAGGCCATGTCGCTTTTCGAAATTTACCCCTAACAGGGCCTCGCTAATCGTCCTCTTAAGCTACAAAATCATTAGAAACTCTGGCAACGGTACGATACACTTTCAGCGTGAACTTTCATCAACAGACTTCCGTGACTTCGGTCACGACAATTGTCGTCTTCATATCGGTGCACCGAGTTCTATCCGACTAATTACGAAGATGTCTACACTGGAGTGAGTGAGTGAGTGAGTGAGTGAGTGATAATTTGCATATCGGAGTCCCCACAAAAACTCGCAAATACGCTTCGCGTATCCACGAGTTAAAAATGATCCGTGTACGTGTTTATTTTCAAGGACTGAAAAGGAAGCCCGTTACATGCAAAAATCAAGTTTTCTCGTTTTCCAGCTCCATCGATACACAAACCACAGGAAATCTTTAACTGTCACGGAAAAGATTTTTCAGGGAAAAACTAAGAAAGAAAATTTTGGTAAACCGGCTTTCGCCTCGGATGAATTTTCCTTGCGGGACAAAGCCCTTATCCCGAGCGGGCAAGATAGCTCCATCTTACCCGCTCGGGTAGCCAATCACAGCGCGAGATTCGGTTCATCTTGCCCACTCACGGAGCTAGTCATATAATAATTTCCTCTTATTAAACCTGCAGATAAAACGTAATAGCATAACTACTTTTATCATCCAGTGCCATGTATCTGTCCAGCAATACGAGCAACATTTTTTATCAACTTGTCGCACAACGCTGTTGCATTACAAATTGAAAGGCGTTGTTTCCTTATGAATGAACTTAGATGATTCCCATGATCAAAGGAAATTATACTCAAGGACTGAAAATTCTGGCTGTTTGTTCCCCTGTGGTAGGCATTCACGGACTCACAAATCCATCAGTTGAGAGAAGCCAGTCAAGTTTTTAGTGCCCTGTTCAACCATTACCATATTCTACTTCATCAGAATAGTGTAATAAATTTAAAAGGAACATCCCATACACATACTTTTATCTGCCAATTAAGACTAACAATGTATCAACAAGCTATCAAATGCTTTTGAGTACAATATTTTGTTCATAAATAACCACTCATAGATTTTTCAAAGACAACAAATTGCACATGCACTACCATCAAGTTTGTTGGTCTGAAAAAGTTACTTGTGCTCATTTATTCCAAATGACACTTGAAACCATTTGATTATCTTTAGAAATTGCCCTCAAAACATTTTATTACTTGGTTTAATATACTTGCAGAATTTTATTTTCTGCACTTAATTTTACCTTTCTGCTCTGTTGCAGATTAATAGGCATGTTCTCAGCCAATCAGCACATTGAAATTTTTGCAGGAATACCGTATTTTCCGGTGTATAAGTCGAACCGGTGAATAAGTCGACCCTACTTTTCGAGCCTTAAAATTAAGATTTTCTTGATTTCAGGAGTAAAAATGAAGTAAAAAATTGTTTAAGATAATGTGGAAAAATGAGTCTTGCTTGTCTTGCAGAACATCTTTGAGGCCACGCATCAAATTCAACAGAACGATCGCATCCATCGTGTAAGATGCGAACTTGAGAACCGTGTTAATAAAAAAATTGAACGATTTAGCCTGAAATTGTTAAAATACCTGTGTTTAAAACAGTGGTCACTACTTTTATCAGACATTTTGAAGCTTTTTTTGACCAAGGAACACCCAAAACGTAAGAAAGAAGCCAGAGAAACGAGTCTGTAAACAAGCCTCCATATTGGTTTACCTTAGTAACCAGGCAATGAAAAGCATGGACCTGTTTCTGTTCGATCGAAGAATTCGATGTTCACTGTGGATTTGATCAAGTTTATTTACAAATGTCTCTCACTTATAACATCACAAAGTAGACCCAATGGACTTACAGGAAAAGCGATGATGGAACGAAGAGGTTAAGTGTGATGTCAGTTGGAAAGACCGAATGTAGCGTACACGTATTACAGTAGCAAGGTTACAAATAAGACAAATCAGGGAAGGAACCACACATTTTTAAACATTTCCTTTATTCATTATCGTTCTATTTACTATTAAATGTTCTTCTCCATGTTATTTGTGTAGTTGCTTTTACGTGTTTTCACTTTGGAGTCTATTGTTATGCTGATGAAGTGTTATGTTTTTCACCCGGCGATTTTTGGCCGGTGTATAAGTCGAGGTCGATTTTTTGGACTGATTTTCAAGACTTAAAAGGTCGACTTATGCACCGGAAAATACGGTATTATTAGTCGGAGGGATGCATTACATGGAAACTAAATTTTGCGTAAACTGTCAAAATACTGATCTGTGTTGTTTTCAAGAACAAAAGTTTTCATTACTGCGAACAAAACCATACAATAACAAAACATGAAACCAGCTTGACATGACTTCCTTTGCAACAAAGTAAATTAAGCTATACAAATACCACATGTTATCAAATTGCACTCACAGTTGAGTCCATTTCCCACCAGAGCAGCTCTTGCTTTCTCCCATCCTTTCACATGCTTCATTTATTTCACACTATTTATATACAACAAATGGTGGTACATAGGAGGAAAAATACAGTTACTGGTACAATCTGAGTGCATAGTGGCCAAAGTAGCAGCTGCCTTTGACCTACTTAAGAATAAAAAGGAAAATAACACTGAAAGAATATTTTTTGAGCTTATGTAATTATATATGGAAGTAAGCTATAAGGACATATTGAACCTACCACTATAAAAATAGAACAAAAAGAGGAAGAATATTAGCAGTTTACCTCATGTAGTAAATGATGTTAAAATTGACTAAAGAATCATAGCAAGGAATAAAATTTCATGTGATAACTTTTTGCAAGAACATTTTAGGGACCTTTAATTCCATGCTTTTTTTTAAAATCATGAAATTTAAGTTCCTCAAAAATAACTGACAATAAGGTACTTTCCTATTGGAAGACTGAAATTTAACTTTCTGAGTTATAGGGGAACAACACAAAAACAACAAGTTAAACTGTACAATACACTTTTATTTTGAAATTCTAAAAGTTAGCCAAGTATAGAGAATATATTTACAGCAAAACCATGTAACCATAAAAATCTGTTCCCTATCTAACATGACATGTTTGGTAATGCAGTATACTGCATGAGGGTTTTTAATTTGATGAAAGAAAATTACATATACAACAAATTATTGTAAAACAATAGTAATTGTAATTATTTTGGTGATAATTACAAGTAACAGATTACCTAATAATAAGCTATTAAGCTTGACATCTTGTAAAAGTTACAAGCCTTTTTGTTCAGCTAGGTGGCAAAGAATGCATGTACGAAACACTTTGGGTCATTTCATAAAGCAAAAAATCTCCCAATTCAAATGGATTTTACTGCTAAAAGTAACATTTTTATTAAGAAGGTATAATTGGCCAGTACAGTATCACAGTGAAGCAAGTCATTATAACATCACAGAAAAGCAGAACTGCTGCAGAAAATTTTCACATCTCTTAAAATCCATTTGCATTGGAATTGTATTTAATTGATCCATTCATTGTTGACTGTTTAGTTGCAGGTAAAGTTGAAAGATCCAAATCGTCAAAGTACGGATGATCCAATGCTGCCTTGGCTGATATCCTCTTGGCAGGGTCATAGACAAGCATTTTCTGAAATAGCAAAAGGAAACACAGTGAAACCTCTATTAAGTCAACTGTTTCTAATAAATGGTAAATATTACATGCCAATTTCTTGACAATTAAGGTTAAGAATCCATCTTTTAAATGGATACTACAAAATAAGATGGGAGACTTTGTGACACAGACAATAAAGGTTATCTCAAAATAAGCCAAGACATTGATATGGTGTCACTTTAACAATATATGAAAGCTAACCATTTTGAGTCTGCTCTTAACCCTAATAACTATAGATCAGTGATAAACCCAGCAGTTATTCTCTGCATAAACAGTATTACCGGTATTTATCTCCCAAAGTTGGTCAACACTGAGGTTCTCAGTTATTGACATGTCACATGACCAAATGTTAAAGGAAAGGTGCATCCATGTAACATGAATGAATGTCTTAACTACTTTGTGTCACAAAAAGTCTCACCTTATTTTGAAGCATTCATTCCTGTCATAACCTTCATTTAGCGTATGGACACTAAATTAATAAAACTACCAGTATATTTTGGTAATTAATTGTTAAAAACCTCAATTAAGCAGGTGCCGGGATTTGTTTTTAAAACAAATACCAATTAAATACCAACTATACCTTAGGTTTGTTTAGCTGTCAATCAACTGTTGATGACACTGATATTATTATGACTGTCATCCACTGTCGAAGTTTAACTAATTCCTCAAGTAGTATGGAGAAACCATTGGACATCAATTGTTAAAAAAACCATTGCAGCTTTTGAAAACCATTGTGAAGCAGGCACACCCAAGGGTTTCCACTTAATAGAGGTTTCAATTTACACTTTAAGTGAAAACAAAATAAAAATATTTAGCTAATAGCATATTGGTTGGTTTGCAAATTACCTTTAAGAGATCAAGTCCCTTGTCATCCAGCTGAGGGACTGCCTTTTCCAATCCTTCTCCACTCCATATGGGAAATGTTGGTTTGAAGTCTTGAAGCTGTGTTACTCCTGGCCATGTCTTCTCTGTTGGTGTACCTAGGATTCTAAGTAAAGAATTGCAAGACTTAATATAAATTTCCCTTTTACATCCAAAGTCTGATTGAGTTACATGTACTGTTAAGTCCTTGTAGTTACCATAAACCCTCCATAAACCCACCCACCGTATTTATTTGCCTACAAGCCGAGACCCCAAACTTGAGAGAACTGATGATGGGCTTAAGCTTGTCAAAAAAAATTGGAAAACTCTCGGCTGGAAAACTCAATAGAAACACAGAACTAGCACAAGCTGTTGACATAATGATGATGCAACCACAGACAATTTACATTTTGCTCATCAAAGTTAACAAGTTGTTAACAAGCTGTGGAAACAGTCGCCTGCAGCTCGTGTTCCCACAGCATTTCTCATTCTCCCAAACTTCCACTCGTGTTTCTGTAACTCGATAGATGGCTGCTTATTATATGGCTGGTCACACGAGCGGCCAAAATGAGGTGAATGCTGGGTTTTGATTGGCTACCCAAGTATGCAAGGTGGGCCTATTTTGCTTAACTGTTATCCATTAATTATGACAAAATGCTGACTTGCAGGTGAGTCAAAACATTTGTGGTGCAAACTTCAGCACTAGATGTTGAAGCAACTTCATGGTCTCTTTTTACTTTTTCCAAAGAAGTTTAGTGAACACAATACTGTGGAATGACCCCTATTGCAAATTATACATGCAAGCATACCATTCAATGATTGAGTTATTGTTAATTTCTAGTTTGAAAGAAAAAATGCAACCATGCATAGACAAACCTAAAAATACGGAAGAGTTGATCAATTTCTGAATCTCCATGAAACAGCGGTTTCTTTGTAACCATTTCTGCAAAGATGCACCCAACACTCCAAATGTCGACTGGACAGGAATATCTCTGACATCCCAACAGAACCTCTGGAGCTCTGTACCACAGTGTTACAACCTAAAATATTGTTTATTGATAAAATGAGATATTGTTAATACCACACTTATTCAAAGAGGCACCCAACCTTGAAAGCACCCACCCTGTGGGTAGAAAAACTTTTAACAAGCATTCACCAACCTCCCCCAAAAACCTGAAGTGCACAAGAAAAGTAATATTTTCCTTCACTAATTTATGTCTAAATTCATTGTTGGACAGTCTATGAGTGTTAAAATTTTCCTCGAACAGCAAACTGCATCACCCATGAGTGCAAAATTGTTTCAGCCACAAAAACTTAGTCTTGAATAAGTGCCCAAAATGTTAATAAGCACTCAGTGTACTCATTTGAATAAAATGATATTGTAGCTCATTTCAGTTCAAACTTCTAGGACAAAGAAAAAAGAAGGATCACTCAAATCAACAAGTGTTCTCAGTTAATTAGGCTTATCATGAGGGTTTAATAATTTGAGTTCACCAGGGATACTATATTAAGTTTCATTATAGTGCAGCTTTCTTTAATTAGTCTGTCAAGTACATTTAATATGTTCACTTTGAATTCAACTCTACTGATTGATTTGTCAGCTATTAAACTATGTAGTGAGGTCTTGCAAGTCTGTTTCCCTTCCCAAATAGACAGTGCAAACTGTACAGTATTGTCAATCTCACCTCATGGGTGTAGGCTCTAATTGGAATGCCAAAGGCCCTTGCAAGACCAAAGTCAGCTAACTTAATCAATCCATGCTCATCTATCAACAAGTTCTGAGGCTTCAAATCTCTGTGCAAGATGCGACGAGCATGGCAAAAGTACATCGCATTCGTAATCTGGTAAAGGTAGCTCTGTAAAAGAGGAGTCATGACTCAAACAAAAAACACTTAGAATTATGCTTTATGATATAAGGATATAGTGTGCATCATAGTGTACAGTTGATTTGCAATGAAAAACCTTCAGACAATATAGAAAACAGTGCTTGGCAAAAAAGTCTTGGAGCCTGGCATATAAAAATAATCATTGTATCAATATTAATAATAATCTCATTTGTATTATGTCCCAATAATGATAGCATTTAGGTACACTGAAAAGTTACAATTGACCCTTTATAAGTTTTCCTTATTGATTATGAGGCAATGCTTGTTGAGACAATTTGATGCTACATGTAAGTTGGTTGGTCATTTTCCCAATTCTTAACTGTTTGCTAGGCAAGGAAATTGAGATTGTGGGGGGGGGGGGGGGTGGGGGGGGAAGAGGCCACATACTGGGGCCACATACTGTAATGATCACTTCTGGGATGAAAAGGGTTAACAGTTACAACAAAGCCCCAGTGAATTACTGTGTATGACCATCTACCTTGACCAACATCTTGTCCAGTGATCCACGAGTGGAATCTAAGTGCTTCTTAAGATCACACATAAGAAATTCAAACACCAAGTACAATTTTGCTTCTTCATGAAGAATGCTTTCCAGAGTTACTACATTTGGGTGGCCCCTGAGTTCACGAAGCAGTGAAATTTCTCTGACTGCAGTACTTGGAATCCCTTCGTCTGCTAATTCAAGCCGAATTTTCTTCAAGGCAACAAGCTTGTTATTTTTTGTGTTACGTCCTTTGTAAACAACTCCATAAGTACCTAAGAAGAAAGGATCATAGTATGAAGTTTGCTTCCATTTCCATCAGTTGAAGGCATACATCTATCTGAAATTCTTGACTACTGTTATCCCATCAAATGTCTTTTTTTAATCCTTAAAAAAAGTTATAGGCTTTTATGTTTGGAAAGAGCCTTAAATGCAAGTTTCTGAAAACCAAAACATGAAAACACAAAACATAAAGTGTCCTGATCTTTAGAATTTCACTAACTTTCACCTTTTCCATAGAAAAGTATCTATAGATAGATTTTAAAATTACTTTGCAGCCTTAGGGCTGAATCACCTAATTTTTTTACAATGTTAAAACTATGGTTATAATAATTATTATTATCATTATTATAATAACAATAGTGTCCAAATTACTACAAACCAATAAATAACCATAAATTGTTATGAAAATAATATACATTAATTTGTAGACTATCAGTAATACAAGAATTTAACTGCCACAGTCTAGATTTATAATTAAACAGTTGCAGCCATCGCATATATATTTAAGAATATTAAATTACAGCTGTTTCCTTGCAATTGTTGTTATAATTATAGTTAACATTCTGCAGAAAGTCTCTGATCTTATGATTCGGGTTTGCAGGTATACAGTTGAACAGTTCAGTACATAAACGGTTGTGGTGCTGCACCATTAGTAAGATCCACATCCCATCCAACCTAGTGCTGTAGCTAACAGCTTGCACCATACCCTATACAGCCCATTTCTAAGATACTGTGGGAGGGTACAGTAGAAAACTGGTACAGCATAATTGATCACTTACCTGATACATGTAGTAATAGACAGCACTTGATCATTAGATAGTACCCTACCCCATTTTCTCTGCACCAGGAAGTACAGCTGCTTACTAGCCTAATTGTGTCAACAACAAAATGCTCGCATATGATTGGTTGTTAAAGGACTTTATTTATGGTTTTATTGGCTGTGGTCAACTGTCTAATTGCAAACATTTGTAATTACCGGTAAGCAATTCATGCCATTAGCCAATAAACTTTTAACTACCTAGCCCAATTCCTAGCCAATCAAAATCAAGCAACCATTTCTGGTTTTGGATTCTTCCATTTGAATCATTGGACATTCTGTACAATATTTTTACACTTGAGAAAGTTGACCTTTAGCTGATTAAGTATTGATAAGTGTATGTGCCCTTTTATTTAACCATTACTAATTCCCGAGTTTTTCGCATTTTGTTATTGACATCATTAATTGGTAATCGGACCTTGTGTCGTACAGTTCATGGATAATCATGCTCGCAATTTCAAATCAGCCTCCTGAATACCTCGCCCGATTACTCCCTGAATTGCACTCCACTCAGTCCTATTACCATTACTAATCTTAACTACGTCGTCAAAATAGTCGTTCCATGAAAGTGAACTGCTTATTGTTAAGCCTAGCAACTTAGCGTTGTACACTTCGGAGCAACTTTAGAATACCCCGCCACTTCATTTACATGTGTCGCTATCTTTTGAAGAACGAGGCATATTACAATGGACTCTATTGTTATTCATCAGCATGTTAATGAAGTGGCGGGGTATTCTGAATTTCAACACTTAGTTCTTTACGTTTATGAGCACGAAGATGGACTCTGTTATCAAATGACACCAATAGGAACGACCGCTGACACTGGTGTCTACCGTCTCACAGGATTAGGACAACTAGCCGAGGGCCTAACTTTCATGTAGTTCCCTGTGATAAGAAACTAAAAAAAAGAGAAACACATAGCTATGCAATTTATAGTATCAAAAACTTAAGTTATACCTTCTCCGATTTTCTCAATTCTCACAAAATCTTCCATCTTCATTTGATCCTCAGCCTTGGAAACCATGGTTATTCTGTTGCAACTTACCTAAAAAATGTACTAAGAATAACAGCTATTTATTGGTAGCATTGCACTGAGGAAAATCGAATAACACAAAACATTTGGATATAATTTTAAAGTGTAGCATTTTTAAGACTGTGTGCTGTTCTTTTGTTCACATCGCTTAATAGTAAGTTTGACCGATCTTTGGTTTGAATTATTAGACTGAACTCGTCTGATTACAGTTTCAAGTCGGAAGAGTAAACTACTGGTTTATAGACCGTCATATCTGATACACAGACAACAGATTTGCAAAATCGTTCGGATAATCACATGAAAGTAATTCAAAGGCGTCGGCGAACACATGGTCAAATTCGAACATATTTCTTCTATTCAATATAACCTCTCATCTTGCTTGTACATAACATAAGAAATATGTCTAAGAATTAGGTAGAAATATTGAAAATATCTTCAAGTGAATGGAACTGATGCGATTTAGCCGGAAATTCTTACAAGGTATGAATATACAACGAGAGTTCACAACGGGAAACAAACGCAACAGCGTGTTCATAACGGAATGCACTCTTAAAAAGACTACTCTGAAACTAACAACTTAATTGATAGACGAATTTTCTTATGATCAATTGAAAGGTGGAATTCAGAATGTTTGAGCCTTTCAGAAGGAACACGAAGTAGAAGTAACGAAAGTATTTAAAGAGAAAAAAACTTAAGTAACAGCAGCACAAACCTGATAGAAGCTTGCCAAACTAAGATCTGTGACGGAGTGGTGTCGAGTAAAAAATATATTTAAAACTAGCGGTATGGGACAATTGACCAATCACAACTCAGGAAATCTCTATCCTACTCAACCCATCCCGGCCATCCTAAAACAATCTATGTGATTGGTTTAGAATAATACTGCGCTGGTCCAATCAAATCTTCTGTCATATCACCCTCAATTCTTTCCTTTTCTTTCCTTTTTCAAAATGGAGGCATTGTATGGATTGTCTTTTCACATTTTGGAGGTGCCTAACCTGAAATTGAAGAAACCAGGATGGGTAAAACCTCCATCGGCCATGGTAGTCTTTGCCTTTGTTCTCCTGTCTTACTTTTTAGTAACCGGAGGTAAGTTTCCTTTATTTTTCTGCGTCGAACTTTCGCTGGCTAAAAATGTTTACAAATTACTACGTGTCCATCTCATGGGTAAAATCACACCATTTTATTTCCTCTTGCGTGATTTACGCTTTGGTGCCTCATAGTGATATAGTTTTCATATAATTTAATGTAAGTAACTGGTGTGGTTTCTTTCTTTGTTGAGCCTTCTTTCTTGATTTGATTTTCAATATCTACTTTAGTAAAAGGACTGTATATACAGAACGTCTTCCAAAAAACTTAGTGTTAATTCTTTACTCTTCCCTGCTAAAGTTCGTGTCCATTTCAGCAGTGGCATTAGTTCAAATTTCCCTAGGGCTAGATTCTCATATAATCCCATACTAGCTTCATGCTTCCAACTTAATGCTTTCTCTGGCTGTATTCTTAAGGGTAATGCACATGGAAAAGAAGTTCTGCTTTAAGATTGAGGCGAAATTCTCAACAAATGTGTTTCCTCAGTGATACAAGGAATAGTAGCAGCGCCTAACGGTAGAGTTGGTTCTCATTTTAGGTATAATTTATGATGTTATTGTTGAACCACCAAGTGTGGGAAGCACAACAGATGAAAACGGCCACAGTAAACCAGTAAGTTACTAATAAACAAATAACTACAGTGATGTGGATTGCCATCAAACTATCTCCTAACTCTTTGTGCCCTGAGAGTGACTTTATAGATTTTACTCTGGCTAACGCCAGATGATTTTACTTGTCACAGGAAGTACCCCTCAGGACACAAAGGGTTAATGTAAAAAGTATAGAGTGCTCGAGTTTACAAGTCGCAGTTTAGAAACCCTCAATCTGGGGTGGGAGGTGACATACGAGATGTTTATGTGTACATGAACCCAGGACAAATTTCACTCTGGCATGAGGTCACTCTGGTTCTCCCTTTCCACTGTACATTTACATGACACCACCAGAAAAAGTAGTGATGAAGTGAGACATTCCAGAGGGAGTTCACCACAGTTTCTATGCTGGGGCAAAAATCTCATGTACCAGTATCATGTGAATATAGAAGAACAACCACTCGATTTGGTGTGAGAACAGCATTTCAGTGTACTGAAACAGTTAGCATATGCATGATGTAGGTCAATTCAACTCTCACTCGTATTTCATAGTCATTATGTAAACATGAAACAAAATTCAAACAACTTTTTATAGTCATCCAAGAATGAAACCTGCTCAGCGTAAGATTTCTCATGTAAACATCCCTTTAGTTTGTTGTAATAACCAGTACTTCAAGTAGATAAATTTCATGAAACCCTTGCATACCCAAAGCTGATCATGTAAAAAAAATGTAAATGTGCACACAAGCCTCATGGCCCACACTCCCGGTTTCAATAGCATGAAGCACCTGGGAGTATTATTACTCCCCCCTGGATGGGATGCTAGTCCATCGCAGGGTCACCCCCCAGCATTGTATCGCTGGTACCCATTGATACACCTGGGTGGAGAGAGACAGTGTGGAGTAAAGGTTATTGTCTAAGGAAACAACACAGTGCCAGCACCAGGGCTCAAACTCCAAACCTTCTGCTTGGAAGTCAGACACACTAACTGCTACACTACTGTGCCTCCACAAGGTTGATCATGTAACGTCTGATAATTTGATTTGTTATAGGTGGCATTCATGCCGTATCGTGTTAATGGACAGTATATCATGGAGGGGTTAGCCTCCAGTTTTCTTTTCTCCATGGGTGGAGTGGGCTTCATTATTCTAGACAAATCAAATGCTGTTGGCATGACCAAACTGAACCGTTTCCTTCTGCTGTTCCTGGGATTCGTTTGCAT
>OX453280.1:20436061-20551006 GCA_949710005.1 Ricordea florida
TAATAGGACAGTTAAATAGGACAGTACGCCTCATGCCTGAGTAATTGGACAGTATGTGCCATCACGCATGTACTTAAATGGCTTTTTTTTTCACTGCGAGCAAAATATCTTTGAATTTCATGTGTTTTGATTTAAAAAAAAGAAGTTTTTATATGGCAAATTTTGTTAAAGTTATGAATAATTGGTAATAAGACTTTGTGTCGTCCAATTCGGTCTGCAATCATACTCATGATTAAACAAATCGGACTCCCGCTATGCGGTCGTCCTATTTTGTTAAACACACGTATGATTACAGACCGAATTGGACTCCACTCAGTCCTATTACAATTACTTAGTGGATGCTGGCCTCAATTTAAAATGGGTTACCTCCTTGAGTTATTACACTGATAATTATTCACAAGTATGATTATCATCCATGATCACAGTTTACCTAATCCTTGTTGCAGCATAGAAAAACAGTTAAATGTTAGTTGCACAATGTTTGCAAATCCTTATTAACACCTATTACCTATCAATCTATTACGTGCACACCTGGGAAGGATTCGAGGGCCTGTCTCCTTGATAGATGTTTCATTGTACTTGGCATTCAAAGAGTAGAGTGGTTTGTAGCAAAACCCAATTACCTTCAGCCCGACTACTATTTAATGGTTAGGCCACATCACAACTGTGAAATGATTCAAGTTAATATTTGATTGGATTTTCCACCATTTGAGGGAAATGTCTGTTTTTAGGTTCAATTTCTAATGTTGTATTTCTTCTCTCCTGCAGTGGCTACATGCAAGTTTATTAATGATCAAGTGGTTTAACTCAAGCATGTTTTTTAAACTGTCATGTAAGACCCTATAAAAATCATTTAGATACAAAATAAACTATGTTTACTCAGCCCTGCTGGTGTGCTAATCAAATGCTAAGTTGTATAATTATGTTTATTTGGGGTTAAGTTTGATTTAACCTAGGCTGGTTTGTACCTAAGTTCTTTGTGTTTGGTATTCATTATCATAAATATATACAAAGAAATTACAAGCCAACCTAGGTTAAATCAAATCTAACCTGTTACATATACAAAACTTAGGATACAGTGCTTTGTCAGATAGATACTATTAAGAGCAGGAATGGATTCTTGATGAGGGTTCCAAGATTTAAGTTTATCATTGGTAAAGCATATGACTATGTTATTGAGGTCACAAGTACGACAGTTATTGTCACAAATGTGATTCCTGTGGAATGACCTCAGATTTTTTTCCAAGTTGATAACCATAATGCAATGGAGAAAATCTTTGAAAAATAAGGAATTTTTTAGGCAAGTTAATGTACAAGTTTATTGGTAGCAAAGCTGACATTGTGTGTCAATAAAATATTAATGTTCTGCTTGTCTGGTTCTGAAATAAAATGATTATATGTATAATTATAAAGTGTATAGCAAATAATTGGGGGTTCTCTTGAACCAACATCACAATTCAAGTTAGAAATTCATTGGAATATAAATTAAGTGGTGATATGTACTGTACCTTTATATACCAGTGTGTGTCTTTCATTTATTAAAGATCTTTCTACAGCAGCGCACATATGTGAAATTTTCATGTATATAGATATATATACATTTATTTCTTCATCTTCTACAAATACAGTATGAACTCACAAATGACCAGCTCCCAGTTGCCTTGATAGCTGGGTAAGAACATTGCACTGGTACCCGGCGTGATCAATCGATGACAATCAATCATTGGAAACAATCGATGGCAATCGATAACAATTAATCGATTGATATTGGAAATCGATGACCAATCGATGGCCAAAAAATTTGTTTTTTAATTGCCATCAATTGTCATCGATTGCCATCGATTACCATATCTTTTGGGGAGGTAAAAAAATGATTTGACAGGAGAAATATGGTGACATGTAATTGTGAAGATTATCGTTACCATCCACAACAGTAACAATAACTTTATTGATCTCTCTAAATGCGTGTGAGGACTCGAGCTTGTGATTATCAATTGGTCATCGATTGGCCAATAGCAATCGATGACAACTAACTAATTGTTATCGATTGATCGATTGGTTTCCGATGATCGATTGTCACCGATTGATCACGCCGGGACTGGTATCACAAGCTCATGGGTTTGAATCCTGTTCAAGCCTGAATTTTTTCAGGTCTTATCTTGGCAACTATGTTGCTTACATAATTGCTAGGATTTTTCATGTATTAAATGTGTCTTTGTTCTTTTACATGATAGGCAATTTCATTAAAAAACATGGTGTTTCACCTCATGAGTTTCATACATTTATACAATTAGAGCAGTTTCAATTGACTCTTGTAAACCAAAACCAAAGATCACCACACAATAGACCCGTCAGAAAGTAGCCTACAGTAAGGCCAAATTCAACTGCTCATATAAATAGAGGAAAATGCCCATTGTCAGCACTTGGCTGAAGAAACTGTCGAAGCTACAGTCACAATTGGTTTAAGTCTCATTGCTTGAGAAAGTGGCACGGGAAATCAAAGCAATTGCAAAATTACTTTCAACAGTGAATTCATAACTTGGTATATCATACAAAAGTTATCACATTAGCATTGAAATATTGGTTGTATACCACTACTCACATCTAAGTTATAATCAGTAAATGCTTAGTGGCACTTACTACACAGTTACTATAATATAGACATCTGTTTAACAGCCCTAGCACCACTATTCACTTTCATAAGTGATTAATGGGTAACCCCTGTTTACAGTATCAATATATGGATACAATGTACTGTACGTCAAGAATTATAAATAAGAAAATATCAGGTTGGTGTAACATCAAATTTTTCAAAATACCTAGGATAATGGCTTTGTTGAGAATGAAAGGGTTTGTATGTCACTGTTTATTACATCTACAGTGTAACACAAACAAATGTTGGAAATTGTGTTAATGAAATGAATTGATCAACTACAAAATTCCCTGTATAATATCAATAATGTAAAGAAATGACATAGGAGAATAGAGAAAGTAATCAGTGCAAGGAAATCAAATTGCTGTAATGTCAAATTCTCTAGACTAGCATATACTTAAATGTACAGCACTTACTGAAGAGAATTGTTACTTCAGATAAGGGGCACAGTGGAAGTGTTAACCTGTCCACTATCTGGCAGTCCAAAACAGGGGCATAGCTAGAAGGGGGTGTCCCTGAACCCCCCCCCCCCTTCCCCAACAATTTCTTTGTGAGATAATTGTTAGTTTTATGTCCCTAGAATTCAGGTGGCAAAAACACCAGAATCCAAAGAATCAACATGCAATAAATCTATTCCAGTGCTAGATAGTTACATACTCCATTTGTAGTGTTTTGTCCTCGAAAAATATTCTACAATCTTGGGCGATCAGGCATGAAGATTTTTTGCTTCTTTTCAGTGTAAATCAATTTTTATACAGTGAGTTGTTCGGTGGACAATTCGGTAAGTGACTCAGAAAGATTCTGCTTCCATCTGAAATTTGGCACAAGCCGAGCTATTTGGCCATTACTAAAACATGAAAGAACTAGTTTACCTCTGTGAACTAAGAAGATGATATACTTTACCTGTAAATGGTTCAAGTGTTAACTCCAAAAACAACTACTGAAAATGGTAATTGTTATGCCTAATGAACATATGACATTTTTTTGGACATAATATCACAGGCAATCTAGGAAAGGGAAATCCTGGTTCTGTAAGTAGTCAAGTTTGTTATTTCTTTCAAACTGGGAGGTCATTTGTTTTCATTTTTTCCTACAAGTTAAGACCTCTCCTTTTGGCTCAGTCCATAAACTAGAAAAGGCAGTAAATAATTCAATCAGTTTAACTTGCTACAGATCACAAATATTTACTCGTCAAACAGTGATTGCTAGTTACAAAGAAAACAACCAGTCCTTCCTTTAACTAGCACAAGTGTAAGTGATATTAATGACATTCAAAGCTGAACATTCCCTATAAATCCAGGCTGACAATCTGACTATGAATTCCTTGCCACCCTACCCTTGACATCCAACATAGGACACATCTGTCCCCACCTTTCACAAGGAAGGATTTATGACCCTCACCCACTCCTCCCTGTCAACATGCCTGCCCAACCCTGAACATAAGGGATCATGAGGAAGGACTTTGATGTAACCACAAATCAAATACGGTTAGGGTTAGGTCACCCCTATTCCTCTGACTCTTATTGCCAATGAAAAAATGAAAAGCAGTAGCACTCAGTTCATCCTACCTACAGAATTTCGTTATTAATTACACCATACATATGGTACAAAATTTCCAGATTTCTTTTAGGATAATACGGTAACAAACCATTATATATTTGTACAAGAAGAGCCATGTGTATCAGCTGCACCCTGTGTGTGGTCATCAAGTGGCTTAATGCTTCTATTGCTGTTGGAAGAAGACGGAAAATTGACATTAACCTTTGGTGCAGACACGGGTTCTCTCTCTGATTCATCTTCTCCTTTCACAGGTATCACATCCATGTTGACTGCACTGAAGGGCCGGCTGGCTAATGACAAGCCACTTGCTTCTGTTGCACTGGGGACATAACTGCATGCACCCAAAGCCCCAGGAAACAGCTCATCTGATGCGGACATACAGCTATTTTCCTCACTTTCACAAGTGTAGCTGCTCAGTTCGCCAAGAATTAGGGACATTGCCTGTTTTGTAGCATCAGAGTTAGCATCTCCCAAGTCGCCTTCCCCCTCCGCAAAGCCATCGTCACTGTTACTACTGTCGTAGCTGTAGCCCTCTTCATTGCCGTGTCTGTGTAGCTGATATCCATCGATGCCATCAGCTCCACTGCTCAGCGTTTTCTCATCTTCTATTTCGCCTACGCTGTCACTATCGTTGCTGCTACTGTCGGCATAGAAGGGTCTGTTTCGAGAAGGTGAAGGAAGTGGAGAGTCCATCACTTCAGCCCCACTGAAGATGTAACGATTTGGAGGCAGGAATAGGAACCTAGGCACCTCTGAACAAGTGAAAAGAAATGTTCTTACATTCTGCAACACTTATGAAAAGTAACAGCTATTTACAGAGAAGACTAATGCATTAATATATAAATTAATTAATAAATAATTAATAACAAATTAATAAATAGTTAATAATTAATTCCAGTTGGCACTGTGAGCAACAACTGCAGTAACTGCATCTGTAGAGCTAGTTCAAAAATCTCATTCTCTTGTCTGTATAACTCGAAGCGGAACAAGAGAAACATTTCTTCAATGAAAGTAGAGGTTTTTTGGTTTTCTAGTGCTTCGTCAAAGAGCTGATAAATTGAAGCACAACATGTGTTTATCAAAGGAGATCATAAGGGTAAGTTGAACCACTGTAAGATGCAAGGGAATGTAAAGTAATGTATGCATTTGTCATTTATCATCTTATTTGCAAAAACTGAAACATCCTTTAATGTATGCATTTGTCATCTTTTTGCAAAACTGAAACATCCATTAAGCAATGCCTTCCGACCAGATTACTAAGACTTCTTGGTCAAGAGGAAATTTATGTTAACTCTCTTCAAAAACTTCAAACATGCTATGATTAACTAGCATGAACCAATTTTATTTTTAGTTTACCGTCATTATTTTTTACCTAACCTATTACACATTAATTATACTAGTATATCTTTAAATTATATCACTCCTGCAAATACTTTTTCCATGAGTTACTTGACTAATCTACTACATTACCTGCCTAGATTAGCTTATGCTGTTTGCGGGTTAGTGTATCTTTTGTTACTTGTTAAGTAGATGAGCTTTTGATAACTTTGATTTGATTTGAATGACACTTGTCTAATGATAATTTACTCCCAACTGTTGCTACTTCAAAAAAAAACCTGCACAATTAAGTATCCTTTAGTTGCTTGTGGAGTTCAATAATTATTGTCTGGATATACGTAGTTCTGAAAAGAACTATTGTTGATGACGCTGACTGACATTTCAGCAACCTGGGCAGAAGTCATAATCAGACTCAAGTGATTTACGTGTCATGAACGACTTATCAACAACATTCAGAGAACAAACTTTATTAATGGATGTTAACTGACAAAAACTGACCAATAACAACTGAATATTTACAGCCGATAACACCATAGCCTCACTGACAAACAGCCAATAACATCATGGCTCAAAAGACCAATCACAATCATTGAACAGAGACAAATACCATCACCTGATAACACGTAAATCACTTGACTCTTCTCAGGTTGTTAAAATGGTAGTCAACAACAGTTCTTTCTGAACTACTAACACCTAGACAATCAAACTCCACAAACAGGTACTAAGGCTCGTTGGTTCAAACAATTTACAGTTTTGAGGTGTCCCTCACCATTACTACTGAGACAGCTTTGAGGACTGGCACTGGCATTTGGTTGGCTATGGCTTGACTCATCTCCAGTCTCTTCACTGCTGCTTGTCTCCCCAACAGTCTCGTGACAACCTTGTTGTCTCAGCGTATCAACAGGATCAACAGGACAACTGGCTTCTTTGTTAGATAACTGCTCTGGGATGCTCAGCATGTGAATACCTCCACGGGATTCTTTTTGGTGAGTCTGTGGTGTGGCAAGCAAGGACTCAAATTATGATAATTAATGCAAGAATACTCTTAATTAAAATAAGGTGCCTTGACCTAAGACCTCAGACCCAAAAACTCAGACCCCCCCCCCCCAAAAAAAAAACCTAGAAAACTCAGACCCAAAAACTCAGACCACCTCCCCCCCCCCAAAAAAAAAAATCTGGAAAACTCAGACCACCCCACTTCCTCCCCCCCCCCCCAAAAAAAAAAAAACAAAACAATACCAAATCGATGAGTAAGGTGCGATGGCATGTTTTTTCTTTTTTCTTTTTTTTTGGTTCTGAGTTTTCCATTTTTGGGAGGTGTGAGTTTCTGGGTCTGAGGTATGAGTTTTCTAGGTAATAGGTTATAGGAGCGATTTCCTTTCCAAACATCAAGACAGGTGCTGCGAGCAATTGACGGAGGAGTTGTGGAATACCGATAAACATGACTTAGGTATTATCTGGGTTTATCAATAGAGAATTTTTACAACACCAACGAGAGATGTTTCTCAGAGGATCCTCATTCAAATTGTCAATAGCAGTAGTTATACGAGATGACGGAAAGGACAAATAGAGTTTGTTATCATCAATACAGCAGGCAGATTTTATATAAATAGTAAACAAGACGAGTCCCAGTATAGACCCCTGGGGGACTCTATATTTCAAAGGATCGATCAAAGTAGATCAGAGACAGCATCATGGATGCAAACCCTTTGGTAGCGGCTCATAAGAAAGCTATGAAACCAATTCAAGCTTGGAGAAGGTACACCAAGTGCTTGCAGTTTCTGTAGTAGAATATCATGTGATATGCTATCAAAGGCCTTTGACATGTCCATGCAATAGCACAACAAGAGACTTTTTTGTTTTCTGTGACACAAAGAAGGGCAGTATCCATCGAGTGGAGTTTACAGTTACCACTTTGGGTTTCAGCCAACTTCTTCTATCTAGATGGATACTCCACAAACTGTTAATGAGCCAGCCTCTCAGATACCTTTGATAGTACAGGCAGGAGAGAGATTGGACAATTATCACACAGATCCTCAAAACCACCTGACTTTAGGACAGGAATTACCTCAGCAACTTTCCACTGCCTTGCAAAGGTTCTGGTGTGAAAGGAATTGTTCATGATACTTGTAATTGCCGTAACAGTTGATGACAAACTTAATCCTTGAGTATTTGTGCACAGACCTTGTCATGACCAGGTGCTTTTGTTGGAGGAGAAGCCCATAATAACACATTCAACATCCTCCTCAAACACAGAGTGAAATTGAAAAGTATCTGGACATTCATCAAGCATTGACACCACGGCTGACATAGTTGAATTAATGTCAAAATTATGTTCACGAGCAAGGTCATAAGCTTTCTCGGCAGTTGAGATTCCAACAGATGTAAAGTATTTGTTAAATCTATTGGCCCAGAGAAACTGGGTTATCAGGCATATTAGGACGGATTTAGCTCTTCTTTAGCAGACAGTTGTTTATGATCTTCCAAATTGCATTGGTATATTTCCTTCATTTTGAAGCTGCAGTCAAGATCTCACATGAGCTTTTTCATTATAAATGTATTGTTTAGCAAATACAAAGAAAAAATTGCTTCAGCAGGTTTTGAACCCATAAACTTTGCATTAACAGGAGCAACACTCTGCAACCTGGGCCCCAAAGCTGTTCACATTGGAAGCAGACCAAGTATGGATTCATATATGTCTCTGTAAGGAACGATATCTCGGTATCTTAGGTAATCTTAAGATCATGGACGAAAAGCGAGATCAAATTAGGAAGTCAACAATTATGGCCAATAATGTATGTGACCTCATTATATACACAAAAACTTCACATTTGTAGAAATATCTATTAATTATCTATTAATTCAAATATGACAGAATGATGTTATATTGTGTTCTGTTTAACAAATAAAGAAGCCTAAACCGTGTATTACACTGTGATAAAACATGACAGGCACTTGAGAACACGAGTGAAATGTAGAAAAAAACGAACCGCAGGCAAGTGGTTTCTCATTTCTCAAGTCTTCTCAAATACCTGGAGTGTTTTAATCACAGTGTAATACACAGCTTAGGCTTCTTCATTTGTTTTATGATATAGATTTTACATGACGACAAACTGACGCCATTTTAAAATGGTAATACCAATTTCTCGACTGTTTTTGCTTCTTCCTTATTTGTTATATTAATCTCATATTCAAAACTTTCTGCTGCTTCACAGAGAACTCCATCATGAATTTCTTCATAGAAAATGTTTTTCACCATCTCTTACAGAATTGTTGAGTAGAAGCAATGTGGCGAAAAAAAACAAACAATAAAACACGCTTTTTCTAGGTTTTATGCTCTAATAAAACAAGGGTTTTTGGCCAATTAGAGCGTGCGCAAGAACATAGCTACATTATAATGTGATATATATACAGTTGCGATACTTGTCAATGCCACACAATGTAGACTATGAGGAGACAGCTCCTCAGCAGTTTGCATTTCTGACCTTAAAACTCGAATCTCGTTGTAAAAAGGTACACAAAGTAATAAAGTGGTGCTTCATAACTTCTTCCGTGAAATGCACCAAGGAATAAGAAACTAATAGAAACAATACCTGCCCATTGTCCACTTCTTTACTAGTCTCTTTATGAACTAACTCAACACTTTCCAAGCCAGACTTGGGTATTTCATCATACATTGACGTTTTCTCCAAAGGTGGGACATTGTTGCCCTCAACCAAACTACTCCACGTCCCACCCAACCGTTGACACAGATCAGCTACTATGACGTCACAGTCACCAAGAAGCTCTACATCAAATGTCATGTGTTTCAGTGGTTCTCTGTTAATTAGTATCTGAGGTACCTCCGGTGGAATGTGACCTGCATACAAGAGAAGGGAAGAATCCTATCAAAAACTATCGTCAAGAGGGGCTAATGACATCCAACTGAGAAAACATGCAATCCATCTGACTAATGACAAATTCAATGTGGTGCTTTACAGCCCTTACGGTGTTTCCTAGCTATCGCAGGTCAAAAAAACAATTGAACAGACCCAGGACATTTCAAGAAAGACAATAATCTTGAAGACACAAGAGCTATGACATGTATAGGTTGTTTAAGGTTTTACAGTGTGCCTACTCGATCCAAGGCCACCCTGTTATGAGGAGAAGTTTCTGGAACCTATAAAGTATGCAGATGTTTGCATAGTCATGCAATCTTCCTTCTAGAGAGTTCTAGAACACACTAACATGATGTAAACAAGTGAAGTAACCTATAAATAGTTATTGTCGTAATCTTTCGAATATTCCTGAACTATCTGTGAATGTATTTAAAGATCGAGCGTTATTGCAGAACTCTACACTTACGTACGGAAGCTAGGAGTTAGTCTAAGGTAGTCAAGAGTTGTTTGGAGATCGCGCTGTTTGCCGTGACTGAAGAAGCTATCCAAGGAAGAATTAAAGTGTTTACTCTCAAGTGGACACATCTCAAATGAGTTCGTGAGTTAAACTGTCAAGTGGTGACTGAACTTATCTAGTTTTAAAGTTAAAGGATAGCTTGTTAGCGCTGAGAGTATACTTAAGTTAGCGATCGCTTCCTTTGTAGACTACGAGTTATTTCAGTTGTTATTTTCAAATAAATAGTCGAGTTTGTAGCGGAAGTATGTTTGTCATTCTTTTCTGTACGGACAGAGAAAACAGGCTTCTTTATTTATTTATTTATTTATTTATTTATTTATTTATTTATTTATTTATTTATCAGTCTGTCATATCGTAACAACCCAAACAAATTTTCATAAACATTATCCAATCACTATCAAGTATCCAAACAGTACAATTTCTACAAATGTTTTATGTTTCGCCTAAAACGCACACAATTTGCTCTGTAACTGTACAAAACATATCGTGCTTGAACAAAAAATCATTTTAGTCAGTAGAATCTGTTGTTCACCGTCAAGGACAGAAATTCAAAATTTGTATGAAAATCTATTAGGGTGGCCTTGGTTTGAGTAGTTGGGTAATAAATTCATGTCCTATATACAACAACATTTAAAGCATTGTAACTCTTCTGCTTTTCAAGATATCTTACTGAAAAAATTCATGTAAGCAAAGCATCAAGTAAGAAACAACGTGTAGAAGTGTAAGATTTTTTGCTGCAAAGGTTTACGTGTAATTATCGATTGAAAATTAACTCAAACAGGTCTGGAGAAACATTACCAAAATATAGGACATGATTTGTATTACCATTAGTTGTACTATCAAGAGCAGCACAGTATCCAACCTCAAAGAGTGATTCATTAAAACATGAAAAGTTTTGGAAAGTTCTACTTTATATTATTGCTCCTAAACATTGTTCAGTTTACAATGTTTTTAAGTGTGTCAATTTTTAGGTATGATTTAGCTGCATCATCTTTGCTTTTCTTGTTTTTCTTTCAAGAGAGAGAAGGTCTTTTTGTGTTATATATACATATGTATATAAATTGTAAAAGTTGATTAATCGTAAAACAGTGCTCAATACATGAACGTAGAGCGAAGTAGTTGTTGCGGGAGAAAAAAACACACAAACAAACTACAGGTTTATCCCTACAAGCCTGTTTCGTGGTTGCCCACTCCTCAGATATCCACTGATGAGTGGGCAACCACGAAACAGGCTTGTAGGGATAAACCTGTAGTTTGTTTGTGTGTTTTTTTCTCCCGCAACAACTACATATGTATATATGTATAAAACAATACCAAAACTTGAGTTAACTTTGAGCAATTATGTACTACACAAAACATAGTCCGAGTCTCATGCTTCCAGCAGACTAGTTGGTTCATCATTTACGCACGTGCTGTGGACCTGTTTGTTTTCCCCATCCCTCACTCACTCTAAAATAATGTGTAATGATGTAGAGCACTGTAGCATGTAGGGTAAAGCAATATACAGTGCACTACACACAAAACCCTTTAAGGAATTCTGATTTTACCCTTCCACGCTTTAACACTATAAAGTATGGGAAACATTCTCTCAAATATCTTGGGCCTTTCTTTTGGTCAAAGTTGACAAAGGAGGAACATGGTATGGATAGTGTGAATACTTTTAAACGTCGGAAAGGAAAAGAGACTTAATGCACTTAACGTGCTGCAAGAACTGTTATTTATGCAATAGTTAATTAAGAAAGTGATCATAATTATGTAATTAGTGTATGTTATTAAGTACGTTTGTAACTAGAGTTCTAGTGTCACCAATTAGTGACTACTACTACTACTATTAGTGACTATTACTAGAGTTTTGACGTCACCAATTAGTGTGTAAAATGCTAGAACGATTGACAATTAAAGTTTACTACTACTACTACCCTCATTCAACCCAGGGCTCGAAATTGCAACTCACTGGTCGACAATACGACCAGAAATTACGCATTGGCAACTAGATTTTTAGAGTTAGTCGCCACTAGGCGACTCACCTTCACCTTTTTTTCTCCAACATTTTAATCTCAAAGGTAAATTAATTGTCCTTTTGGATAAGATGCAGGATTTATGCGAACAGATATAACAAAACAAACCCACGAATTTCATAATCGAGCGCAATGTTTGATTCAGCAGCTTCATTAATAAAAGTAGCGTGGCGCACTAACAAAAACATCTGCAAAAAAAATGGCGACTAAAAGTTAAGATCTGGCGACCAAAATTTTTGGATTAGTCACTAGCTGGCGCCTGACTAAAAAAGTTAATTTCGAGCCCTGCAACCCAAACTAAAAATACTAATCCTTATTATTATCAAGATACGCGGCCAAATTGAAAACCGCCCTCTTGAAAACACGCGCTTTGCGGGCCGCAAATGACTCCTAGCGGGCCGTTAATGCATTAACGGCCCTGCAGCTGAGTCCATTGCCTGTGAACGGGAAGACTATTATTTTTTTTAAATATAATCTGTCTTTTTGCTAATCATTGTTACCAATCTTTTTAAAACTAGATTATATTTGACATTTTATTGTAAACAAAAAGGAATCTTATTTGGCTCTTGTTTAGCTGATCGTATTGTAGCAACAACTTTCCATACCATAGTTTCATGCTACATCTCTGTTAAATGAATTTGTACGATTTGGCCTTGTGTATTGATAATAATGTTAATCACATGACTTTTGTCGGTCATATAGTTTATTTGTGTCCCTCGTAGCATCATTTGCGCCCTTGCGCTTCGCGCTCGGGCGCAAATGATGCTACTCGGGCCACAAATAAACTATATGCCCTCCAAAAGTCATGTGATTGTCCTATTATTATCAAGATACGCGGCCAAATTGAAAACCGCCCTCTTGAAAACACGCGCTTTGCGGGCCGCAAATGACTCCTAGCGGGCCGTTAATGCATTAACGGCCCTGCAGCTGATTGGTTCTCGGTTCATCATCCGATGAATATTAACCAATCAGGTTACGTTTATTGACGCGGGAAAACCATTCAGGTGCGAACAGCTAGCGTACAGCAGCTATAGCGTACAGCAAGTTTTGAAGTAGAAAAAAAGTCTCGAACAGTTTCTCGCTGAGCAAATAGTGTTCGAAAAGAAAAATCAAAGTCTGTTTGTTATGAATGGGACAAAACGTAGCTCAAAAAATCGGATTTAGAAGCAAAGGCACAAATGACACTAAAAAATGACAAATGACAAATGACAAATGACACTACGCGGGCGCAAATAAACAATATTCCCTCAAAAAGTCATGTGATTGTCCTATTAACAGTGTTTGTTCCTTACTTGGAATTAGTGCCACAGGTCTCACTTTCAGTGATGAGCCAATGACAATCAAAAGGTCCACCTGTCATTTGAACAAAACAAGCAGTTTTTTTCTTGAGCTGTAACTTTCAAACATTTGTTAGTTTATCAGCAATTGCAATTTGTATAGGTAATAGCATGGTTTGTAGTGATATTTGGTATAAATACCACGAGAGATATTTCAAAATTGTTGTACGTAATTTCAAGAGCCGTTAGGCGAGTGAAATTTCAGACAATTTTGAAATATCTCGAGGGGTATTTATGCCAAATATCACGTACAGATGATGCTATTATTTGTTTATACTACTACTGGCAAAAGGTTTGTAATTTTCACATGAAGGTATTTCAAATTAAGCAGAAATACCACTGCTCTTAGCCAATCAAATAACAGAAATTTCTCATGAAGTAGTATAAACCCTGAAATATGAAAAGCTGACACTGGACTTTAACCCTTTCACTCCCAAGGGGTCTCCATTTGACGAGTAAAATCGTCTGGTGTTAGACAGAGTAAAATCTTTTAGGTCACTCTTGGGAGTGAAATGGTTAAGGTTGATAGTTTCTTAAACCACGACCTTGCAAATACTGTGTGATGTATTGTAAATATTGTACATAACTAATGTTAGCTGTTTTTTAATTTTATTATTCATTTGTATTTTCTTTTATAGTTAATACATTTCCTTAATATTGACACACAACCCCAAGAGCTTGTTAGCTTCTATCATTATTGTGTCAAAATAAAGGTCTTCTTCTTATGCTCTACCAGGTGAACTACATGTATGTCAGCCATCTATGCCTGGGGCAGGTCAACTATGGGTCCATATTTATCAACAAAAACAACTGGTATTCGGGAGGTCTTTGGTGCAAATCCCATTTCAGCCCTAGAAAATGCAAGGCCTGGTTAAGCATTTCAAAAAGGCAATTGAATGTGAGCTGTGCACAAGACGATATTCAATATAGCTGAGAGAAGAATTAAAGAATGACTCATGTTCAACGAACATCTTTGCCGCAAGTGGAAATGCTGTTTAAAGAGCAAGTACAGCAGATTCAACCAAAATTTACAGGCTACTGTGAATAAATTCAAACAAATCAATTTGTACCGAGCTCTGTTATGTGAATCAGTGACTGACTAATAAGAGACAATAACCAAAAGTATTCAACAAACCTTCTCAGAATCTTCGTCAAGTTTATGGTAAAACTCTGATGGTAAACTCTCACCAAAAAATACTATGTCTAAAGAAATGTTAAGAGATCATACCACAATACAAGTTAGGCAGGTCAGGCCTAGGATAAGATGCACTGGGGTCCACTTGTAATTGTACTTATTCCTTTGACAAGAAACGTAACCTTACTTTAGGCACACCTATCTTTTTACTCAAGATTATAAGCAGGTAAAGTATACACAGCGGAGGGAAGGGGTAATTATTACAAATTAATGTTAACCACTTTTAAGACCTTCATGCTACATACAGCAATCTGCACTTGTCATGTGAAGCTCATTAGTGGTTTGTACCTGTCACTGTTCAACTCATTACTTGCATGTATGTAATTTTACACCACATTATTAACACACTGCCACTGAATATGGGTTAAGTCTTGAAGCATTTAAATAAAAATAAAAAATAAAATAATTGTTAATTATTCTCAAGTTTATAACCCAGGTGAATAGTGGCATAATATTTACTGAGCTGCAAAGCAGCAAGGTAAATATTCCTAAAGCCACTATTCACCGATACTGAAGAGAATAATTCTTTTAGTATATACCAATGAAGCTTCCTCAGTAAGGAACTAAAACAAACACAACAACGATGCTGAGGATAACACAACCAGTGAAAAAATTAAATTGTTGAAGTGTAATTCGTATGACAGAGACTTATCAGACTTTATTTTGCAGATGCAGTTTTATTGTGCTGTTCATTTGCGCTATTGTTTGCTCCCGCCCCAGTTAAACCTCTTCAAGAAAACTGTAAAGCGAGAATGAACGGCAGCCACCTCTTGGTACCTTGGATGTCATTTTGTTTTCTCTCCTAACAAAAACTCACTTACAAAAGAATTACCCAGAAGCTCTAGATTATTCACTTCCTAGGAGATGAATAGTG
This sequence comes from Ricordea florida, assembly GCA_949710005.1. Taxonomy (NCBI): domain Eukaryota; kingdom Metazoa; phylum Cnidaria; class Anthozoa; order Corallimorpharia; family Ricordeidae; genus Ricordea; species Ricordea florida. The sequence continues at coordinate 20,451,432 of OX453280.1, forward strand.
TACACCTAATATAGCGTACACCTAATATATGGTCCCGAGGGAAATAGTTAGTTTTGTTTTCCCAAGAGTCCTGATGTTTCCCAAGATGAAGTTGAGGAAAAAATCAGGACTCAAAGGAAGACAAAACTAACTATTTTCCCAACGGACCATAAATTAAGTGCGTTGTTATATATGTAGACTTTCCCTTAGCAAAAACGAGCAAACAGAGACGGCACATGTACAAGGATAGGATACATCTGAATTTGATCAAGAACATGTGACCAAGGATCAACCAACCACAGTGCTTGTTTTGTTGAGTGAAAGTCTAGCTATATAACAATGTTGAATATCCCGAGGGGCACAGCCAATCAGATTGCTCAAAATGCCAAGGTTGCTGAGTTGGTATATAATAATAATATTAGTATATTATACCAACTTAGCAACCTTGGAATTTTGAGAAATCTGATTGGTCCACTATCTTGAGAATCATATTCAATAACATCATAGACCTTCAGCCTGCCTGCAATGTATTGTACAGTAAATATCTAGCACAAGAAGGATACCAGGTTTCATGATGGCTAAAGTTTCATGTTGGGTACACTTTGGACAAAGTGGTATAACCTGTGAGAAAAACATCCAAAATGATGTGTGTTAGAACCCTTGATATAACTAAAATAAAAGAACTGGAGCTTTCCTAGTTTAATAAAGACTTAACCTTTTCCAAATATTTACCTTTGGTAAAGAAGTGGCAAATAAAAGAAATTAGCAATGAAAAGGGAAGTGGGGAGATCAGATATAGGAACACATCTCTTTACTACAGTCAACTCTCTTTTAACAACCACTCTATTAAGCCACCACTTCTCTTAAATGACTACCTTGTAAAGAACCATTTTGCTTCCCAGTCAAACACTGCTTCATAAACTCTCTCTTAAGCGGTCACTTCTCAAAGTTTTTAATCGACCGCATGCTCTTTTGAGGCCTGAAATGTGGCAAATCCTTTTACTTTATGTTACAGTATAAAGAAACAATCAAAATCCTTGTGTTACTCAGATGTCATAAAGATCAATTTTTAAAGTGGTACTGACAGGTATTTAACACAGCTGAAGGAATACTGCCTGATCATGGTCACACGGCATTAGAAATTCAACTTTTTCAATGTATGATAGGAATTCTTATTCCACGTAAAACACACCAGTTCTTTCAATCTTTTCTCTACGCCATAAGATAAGAATAAGAATGATTCTTTTTCTCAGTAAAAATTTACTTGCTTCAGTTTTAATCATTGACAAGGTAATAAATGGCAATTATCAGTGGATCAACACGAGTTTGTCCTTCTTTTCTTGAAGTTTCTATAAAGTGACACCTCCAGCAAATGACCACTATCTTTATCTTGCATAACGGTTGGTTGCTTCAGAGAGCGCTGACTGTACTTCCGTAGCATAGCCCACTCCCTCTGATCTGCAGGCTGAGGTCTTACCAACTAACCTCACCAGATCCAGAAAATATAATTTTTATTTACTACAAACATTCTTAACCACAAAAGTTGAGTCTGAAAGTTTTATATGTTCCAAACAAATTTAATAACCTGACGGCTTCTAGTATAATTATAAGGATGAGTACAACTTGACAACATAACAAAAATGTCCCCCTTGAGATGAGTTATAAATACCTGATTGAAAATGTCCTCTTTTATGGCATCAGACGATACTTGATATTTACAACTTGTACATGAGGCAGTAGAAAATGAACCTAAAGAAGACAAAAGTTAATAATTTCCTTCCTTGGCTTCCAAAATACATGTAGCTACAATAACAGTTATTGCACATCACCAATCACTGGAAAAACATCACACTGCTGCAAATTGTAATCCTTACCAGAAGGAATAATATATATGCTCACAAAGTAAGGTTTCTTTGACTAAAAAAGCCCACTTTACACTTTCCACTATCAGCCTCTTTCTGTACAGAAATCTCCTTAGGTTTTGCTGGATATGTTATACACAAATGCCACCAAGCACAGTTTGTAAAGGGAAGCTGCCAAAAATTCCACAAAAATTTTGGAGCAATCAAAAATGAATTTAAATCAATGGAAACCTTAAATAACTACCCAGCATGATAGTTAGAAACTAGAACTAATTATTGTTGTCTGCACCCAAGGATAACAAGGATGGAAATGGATTGAATTTTAGTGTCCCAGCAAAACTGCAAAGAAAAATGAGACCTTCTCCTCTTTTCAATAAGCTCAGCTGATCTACCTTACTTTACATGTACAATACAACTGCCTGAAATTTTAGATTAATTTACAATTGCAGCCTCCAAAGCAAAACCACTACTGTATATGTCATGATTTGGACTTAAATAATGATTGGAATCAACTGAATTTTTGCCTCATACATAATTATAATTTTTTTTGTTGTTTGAATTAGTGTTTCATTTCTAGAAAATAAGGCCTGCAACAAACATGGGCCTGTTCAGCCCAACTGGATAATCCAACCTCTACCTGGTTCTGCAAAATATCACTGAGTTTTACATACCTTATTCTTAACTCTAAAACAGAATGCCAAAACAAAATCCAAATACAGGGCACAGGTTTCCTAATAGCAGAGTTAATACAAAATTTTGGCTCATAAATTTGTAACACCAGTTTTAATCTTTCAGACCAAATCTTCACAAACAATAGTTTCGTTTTAGGGGCTTCAACTGGCTTCAAGTATTTCCTAACAAAAGAAGTAAAACACCTGTAAAAGTGCCCCCTTAACTTACCATGACACTGAATAACTCTTGTAATACCAGCAACTTGTTCAAGTGTGTCTATATTCTGGGAGTAGTTCCGTAGTAGCTGACCATTTGACTCTAGCTGTCTAATGAACCTGTGGCTCAGGGAAGGATTAAACTGACCTGGATAGATTTCCTGGAGAAATAACCACAATCATATCAATCATCAATTTATGTGTAAGTTATAAAGCTTCTTATTATATCTATCAGTTACTACACACGCTGTGATCGGTCAATCTAGCGGGCCGTACTTAACTGTACGGCCCACTAAATTCAAAAGTTTGTTTTGAGATATAATAAGCATGCTACAAACCTTGTTTTTCAGCTTGGATTTATGGCCCACACACTTCGCACTTGGGCCATAAATCTGAGCGGAAAAAACTTGGTCAGTAACTTACAGTACAGATCTCAAATGCTGTTAGTAAGAGATATCTTCTTTCCTTTCCACACATTCTGCTAGCATTTCAATAGAGATATGGACAATTTTGATCCCAAGAGACATGGTTATAAGTTACAGTGCTTCTCGATCTATACGTTACTTTATTCAATAACAGCTATATCATTTTAGTGGAACCAACTCGCTTCCTATCAGGAATCCTGTCATCCAATTGGTTCACATAATCACTATCTATTCTGAGATGCAGCAAAAACAGTGCAGCTTAGAACACAACAATGTCTATTAAAGGTTAAAAAGAAGAACACATACACTATTAAATCAAAAGCATTTTTTATGAATTGTGCAATCTAAGGCGATTTGAGGTCAATTGTGGGAAATCACACCGTCACGCACATATATCTGTGCATGTATAGAATTATTATATTATAAATTAGCAAATTATTATTAAATTTAGGAAATCAAAAACCATTTAAGTAGTAGTGTAGATTGAAAAAATTTGCTTCAAGGGCTGTTTAAAAACTACAGGCTTTCTGACGAAAATAAAAAACAAGGAAGTTCCCCAAAGTCAGGGCTAAAAATTAAGTCCAGTGCTTGGTGGCCAGTCGGCCAGTTTCCTTGAATTTTTAGTGGCCGATCCCAAAATGAAGTAGCCCTCGATTTTTGAGAGTCACGCGGCAATCACAAACTCAAAATGGCGTCTATATGTTGTTGATGTGGATCGCTCATGAGATCACTGTAAAAACGTCTCGGAATTTCCACTTCAGAATTAAAAATTCACTAAAATGGATGATCTTAGAGTCCAGCCAAAGAAACGGAGAGAGGTAGTCCAATTAAATTACACAGTGAGTTTAATTTTTAACTTTGTACTTCGCATAATTTACATTGCAACTTTCTGAAATTCTGTAGTATAGTCGCACATCAGGCATTTAAATCTTAACTTTAGGTAGCCCTGGTCAGTTTTAACTCGCCACTGGCGACCGTGCGACCGACAATTTTTAGCCCTGCAAAGTCGAGCCATTTTCAACCTGTTTAAAGACCTGCAGCTTGACACAACATTTACACGAAGCTCACTAGTCTTTTATAGTTTGAACCTCTGGTGGAGGTCTCCAGATTTCAAGCTACATGTTCATGTACACATGTTATTTGCTCACAAGCTAAAAGACCTGTTCATATCTAACCTTGGCAAATTTGAAGAATGGATGTGGGTTTTGGTAGAAGTATGAAATATCAAACATTGCCTGAGGGTCTGGTAGGTCAGGATACTCTACACTGAGTCGAGCATATATACCATCACGCGATCTGAAGTCTGGAATGCCACAGGATACTGACACCTGTTGAAATAAATGGCCAAATGTTACATTTTCCCTGAAAACAAAGCTGCCCCAGTTTTAAGAAGGTAATACTTTTGTGACAGTGTAGAGTGTAACCTAGAAGAATTAACAAATTGCTTTAGAACAAAATAATTATAGATTTGATAAGACAATATCTGCTGCACTAACTGATTATTTCTATTATTAAAACAATCATATTTATAAGGAATAATAATTTTTTATTAGCTTATGATAATATTATTATTATTTTGTGTCCATAATATTGCTGATGCCATAAAAGTTGTATATAAGATCTGGGACCCCTACTGGTGTTCTTGGAAAGCAAGACAATAATTGAGTAAAGGGTTCCTACATTATAATAACTGCCTAACATAATTATAGCCAAAAAAGATCAGCCAGTGACTAAGAAGATTCTGCATAGGAAATGGGCCTGGATCGGTCACACTCTCAGGAAGCCACCATCTAGCATCATACACCAAGCACTGACCTGGAACCCAGGGGGTTCATTAGGTATCGGAGATCAGAGAATTCTCTGGCTACTACAAAGAATTCTCTGGCCACATTTAGATGGCCTGAGCTAGTTTTAAATTAAGCCTTGAAGCGCTTTCAAAATATTCTCCTGTTACTTTACACTATTCTCCTGCTACTACAGTTATTATTGAAAACCCTGGGAGCCCGCAGGGAAAGACAAAGGAGTGGTTGGCCTCACAACACATGGAGGCGAGACACAGAGGCAGAGCTACACAAGCAAGGGACCAGCTGGGCTGCATTCACAAGAGTAGCCCAGAACTAAGTGCGATGGATACATGTTGTAAATGGCCTATGATCCACTGAGAGCAATGGGCTAATAGAATGTGTACTGAGGTACTGATTATTACATTACATAGCGTGGTTCTATCTCATTCATTTATGATTGTATCAGTTGCGCCTCTCTTTATAATGCTAATTTCCTTGAACCTAGCAGCCTTTGCTGAAAGCAAGCTGTACAGGCACCACTGATGATGATGAAAATCACTTACAGAGTAAGTGAAATGCTTCAGCATAGTGCACCCATACAATCGTGTTCAGTATATTTACTTACCCCTACCCCTTCAGGGTATCTACTTACCCCTACCCCTTCAGGGTATATACTTACCCCTGCACCTGTCAGAACAATGATATTCTTGGAGCCATGAAGGAGCTCTACAACATCATCAAGAGTGTTAATGTGATCAAGCTTTTGTCTTGGGCTGGGTTCTGTCAGAATGTCAATTATAATTTTCCACAAGGTGGTCTTGTCCAGACAAGAAGGCTGTGGAAAATCAGAATATATCATCATCATTATCATATTATGTTAATATAATCACTGCTATTTCTGTCACTACCATTATTACCATTACCATTATTTTTTTATCACTACAGGTATCATGATTGTTATTGCCGGTATTTTAATTGAGGGGGCAAAACTGGAGAACCCTGAGAAAAAGCCTCACAGCAAGCGTGAGCTGATTTACAGCAAACTCAGTGAGTATCAGCATATAATATGTGATCAAAGCATGGTGGAAGATGGTGTAATAATACACACTCTTTCACCCCAAAATTCACATTCAAAATCGCGATGCATGTTATACTCAAATCCTATTTCTTTTCCTGTAAATAGAGCTGCAAATCTGCTCTGAAAAAACATCTTTTGTGCTTCAAACAACTCTGCTTAGCAACCTGGCAGTTTAACTTGAAAGCAAGTGCACTTGTTCATCGAGTTGTTTTTAAAGAGTCCTGACCTTCTTTGCTGTTTTGCCAGTCTTATAAAGCCACTTTTCATCTATTCACACTTAAGAAGGATTGCTTGAAACCATCATGTTTGATTTTGTAAGCATTTTACAAAAATAATGGTTAAAATGACCAAATACACATGCTGTTAAACCAGGTAAAATGCTTGTATATGTGCAATAATATTAAACTTATCACAGATCTATGGTAGCTGAAAGAAACATCTAAGAAGTACAAGATAAGTTTTCCAAGAAACTCTTACCTAGAAATTAGGAAAATCTAGCTTACAGGCTCAAAAATTAGGGGTCAACTTAAAAATGGGATCAACTTCACGGGTAAATACAGTAGGTTTTTGTATGGAAACTACCGTGAAGAGATAACTTTTTTGGTATTGTAATAAAAACTTAGCAAACTTTGAATTCTAGACACTTCAATAAATAACTTTTCAGAGAATTAACCTTAACTAACCTTAATTAAACTTTTTCTTATTTAATTCATTTTTTTGGAAAAGCATGCTCAAAAATTAGGGTGCGTATTATACACCGGTGTGTGTTATACACGTATAAATACGGTATTCTTTGTCACTGTTAAAGTGCCAGTCTAGGAATACAATAAAATTCTTAATGTCAGGTCCCTTGGGAAACCAGTTAGTTCTGTTTTCCCTCTTGTCCCAGGTAACATTAAGTGTACACTATGTTCAGCTACAAGTTAATAGGAACTTTAAATTAAGAATTATGAATGGTTAAGAACAAATAATTAAAACCATTTAGAACTCTCTTACCAGTTGAGCATGAGGTATCATGTAAGATAAAATAACTTCTGGGTTTACTCCAAGACTCATTTGTCTTTGAACCCATCCCATGGGTCCTAAAGGTAGTGCAAAAAGGCCTATAAATTAGTTTCTTAATTACAGTAATGAGACTTCATGGGATCTAGTTTTTTTATGGGTAAAATCAAATTATTTTAAGCAAAATTTGGAATAAAGAAGGACAAAACTGTAGGGTGCTAAATCCCTCAATATTTATCGACTGCTGTCTTGAGAATCTATTGATACTGTAGGAAGAAATATCATGTTAACCACAAATGAAAACTTTAACCTCAAGCTGTCAAAAAGTAGTTTTTATAATCTCGAACACGGTCAGTCCTATTCACAGCATTTAGAAGTAGGTTAATACTCGGTATTTATCGCGTTAAGATTCACAGGGAAAAAGACGTATACCGTAACAAACATTAGCAACTGCCTTAAACAAAATGGCGGACAGGCAAGATTTCATCACAACCGCCCTTTCCATACAATTCGAAATTTTCAAACGTTCTACCTGCTATTGGTTGATAACGGTGATCTTCTACTTCACAAAAATCGTCTTCCACGCTAAAACAGGTTGGAAAGTCTTCACTTTCCAATCTTTCGTGACTAACCAGACGGCCATGATGTTCACGTGACGAAGCATGGTCTGGTGAAGATTGTCGAGAAACGCCATCTTCAGGACAAGTCCAATTTGATAAATTTCCATCATGATGTTCCTTTCTATCTAAGGATTTTTTAACGCTATTTTCTTGCTCACGGTAGAAATCTGAGGATAAACGAGCTCGCTTTGAAGAGGTAAATTCAAGGTCATCATGGTCCGCCATCTTGGATTATGACTAGTTCCAGTATCCTCACCTAAAGCATTCAACTGGAGCGGGAACCTTCGGCGTAGATCGTTACATGTACACGCTCGGTGTCTTTATGACACCGTACGATCCAGGAATCTCAGTTTAACTGAAAAAGTGCACTTGTTAAGACACTGTACCTATGTGGCCATGGGGAATGACTAGATAGTTGATATCGTGGCCAATTTATTCAGCACTACAAAATAATAGGAATGAGATAACAACTGTCAAAACCGACTTGTGGAAGAACGTGGGGATAGAATACGTCTTCCATGTTGAACACCTCACTGTAGTAAACAAGGGTCGATTTCCTGACGAGCCCGTAACCGTGCGCCTCTCAAATTCCATATGAGGGCAGGTTTCGACGACTCTAAATCGGTTTTATTTTAGTTTTTATTGTGCTCGGATCATGTGTACTTCTTATAAGAGGCCCTGTTAAGGGGGGGAGGGGGCATGTCCCCTGTCTGAATTTCACAAGCGGCTATGTCGGCATTTCGCAAGGTTCTTATGTCGCTTGTCGGAATTTACCCTTAACAGGGCCTCGTCTATTTTGACATTGGTGTCGCTTTCCCTATTTCGCTGGAGTAGTCTCGTTTGTCGCTAGTTTGTAGCTCTCGATCTCGTGTCGCCGTTTCAAGGCCATGTCGCTTGTCGGAATTTACCCCTAACAGGGCCTCGTACAAGGCACTCGCGGTCGAGTGTCGATCGATATCTACAATCGACACTCGATCGACATGTCGGTAGACACGCGGTCCACATGTCTGTCAACAGTCTGTCCACATGTCGATCGATACATAGTCGACACTCGCTCGACAAGTATCGATAATCGGTCGAATGGCCATCGACTCGTGTCGGGCGGCCGTATCCTTATCCTGACGGCTCATCTGCAGTGTAATACAATTTTTCTTTTCTTTGTTTCTTGGGGTTAGGTTAAAAAGCTCCGTGTCCTTTGTTTTACGTCAGTTGTGTGAATAAATTATAGTACACTGGAGATGAGCCTGATAGACAGACTGTCGACTCCCGGCCGATACTCTAAGGATCCTCGGCTGAGTTTAACTGGTTTTCAACATTTAAACCTTTTTATAAATTATTTTGTCTCTTGGTCTTGCAAACTTCGTCTTGCCGGCCCGTTTTCAGTAAGTAACGGATCCTCGTTTTTAACTCGTGGATACGCGAAGCGTATTTGCGAGTTTTTGTGGGGACTCCGATATGCAAATTGTCACTCACTCACTCACTCACTCACTCACTCACTCGCTCACTCCCTCACTCACTCACTCACTCACTCCAGTGTAGACACACTTCGTAATTAGTCGGATAGAACTCGGGGGCACCGATATGAAGACGACAATTCTCGTGACCGAAGTCACGGAAGTCTGTTGATGAAAGTTCACGCTGAAAGTGTATCGTACCGTTGCCAGAGTTTGTAATGATTTTGTAGCTTAAGAGGACGATTAGCGAGGCCCTGTTAGGGGTAAATTTCGACAAGCAACATGGCCTTGAAACGGCGACATAAAGGACCTGAAATGGCGACGAACGACGAGCCGCTCACGGGAAATTACGACAGCGACCTTCGACCTTCCGAAATTTCGACGTGAAAAGGTTTGAAACTCAGACGCGCGACATAAAGAACCTCACTAACAGGGCCTCATTAGCGGTCTTACTAAAATCAAAAGGAGTTTAAATGTTTCCAGTTACGACAATGACCAAATTGGAGACTGAATTTCATGAGCCTTTTACTCGGCCAGGCGCTAAACGTGAACAGATGATAACTATTCGCTTTTCCGACATCGACCGCCATCGACCGCCCCCAAGATTACAAGCAGTATATGAATTTCAGTTGGCTCGAAAATGATCTGAAGATGAGAAAATCTCTTGCTAATGTAGTAAGCTTTGGTGAGAACTCATAGAGCGAAATTAGCACTTGAATGAGAACTTATATGAGCGAAATGAGTACTCGTTATTGAACGAAACTACTACCGAAAACAGAATAAATTGACGAATCCATGATGTGAAACCGAAGAACTTCTGTGGCCAACCTGGATAAGAAATATCGCATGTAGGACTTTTCTACTGATTTAAGTGTTAGTACTAACAGGAATGGAGTTGTAGAAGTATTGGGACGGCCAAGAAGTATGTCAACATTTACTTGTAAGTACGGAGGCGGCTGCCGTGACGGAGAACCACGAAGGTTACAATGTAAGAAAGTCATTGAAGGGTTCGAAAACAGTAAGTCATGTAGAAAATGTCTTAAGTGTTATATTATATACAATGCACTACAAGCCGTTACAATGAAAAGTTTTCTGTGTATTGATTTCCGAATTTACCTTGAAGTGAACTAGATTGTGTTGAAATAGACATGTTGGAAAAATAGGCTTACCTGTTTTGCTTACTGTTGTGTGACTCATCATATTTACATTGTAAAAACAAGAAGTTATAAGGATAAAAACAAATATGTATTGCTGTATTAATGATGGCAAGTGTGAACGCTGAATATATACCACTAATAACCTAAAATGAGATGGTAATGTAAATAAACTAATTCAACTTGATAAAGGATTGAGAGTCTTAAGGATTTTAAGATCATCACTAACATACTTTGCAAAAATGCAAGAAAGACTTGTTTGGTATGATTCGTCAGCTGGGCTATCCTACATGGTTTTGTTCATTACAGCTGCAGAATCAAGGTGGATATTTCTGTTGAATACATTGAATAGACTTGTAGACAACAAAAACTATAATGATGATAAAATTGACAATGTCATGGCAACAAAATTCAGACCTTATTCAGAAGGACCCTGTTACATGTGTTAGAAACTTTGAACTCACAGACAGTGAGCAGCAGGATACCAGAACTACATTTGGTTTCGGTGCCATTTAATCCTGTACCCTTATGTTAAGTTATCAAATTTTTTAACAACTGTATGCTTGCCACCTGCCTTATAACTGATGCCTAGTGTAGTCAAATGATTGGCATCATGTACTCACTGTATGTTTATTTCAAAAAGCTACTCAGCTCCCTGATCACTTTTATGTTTTGATTATAGATTATTAAAATTATCTTCAAGTTCATTCAATGACAACTCTGAAAAAACACCTCGGTAATTTTTAAATTATTTCTTTTTTCTCTGTTTTGTAAACATATCCACGAGTTCACCATAGTCCTACTTTGATTTCACCTTATGGCCTTAATAAAAGTTTGGTACGCGGCGTTACTATTAGATCCTTGGACGGTTTCCACGAAAATTTACGGCAAGATTTCCTCACAGGTCCCTTCTTCATTATGCATTCTGTAGTCGTACAGTTTCGTTCTCAGAAACGTTTGCACACGCACTTCCCAAGACAATTCAACTACAGCATGCATAATGAAGTAAGGACCTGTGCGGAAATCATTCCAAATTTACTCACAGCCCAAAAAAAGAAGTTCACGAATCAGGTGAGGCTATCAATTCACGAATCACAACAAAAATTGAATTCTTTTCACGAACTACGAGCTTTTTCCTCCTCAAACCACGCTAATAACGCCAAAGGAACTTTTGCTCTTGCAGTAAATCTAAGAAACAGCCACCTAAACTAGCGCATAATTATAAATATGTAGATGACCTGACAATTGTTGAAGTTATCCCGAGGATATCAATCACCTTGCTCCCCATTTTGACCAATGAAATCGGTACTTCCGCAGCGGAACACGGAATGCGGTCAAATGGCACGAAATGCAAAGTCATGCTCATTGATTTCCTCAGAGTAAAACCCTTTCCTTCGACACCGATTTGTATTAGTGGCGCTTCTTTAGAGCAGGTCGCAATGCACAAGGCACTTAGCGTATTTATCTCATCTGACCTGTCATCGGATAATTATTGCGACTACATGGTCAAGCGCGCGCACAAACGCCTCTATGCCTCGAGAGTCTTAAAAACAAATCAGGCCTTAAGCCTAATATATCGTTCACGTGTAACGGTTACTGGGATCAATGGAAGTATTTGGGTAACAGTGCACCCACCCCTCCCCTAACCCAACATTAACGCTAACTTTTTAACTTATTATAACTTGTTGGGTTAGGGGAGGGGTAGGTGGGTAGGTGCACAGTTGCCCAGATACTTCCATTGATCCGGTTACTGTTGAAATAACGCAACAATCAAAAGTACTGAAACCAGAAAGTTTACTTCAAATTTGAGGTACTACAGCTCTTTGAACATAACAGTATGTTACAGTTCAATGTAATCATATCCATACTCCTAGAAACTACTGGCACCCTAATCAAAAGAAGCCTGAAACCATTCGATCAGGTCTCAGTTACTAAATCGTAAATAAACTGGATGTGTTTTTCTTTTTTTTGGCTAAGAATGGTTTGGAATGAGTAACATATCAATGCAAGAGTCTGCATTACCATTTTCACTCTCAAGATCAGTTTAATCATCGTCCTAAGGGACTGCAACATCAGTTCAAATTCGTTTGCTTAAATACTCTCCTTTGCAATGATGTTGCCCATACTTACTACCTGTTTCAATAACAATGCACTGTTGTGAATTGATCACATCTAAAAGTAAGAAAGAAGAGTGTTAAGACATGTATGTAACCTGACTGCCTTCAAACCATTTTGTTAGGGTGCAAGTGGTTTAAAACAAGTTGGCCTCAAATCAAAAGTATGTTCCAGTACAGTGCATCGAGCGGTATTGACTATTACACAAAGCCTTATCTCTTGCAGCTACTTGAGTTTAGAGACCCTCAGAGATACTATGAAGTTCTATTCATTTCCTCATTTCCTATCAATCTCTTTGAAATGCAGGATTGTTACTCTAAGACTTGAGATGGAAGTTATGTGATTTGAGCAAAAAAGAAAACAAACTTTCCACATCAAATTTCTCAACAAGCAAGGGTACCAAGCCAGTTTCCTCTGCTAGGTATCAATGATACTTGCACTTACACTGGTTATATTTTATCTAATTTTGGTAAAATTCGTTCCTACAGCAACAAATGAACAAAATCTTGTTCAAACCCGTCTTTCTTTGCAGTTGCCAACCTGAATAACTTTTGGGCTATCTCAACATGAGATGGTCACCACTTTTTGAATCCTGAACAATAGTAAGCCAAGGTGTGTTATACAGTACAATGTGAACACAATGAAAAAAAACAATTGGCACTGATTACCTCCAATCTTAGCTACGTGGTCAAAACAAATATAGAGTAAAGACTAGCCCATGAAAACCAACTCAAAGTGTCAATATTCTCTCTTAAAACTGTCAAGCAGAGTTAGTCATTGATCAAGTACCTTGGCCTCACAAGCAGTTGTTGCAATATTTACTAGATTACGGTGTTGTCAAAAGGGTTTTCCTTAGAGTAAGTTCTTGCAACGCAGATCTTTAAATGGTCAGTTAACAAAGCACACTAGCAAGTTACAGTAGGTGATTCGTGTCTCAGGCAACGTACCATGTAGATAACAAATACAAAATGTTATTAGTAAAAAAGTAGGTTTTACGGTATTAACAATTACTGCATATGTACATGTACACCAGACAAACAACTACACAATAGTCCAAAAAACACTTAAAGAGCACTGAATCATGACTACTTTAATCACGATCTGGGGCACAGCAACCGCAACATCACAAAACACTCAATCCATTGTACATAAACAGGTACCCATTATATATCCTCATTAAAGCAGTCATTGCATAGAGTGCATCATCAGACCAACAGTAATTCATAACTTAAATTACTTAAAGAAGCATACAGTTTGTACATGTACTTTGACAGAACATACAAGACAGTGGCAAGGAAAGTAACCTTCAACATAAACCAGGTACAAGTAATGCTTCTATAGAAAGCAAACCTTGTGTCAGAACAACAAAAAAAACAAAAACATAGTAGAAGTTAAGGTCCTTTGCCGTAGCATCACATTGCATATTTTGACGTCCACTCCTTGGCAGTGCAATTATACTTGGGCCTATCTGTCTTATACAAACGTGCTATTTCTGGCACCAGAGGGTCATCAGGATTAGGGTCACAAAGCAGAGAACATATTGACAATAGCACTGCAATTAAGAAAGAAAAAAAGAAAAGGAACATGTTGTTGGATTGGTTTCCCAAGTTTACTCCTTGAACTGATCAACAGGGAACTACTTACTAAGAAATACAATTACAGAAAATGTCCTTTCGCCATCGGCTCTGAGAAATGCGCACACACCAAGACGTGTTCACACAATGGACCTTATTGACGGAGACTTTGATATTGATAAACAACATACCAGAATCAAATAATAATATTGGTGTACATAGAGGGTTTTTTTTAGATAGTTTTAGATAGTTCTTAGGTTGTTTTATATAGCCTTTTATATTAGATTTGGAATTCAGTGAAAAGCAAACTGACACGAATTGAGTAAAAGATCAACTCAAACATAACGGATTGATCTAACACACCAAATTCTCTAAGCTAACTTAAAACATAACGAACGACACCCATTTAGGAGAATTCCTAATCAGATCTTGGAAGTGAAAGGTTGACATTGGGATTGCTTTGGTTAGTGTTTGTTTTCACTGATTCATTGTGATAACTGAAGATGTTGGAGGCAGGATGGCCGAGTGGTCTAGGGCGCTGTATTTCAATGCGGTGACCCGGGTTCAAATCCCGCTCTGGCCACTACCTGGTGTTGTTCTGGGTAAGTACCTGGTTCAACTCCTCGATCATCCTTGTAAATAGCCAACTGGTCTGCCTCCCACCAGTTGTTGTATGTTGTATGTAAAAAAGTGACTCTGAAAAGCCCCCGTGGGGACGAGCCACTATATGTATGAGTATGTGTAAGTGCCATTTTTAATCATTAGCTGTATTTTATTTTTTGCTCAACATTGGGTGTCACTATCAGAGAAAGGGTTCAAGATGATAGAAACAAGGGTGAACTGATTTTGATAAAACTTGCTCCAGAGTTATGAGGCTATGTCAGTAAAAATCACCCAGTCAATTTCCCATGAAAAACAATTTTGCCATTAACTCTAGCCAGTAAAAGGCTTTATCAAGACAAACTAAACTAGGTTTGGTTTGACTCAAAGCTATTTTTGGGCCATTTGTAAAAAAATATTTAAGGCCCTCCAAAAAAGCCTAATTTTCACGATGTCCAAAATGTCCATATCTGCACAATATCCCGCTACACAGCCAAAAATAACTTTGAACCGAACCAAACCAAACCTATTTAACTTATAGCCTCAATCAAGCCTTTTACGCGCTAGAGTTTCAGGCAAAATTACTTTTCACCCACAATTGACCAAGTTGTTTTTTTCCAAGATAACCTCATAAGCACTGATGACTTCTTGGATTATACTGCAGCAAAGCTGTGTCAAATTTAACTCTCAGCACAGCTCTCCTATGGTCACATCCAAAGTGGCAACTCAACAGCAAAACAGACATCAAGGCTAACATGACAAACCAGCATTTCCAACAAATTCCTTTGACAGATACTCATACTAGTTCACTCAAAGCCAAAATAACATGATTTAGTTTCACTGCTTAGGGAAAAGAAAACATCAACACACTGAAGCATTTATAGAGTCCTACCTTTAGAAATTGTAAGGGCAGGACTCCATTGTGACCGCAAGATATCAAGACAAATACTTCCATTACTGTTTATGTTAGGGTGATATATTTTGGTTGTAAACGACACCTGAAAAAGTGAGAATGACCAATGAGAAGAAAAAGAAAAGCACAAATAGAACAATTACTCTGTTAACCCTGTGAGCCCCAATATCAATATTCATTTTCGCCTAAATGTTCTCATATATTTGTTATGGCACTAGTGAGGAACATTTGTTTAGATATCAATACAAATCTTTTTGGCGATCATTTTCATTATTCTCATAACATGAATGGTTGATGAACAGTGAATACTGTAATGAGAAATAGGATACTGGTCACTTTAATGGTTCAAGTGCACAGAGAATGTAACAACTATAACATACTAAGATTTGCAATTTACTATTGCCCAAAAGAGCTTCTCAAAACATACTTTGAAAGAATTGTTGAACATTTGCTCTCGTGACGAACAAAATACTACTGCTGGGCAATTACCCGTAGGTAATCTGTTAGTTTTGCAGAAGACATGTGCTGCTGCAGATAATATAGAGATGTGGGTTATGTGACACCTTTCAGCTTTGATAACATGCTTCACGGCATCTTGTCAACTGTTGAATTGAACAAATTCTAACCTGCATGCATTTCCATGTCTCAAACAAATTTTCCCATATTCAGACTGCGACAAAGCGACACGAAAACATGATGCTAGCTTGAGTTTATTTCATGTATAGTTGCATGACAAACAAATTTTTATTGGCTCGCATGAAAACAAAATTTTGATGGTGATAAAAATAACACAAGGGTATCCAGCACATCAGTAACAAATTTCCAGTTAACACTAGCTTGAACTACAGAGAATTTTTCCTCAATCCACCCATCCAACCCAGATTTTTAACACTTGCCCCAGCTTTCTTTCAACAAATCAACATGGCACTGAACAATCGCTCAAAACAACAAAATATGGCCATGAATGCACTTTCTGTCGATTGATTGAAACATTGATAAACAGATGGGATACAAGCTTCTAACAAGGATCAAGTATGTCCTGAACTATCAGAGTATTTTTTGACCGTTGAATTGAAAACAAAACAAACACGAAAATATTATCAACATTATCATGTACACAGCTTTCTTTAATCACACACAACAGCTTGCATTGTAGAAATGCTTACTGATATAAATTTTCCCTTGATTTTTTTAATTCTAGAGCCTTTTTGTACAAATTGTCTTTATTTTCAAGGTGTAGGTTATCCACAAGTGCAGGTAATCTGTGGACTGTTTTTTACTCTGCACCATTAATTGGCCGGTGCCGGTAATCTGCCGTGCCGGTGAATGGCCGGAAATTACGGTAGTCTTATTACGTGTACCAGACAACACCAGTGCAGCTTTAAAAACAATTGACAATTGTCACATTCTTATATTTTGACATTTACTTCTTACTGCTAGAACCATGCAACAGAAAACTAAGGCCTTTTACCGCAAAAGTGACTGAAATCATTGCCACATACTATATACAATTTAAGTGACATTCCACTTTTTTGGTTCTAATAGTTGAGACCTTTAGATGAAAACACATACTACAACTACATATAAGCAAAAACACAGGAAAGTCACCAAATAGTATCAATGACAATATGGAGTTAGAAACTTGCATATATTTAAGTACTAGTTAATGAGATTAACTACAAAAATGTGCTAAACATGAATGAAAAAAAATAAAACAGCTGTTTCAATGGTTTACAAGCAAGCTCTTCACTAAGAGAAGTAAGCCACCAGAATGAAAACAAATAACTTGAGCAAAAATACACATTTGTCACATTTGACATATTTTCATTTGTCATTAAATAATGATAAGGACAGTTAATTGGGCAAAACAACCATCGACACGAATAAGAAAGATAAAAAACTAAAAGAATAGAACAAAAAACAACAAACTGCTAGTTTACAAGATATTAATCTTATTTATAAATTCTACTTTTTCAGAGAGCAAGATATTCTATTATCCACAAACAGCACAGCAGATAAATGTGGCATCTAACCACAAAATGTCTGCAGTGCATAACTACACATATCACCCATCAATACATTCAGCCCAGAGGAGGTTGAACACAAATTACAAGCTATTATGAAGTAGTTCACAAGTCTGGTGTGTCAGTTGAAATGGACCTTCTGACTGGATGGACCAAATAAACACACAGAATTGCCTTAGAAAAGAGCAGACAATTGCTTCAAACAACTTTGTTTAACAGTGATAATGAAACTGAACCTGCAGAAACATTTACACCTACAATAATAAACATTTTGACAAACATATGGCAAGTCAGCAGACCATTCAGAAAACAAACATACATACATACTTTATTGACTTTTCCCATAGAGGCTTTTTGAAAGACAATAATTTAATTAAAACAAATAATTTAATTAAAACAACAGTGAAAAAGAAAAATAAAAGAATGCAAAAGCACCAGTCAACATAGACCATGTAACTACATAATGGTGCATCATAACCAGTTAACTTCACTGTCTGTAGCAGAAGACCAACCATGGAAACATTGCAATTGACATCACATGACTATCTCATTTAACAGGCAAAGAAATATATTATTACCACTGGCTTCTCATGATGAATAATAACCCACTCAATTACAACTTTTGTTCCTTTCTACTTGTCTACATACCCAACAACAAAAATAATAGTTACTTCCATTGAAATGTGGACTAAAATGTGGGCAAAGTTTACAATTTAGCAAACACACTAACATCATTTTGTTGCTTGATTAACCTTAATCTAGAATCAATGGTTCCTTTTGAAGAAGGCAATTTACATGCAATTCTTAAACATGTAACATTCCTACTGTAAACATGAAGGACATGTTCCTCTGGTGTGACAATTGGTGCAAAGGAAAAGGGATCATCCCATCATTAAACTGACCATGTCAGTAAGCATGAATAGGTGGATGACCTAAGACATCTTTTGGTTTGTTGTCAACAGTCCTTTCTACAGCTTTTTGAATTGGACAACCAACTTGACAAAAACAATGACAAACTGTTTTTTTTTTCTTGTTTATTTCAATGACTTCAAGAAAAAAACTACACAAACTAGTAGAAAGTTACCAGTTCACAAGTATGTTTGGTGCTTACCAAACAAATTAGAAACTACTCAACTTATTGATAAACAAAAAAAAATTTGTACAATGAGCAAAAGCAATGTATAGATACATTTTAGAAACAAAAATAACATCTGATACACTCATCCCATGATTTAACACCCTGTATGAAGGAAATATGAAGAGAAAGGCAAGCAGTACCAGCTAAACAAAAAAGACAAATGTAATTTGTATTGTGTTAGTATATTTACACTTCCTTCCCTGTTCCAAATACTCAGTCTTCATCCATACAGTAGCTGTGTTAAATTTATATCATTTCCAGGTAATTTCACTGCAACACTGACCAACTTGTCAACTATGATCCTCAGTCCTCGTTACCACAACAAAAGGTGACTTCCTAATGTGATGGTTCTGTTCCCGGCATGAATTAACTTTAACTTGATTTACAGATGAAAACATGTATGCATTATGTATTTAGACGTGATTCCCAACAGAGGTAGCAACAGAAGCGAAAGCTTAGCTTTAAACCTAACAAAAAAAAGAAAGAAAAAACAACAACCAGTAAGTTAATCAGTATTATATGTGTATTGATTGCGAAGGATGACAACAAGGAGCTGGGACCGTGTTACAATTATTATTGGTACAAAGTACATTTTCAACGTTCAAATCTACGTTTTAAAGCACATTCATATTTATAGCTATACTTGATTCAAAAAAGATAAGATGTTGCCGCTTTTAAATCTTACGAAAATCCATTCTTCGGGGTTTAAAGAACATGAAATTTGTTTAACAGCGTAAAATTAAAGTCGGGTCGTGTCGTGTTTACCGCAAAAGGTTGCGACACTCCGATCGCATGCAGCAGAAAAGCGATAAGAGGACGGTTTCAGTGTGATGACTTCGCATAAAAAAAGGACACTATTCTGAACAGATGAAGTAAGTTTCATGGTGGAAGCTGACACGGCATCGGCTAAGGAAACATACGCGTAAGTTAAGTGTAGATCGTGGGCAACAGCCGCCATATTTGACAGGTATTCGAGGAAGCCCAACAATGAAGGGATCAATGGCGAGAAGTTTAGGGAAACACATAAAACAGCAACTCCAATAACTCACCTTTCATATGATCTCTTAAACAGGTGTTGAGTCGACGTACAACTTACGAAAAATCGCACACGAATCCTTGAATGACACTCGCGTGTAGATTTCGTGGAGAAAGAGCTGTGGATAAATACTGTATTTTATCCGTCGATTACCCAATCTGCCATGCTTTCCGGATCATATCCAACCTCCACAGTAAATCAAGGATCAAGAACCCTTGCTTGACTGCTACATCCAGGCACTTTCAAATAAACTGAAACCGTTCACCAGTAATTTGCTTTGAACGCTTGAAACATGACAAGATCGAGAAGACGAAATTGTAAAAGGTCGAAGGGGAAACTGCTCAGAAATGCTCCCTCTGCTACTGTTCGTGATGTATCACATACACGGGCACTAAACCGGGCATTCAGTGATAGCTATTTGAGAGATATATACGAATTAAACTAGTCACTTACCTTTGGTGGCTTGAAAGGATAGTCTGTAGGAAAATGTATCGTAAGGAAAAATACACCTCCTTGGTATGGACTGTCGGGCTGTTAACGGAAGGACATAATCGAGAAGTATCAGTAACTCTCAAGGGAATCCTCATAAAACGACGGAGTTCGGGTTTTTTAAACAGATATAACAACGACAAACGTGGAGATCGTTTCTTACCGGTCCCATAATAGTTGCTTGCCAATGAAATACTTCAGGGTTCACGCAACAGTTGAAGTGCAAAAGAAAAGTTGAAACCATTAGTACGTTGCTACAATTGTGCCTGCTTAAGAAATGACGAATCCGAAAATAAAACTTAACAGCCATGAGAACTACTATTACAGGCAATAGTTGCTAGGCAAAATAGGGAGTTAAAAGTTGTAAAAAACAGTGTAGGATTGCTTACAATCATCACCAACTGGGCCTGCCGAACACTGTGCCGGAGGATCGCGTCCAAAATCTTGCAATTCCTGAAAAAATGGAGCGGCAGCACTCAGTTTCTACACTTCTAGACGTAATCACTAAATGTGAAGTCCATAGCTATGTAATTGCTGGACTATTCAAGACGACCAAGACGAAAAACTATCACGACTCGCCAGTTAAGGTCTGAGGGTTGCCATCTACGAAAACCTTCCTACAAGACTTCTCAAACTATGATAAACTCCAAAATTAACAAACTTAATTCTTACTTTGTTGATCCTTTTTAAGGCCATTATCTTAGAAAGCTAGGAATGTTCTGAAAAAGACTCTAGAAAACGACGAATTTTACACTCAGATATCGCGAACTTCCTGTTAATGGAGACTAAGAAGAAACGTGTGAGCGACTTTCTTCGCTCATTGGCTTTGAGTGGTCACATGACCAGAATTGCAACCGGGCTAGTTCCAGGCCTCCGAGAAAGGGTGTTCCCACTTGGTCTTACGTCATCCAAAGAATAGGTACACGGAGAAACAGAACAGTTGGAATGTATTCTCAGACTGCAGTGAATGCGATATTTGGAGACAATAATCCATCGTGTTTTGAGTCAAGTTATCTTCAGTCCAATATGGAACAAATGAGCACAAATAAATTCTTCAAAGACTAAAGAAAAGTGAATGAGACCGTTGGCCGGGTGCAATTTGTTTACTCTGTGACATTTGTTGCTCTCAATTTTAACTTTCTCTGGTAATAGACTCCTGAAATTCTGTACTAACAGTTACTGACCTTTCCTCGTTAAATCAGCATGTTGAAACTTTTGCATCTATGTCATCAAGTGTTCAGCCTTTGTTTTACAAATGGCGCTGGAACGCTTGCGTCCCAGCATGGCGTTGCTAAGTGGTATCCAGGCACGTGACTAGATCCTGCAAAGGGCCTATTAGCTCCTGCTAGAAAACAATCAATCAACAATCACGCGCGTAGCCGCGTAGGGCCGCTTACACGCGCGAAGTACGTGAGCTTCAAGGGGCCGCATGTAAGCAGTTTGTTTCGGCCAACTGATCTCGAAGAAAGAGAGAGGCGCTGTAGTGTGTTGTGTACTTTATTGGACTGCCGCGTAATATCCTCTATGTATAAAAGACAAGAGTGCTCAAAGAGCGATCGTTACTAGCTACATGTGCAGTTCACGTGCAGTGAAATCGTTTTCTAACGGTCAGTTAGACAGCAACGACAACAGACTGTATATTGCTATAATCAACTGAAAACAATGGGTATCGCTAGGCTTTTCCAGATTCTGCTCGGCGACTTCTTAGCAACTTTTGAGATTTTGCAGGGTAACTTTTTTTTTCCAGAGAGCCAGCAACTTCTGGCAACTTTTCGGAAAACTAGCACTAATTTGGCAACTTTTGAGCTATTTTCTTTTCTACTTATTCTCTTGGTCAAAGTCCTAAGCATCTTTCCAGTACGAGTCATATTTTTACCCTTCAAAGGGTACCACGCGGTAATTTCAATTAAAATCACAACTTAATTGAGTTTGGGTAGCCTGTGCACTTCGATTAATAGAAAGCGGAAAATAATCGCGAGCAGAGGTCAATAGCCTCGGAAAGCAAGTCGAGAACATAAGAATCCCAACTTCAAGAGCAAAACGTCTGTTTGGAACAGGACTAAAGAATTTCCTGAACAAAAGATCTCGAGCGTCTTCGGGGACAGGTTGCAATTCTCATTGGCAAGGAGACACCTCTGTAAAAGCCGGAGCACTGTTGAGAAACTCGTGAAGTCAAAAAAAGCACTTGAATGGAATCACAACCATCGCTAAAAGTTTAAACGAGAGTCAAACTATTCTATAAGTGTTAACACTGAGCAGCAACACAACCGAAATCACGACAGTGTGACTCGGACTTTACAATCTGACATGAGACTCTTGCGATTTGAGACAGTCGAGGAACTCGCTCCTGGTACATCCAGACTGTTACAGCACATTGTTAATCGTTATCACACCCTAGATTTGTAAACCAGGTTATTGCACTGACGAAGAGCTAACGCTCGAAACGTCAGCACCTCCCTTTTACCTTACGGTGGTATAACTTACTTTATCAATTAGTTTGATTTACCCAATTTCTTGTATAGTTGCACTGATTGTCTAACTTTTTGTAACTAGCCTCATAGATCAAACCAGGTGCTGATTGAACCATAAAAAGGTTACCCAATTTTTTGAAACCGAGTCACTTAGTTATACCTTGAGGTTGATTACGAAGCCGAGAATTGTTATTTTACCAACTTTTTCAGTTTCGGAGCAACTTTTTATCAAATTTTTCGTATATTTCAAATTTTTAAGCTTTTTCGGAGCAGAATCTGGAATCACATCATTACATGTTGTCTTCTTAGGGACGGACCATTAGAAAAGTGATGGGGGGGGGTGGGGAATTTTCAGCTTGCACGAATTTTTTTTTTCGCTCACTGCTTGTGCAGGATATTTTTTTTCAGGTGAACCCCTCTGCACGAATTTTTTTTACTACGTGTGAAAAAGTCACAGTTGGACCTTCCTTCTGCATGAATTTTTTTTACCTTCTTCTTTGCATGAATTTTTAACTTTTTCTTGGCATTTTCCCTTGCATGAATTTTTTTTTTGTTTTTTTTCCCCACCCCCCCCCCCCCTCCATCACTTTTCTAATGGTCCGTCCCTTAATTATCAAAGTTCTCAATTTTATTCGAGTTCCGCCCACGGAAAAAAGCTATGGCTGTTTGCTTTCCCGAACAGATGTGACGTCCTAATTCATATATTTTTTTGTTTTGATTTATTCCAGCTTGGGTACCATCTTTTTATAGCTGGAGCCTATCCTCCTCCTGGTCAGCGGTGAGATGGTGGATTCTGGCGATAATTGAGAAGGTACCTTATGTACCCCGTAGTATAATGTATCAGTAAAATATATTAGAATGTATTAGAATATCTAAAATATATGTATAAGTTATTTATGCACCTATCAATGTTAAGCCGGCGGGGGCGGAGTCAGGGAACGCGGTGGGGATTTGACATTTTTGAAAAATTTGCCGTCAAATTCCCTGCCCACGGGCAAATCATTCCAGTAAAATGCAACCAAACTTCCCCACCCCGGGCTGCACATCGCTGTCAAATATCCCAAGGCTGGACCCAACAAAGGCACAATTGAAATATCTCCAAACAAAGAAAGATTCAAATATCCCCTCCCCCGGGAGAACAAGGTTAGTCAAATGCCCTACCCCAGGGCCAACAAAGACAATGAAATCCCCACCCCATGCCCTGACTCCCCCCCTCTCCCGCCGGCTTAACATTGATAGGTGCATTACCGTCGGGAGGTCCGTATGGGAAAAAAACTGCGCCTGAGGTCTTGAGTACGGCCCAAGGCACATTTTTTTCCTATCAGGATCGACCTAGCCGGTAAATAAGTTTCAGTTTATTTTTTTTGGACGTCTTCTTTTTCTGAAGTAAGAAAAGAGATAGGAAATTGCCGGCCCGTTGGGCTCAGGAGCCCATCAGTTCATATTGCTGGGCCCCTGCACGAATTTTGTTTATTGCGAACCAAAGTGAAACTAGCTCCTACAAACAGCCGCCATTTTGAAACATCCATGGAGCCCGTAAACTGACTACTAGTTTGATAAAAATTTGACGTGTAAATTACTAAGAGATGTCAGTTAAGAACGAGCCGGACTCGTGTTTGAAACTTTTTTCCCATCATAGGCTCGACAGCGTGTCGGCATGACAACAACATGGTTCTATTTACAAAACAACAAAGTCAATTCTTTTCGTACAAGTTTCTTATAATCGAGGGTTTAGAGATACAATAAAACAATTATTCTACTCAATCTCGTCGTTCATGAACTATAGCTCAACTATTAGCTCATGTACGATTCGATTTCGTGGAATAGTTGTTAAGTGTATTTAGTATAATTGGGGATATATGCATTACATACTAATTGCACTGGCTATTTGGCTTCTGCAAAATATTAATGGACTGAATATTACGCGCTCTGTCAGATTGGTCACTTACCCATGAGCTATCGAAAACACGCAAACAAAAAACGCCTCAGACGACCAATTATATTAGGTGGCGAACAGTTTAATAATAATAATTATAATAATAATAATAATAATAATGACCTTTATCAGTGAAAACATTTCCGCACTAGTGGCTCTTCATTTTTCAATATACTAAAATACTAAAACTATACTAGCCTAACTAATAAGATACTTGTAAAACGACTTATATTTACAACTAGATAATAAAAATGCAAAACTAGTAGTCATACATAATCGACTTGTAGACGCTTAAAATGCTATTAAGCAAGCCATTGCTTAACACTTCTGCAGAAAAGTCCGTAGTCATCTACATTTCTAATTCTAGCAGGTAATTTATTAAAAAGTGTAGCACTACGGTCCTGAAAAGTGTTTCTTTCTTTAGGAATACTTATGACTGGTGCTACTGAGGATCTTAATTATAGTTCGAGACTGAATGGAGATTAGAAACTAAGTAAATCAAACGAGTTGATTAAGTAAGTTATACCACCGTAAGGTAAAAGGGAGGTGCTGACGTTTCGAGCGTTAGCCCTTCGAATGGAGATTAGGCCTAATATATTCGGGAAAATTTCTGTCGGAAAGTGACTTAAAAGTTAATTTCACAATTGAAAACTCCCTTCTCTTTTCAATGGATAGCCAATTTAACTTTCTCAAGTCAGCTTCTCTAGCGTAGCTGCCTAACACAAATCCAGCGCAAGCATTTTGAACGCGCTGGAGGCGCCGCATCTGGTACGCTGGCAGAAGGTCGAAGACAGCAGACGCATAGTCCAACTCAGATAGAACGAGACTCTCTGCAAGTTGTTTGCGCTCATGGAAAGGTTCCAAGGTCTTCAACCTTCGAAGTACTGCTAGAGTGCCATAACACGATGAGAGCAGCTTTGTGATGTGATCTTCCCAAGTCAGATGTTGGTTCAGTTGTAATCCGAGCAGCCTGGTGGTTTGTACACGTTTCAGTGGTGTTCCTTGGCAGCTCACGTCCAGTGTGCGGGAGTCTAGACCATGCGTCTCTCCGAGCCATTTGTCTCGTTGAAACAAGCATCCATTTCGTCTTCGACGAATTTAGTGCTAAATTAGAGTTAGTATAATATGTTTCAAGACATGATATAGCAGTTTAAAATGAGAAAAAGATTTCCAGATTGTTTCTTTTTGAACAAAGTAATAAGAAGGAACCGAAAGAGAAAGCGCGGTTCCAGGTGGACTAAAGATTGCTAGAAGTGAAACAACAAACGATTCGACCGAGGTGAGTTTCTGCTGAGATAAAACAAATAGATTCTGTTTCGCCCTGTAAGGGACGGACCATTAGAAAAGTGATGGGGGGGGGGGGGTGGTGGGGAAAAAAAAAAAAATTCATGCAAGGAAAATGCCAAGAAAAACAATTCATGCAAAGAAGAAGGTAAAAAAAAAAATTCATGCAGAAGGAAGGTCCAATTGTGACTTTTTCACACGTAGTAAAAAAAATTCGTGCAGAGGGGTTCACCTGAAAAAAAATTCCTGCACAAGCACTTTTCTAATGGTCCGTCCCTAATATTCCGACAGGTGCTTGTTTCTTTCTCCCGCTAATAAATACAACAGCGGATGAGTGGCCGGGGTATATTCCACCGAGGTGGACTGGGACATGAATCGTTCTGATCCAGCAAGATGGCGGCTTTTGGCGATGAAACTTGCCCACCTGTCACTGGAGGATTATGGATAAAATCAGTAACGTGTCAGTTAAAGGCTTACTATAATTAATATGCGTCTTGTCTCTAATTTGCTGTCTCGTCGTATATTTCTAACGTAGCTGTGATTATAGAATAAAAGAGACCTTATGAAAAACGGCGGGGTCTGAAAGAAATCATGAACATAGGAAGTTCGCTTACATCAGTCAGCTTCAAGATTGCAGCAAAATAATCAAATCACTAGCAGATTTGTTGTTCGCTTAGAAGAGAGAAAGACTAAGAGGAAGAAGTGGAACTCGGAGTTATTAACCACTGATATCTTTTGTGAGAATAACAATAAACTGTCGGACTATCCGTAAATATGTTTCCCTACTGATTTGGCAAATATAGACGCCTGTGTCAAAAGGTTTGCTTGCAAAGAAGGGGGGAGGGGAGGGGGGTTCCGGAACCAAAAACACAAAATGAGAAAAGCCCACCACCATTAGTACAAGAGGAAAACAAATCCATTTTTTTTTTACCAGTCGTTGTGTTTTCACAGTAATGATGGCTTCTCAGTAGACTTGTCTCAAACTTCCTTGAATGCACTAATAAGAGGAACATTATGCGAAAGTTTAAGGACAAAGTTTCATCGGAGTTGAGAGGAATAAGGAATCTTTGCCTGGGCTGCCCCCTGAAGGGCTGGCCTAATACTGAAAAATGCGACCGATCTAAGATATAAGATGTGTAAACAAGCAATCCATCTAACTACTTAAGAGGATCTCTTTCTGGACATGACGAAGACAATGAACAGCTCCAACAGACCAGAGAAGACCAGACACGACTGCATTCTTACGATCTTTGCTTTGTAAAAGAGAAAATGAGAAGCAACGACTACTTACCTCACTGACGCTCAGTTAGACGTTCAAACATAACAAACTATCTCATTTGGTACGAAACAGACACATACTCAGTTTCTGTGGCCATAGCGAAGCATGGCGAAATGATTATACAGATAATGCACTAGTTGAAAACAGACTTGACCGAGGATACTTTTCACGCTAAGGAGAAAACACACTCACCTATACAAACGCTATGATTTGTGGTTAACAGAACTGCGCTTCAAAATTAAAAGAATTAATTTTCTGAATATTAATGATAAATATTAATAATTAATACTAATACATTATATATTAATATATTAATATTAATTTTCTTTTAATATTAGTTATTTATTAAGAATTAATTAAAAAGAACCCTAGGAAGGGTCTCATACGAAATCCTATGAAAAGCTTATTTAACAATTATTCATCTCAGGCTCAATGATTATCGGTGAATATTCACCGAGACAATGTCGAGGTGAATATTCACTGATAATCACTGAGCCTGAGGTGAATAATTGTTTTAGTATAAATACACAGGTGATTATGTCCAAAAAAGAAAACAAAAAGCAGTGTACAACACGAAAAATTTTATTTCATCAAAAGCGCGCGAACGACTGGCAGCCATCTTGTTCGTCGAGGTGATTATGGGCTGATAATCCGAGATAGCGAAAATCCTCAATTGCGATTAAAAAAGTTGGATTTTATAGGATACCTTTATACAAGGACAAAGCTGAAAACCAAACTAGCAAACCAATCAGAGCGCGCGATTTTGTATAATTACCTGAGTATTTATACTAAAATGTAGTAGGGTCTGTCTTACCAATGCTATTACAAACTTTACGGTTGCAAGAGAACCTCTGGATATCCAAGCTTCAGATAAACTAACCAGTACACGAGCTCGAGACAAATTGCTATAATGCATGTATGCGGACTTAGCGTGAAAGAGCAGTATCATTTTGGTTGGTTTTGCGAACTTTGATTGGTAGTTTTTGATCCATTTTCTTTGGTGTTAAGTCTCTAAGTACAATTAGTTGCTAGTTGCGTTCAAAAACCTCCTGCGAGGGTTTACCTCGGTGTAATGTTTTTCTTTTTTTTTTTTACTATTATTTTCCTAGTCTCTGTTGTTTTGTTTCCTTTGTTTTCTTTGTTCTACGTCACTCGTGAACGTAACAGGTTTTTACACTGAGAATGAGCCCGTGCGTGACAATGCGACCCCCAGTGTCATGATGGGCGTCTTGAAAAGAAATAAATGAAATTCAAGGTACATCATATTGCACAGTTTAAAGGAGAGAACCTTTAGAAATACGACTCTTAAAATTTCAGGTATATGAATTTATGATGAAACGCTGTGTGTAGTGTTTAATATAGCATCTCAAGCGAAACGATTTCTAAGGAGAAATAAAAAAATACCAGGCGAACAGTTTTGCCATATATTTCCAAGCACATCAAGGTACCTGGTTTCCTTTATCTTCGTCTGATGCATTATTAATGACTGAATTGCATGCCACAAGCACCTGAAACCGATATAACAGATACTTGTTTAATTAATTTGGATTATAAAACTGAACGGATTAAGTTACGCGGAACTCACTGCATTGGTAATGGTTTCTCAATGTCACGAATGGAAGCAATTTAGTCCTTGCTTTCCTGACTTCTGAAATAGTGAATTTAAAGGAAAATGTAACTTGGTTAGACATAGAAAACTAAGACCAAGTAAAACAAAATAAGAAAAAAACGATAGGAGGTTAATCAAAACCAGCAACGACGCCGGGCAACGACGCCTCCGACCACAGCTGTGTTGAATTAAATGTCAGTGTTCTGTTC
The DNA here is from genome assembly GCA_949710005.1 of Ricordea florida. Classification (NCBI taxonomy): domain Eukaryota; kingdom Metazoa; phylum Cnidaria; class Anthozoa; order Corallimorpharia; family Ricordeidae; genus Ricordea; species Ricordea florida. Next base: position 20,480,354 of record OX453280.1, read on the forward strand.
AGTGGGAGGTACAGTTTTGCTTCAGAATGTTTTTCTTTCCATAGAAATTTGTAACGGTTCCGTTGCTAATTATACGCTCCTTTATAGTTTTAAGGCTCTGTTTACACTATTAATGAACTTACACGGATAGGTCTCATGTTCACGCTGTAACTGGTTCTGTCAGAATATATTCTATACCGCCTATCCGGGTACGTTTTGACCGTGGTCCAGGCCGCCGTTTTGGATTCGTAATGGCCACAAGTCGTATCGGTTTTGTTTTCCTACCGGGACACCAGTTTAAAGTTTTCTACATTCTGCGCATGAGTAAAATAGCGAAAATACCTAGCTGCTTTCTGCTAGCGATTGTGGACCAGTACAGTGTAAACACGAGAAAGTACGAAAACCGCCACGGTATGAGCATATGTCAGGCTTATATGGATCCAAACTGTACTTGCACTGATACACTCTGTACCGCTACCAAGGGCGTGGCTAGGACTTTTCAACAAGAGGGGGGGGGGGGGAGGGTGACACTGTGTCACACACAGGGTACTTACCTGGTTGGCATGTAGACATCCACGTCGTGTTTTACTAAAAAGGACATTTTTGGGATGAGCAGTGAGCGTGGGCGAGGGACAACTCTACACGTGACACAAATTACTCTATTTTGGACTCACAAAAGAGGGGAGGGCAGGAGCATCCCATGAACCCCCTCGCCACGCCCCTGGGTACAGCGGTCTACAGTGTGAACGTAGCTTAAGGTGCTCCCCCGGATTTGAGACCGTCCGTCTCATTCGCTGTCCCGTGACTTGTGTATTTGTTACCCAAGTACCAAGCATACTAACTCAATCTTAGACTAAATATCGTGCATGGTAACATCATCACTCAGTCTCATACCATAAAGCGGAATGGAAAATAATAAAAAACTCTCTGTATGTCACATCTTACGTTCGTTCTTACATTCTTATTATTATAGACGTGAGTGTTTTACTGGGACTGACGCCACTTGTAATATTCATACGAAACTACATCCGGGATCGAGTGACGATATCGATGATGTCAATTCCGGCCTTGCACTATTCAGTTTGTGTACAAAGCTGCTAAACGAACATCTTAATGTGTTTTTGTCTGTGTAATAAAAAGAAAATTACACACGTAAGGTCGAAAATATGAATTTTATGTTCGAGTGGCAAGAACAATATCGCGCTCACTCCGGCGTGAAATATTGTTCTTGCCCCTCGAACATAAAATTCATATCTTCGAGCTAACGTGTAATATACCCTACATGACAGACTTTGATGAAGCTGGGCCAGATGAAATGTAAACTGGCCAAGCGTCTCGGAGCCGAATTTGCACATGCACAGGCCCCGAAATTATCCTCACTGTTTTTTCTACGTTGACCCCGAAGTGATCCCCAAGTAATTCTTAAAATGATTAAACCGGGCAATTCAGAGACTGCAAGATAGATTTTAAAGTAGATTATTCAAGAAGTTAGTAGTTTAACAAACTTGTATACTCGTAATAAGACTCATAATTAAGTGACCATGTTTACAATTAATTACGAAACGGATCAGTAATTATGCACCTATCAATGTTAAGCTGCTGGGGGGGGAGGCCGGGCATAGGCGGGGGATTTGAACTCAGATAATTTTTTCTGTTCAAATGCCCGACCCCAGGGACGTTATCGCTGGTCAAAAGAGTGCAAATTCCCCATCCCCCCCCCTCCAGAAAAAGGTCAAGGCATTGGTCAAACAAGAATTAAAATAGGGATATACAGAAAACAGGCTGCTAACGGTTAAAGTCAAAAGTCCCGACCCCCGGGACTCGACGAATGATCAAAAGTCCCTACCACGGGCAGACTTATTACGTCGAATCCCCCGCCTATACCCGGCCTCCCCCCCCCTGCGGCTTAACATTGATAGGTGCATTAACGAGCAGAATCATATTGCAACGACAATTAAGAAATAGAAAACATGTACCGTGTTTCTATCGAGTTTTAGTATAAATCTACTAGCGTTCTATCACAAATGCCGCGCTCTGATTGGCTACGCTACTCACTATCTATTCTGTGATAGATAGCGAGTAGCGTAATGGCGGCCGCTTGTTCACGTTTTCGAAGTGTCCATAAAGAAGATTTAGACAGTTTACTGGTCGAGGCTGTTCCAGAAAAGACAAAGTTTTGAATGACTAGTAGATTTATACTAAAACAATTAGATTATTCGCTCTCGATTTCTATGCGTGATAGTTGACTCGGGCTGCGCCCTCGTCAACTATCACGCGATAGAAATCTCGAGCTCATAATCTAATTGTTTAATAGAAACACGATTTCTAACCAATCAGCGCGCGTACTTTCTTAGGACTGTTTTCTAAATTATTTTAATTCTCAGCTTGTGCCATATTTAGATCTTAAGGCAGATGGATTTGTAGAGAGGAGTATCTGTCTGAGAAAGGCTGCATTGTCGTTGTCATTGTCATTATTATTTCATAAAGAGAAAACTTGAGGTAAAAAGAGGAATATGTAATTGCATTTGCTCACGCGTGAAGGTTATCAATTTTCGCGTCGGAGGCCTTGCTGAGGAATTGAGTGCAGCCGGCGAATAATAATAATAATAGTAATAATAATAATAATAATAATAATAGTAAGAAGAAGAAGAAGAAGAAGAAGAAGAAACGTTTTTTAATGAGGCTGACACTAAATATTTACAGATAGTATACACGCGGCCCCCAAAGAAACAAAACTAAACTGAAATATATAAGTCAAAGAATATTCAGAATAAACCCCTAGCTACATAGGTCTAAATGACAAATTCATTACTAGAAAGCTACCTAAGCCGAAAGAGTCACACTTTTGAGTTGGCTAGAAAAACCATCATATGATTTATACGCTTTCATTTCATTTGGCAGACTATTCCAAATTTTGCTGCAGCGAAGGTAAAAGTTCCCCCCCTCCAAAACGTTTCTTAACTTTCCTTAGCATGAAACTTGAACTTATCTCTTAAGTGAGTCGGAAGATCTTTGAAGATCATCGCTGCCTTTGCAATCTTTACTCTACGAACTCTGTTAGGTATTGTGGACCAGACAGGACTTTTAGAGCGCTAGCATTGCTCTATCAATACGCCTTGAGACTTGGCTAGGGAAAAAGACTCTCACTTTGTGTGTTAACACCGGTTTCTTAACGTCATTTTTTTGATCAGCTCAGTAAACTTTATACGGCAGCGAAGCTGACAATCGCTTATACAAGTAGTTGAAGTTTACTGGAGCGTCAGTCAGGGCCCTTCCACTGCCTTTCATCCACCGTAAATTGCGTTGTCGCAAGAAAAGACAAACGTCCAAAAAATCGTCTCAGACGGGAGCCGGGTGATGGGCTCCTGTCTCAGACTGGTGTTTTTAAAAAAGTTATGTAATATGCAGCTGACGGTGAAAGGTTTTGGAGAGATTTCACATCACTCAACCTGACACTTATTTGGGAGTAATTCCGAATATTCAAGTGTGCACTATTTTGAAAGCATCGCATAGCTTTTGACCCCCCCCCCCCCTTGCTCATGCATATCCAATGTTGTATTTCTTCCCGGCACCTGAGTTCTTCCTAAACAAAATCAAGTCCTCATTTTTCCCGCGAAAATACAACATATGATTGCCTTTGAGGTAGGAGGGAGGATATTCCAGTGCTACCTTTCCATCTCTAGATCTCAGTGTCAATGATTTAGTCTAATTTACCTTATTTGGAGATTGTGATTAGTGGCTCCTACAACTTAACGGAAAACACTGCCGGCCTCAGCACATCAGAGCGGCAGCTAACACGGGGTTTGCTAACTTCCTACCACGTGAAATTCGTTACGTAACCAATGCAAGCAGTGCCCAAAGAGTCGTTTCTTAATACAGTAGATAGCTGTTTAGGGAGTGACTTCTAAATCAACTAACCGTAATGACTACATTTACGATTTTTACGTGTATACTGTCTATGGTTGGAGTTGTTTCTTGGAGCGTGGAAAAAAAATCCAGACTTTCATTGCGCATCGGTCATCGGAGAATTCTCCGGTAACGACGCAGAATTTCTTAGCTAAGGTATCGTTCTTTTTTTACGAGGGAAGGGGGGGGGGGTACTGGTAGGATTTAAGGGGAGTCATGCGAAAAAAAAACGACTGCTTTTGAGGGGGGGCCCGAGTCCCAAAAGAATTAGGAAAAAGGGGATCACGTGACATATTTTAGCAATACTTTAATTTTATGTCATAATATCCGAAATTTACTTCTCTTTGTCTTGTAAGTCGAGTGCAAAAATCGATACCCTATTTATTACCAAAATGGCGGCAAAATGACTAAAATCGATACCTTATTTATGACCAAAATGGCTGAAAAACCATACCCTTTGGCGCCGCACATGCTTATATAAGCTCATATAAGGGAGTAGCCCTGGGGTGACAAACGCTTTTTCACAAATATGGTGAAGACACTCTTGATCTTGGGCGACCTGTGAGCAAGAGAAGGAGGCCAGTGCTGTGATTATTCATTGGAAATGTTTGAAGAAACGCTCACAGGAGGCCTAACGTGACTGTTAACATTATGTTTCAAACGGTTGATTCGGGTTGTCATAAGATTGTTGTGTAAAACACAACTAACACGCCAGCTGACACTGTCAGACGCCTATTCCATCAATTGTTGCGTAATACATGTTGGCACCTCAAGTTTCCTCGATTTTTTATTTTAAATTTTATATTCAATTCTAACTTGAACAGTTTCCTCAAACTTTTTTGAACTGAACCTTTCGACGCTTACAAGTTTTAAGCCCCCAATTTGCTATTCCCATAAATTCCACACAGCACCAGTTTGAAGAGCCCGAAGAATGTGTTACAGTGCAAAGGCAATACATCTTCGCGAATGTTTTCATACACTCTTATTACTTGTAGTGCATACTGTGGTTTGATATCATTAGCAAGAAACTAGAAGCTGATCACTATTGAGATTTTCAGTTTTAAGAGAAAAATTTCCAGGACTCTTTTTTGAAAGCTGCTTGAGAAGAACAGAAAATATGCCCGGGACTGAAATTGGGTTTCGGACGATTTTTGACTTGGGTCCTCCTTCCTGTCAGATAGAATTTAAAAACTAAAAACTTTCTGGAAGAAATTGCAGAGTTGTCAACCTCCTAAAGGATGAATCGGAAACAATCAATGTTCCTGTGCGCTACAAGCATAAAGCCGCTCTTCCTGCGTGACTCATATCTCAAGACTTCACGCAGTTATCTGCAGAATTATTTTAAAGGGATCCAAGTGTAATCCGCCAGCTTCGCAGCTCGCCGCCATTCAACGCCCGAAGGAAGTAACGTTATTTAACCGTTGTAAAGCGGCCTATGAAAACGTGCCGTCCGAAGGATAGCACATTGAAGCATTTATTTCTGTGTGGTTCAAATCCCTATACTTTACAGAATGTGCTAGCGACGTTTGCTGGAAGATTCCACAAGCCCTGATCCTTGAAACCATTTCTACTAAAATTCTCAAATGACTAAGACCTTGCATTAGAACTGTCCACGTCTGCGGTGTCCATTTCAATCATAGTTTTCGGTTTAATTCTACCCACACGTTTCCGAGCTCATGGTAAACGTTCATAAATGGGACTCACATCCACGCCTTTCGCTTCTCCGGAAACGTGATGAAAGGAAGTGGAAGGTTTCGACACGAGTTACAGCAAAACGGTGCTTGGCAACCTGCTCCATTCGCTGGACATTGAACGCGCCGCGAAACCCCGAATAAGGTCTCTCACTCAACGCCATTGAACAGCCAATGGCGTGCCGCGTCGGACGAGGATTTGCGGATGTGACGTCATCCGCGCTCATCAAAGCTACATTAAAAGAGACTTAGACAAGCCGACGGTCGCACTCATTTAGAATCAAAAGGCTATCGGTCAACGTGAAACAAAGCTAACTTCTGTGGCTTCAAGAGACTTTCCCTTCGTCGAAAATGGCGAAGATATTCGTGGCATGTATTTTGCTGCAGTGTTGTGGGCTTATTCTTTCGGAATTCACTCTTGGTCTGGTAAGTCTTGCTTGATCGGCTTTGTCGAACACTGGATAGAGTCTCGCGATGTGCTTCAGTTTTGCTGTTTGTGTATAGTCACGTAAAACAGTTAAAGACTTTCTAATTTTGAAATCCTCGATATTTCATTCAGGGAAAGGACCGTCATCGCAACGCAGATGAAAAGCAAGGTATGGCAAAATTTTAGCAGCTATAGCCACCAAAAAATATCATTTCTACAACTACACTATATCGGCTTAATGTGAATATCGTATTATACCGAATTTCTCTTAAAACAGTGCAGTCCACGCACAAACGATATTAAAAAACATGTCAACCTTGATTGCAATTGAGACAGACACTCAGAGTCAACACACTTGACACATACGCTGTGTTTCCGAAAACATTTTGCGCTCCTCGTAACCAGCTGGATAGTGTAACCAAGTATAGTAATTTCGCATCGGGTTGAAAATTAGCCAACTTGTTTGGCAACTTCCCACGAAATGCTACACTGCTTGTCTTTTCTGATGACATGCCTGCGTTCGTTTGATGCGAGAATCGGAAACGATAATATTATAACAAAGACGAACTGTTTACATCAAGGTTAATACTACGTGAAGTGTATAAAACATCACTCACTTAGCGATTGTCACACGAATGATTAGCTCTTCCGTTGCTGGAAATGATGTGCTGGCAACAAGAATTTGCCCACTTTGTTTTGAAAAATTCTATCCCCCATCGTATGATGCTACATTTTCACTCTTTGATATCACCTGGTAGTGTGACCACAGTTAGATTTTCTACACAATGTAGTTCCAACTTTTTTATCTGTGCATTAAGCCGCGTAGACTGATCATTTCTGCAACGAACAGTGCCTTATAGTAGAACGGTTGGTTTCATTGTACATTGTGTCTCACATGTTTGCAGTTGCTACCGACCTAAAACATTGCAGTTACTGTACGAGCATTATTAATTTGGTAATGAACGCTATTCGACTCCGGTTTTGGTAACAGACAAAAATTTTTCGTATTAAGAAAGTCATAGATGGCGAACTGCGCTAAATTTCAAGCGTTTCTGTCTTTGTTCAACCACCTACGCCAGGTCTCACTATTCACCGCTAACAGTTAGTGGTAATCAAACAAAACCTTTGGAATTTCATCATTGTAACAGCATGAAAAATGTTGTCTGAAGGTCACTAAGAACCAAGACAATCCGGCCCAAGTAATGTGGCACCTAAGACACTAAGTGTGTGTTCCAGTTTGTTATTTAGATGCAAAGTGAAGGGGGAGGGGAGGGTAGACTGGATGGGGTGACAACTATTTGTCTTCTGTAGAGGTAACTGATTTGGTATGTGAGGTCAGATAGTGAAAAGACGCTTGACATGACTAAGGTTTATCTGAAGTAGCGTTAGAAGCCGAAGCCCGTTTTTTAATAGAAAGAACAGCTCGGTATTAACCTGGGTTCTCGGATCCGAGATATGAACGATATTTTTTGTTCCATGTGTATTACGAGGCTCCAAGTTTTTAATGCAATCTCGCTTCGGGTCTGTTTGCAGGAGTATTTCAAGGTTCACTGAACTCCCGAACACTAGGAGAGATGTTATTTAAAAACAACAAATTCCAAAGTCTAAAACGGACTATGTTTGCCGGATTCAAAGACGTATTTTTCTCCTTCACAACCTCCTCAGTCCTAGGACCACCCGTCAGTGACCCGTTTTAGGCTAAAATGCCAAAAATATAGAGACACTGCGAATTCTTGTTAATAAAGATGAGAACGGCGCTGCAAGGGTTGGTACTGATTATTTTTTCCAGGGAAGAAAACATTGCTGCACAGCCCAATCAGCGTTTGAAGCTTCTTTATTTTTGTTCCGTACATTCGTGCACTTGGCGGTAAACATGTTACGTTTTACATTATTGTCATTATTTCTTAGAATGACAAGCTGTGCATTTTATAGAAAAACGTAAACACGAAGAAGGTGCTATGCAAAGCGAATATAATTTTAAGAAATGCACATAATCGGTGGCTTCTCAAATGAGTCGTCTAAAACGGTCCCAGTTTACCATTAACATAAACCATTTCGCTAGGGCGTATCCCCCAAGCTGCACGAAGCACGGTTGGGTCATATTCCCTCGAAAACGTTTCAACACACACACACAATCTTACCACAGTTATACAATTTGCATCTCAACCTGCGAAGATCAACTCTTTATCTCCTCTGAATATTTTCTTCACAAAAATAAGGACTCAAGTAGTATCGGCGTAGCAGTAGAGCAAAACTGGCGTTGCTAGAGTTCCTCCAAGCCAGAAAAAAAAGTCATGTAAAGACGGGCTACTAAAATGTGGCCGCGATAATCGTATACGAAAATAATTTGGTAAACTTAGTACTCGATGATTAGGCATCAGGATAGGGATTTATTAGGTGAATCTAGCTGGCTCGGTTGGCCGATCTCCCTATACATCTGTTGTACCTCAGAATAGAAACCATAGTAGATAGACGGTACTTGAAACAGAAGGCTCCAAGAAACAAGAAAAGTTAGCAGGGGACACTGCACATCTTTGTACCTTGTAAAATAAACCATACTGAATTTAGTACTTTATTCCATGACAGTTGTACACTCCCGCTTTGCAGGGGTCTCGAAGCATCTGTTATATTTAATATTTTAAATATTATCAGCTATGACGTTTTTAACTACTATTTAATCTAATTTTATCTTGTATCTTTCAAGACACTGCAAGAATGTGCCTTAACAACTTTTTTCTTGTTATACTTCTGCAAATATTTCTATCGCCTTCGTCCGGCTGTCACAAGTCTTGGTTTTTGTACAGAAAAGAAGAAATTCAGATTCAAATTTCTTCATTAGGAGAACTTATCACTTGACCAAAATATCAATCTCGCATGATTTCACTTTGATTTTCTACACAAAGTCCACACAACTTTGTTCCTCAACTTTGCTCCTAATGTAATTTACGCTTTTCACAGAGTATTTGTTAAACACGTTGGATGAATTTGATATCACCTATCCAACCGAAGTGGATCGCCGTGGTAAGGTTACAGATCACGTAACCACTCTGTCTAAGCATAGACGTCGGCGGCGAAGTGCTAATGAGAATCCAGGGCCGATTATTTACCAGGTATGTCTCGGGTAGAGCATTTTGCTCTAGATGCTGGCTGGTAGACTGATTATTTGGAATGCAGATAGAAAATGAGTGAAAACAGCGGTGTGCCGATTACAAACCAGTTCAGTCGTTATGTGTGTTAGGGAAGATAGACATATGGTCTCCTTCTCAAACGTTTAACACAAATCGCTGCGTCGCCATTCCGGCATGCAACGCTCCATTTCTAGGAATGAGTAACAGTTTGCGAAGAAGACTAAAAAGGCATTTACCTCTGATTCAATAGCCAGTTTACGCTAATCCAAAATATAGAGTTTATACTCAGTTACTCGTCATTCCCATTCAAGCACTTTTCAATAACTTGGCCTTGATTTTTTCATTTTCTAAAAAGAGACGTTCTTCATTTTAAAAAAGCAACCTTCTCACCGGAAGCTCCTTCAGGTTTTCTGCTAGGCTAAATATGATTTATGATGGAGAAGTAGAAATACGGAGACGTGTTGTGACAAAGTAGTGACGAACCTTGTATTTGCTACGAACCAATTCTCGTAATTCATGGACTTCATGCTCTAACGGGTTGTCTGGAGATCAACGAATCGTCACCATCTCTTACAATCCGTTATCATCTTCTGGCGGGCGTTCACGAGGTAAACGGTCCTCACCACCTGTCAGCAACCCCTGTGGAGTTGTCACGAGTTAAACTGTTGGTCAGCATTTGTCACAATCCCTTGCAATCGATCTCCTGGAAACGGTCAGGAGATGATGGATTCTCCTTCCCTGCCACCAGAGGTCTCTCACGGCGAGAGAAAAATTGAAGGACGGAAAGAGACCTCTGCCAGCCGCCGATGCGTTCTTTCATGTACTGTAGCCACCTACCAAATTTGTGGACGAAACTGACCGGTTTTGAAAACCGGTTTCCATTAATGACGAATGCGCGTGTCCTGTTGAATTGTGTGCTGGTAATTTCTGAGCCCACAGTTGTTGTGGCCTTCGCGTGTTTACAAGTTTGACACTAGGCTGTTTGCCTTGATGACCTTACTGCCGTTTCCAATTTTACCTACATCCGGGCAAAAAGACAACTCGAGTGTGTTTGGGTTTGTGGGAATTGGATGAATGAATAGTGAATCTTGCTTTATTTCTGAAAGCTTTTATTTTTAAAAGTGCCACAGGCAAACCCAGAAGAGTCCGAGTTCAACCTATAGGAGTTGAACCTCCAATCTTTGCAAAAAATGCCTTGGATCGATGAATAGATTTCGATGATTTGTTATAACCTTTTGGGATTATTGTTATTGATGGTACATATTTACAAAGGTGATACAATGGAGATAAAGAATAACGTTATGTGCTATATTGGTCACCTCAATATTAAGAGAAAAGGAGTGGAAAACTTATTTGGTGTGATTTGAAATTGTCTTGAAGAAAAATATATTACCTACCAGTCCAACATTTTTGGAAAATATTGTAGTTTCGTTTCTCTTTCACAGGTAAACTACAAAGGAAAAACAATAAAGTTGGTTCTTAAAGTAAATGACAAGCTGTTTGGATCAGATTTTGTGGTCGAGTGGCACAGAGAGAACGGAACAATCGACAGAAAACGACCCACTGATAATTGTTTTCTTATTGGAGAGACAGAACCGTTCCACACCAGTGTGGCTATAAGCGATTGCGATGGATTAGTAAGTAGCCTTTAATTGTTCCTAAAAAGACTGGATGCTATCTTAAGATCCGTGAATCCCCTCATTGCTCGGGCTTACCAAAAGGGTTCGCACGGGTTGAAATCTGGGCTTTGGTTTGTATTTACGTTCAGTCACAAATGGCCGGGAAGGTTCTAAAATGCTTACTACAGTAAAATCCCGATTTCTCGAACCTGTAAGGGAAACGAAAATTGGTTCGAGTTGTCGGGAGTTCGAGTTATTGAGGGTAAAATTACATAGAAAATGGCCTGAAGGGAAACGGAAATTGGTTCGAGATTCTACTGTACCTAGGAAGCGCGAGTTGACGCGGATATGCTTCTCCAATTTCTGCTAAGAGTCTTGAACCGCCAGGCACTTAGTTCTTTTCAGAACGTATGCCAATCGCTCCACCTAAGTCGGCCCAGTCCCCTCCCAATGTTGGGTAACCGATAAAACACCATGTTACTTGCTAGGGACGGACCATAAGAAAAGTGATGCGGGGGGGGGGGGGGGTGGGGAAAAAATTCATGCAAGGTAAAATGCCAAGAAAAAAATTCATGCAAAGAAGAAGGTAAAAAAAAAAATTCATGCAGAGGGAAGGTCCAATTGTGACTTTTTCACACGTAGTAAAAAAAATTCGTGCACAGGGGTTCACCTGAAAAAAAAATCCTGCACAAGCAGTGAGCAAAAAAAAAAAATTCGTGCAAGCTAAAAATTCCCCACTCCCCTCCCCCCCCCCCCCCATCACTTTTCTAATGGTCCGTCCCTTATGCACCAAGGTATCTTATACACTCTCTTAAACGCCGGTTTTGAGAACATAATGGTAGATCAATTCAAAGTCTTTAAGTTGAGGATTTCGTTAACGCTCAATTTCTGTCAGCTTAATCATGGGTTGGTACTGTATCGTGGCAGAAGGATATTAAGAGTTTTGTCGTTGTTTTGTTTTGCTTGTTGTTATTGTTGTTTTTGTTGTCGTTGTTGTTGTTGTTGTTGTTGTGGTTGTTGTTGTCGTTGTTGTTGTTGTTGTTGTTGTGGTTGTTGTTGTCTTGTTTTGTTTTATTTAAATGAATATATGAAAGACCATATATTTGAACTGCGGAGTAATATATGTAATGACATCAATTGATCATCGCAGTTATGTACACAACTTAAGCAGCTGTGAAATTAAAGCCTGAAAAAAATAACTCAGGCCTGAACGGGATTCGAACCCATGACCTCCGTGATACCGGAGAGCTTGTTGCTGTTGCTATTGTTGCTGTTATTGTTGTTGTTGTTGTTATTGTTGTTCTTTGTTGTTGTTGTTGTTGTTGTTGTTGTAAGGAGAAGCACTTATCACTGAATTGTTATTGCAAGTGAATAGGTTAAATCTGTAAAAAACATTTTTTTCTGCTTCTTCCAAGTCAGGAATTATCGATTTAGGACAGGACAGTCTTTATATTGAACCCGTACTTAACACTACTCTGATAAGTCATCGGGGATGGACTGGACACGGTAGACCTCATCTGCTGTACAAAAAGGCCGCATTGCATCGTACAGAGGCACGCAGTTTGGAAGTCGAAGAAACCGCTTTTGAAGATTACTCCAGAGGATTGAAAGGTGAGATTAATTACCACTCATCTACATGCTGACGAAGGCCACAGTTTGAGTCAAACTGCGTGGTTGTAGATAGTCAGTACCCGTACCATTTAACAATTACACTACAATTTCGAGTTTTCTGTTCAATAGTTACACTCGTAGAAAATGAGGAAGAGAAGTCTGATTGTTTTAATCCATCTACATATAGTAACTTTGACTGACTTAATTCCAATATTTATCAACTTTCTACGTTATCAAATATATACTGTTCTGTACAAAGCCCGAGTACATTGGCTTGTCGCTTTACTGTCTGTCATTGAACAGACGTTGATTGCATAAACTAATCAGATTGCAGGACTCGTTTATAGTACGAGAGTCGAGAGTGTTTTTACCTTTTTCATCAGTGACTCGAACCATGCAGTGTGACCACTCTTTAGGAAACAGCTGAACAGTACTTTACTCTGGTACGGTCGGTTTTACTGTGCAGGAGTTCTAATTTTCCACATTTGTGACACTGTTTAGTTTTCTATACAGTGTGGTTCTAAACTTTTTCATCTGTCAATGAAACCATTCTTTGGAAAGCTTCTGGACAGAACCCCGTGACTCTTTGTTTTAGCATACAGTGTGGATTTACCCTTTTCCATTTGTGCATCAAGCCGTACAGTAGGGTCATCTTTTGGACAGCTTTTGAACGGTAATATACTGTGGTATCGCTAGTTTTACTATGAAGGGTTTCTAACGTTGTGGATCAAACCAATGGAAGTTGGTTTATTCTTTGACCATTCATTAAACAGTGTCTTGTTGTAGTGCAATTTAAACACGAGAAATTGGGATAATCAAACAAGTTGATAAAGTAATTTGTACCAACATAAGGTAAAAGAGTGGGTGCCGACGTTTCGAGCGTTAGCCCTGGCCTTCGCGGCCATTCGCTCTGACGAAGGGCTAACGCTCGAAACGTCAGCACCCCCTCTTTTACCTTATGTTGGTACAAATTACTTCATCAACTTGTTTGATTATCCCAATTTCTTGTGTTTGAATTCCCCACCGACGCAGCACCAGTTTCAGTTTAAAAACTACCCCACAATAGTAGTGCAATTTAGTTTGTTGTCCGGTGGTGTTCTGTCTTATCCATCCGTGACAAATTAAGGTAGTTCCTCAGTATAATCGTTTAATGAAATCTGTATATTTTTCAATTTTAGTCAAACATGTGCAAGATATTTATTTCCATGTATAAGAAGTTTGTAGTTTATTCATTTCTACTTGGGTAGCTCTACTAACTGAAGTAGACGTTCAGAACGACAGTGTATGACTCAAGGCGTGACAAAACAAGGTGTATGTAAAGCTTGCGAAGATTATGTCAAGGACATGGCGACCCAGTCAATGCTTAATTATTCGCTTACTGCCTGCTAAAGCTTACCATATTGCGAATAACCGGTTTCGTCCTTCGGGAAGCTATGACCAACTCGAAGTTGGGCTGGTTTGAGAAAGAAGAAAGTACGCTCACGCCTTTTATGATCGCTATCAATCTGCCGATTAAATTATTTGTACTAAAGAAGCCAGGCGACGGAAGAAGTGGTGTTACTTGACCTGAATGCGACCAGCTGATTTATGTTTATATTTTGCTCTGTTAATTTAACTTCTGGAGAGCAACGCTTATTGTTCTTGCAGCATGCGTAATATTTGTGCCTTTTGATGTAAGAAATCAAGAAATTCAAGAGTACCAAACACACCCACTTCAAACCATTAACCAGACACTGTTTATTTGGCAACGAAATAGTCATCGCAGAGTCCTTGGCTCGACTCAAAGTACGACCCTTTAACAAAATTATCCCAAGTTGCGCGTATTTATTGACAGTGTATCGAGATAAATCAATCGATAACTGCTCGTCAAATAGATGATAGGAAAGTAAATAAACTCTTTAATATGCCAAGCTGCGTATAAGCGTAACGTTAAAAACGCTTACCTGTCGAGAGGAATTTTAAGCGAAAATGTTTATTTCACCAGTCACCTCTTTAACTGATTAATCCGAGCTGTTAAGGATTGCAAACAGTGCGAAAAGCCAAAGCTGCAGAGTAATCGGTCCTTCTTACCTGCAGTGTCTATGCCTTACCAGACTTTCTTTGAAGTTTAACTGATATGCCTTGCGTTTTGCTTCAACACGTTTTTTTTGTCATCGTCTAGAATAGCAGTTGTTATTCTGCTCCCTATACGAACCTTTTTTTCTAGAGAAGGAAACGACAAGCGCCACGAGGACGGCTAGTGTGGAAACTGCTTACGTTGAGTTCGTAAACTACGTTAACAGGGCCGTCAAGGTAATTGCTGTGTTTCTGAATTCAACCCACCCGTAATCTTAATTGGTGGCGCATCATCATAATATACCATTTCCAGCCTTTTTTTTTAGCACTTCCAATTTTTTGGTGGGTCCGGCCCTCCCCCAGCCCCCCCGGCCCAACCCCTATGCTACGGCATTGAAGTGAAAATGCTGCTACAGAACAAAGGAGTTCGCAACTTCAATATGGCCTCCCCTGGCATCGGTTTAACTTAAGCGGTAAAGTAACACAAAAAAGACTTGGGCCTCTTTGTAGAGGCACGTAAGCGATAATAATAACTGTTATTATCGTAAGCGATCAAGATGGCCAGTTACTGGTCGAAACCGAGTGAAGGCCACGGTGCTCTTTCCTCAAACAAAAACCTTTTTCCACACTAGATACCTGTACTATCGTGATTAAACAGTTTCCGGCAATAAGATGCTGGCATGGGGTGTCCCTGCGATGGAGTAGCATACCATCGGGGGTGAGGGGGAGGGAGTGGTGGTGTAATGATTCTCCGTATTGCTCTACCCTAAAGAAGTTCCCTTCAGGTTCCCTTCCGCTTGGGTCTACTGTGGTTCACGCGCGCCTTTATCAATATGTGAAACTCCTTCTCGCTTTGTCTGATATTAGGTTTTCTACATTGATGGCGGCGAGGAGAAAACTTTTAAAGTCCTCCTTGCCAGGCAAACTACGCTGGTGGATACTTATACGAGCCACAAATGGGTTGTCAGAGATCTGGATACTGGTAAACAACTCTACATAAACAAGAGAAGAATATTTACGCCACCTAGTGGAAGCTCACTGAGAAGGCGTTCCATGGCTTACATCACTGTACCGCGTAAGTGAGATTCGTGTTTCTTGAACTTTTCGCCTTAAAAACCATGTCCTTAACCCTTTAAGGGGGGATTCTACCTGAAAAAAGTGCATTTTTTCACGCAATTTTTGCAACACATGCTTTATTCAAAACTATACCAAACTATGTATCACTGGAAAGCTTATGGGCCATAGTTTTCAAAACTAGGTGTTAGGGTCCTCCAACAGCAAATGTAACCTGACACCGGTCATTAAAATGAACAACTTATATTGCGTTACTCATCTGTACTTGAGTAAAGATTTTGAAGTATTGTTTCAATAAAATAACATACTTTTACTGTCATTCTAAAGCATACTGAATGCATCTTGGGATGAGTGAAGGGTTTTGAGAAATTTCTAAGCTTGACCTCACAGAACAGGTGTCAAGTTACACATCCAAAACATGATCACTATTTCCTTCACCATTTCTTTACAAAGACCTCTATGGCAATTTCCTTCATTCATCCCAATTAACTCATTAAGAAAATTTCAAGTTCATAGCTCTAATACAGCTAGAGTAATCTTTTCTCAAGCGTTAAAAAACTGCGTTTTGAGAAAAAAGGCCTTTAATTATGAAACTAGATTAAACAAGAGCTGTATTCAAATAATGAAGTCCACAAGTAACCAACATACAAAGTAATTACTATTCACGTACACAAAACTTTCGAGTATTTCTCACTCGTCAGCAGTGCTCCACTTCCAATGTCGCGTATACCCCTTTGTGTAGTGGGGCACAAAGATTACCCAATGGGTTTCGGGCTTGTTTGAGATATTTTGAGGCCTTAACAGACTCGTAAACAAGGAAAAAACAACAAAAAACAGTTTTTGTTGCCATGGTAACGAGTTGTTTATGAAATACCTCTTCTTTTTAAACGTTATTCCTCGTTTAAATTTTGAAATTATTTGGAAAAAATATTCGCCGCTATAAAGTCAAATAGTTGAACCTCACATTTCTGAAGAAAACAAAAAAGCCATGTTTTGAGCCAATTTCAGGTAGAATCCCTCCTTAAGCCCCAATAGTGCCTTTACAGATTTTACTCTGGCTAACGCCAGACGATTTTACTCTTCGCAAGGAGACCCCTCGGGGCTTAAAGGGTTAAAGTATAGATAAAGATAAGTACAGTAATTTTACTAGAGGGTCATCGTCGCACACAGATTTCTCCACCGAGAGAACTTGATGCGTGAAGAAAATGGATAACTGGCATGCCTTGGCTTCTAAAAAGAAAACTTTCGTGCTGTGTCGAACAAACATATTTCCGCTCATTGACGCATAAAGTTAATCTTCCAATGCATTTTTGAAATGGAACAAATGACGTCATGTATAGAATTGGGTGAATAACGTCAATCGTCCAACAATATCAATGACGATTTGCACTTCGCAGCGAAGGGATTTGAACCAATCAGAGTCGGAGAAATGCTTTGAATCAATAATTAATAAAAACGTCGATTTCGTGCAGGGAATAACCGATCTGAGAAAGCTCGACCTTTTTCCGAAGAAAATGTTGCCTAACTGAAGACTGGAAACTGCATGGTACAATGCTTGACATCAAAGAAAATGTCACAACCTCGTTGCACGCGGAAGTAGTTTTCGTGACCCTCTTTTTTTATTTTACCGAAGTTCGATTGCTTTCGTCATCAGACGAACGAAAACCAGAAAATGAAACAAGTTGAGTTATGAATGCCATATTTTTGTGAGGGATGGGAAGGTAAGGTAAGGGGCGGACCATTAGAAAAGTGATGGGGGGTGGGGAAAAAGACAAAAAAAATTCATGCAAAGAAGAACGTAAAAAAAAATTCATGCAGAAGGAAGGTCCAATTGTAACTTTGTCACACGTAGTAAAAAAATTCGTGCACAGGGGTTCACCTGAAAAAAAATCCTGCACAAGCTGTGAGCGAAAAAACAATTCGTGCAAGCTGAAAATTCCCCACCCCCCCCCCCCCATCACTTTTCTAATGGTCCGTCCCTAATGTAGAAACGTTAAGGGGGGAAGGGGTGGTGGATTTAATTGGGCATCTCGTAACTGACGGTTAAGTAGCATTTTTGTTGTATCGATCAGTCTTTGCATTCCAGTGAAAATAAACTGTGTCAACAAGCTAATTAGAAGGTTTTGTTTCCAGGAGGGATGAGGCTACCAAAAGCGCGGGAACCCCCGAAGCCAAACAGTCACATTACGTTTATAAACAAATCGCCACGCTTTGTCAAGGTAAGAACACCAAGGCGACATTCACGATAACTACTTGGTGCATGTAGTTACCACATTCACACTGTTAACCGCTGTACCGATACACAGTTAATCTGTGCAAATACACTTTGGATCCGTGCAAATTGTACACCTGTTCACACGGAGGCGGTTTTTGTATTTTCATGTGTTAACTTTATACCGGTACACAATCGCTAGGTGTTTCTGCCATTTTGCGGAACCGTGTTAACCTGGTACAACTTAAGACCGTAACGGAGCAGTTAGAAAACGTGCTCAGATAGGCGGTACAAACCCTGTCCGAATAACAGCTACAGTGTGAAGGGAAGGCCTGTCCGTGCAAATTTTGTGCTGTATCCAAGGTGGATCATAATAGTGTGAACGTAACCCCACAATATATGTTGACTTCTGTTGATTATGCCTTTTAGGGACCGTTCAGTTTTTACGAGGGAGGGGGGGGGGAGGGCTGGTGTGATTCGGGAAGAACCATTTAAAAATTGTGTGACCCCCCTCAGCTTTTCGATTTTTTTTCACATCCCCCTCCCCCCTTGAAGCAGCGATTTCATTGATGGGCTCCCGTTAAAACATGTGCCATTTTCAAGTATTGGGAAAATATTTCAGTTGCCCCCCCCCTTTCCCTATTTTTTGGGGGGATGGCCCCCCTCGCAACCCGTTTTTTTCGCATGGCCCCCCAAATCCCACCAGCACCCCCCTCCCTCCTAAAAAATGAACGGTCTCTTTGTAGAGAACAATTTCAAGCCATCAGGATTCTCATAACATAAAAGCTGTTCTATAATTGTTACTTGTCATTCACAACCCTCAGTGATATCACACATGGGTGATGTCATTTTTTTGTGGCTTACACTAATTGTGTAGCCACTTTATAGCATGATCGGGTTTATTTATTTATTTATTTGTCCACGAGAGTCAAGACCTTTCCATGTGGTCTATCAAGCCACACATATACGCATTGCGGACCTAATATTATCGATCTGCTTCAATTTTGAGAACTTCTTCTGACAACATTAATATTAAATAGCAGCTAACGAAATTTTGACCTTTGTCCTTTTTCGCTTCTTTTTAACAACAGCTCTACTACATTGAGGAAGGGGAGACAATATTCTTCTTAAATCTTTCACCCGGGGAAGATATGGCGGTATCTACATTCACGGCCCATCGCTGGTTTGCTAAGGATCTCGATACGGGAAAAATACTCCATGTAAACGGAAGAAATGAGTATACCCCAGGACGGTCAAACGCTCATAAAAGGATTAAAGTCTACGTCACAGTACCAAGTGTGTCACGTGAAAGCCCGTAACGACCGTGATGCAGTTCCCTCCTCTGTAGATCTTTGTTTTACTCTTACAAATTGCGAGAAGCATCGGGTTAACTTTATAAGCACCACTCACTCTGTCTGTATAAAACTTATAGCCAAGGGAAATCTGGCACCGTCGAATGCTCTCTTTTCTTGTTCTTGCATTGAGAATTTTACACTGATGCATGAAGGTAAAAGTTTGTGAGACTACCAGATGAAGAGAGCCTGTTTTAGTTGAACAAGCATGCATGCAGTTAAATGTTTCGTACTTTTTTACTCTCCTCACTAACGAAAACATTTCTAGAGCATTTGGCCAAGTGGGAAAGTGGGAAAGGCCAGTTATATGTCTTCAAAATTAATGACCGAGAAACCGACGCAATGGCCGCCAGGCCTTCTTGTGGGTTGCACACGTCATAAGTGACGTGCAGGTGTAAATATAGCACGTGGCTTGCACGTGGTTGCGCGGCAGGTACAAGAGGCAGGTCTCTGCTCTTATCGATAAACTAAATGAAAAGCGTCTGTCTCTTGACCCTAATCTTTATACAAAACTATGTTTTAGATCCAAGGGGAACTTTCTGGCTTGCTAATTTTTTGATAGAGCAGTGGTATATACTCATTACCGGCAACCTGTTACTTCCAATTTTTTTCCTACAGCATGTCGATTGAGGATATGAACTGCATTACTTTTGGTACTGGCTTGGAAATAAGTTGCTTAGTTCTCATTAAATGTGGCAGGTGTATTGTAATTGCGTTAATAACACACAGGAGATTTGTGAGATAAGAAATAGTGAAGAAATGACTCATCATTAGATTTTGGTTGCTATTTTTTATTACTATTATTATTACTATTATTATTATTAGATATAGAGCCAGTCTTCCCATGATTTAGCCAGTCCACTCTGAGCTTAGAGTGGACTGGCTCTGTCTGAGCCTAGAGCCAGTCTCCCCACTCTTACCAGTCTCCCCATGATTTCAACTTCTCACTCACAAGGGCAAACCGCGATTCGCATAATGCGTAATACTTTTCTGGTCAAACCTTGAGTCATACAATGTCGTTTTGTCATCCGTATTTTTTTATTTTTCTTTACTTTTTTGAGGAAGAGGAAAGCATTTGCTGTAACGAGGTGACGAACATTTTGTCCTTTCAGGCACATTGAGTCTGCCCGAGATGAAATTTCCCGACATGCTCAAAACCGATCCTAAGTACATAGAAGTGATGGCTACCGCTGACAGCTCAGTATTGCTGTATCATGGGAAGGATAAATCGGAGAAGTATATATTGACCCTGATGAACATTGTAAGTTGACATATCAAAGTCCTTTAGGTCATTTAGTTGTGCTGCCTCCAGACACCTGATCGGAGGATCATTTCCAGTCCGAAAATTTCCATTCTGGGAAAACATACCTGCAGAAATTGCTTGACCCTGCATTTGACGCTCCCACAGTCTGTCTATAGGTTAGCAAGAGAAAATAAGGAAAGAGAACACAACCCCGTCTGATATGATAAGGGCACAGAATCTATTGTTAACGCGGAATCCATTTATATCTCATTCCATGGCTGAGCGGTTTTCACATGACACATTGAGATTATAACCACGTGATGAGAAGGACATCAGCCATTGGTCAGTTAAAATAGTTTGCAGATCTAAAAATAGATTCTGTCCCTTTATCATAGCAAGAGAACCCAGTATGGAATATGCGTTCACTTACCTGATTTTCTCTTTAGGTTAGCTAATGCATCAGACATCACACACTGCCCTGTCTTGCCACTGGCCGTGAGATGGTCAATAAAACTGGCCAAGGCCGACAGTCTGGCGCTGCAACATTTGCCAAGAACAATTAGAACATCTCTTAACATGCAAAGATTGGAAAGAATGAATGTCGATGAGAAATCAAAGCGGGTTTAACTTAGCTTTGCAGGCCAATTACTTCAACCAGACCCCTCTAAGCCTCTCTAATGACCCCCCCTGCCGTCCGCAGCGTTTCTAGGTCCACAGACAAAATAAAGTACCTCACAGAAGCTTTGATTACAGACTTAAACAACCGAGATTTGAAACTAAATCAAAATTCTAAAGCAGAACATTTTAGCCTTAAAACCAAAATTCCCCAACCCCACCCCGGACAAAACAATAACTCCAGTCTCACATATACAACATGGCAGGGGAGAACTGGGTATGAACTGTTCGTTGGTACCATCACAGACGGTCCCCCCATCAAACTAAGATCGCGCGCACGGCACGCCTGTAGGCAAAACATAAGAGAGATAGCAACTGGGCGGTGTAAATTAATATACTGTCATTGTTATTATTATTATTATTATTATTATTATTATTATTATTATTATCAAAGTGTTTTTTCTAGTTAAGCAAGGCTTGCCACTAAACTGTATCCACGCGGTTTGATGGAGTGTCGTTTTAAGCCAGGTATTCACTTACAATGTAGGCACAAGCGTAAGCATACGAAGCTAAACCCTTGTGAAGACGACCGCGGCGTAAACGTAAGCAAAAAAGTAAGAAAAACCGCGATGTTTCGATATTCTGATACTTAGGGACTGACCATTAGAAAAGTGATGGGGGGGGGGGGGTGGGGAAAAAAAAACAAAAAAAATTCATGCAAGGGAAAATGCCAAGAAAAAAAATTCATGCAAGGAAGAAGGTAAATAAAAAAAATTCGTGCAGAAGGAAGGTCCAATTGTGACTTTTTCACACCTATTAAAAAAAATTCGTGCAGAGGGGTTCACGTGAAAAAAAAAATTCCTGCACAGGTAGTGAGCGAAAAAAAAATTCGTGCAAGCTGAAAATTCCCCCCCCCCCCCCCCCATCACTTTTCTAATGGTCCGTCCCTTAAACTTAATGGTTATTTCACGGCCGTCTTCATCAGCGTTACTCAAGCATAGGCTTGGGTCGTAAGTGTGGAGCGTGCTCAAGAGCACAGAATTTCGCGCCAAAAAGGCGGTGCAACAGCAAAGGTTAAGTCCTAATGCTTGCTTATTTGTTTGTTTGTCGCAGGTTTCCAGATTATTTCAACACAAGTCTATCGGCGCGCCCATTTACTTTGTGGTCGTCAAACTTGTTCTTCTGGAAAAAGATCCGGTATATTCCACGTTAGAAAATTTATACATATTTTTTTTCAATTGGATATTGTTCCCTTCATAATAACATATACAACCGAAAGCAGTTTTAACTGTGCACTTGTTTACAAATTTAACCTTCGTAATTGTGTTCCTAGAGATCACAGAGCTAACCTGGATTTGTGGTGTAACTGGGTTTTTTAAAATTGTCAAAATCTAAGCTGGCTCGAATCGGCTTTTTGAAAACCCAGTCTCTGCCTTTCGAAATAAAGCGTTTTACTGCTTGTCTCTTTTGATTTCTTTTTTAACATGATGGGGAGAAACTGCGTAAATTTCTTTTAAGATTTTCATTCGACTCAGTCAAAAATAAATTGACTTGCGAAATGAGACAAGTTACCAGCAACTGCTCTTCATTAACTTGAATCCACAATAAGAGACAATTAATGGCATACGAAACGAAGTAATGAAAAGACAGTTTTGTATATTTTTTTTTTTTGGAAATTGAATATGAAATAATGCAGGAGCCAATATGTCAAAGAAAAACCGAGTGATTGAGTGGTGAAGGAGCCAATCAGCGCGTGCCTAGTATTTAGCCAATCACAATGCACAATATAATTCGCTTATCGCGAAGAATTTTGAGTATGTAAAAGTAATGAAGTCAAGGAAAGGCGATAGGTATGGCAAAAAGGTCCGAATAAAATTAGAAAATGAAGTAGCCACATGCATGCAATGCTTGCCTGTTTTTTTTTATTATTTCAGAAAGAAATCAAAATTACGACGAAGCCAATGCCGAGTTTAAAAAGTGTGTGTCACTGGGGACATAAAAATAGAAAGGGATTTGATAGGCTGACCAAGGATTACTACGACCAGACTGTGTTCATCACAAGGTATTAATAATTATAATAACCTTTATTTGAGTGTCAACTGTATCTAGCACTGATGTACTAATTGGAGACACTTGTAAAGCACAAACGAAATAAGATCAAATCATTTTAAATCAATTCAATCAAATCAAATTAATTTAAGGTCCTTGTAGGTCCTTGTACCAGGAAGGATCTCATTGGCTACTTCAATTTCGCATCATCAATCCGATTCGCCATTAGTTATGGCTTGACAGTATCCATATAAAAAACGTTAAAATTATGGCAGTACTTTCTCGAACATTTTTAAATGATACATTATTGAATTAATTCTGTCTAAAATACATAAACAATACAATAATATGCATTCATTTCTTCTACCCCCAGAAAAGACTTTGGACCTTCAGGTTGGTTCTTATTTTATTCATTTTAAATTTACGTTAACGAGTAACTACTTCCGCATCTTTTATCAGTGTAAAATCCATTCATTTCATCTATTCATCATTTTATTTTTTGCCTCTTTTCTTAATACATTATCAATTAAAACATGCTTTAATGTATGGCGAGGTGACCTCTAGAAACCACCAGGCGTTGAGACCACCTCGGACATAACAATATGTTTACATAAATAATACAATGAGTGTGCGGCTTTGCCAAGAGAAGCGAAGAAAAGAGAAGAGGGAAAGAAACATGACTTCCGCATCTTTTATCAGTGTAGAGTCCTTTTTATAGTGATAGCAGAGTAACTCAAATGTAACTGTTTGATATCTGTTTGCTTTTTTGTGTTAACTAGATGTTATTTTGAAAATGAAAAGGTTTCAACCAAACTACATAGTAAAATAAGCAACACCACTGTACATCACTGTACAGTAGCTCGTCAAAAAATGGTTACACTCTATGCTTTGTTCCAGAGATGAAAAGTTAGAAGCACATTGTGTAGTTAAACAAACAGTACAATAATTCAGCACTGTTCAGTAGCTTTCCAAAGAATGGTTACACTTGCATGGTTTGATCCATACATAAAAACGTCAAGACCACAATCTAATCGTAAAACAAACAGGATCACAATACAGCACTGTACTGCTGAATTGACCACAAATGGGAACATTGGAGTTACACCTTATAGGAAAACAAACGGTACGATAGTACAGTACTCTCTCGTAGCTGTCAAATGAAACATGCCTCCATTTGCTTTGCCTTTCTTAAGGGTACGCTCCTGTTTATGGGATGTGCTATCGGGTGCGAAGCTGCACTTTGAACCAAGAGGATGGCTTTACGTCAGCATTTATCATCGCTCACGAGACTGGGCACACGTATGTGGTGGTGTTATATTTTATTGCAACACTGATTTATGCTTGTGTCGTCACAAGCTCCGTTTGTCTTCATAGCATCCTTCTTTCTTACACCATTCCTTTTGTACCTGATTCTCCTTACATCATCATCACCTTCTCCCTCTCATCATCAACATCATCATCATCTTTCTTCCTCATTCCCTTTCTCCTGTTCTCGCTCGTCTTCCTCCTTTTTGTCCAAATCATTGTTATGACCTTCGTTCCCCTTCTTCTCCTCTTTCTTCCTCTTCCTCTTCCTCAACTTTATCATCATCACTATTCTCATCTTTATCATTCCATCCTCCCTTCCATCTCATCATCATCGTCATTATCACCATGTCATCATTCTTTACCCTCCACTATCTTCCTTTTTCTCGCCTTCACCATCGCCATCATCCTCTTCTTCATCACCACCATCATCATCACCATCATTAATTAATAGCATGATTTCTATCAAAATAACAGTACTTCACCTCCTTCTAATCACAGTCATTATCGTCTTCATCCGTTTTATCCGTATCATGGTCCTCGTTCTCCTCGTCCGCCTTCTCCTCCTCTAGAACATTACTATGATTATTGTTATTATCTTAAAGCCTTCCTTACTGACATCATTTACTTCATATCCACCCTTATTATGCATCATTTTTTTTGTTGAAGCGACCAACCGGAACACTGCATTTTAACTCCCACATGATTACTCAGTCTTTACTTAGCTCTTATTAACCGAGCTGGAGGTCTGTATGGGAGAATCTTAACCGAGGTCGTGAGTACAGACCGAACGCAGTGAGGTCTGTGCACACGACCGAGGTCAAGATTCTCCCATACAGACCGACTTAGCTCGGTTAATAACATGTTTATTATATGGCATAGAAGGAAACTTAAATTTGTTTAATGTAACTGGGTTGCTGACATTTTGCTTGCGAACGGCGATGAGCTTAACCTAAACCTGCCGAAATTTGCTCGTCTTCTTTACTTTTTTTTTTGTCATCAGGCTTTTTGGCACTTCCATAAATGATTGAGACGAAAATAAAAGAAAATGGTGAACATTTTTGTATTTTAGTTTGCTACTTTTTCAAAGCAAAATAAAACCGGTCTACAGATGCCGGTCTAGATGGGAAAATCTAGACCGCGGTCAATATCGATTTCAGCCAATCAAATTCGTCAATTCGGTAGTTGCCAGTCCTTCTGAGACACAGCCATATAATAAATGCAATTTATACATGAAGTCTGGCTTAGAACTGTCCTAAATGTGGCGAAGCATCTACGCAACTAAGCTTTTGATAGATTAAAATTGAATTCATAGCTGGCCTTTACACTGCGACGGCATAAGCTTGTAAACCCACGTTTTTCCTTTTTTTTTTTATTTTTGCAGATTAGGAATGGAGCATGATGGTACAAACAATAATTGTAGCAACGACGTCATAAAAGGAAGTATCATGGCCCCGCTTGTTCGATCCCAGTTTGACCGGTTTTACTGGTCTCCCTGCAGCCGAAGAGAACTTTTATCAAAACTTAGGTAAGCACCTCTGTCAGGTTTTGTTAGTGACAGGTAATATGATAGTTAGATAGCGATATAGAGATTTTTCTTTTACATAAGAGTCTATTGGTATAATAATTAGATACTTAAATAATGTAAGGACAACCGGAAATAACCTGAAATAGTTAAAAATGCCAGGTTGCCAGTTAATTACATATATACTACAATTTGTAGTCGGTAGCTAAGTAAAGTAAACACACACACAGCAACGTTAAATACAATAAATGAACATTGAGGAGATAATTAAATAAATTATACGACTGTGTGTTTTACGATTGACTGTAATATATGCCGGTATTTGTTTGAAGACATTTGCAAAATTCGTCAATAATTGTTTCTAAGATGCTCTTTCAGTTTGGATTTAAAGGAGGAGAGAGAGGAACATTTGAAATCTTTATTTATAGAATTCCATATCATAGGGCCTTGTTTTCTTTGACAGTTTACTTCCTTAAGATCCGTACGTTTCTGTAATAACTTGCCGTACGGCCCGCTAAATGGAGCAATCAAAGAGAACGGAATGGGAGACGCGATAAAAATGATAAAGGCGATCTTAGAGTCGATCAAGCCGATGATGTTTTTAGTTCTAAGCGATCTCAATATAGTGTGACAGTTCGTGACTTCTAACAGTGTGACCAAAAAGCGCGACTGTATTGTTACTCACTAATTGATGGTTCTGATTGTCTCACTAGTTCTCTTAGAGTCTATCAAGCCGATGATGTTTTTAGTTCTAAGCGATCTCAATATAGTGTGACAGTTCGTGAGTTCTAACAGTGTGACCAAAAACCGCGACTGTATTGTTACCCACTAATTGATGGTTCTGATTGTCTCACTAGTTCTCTTAGAGTCTATCAAGCCGATGATGTTTTTAGTTCTAAGCGATCTCAATATAGTGTGACAGTTCGTGACTTCTAACAGTGTGACTAAAAAGCGCGACTGTATTGTTACCCACTAATTGATGGTTCTGATTGTCTCACTAGTTCCCTGTGGTGCTTGAATGATGCCCCGTTTAGAAATAAAATTCCCTACTTAGCAAAGCTGCCAGGACAAATCTACACCATCGACCAGCAGTGTCGACACGACTTTGGTAGTAATTCCAGGTTTTGTAGCTCGGTAGGTATCTTAATTTCCATTCTTCATCTGCTTTAAGTTACATCATTAATGTGGAAGGTGGTAGGGAAGCTGAAAAATAAAATGGTTCAATAGGAGTTGGCGCGGGTCTCAAAATTGAGTTTAAACTGAAAATACCTGGTTTAAGTGAGCTAGTACCCTAACTCTATTTAAGGACGGACCATTAGAAAAGTGATGGGGGGGGGTGGGGAATTTTCAGCTTGCACGAATTTTTTTTTTCGCTCACTTGTGCAGGATTTTTTTTTTTTTCAGGTGAGCCCCTCTGCACGAATTTTTTTTACTACGTGTGAAAAAGTCACAATTGGACCTTCCTTCTGCATGAATTTTTTTTTTACCTTCTTCTTTGCATTTTTTTTCTTGGCATTTTCCCTTGTATGAATTTTTTTTTGTTTTTTTCCCCACCCCCCCCCCCCCCATAACTTTTCTAATGGTCCGTCCCTTAGCAACCGCGCAATCAGGGGGAAAATAGTTGAGACACTTTCCTTGAAATCATTGTTGGCATAAAGACTTGGTGGCAGCCCCCATCTCCGCTTTTCCATTTCAGTGCTGTTTTTCAAAGTTTTCAGCAATTTTTGGACTGCTAGCAAAATTTATTAGGAGGGATAAGAAGCTGGGTTGCAATATTTAGGTCATTCATAAATTATCGAACAAGTTTATACGTGATTTCCGCTTCTGTTTTGCTTACTTCCTGTCTCGTTGTCCAGATGGGCAAGGACCCATGTGTAGAGTTGTGGTGTAGCCAGCTTACCTACACCACATACAGCAATCGCTTCTGTCAAACGAGGAGGAACGCTGCCCTGGAAGGAACAAAGTGCGCACCAAATAAGGTAAACAAACCGAAACAGACTCACCGTAATTGACTATCGTTTATTGACAATACCGACAAACGTTGGTATATATTTCGCACATATATTAAACTCGTGAACGGTGGTATCAAAAATGAACAAAGGAAGCTTTTGGAAAATAACGGTATGAAAAGGCCGGGACAGCAGTAAATTCACAAACTTGTAACTGCAACGGTAAAATCCTAGGACAAGCTAACTTGGCAAATCTCGCGAAAGGTAAGGTAAAAGGTAAAGGGGCACACGAGCCTTTAAGGCCCACACGGCCAGAGGTTATCCCGGTTTCCATAGCATGAAGCACCTGGGAGTATTATTACTCCCCCCTGGATGGGATGCTAGTCCATCGCGGGGTCACCCCCCAGCATTGTATCGCCGGTACCCATTTATACACCACGGTGGAGAGAGACAGTGTGGAGTGAAGTTTCTTGTCTAAGGAAACAACACAGTGCCAGCACCAGGGCTCGAACTCCAAACCTCCTGATCGGAAGTTCGACGCGCTAACCACTACACCACTGTGCCTCCACTCACGCGAGACAGCTCAATAATTAGCGGGCGAACCGAAATTTAAATGGGGAGCGAGTAGGGCCTGGGCCGAACAAACCGAAACCGGAAATACAGTTTCTGTCTTTTACACAAGCATTTCATTTCTGAACTAGAGTCCAAAGTTCTTTTTTCCTTACAAATTTGATCCTGTTACTTGCATTGATTTCCTTTATTGAGGGTTCTTTGGAAGAGGGTTTTCCAAAACACACAAATCAATTCCGTTTGCTCAGATTTAGGTAGGTAACGTGTAAATTCAACTCGGCAGAAATCTTGTCGGCAATGAGACAGGTTCGTTTTCACGGAAGTCTTGTTTGTTTTCCTACCCTTCGTCTTAACGCGCTCATAGAGAAAATCAAACATATTGCGCCTGGATTGATATGTTGCGACTAGACTTCCGGTGAGTCCGGTAGAATCTGCTCTAATGCGAGGGGGAAACGGGGCGCATCTACTTGGATGCCAAAGTTACTGTTCTTTGTCCAAAGCCGCTTTGCTGCCTGTTCATGTGAATCTCACAGTGGTCTTCATAAAGAATGTTTTGTAGTACGTGTTGAATCCACCATAAGGATGTTACTCATTATGTTTACCACGTTGTAACAGGAGAAACGCAAAATTGATAAGAGCACTCAACTGTCATCATTGTGGCCTAATTCTCTTTTTCGGACGTGGTCTATTATGTCTCCTTCCTTCGGCAACGGTTTTCCTAAAAGTCGTGTTACTCTGCCCAGCAAATTGCAAGCGCAGTAATTCACACCGTTTTTTAAGAACAAAGATATCCCTGTTGAACAAAATTGTCCGGCACGACGAGGCCATTTTAAAATCAGCAACCTGTACACTTGATATCCAAGGGATATTGTTCACTTTGTATACTTATTGATTTCTGATACTCTAATGCGTCGACGTCTCCAGTTTGCCGGACATAGCTTAAGAGCAGAGAGTGAAGTTATCTCAACTCTTCTGCTATGGGACCAAAGACTCCCGATCTGTAACCGTAAAAGACTCGGGTATCGAAGTAGGAGAACTTAGTCACGCCATAAGAGACCGCGCTGTGTGGCATGCTATTGCTGCTGACATCCCGGCCTCGGTTGCCGAAGGACGATGATTGATTCCGTGGGGGATGGGGGGGTGGGGTATCCTGCGAACAGACTTTCTATGGTATGGTCTGGAATCTTTTACGTTCCTCATCTTTCTCATGCGCAAATGATGCCCAATGTAGCTTGCTCTCTTCATCTACTTTTTTGTTTTGTGGGTAGTCTGCGAGTTAAAATTTTATGGTATTTTCTGAAATTTCATACATCCACCACTCAAACCCAAATGATTCGCAAGGGAGCTTGCTCACAGACTGCTTAAGGCTATTAATTTCATAATTGTCTTACTTTTCTAGTGGTGCAGACTTGGTAAATGTGTCCCTGTTGATGGTAAAAGTTTTGGTATCCCACTACCCCGCCCTACCGCGAAGCCAGTACATGGGGGCTGGAGCGATTGGAGTGGTCTGAGCGAGTGTTCCCGCTCCTGTGGTGTCGGTGTAAGACACAAGGAAAGAAAATGCAACAATCCTTCGTAAGTGAAGTAGGATGTAATATAGCCCCAATAATAACACAAGCAAAAACACAAAGTAAATAAACAATATTAGTAAAAATCTACTTGTAGACTAGTGCAAATGCCGCAATCTGATTGGCTGAGCCACTGCAGACTATCAGCCATCAAACGGCACTTGGTTGAAGATCGTTTTCAAAATGGCGACAAGTTTCGCAGGAAGATTTAGTATTTTGGTATTTTTTTTTTACCGACACATGATTCGTTTATTATGAATTTTACTAAAACAATTAGCTCATAATCTCATTGTTAATCAGGCTTCCCACGCCTGAATATGATAGATGTCTAGTTTCGAGAGATGGGAAGAAGAGAGGGCAAACTACTATTTTCTTAACGATGTAAAGATTTGAATAGAGATCCCTTCTGTGACAATAAAAGCTGCTGGAGGGAACTTTTAACAAACTACAATAAAATCTACGACATGAAGCTCTGGCCGCGGCGTTTTCTTGTAAAAAGAGGAGTAGAAATCTTATAACGGGACGCCTTTCAATGCAATTGTAATAAATCCAACACGAGTTTCAATGTTTCATCACATAAAAAAATTTGAGAACGTATTTAAAAATTCGATGTATTGCCGCCCGTCAGGGAGTATTTGGCAACAGATTTAAAGAGTCTCTCTCTTGTTAGGAGACATAAAGATGCAGAAACGCTATGTTTCATCAGGTATCAAACACCTCCCGGTGCATGACTCTTTTTTTTTCTTTTAACTTTTGAATTAATGTAGTGAGAGAAGAAGTCTCCACTCAGTCCTATTATCATTACATAAAAGGGGTTGATATTTCACAAATCCCGCACCAGCCCAAAAGAGAAAATATGGTTTAAAAATGTTTTTTTCGAGCAATTG
Organism: Ricordea florida; assembly: GCA_949710005.1. Classification (NCBI taxonomy): domain Eukaryota; kingdom Metazoa; phylum Cnidaria; class Anthozoa; order Corallimorpharia; family Ricordeidae; genus Ricordea; species Ricordea florida. Next base: position 20,511,119 of record OX453280.1, read on the forward strand.
AAACCTGTTGAAAATTTGATAAAATGACTTCAGATTAGTTAATCCTATTAATCAATTTGTTTACCATTAGTTTTTCGACACCAACGATCACCAATGTCTAGATTGTTTAATAAGTTACTGACACTTATCTACTTTTTTCAGACCTAAAAATAATGGAAAGCCATGCGAGGGCACTAATATTGAATACGAACTATGCAACACAAAGGTAAGTAGAATGATATCGAATTTATTGCATGGTCCAAAATGGAACATATACACTTGAGCATTTTCTGTTATGTTTTTCACATCCCAAAATGGAACACCATGATAACCTTTTTTCGCAGTAAATAATTTTTACTTTGCTTTGAAAAATTGTTAACGAGTTCAGTTTAGCAGTAATATCTTTATTACTGGCTCAGACTTATCTTACATTGTTGTTGTTGTGGCTGTTTGTTTGTTTGCTTGTTTTTTATCTGTTGTCGTTGTTTGTTTGTTTTTGTTGTCGTTGTTTGTTTGTTTCTTTTTGTTTTCGTTGTTTGTTTGTTTCTTTTTTGTTGTTGTTGTTGTCGTTGTTTGTTTGTTTGTTTGTTTTATTGTTCTTGTTTTTGTTGGTTGTTTTTTTTGTTGTTGTTGTTGTCGTTGTCTGTTGTTTTTTTGGACCGGACGTTATAGCACTATCATAGTAATCTAAAACTCATATGAAAATCAATTTATGTTTTTGTGCTAAGAAGTCTGATACTGAGTTGACTTTACCCAGGCAGTGCGGAGTAAAATCCGTACGATCCTTGATCATTTGTGATAGAGTAGTCTTTATAAACAAAGATTCTTGTATACGCAGTCATTGCTTTGTACGACGATATTATCGACTTAGACTGCATTGGTGATACTATGAATTGGTCATTGTTGCACCAGGATTGTCCAGGTCATCTGTTAACATTTGAACAGTCTAGAGACCAACAGTGCAAACGGTTGGGCCCATCTGTTCTCCCCGAGGGCAGCGGAGTGTGGTCCATGTACGACGTATTCAAAGGTAGCGTGTGGTTAGTTACTTGACGGTAAATATTGATTCGCGCATTCTGATTCGTCGAGGCTTAAGTCATGTGCCGCTATAATCATCCGGCGCAAAGATATAATTGCGTAGGCGCTAAATTAAGAAACGGCTACCTGCCGTATAGTCGTGGTAGAAATTGATAAACAAATGTTTGTCTTAATAAATCTCCAAGGAGAGATAAGAAGAAAGTTTTACCAAGAAACTGAACTAGCTTGTCGTTGCGAAACTCAACGAGCTGTGTCTGTTCTGTTTCTGTTCTCTGTGTCTGTTCTTTGACGCGGAAAATTTGGAAGCAGAGACTACTCAATAGCTATATTGTTGGACAATATTAAATTCGCCTTCGACGAATAAAAATTATAGGTATGTACCAACTCAGCAACCTTGGCATTTTGAGTAATCTGATTGGCTCTCCACCTCGGGATATTCAACACTATCCACCTCCTAGGAGGTGAATAACGTAGGGGCTTCTGGGTAATCCTTGTGCCAGTGAGTTTTTGTTTGGACAAAAATCAAAATGGCGTCCAAGCTACCCAAACATGGCCACCGTCGATTCTCGCTTTACAGCTTTTTCGAACAGGTTTAACCAAGGGAATTAGTCAAAACACTACCACGATGAAACGTTGGCCAGGTTAGGACCAAACAATAACGCAAATGAACGACAAAATAAAACTGCATGTGCAAAATAAAGTACGATAAGTCTCTTTGTCGTACAAATTCCGCTTCAACAATTAAATTTTTTCACTAGTTGTTATCCTCAGCATCGTCGTCGTGTTTGTTTAAGCTCCCTACTGAGGTTGCTTCATTGGTATATACTAAAACAATTATTCTCTTTAATCTTGGTGACTAGTGGCTTTAGGAATACTTACCTCGCCTCCCTCCTCTAGCCACATCTTATTACTCGGGCTTCCGTAGGAGAGCCCGAGTCGTAAAATGCTAGCGGTTTGGTCGCCAAAAGGGGGGTCATGGTCCCAGGCGTTCCTTGCGTGGACTGCGGAAACTGGGGATGAGAAGGCGAATTCATGTGCTCGCTTTACGTAAACAACATGATTTACCGAATGGCCGTTTTTGTGAAGACCGTTTTGCAAAAATACAAACGCACACGCCGTCCGTGATAGGCCCACACTAAATGATGTCTAGCGTTGTCGAAATGGGCTGTCGATCCACGAATACTAGCTTGAAGGCTAGACCAACGTGCAGAGTTCATACTAGTTCTACGAGATAACAAATGAGCCATATGTTAGCTGCCAAAACTGTGATAGCCGATTGAACAACAAACTATGACACTGAGACGAACACATCACTTGCTGAAAAATTTAGGAATGTTGGAGAACACAAATTCGAAGCTGGCGCTAACAGCAGCGAATTGGACAAGGATACTGACAGAAACAACTTGAATAGTAGGGTTAAATATCTAAGCTTAGTTCTTCCGTTAAATATCCTGTTTCTGTTATGTGTTTTTATTGGGCTCAATACTTGTAAAGCGATCGTAAATGTTGGTTTGCTCTTTTTCCCGGAATTGCATGTGCTTGATAGAATAAAGACATGAAGAATACTCTTGACGACTGTGATCTTCTACAAAACGTTGTCAGTATGACTAATGTACATGAACATAATGATGTTCCAATGTCAATAAAAGTACTACAATTCAGATCTCGTTCTGCAATGTATGTATATTATGACTGTGCTCGTGATTTGTGTGAGCGGCTGTACACACGCCAATAAAATAATGATTTTCATTCGAGTAATTGAACTGACTGGTGGCACAAATAATCGTCAGAAAGTGGTACTGGAGTGACCGGTAACGAAAATTGCCCACACGGATCCGGCATGTAGTTGCGTACACATTTTAGGCGTGGTAAATATTCAAGTAAAACGTTCAACAAGAAGCCCGAGTGAACGCTCCTCAAGCGTCTTGTTACAATTATGTTTTCACTCAGTCTCGACAAGAGGATATGAGGAAAGAGAACATAACCCTGCCTGATATGATAAGGGGACAGAATCTATTTTTAGCGCGGAATCTATTTATATCTCGTTCAATGGCTGGGCGGTTTCCCAATACCGCAACTGGAAAATCGATGGCAAACAAAACAAGATCCTCCATAGTGCATTGAAATTACAACCACGTGATGAGAAGGACATCAGCCATTGGTCAGTTCGAATAATTTCCGGATCTAAAAATAGATTCTGTACCCTTATCATAGTAAGAGAACCCGGTATAGAAAATGCGTTCTCTTACCTCATTTTCTCTTGATTCTGTTCCCTTATCATAACAAGAGAACCCAGTAGGGAAGATGCATTCTGTTACCTCATTTTCACTTAGTCTCGACTTTTTTTGTCAAGGCCCGCGCTAAAGGAGGATGGGCTCGACGAGATTTTCTTTTCAAGAGACTACACAGAAGCTTGTAACGTAACTGCTGTGTTTTTTTGTTTTAACAGCCGACATTGCCTGTGATTTTGAGAGTGACTTCTGTGATTGGACAAACGATCCCATCGATGACACTGATTGGACACGTAAAAAGGGTCGCACCCCTACATCTGGTACAGGGCCTTCCAGGGATCACACTGTAGGAGAACATGGTACATGGATTACTTTATCGTTTAGATGCTCAGATTGTAACAAAAACGTTAGCCCTTCGTCGGAGCGTCGTTAGCACTTGGCTCCGACGAAGGGCTAACCTTCTAAATGTCAGCACCTCTCTTTTACCTTACGGTGATATAACCTACTTACTTAATTCGTTTGATTTACCCAATTTCTTGTGTTATTACTTCTTCAAATCGTTTGACGAACCAGTTTACCACCGACAAAGCACCACGTTCTTCAGAAAATGACTCCCTTATGCTTTTTCCTTCTCTGCCCGCATTTGCGTGTAATTCCACTATCTGAGGTTCAGAAACAGGTCAGGGTTTCTTTGACTGAAAGGTAGACGGTTGCGTTAGTTTTTTCTTGGAAAAATGGTCTTTTTACCCTTGTTCTTCGAATCTCTCCCAGCGTCCGTGGGTCAGGAACGGGCTCGAAATTGTTGAAGTTTAGAGTAGACGACTGTTTTGTTTTTACACAGTTCTTGATCTGTTTAGAACTTGACTTCGATAAGAGGCCTCAAAGTTTACAGTCACGGCACTTATGCAGACAGTGTATATCCCAACTCCCGCCTCTCCCACCCTGCGTCTTGTCTCCAAAAAATTCCAGTAGCATACCACACGTGCTCTGGACTTTCCGAAGGGACTCCTCACCGCAGACCCTCTAAGTGGTGAGCTCGGCACCGTTTGCTGTGTTGAGTACTATTATGGGAATTCACACGTCTGATCTGTATATACAAAGACAGAATTTGTTTCGTTGAGATTGCAGTTCTTATGGCGCGATCTATATTCTGCTGTAGATTTTGATGAAGTGTCGGCGTTTTTTTCGTCCTTGTAGGTCATTACGTGTTCTTTGAAACCTCACGACCAGTTGCTCCCGGATGGAGAGCTCGCCTCGTTAGCAAGCACATAGGCATGCGTATTGCATGCTTGAAGTTTTGGTATCACGCGTTTGGAGAAAATGTTCACATGGGCGAACTCCAACTTGTTGTCAGGAGTGGACTTGTATGTAAATAGCCTTTCCATGCATTTGCTAGGATGAAAATGTATCAATCCTTTCACCTGATCGATCTAACTAGCAATTCTCACAAGTTAGAATTCATACACTTCCTTATATGTTATTTTAAAGAATATAATGTTTGACCCACGGAAACTCCTTAATTGATAAATTGCTCATCTCTGCTTAACAATATGTTGATGTTGTCATGAGAAGTTATATTTTCATCCCTTAATTGCAAACTCGTTGATTGGTAAAGGCGCACACGGGTCTTGAGGCCCATACGGCCGGAGCTTATCCTGGTTTCAGTAGAATGAAGCACCTGGGAGTATTATTGCTCCCTCCTGGATGGGATGCTAGTCCATCGCCGGGTCACCCCCAGTATTATATCGCTGGTACCCATTTATACACCTGGGTGGAGAGAGACAGTGTGGAGTTAAGTTTCTTGTCTAAGGAAACAACACAGTGCCACCACCAGGGCTCGAACTCTGGACCTCCTGCTCGGAAGTCCGGCACGCTAACCACTACACTAGCGTGTCTCCACTCGTTGATTGTTGATGTTTAACATATAATGACTGGTCCCGAGGGTTACGGTGAATTTTATTTCCCGAGAATCTTAATGGAAAAACAAGATTAACTGTTCCCCCAAGGGACCAGTCTTAAAGTGGTTTGTTTTATATTATAGCAAAACAAAAACGCTATGATCGCGTGCAACACCGGTCAACATTTCGCGGGTTATAGTGAACTGTTTTCCGTTTGTCGTCATAGTTTTCGCGATGTTGCCCGCTCATGGTATTTGGCAGTAAACAATTTCATTGCTAGATGTCATATGACCGTGAACTAGCCAATAGAGAGATTAAGATAGAGGTTTGCACAAACACTGCAAACGGCAAACCGCGGTTAGAAGTTAGCGGTCACGCGTTCGAGGTTTGCTGCACGTCACGCGATTAAGTTTGCGGTTTACTCGTGGTTCGGCAGCCATGTTGCTTGAAACTGAAAAATGAGGTCGCGATTCACAACATAATTGCAACTCACGAATTGCATCTCTGCGCTATAGCCATGTTGAATGAAAATTACAGATGTGTATCAATCAATCTACACTCCCCTAACGCGACCTGTTTGAAAATAAAAGCAAAGAAACCTGCTATATAAAACATTTCTTTATTGCCCAGTAAGCTAGTGACTTGTTGTGATTTGGTTTGGTGTGGTTTTTACTGATTGCGCTTTTATTGAAAATTTCATTTAAGGAGGAGAAAATTGCTTGGAGTGTAAACCAGAACAGAGGAGACAGATGGATTGTGAAGTATGCGTCAATTTTCAGCAAGAAACCATACCAGGTAAAAACTCTTCGCTTCTTTCAAGTGTGGGTCGTATGGAATATTAGGGAGCTTAAAGCTCAACAAAAATTCCGATTTCAAATTTCGAAAATTCTACGTGTTCAATGGACGGGTACATTCCAGTTGCAGAGACCTGACCCAAGCCACCACTCGATGCTTTCTTTAATTGAGTTCGGTAACGAATCGGTTCAAAGCGCGGGAAATTATTTTAGAAGAAGCGCTAGCTCACGCCGGATAAAGCAATTTTAAATGGTACCGAGAACAGTTATCAAATCACTGTAAAGTTATCCACCTGTTATCGATGAGCAACTATGCATCATTAGTACTTGTAAATCTGTGGATATGTTTTCACAGCTGGAGCACTCGTATGAATCACTGCATTGCGCCATTTTGCTTTGAAAGCAGGGTACAGAAGAGCGGTACTGGAAACAACAAATTTGTCAAATGGAAAGGGAAATTTCATTTTTTAAGGAATAGGGGGGGCTGTTGGGATTTGGGGGGGGCCACGCGAAAAAAAATAGCTTCAAAGGGGGGGGCACCCCAAAATATGAAGAAAAAGGGGGGGTCAAGCGAAAAAAAAACGATGAAAAAGTGGTATGAAGTTTTCATAAATTGATGAGAAACTCTCCTGCTTTATTCACGAAATATAAACATCTTTTCGAGGTGGCCAGGGGGGTCATCTCAAGAAAAATTCCTTTTGAGGGGGGGTCATGTGAAAAAATTGGCAAGCTGAGGGGGGTGTCACTCAATTTCCCACTGACACTCCCCAAAATCCCACCAGCCCCCCCCCCCCCCCATCCCTTAAGAAATGAACGGTACCTAGTGGACCACCTTCAAAGCTGGTCCCGAATATTCCGGTCGAACCAAACCGAAATGGTCCGTTTCATTTGATGCACGGATCGTCCCAGTCGTCTCAAAAATGTTCAGACGATCGTGACGATCATATGGAAACGCTGCCCAGACGATCGCAAACGACCCGGACGATCGCTTGGATAGAATTGAGTTTTATCCGGTCGATCGGGTCGATCGTGTAAATTCTGAAGCGACCATACGGAAACGCTCTCTGAAGACTGAGGCGTTCGGGACAATCGAAGGCTATCCCAGAAATCATCACTCTTATCCCATAACTCCTAGGTGTGCTCTATTTCAAAATGGAGGCAGAAAACACGGAGTTGAACACGCGACTCCTTATGGAAGAAGTACAAGAATATCCTGCAATTTATGACAAATTTTGTAAGGACTATAAGAGGAAGTTTATAAAAATGAATATCTGGAAATCAATAATTCGGCTTGGGCGCGGCTGAAGCCGAGAAAAGAAAAATATAAGAATGTCCGAACCGCGTACAGGCGATACTTTGTGTTAGTTAATTAAACATTATAGTTCATATAATAAAAAGGTTATTCATCGCTGTGTTCTCGTGTTAGCTTATATTTCAGGGCATTCGTGGAGATGGTTACTTGAGCGACTTTGCTCTTGACGATATATCGCTTACACCGGGCTCTTGTGGCATTGGACGCCAGAGGCTTCTGACGATTAACAACGGTAAGTTTGATTTAGTGGCAAACTGAGATACGTCAATGCCATAATTTATTTCTTTATTGCTATTTCGCCACACAGAATAAATTACAAGTAGAATAGAAAAGATAATAAATAGGCTAATTAATATTAAATCTAAATTAAGCGTACAACTTGGAAAGAGTGACTGTGGCGGGGAAATCTCAGAGAAGCAGAGCTTATGAGGAATAGAGATTTCCCCCCCCCCCCCCCCACGGGCAATTTAAATACTAGGCAGCATTAAGAAATAAAGAAAAAGACGTGTATTTTAATTATATAAGTGTATTTAGAAAAAATATTTAACAATTATTCGCCGAAGGCGAAGTGATTATCGGTGAATATTCACCGAGACGAAGTCGAGGTGAATATTCATCGATAATCACTGAGCCTGAGGCGAATAATTGTTTTAGTATAAATACATAGGTGATTATTTCAAAAAAAGAAAAAAAAGCATTGTACATCACGAAAAAATTATATTTCATCAAAAGCGCGCGAACGACTGGCAGCCATTTTGTTCGTCGAGGTGATTATCGGCTGATAATCCGAGATAGCGAACCAATCAGAGCGCGCGGTTTTGTATAACCACCTGAGTATTTATACTAAATATAGATATAAGGTAATAAGGTTATTAGATTGTATCCTGTCTGACCCTTAATAATCAAGTGGTCATAGCCATGATGTGTTAGCCGACTCCAACTGGCCTTTAGTGTCATTGACTGACAGGTTTGGCGTAAAACGCTCTATTACACTTTGTCCAAATCATTGCACCTGTGCAGCTATAGCACACATGGTCTTCGATACTCGTTAATCGACTCCTGGTGTCGGGAATCGGAAAGCGGGTATCGGAAATCGTGTATCGAGTCTCGCATCTATCGAGAAGAACTTTCAGATCTAAGTATCATCGAAATGCTGATCGAAATTTTGGCTTCTTTTCTTATCGCCGCACGATAATAAGTTTTCGTTTGTGAATTGAGTCACGCAAGGTAATCATTTCGAAAGAAAAATGTCACGTAATACTGTCCCGACCAAGACCGCTGAAAAGCTATGGTTTGCGAATTTGACGATAAATCTTGTTCATGCGCGCGTGATGGTTGAACCATCTATCTAAGATCGCGTCTTACACTTATCAGAATGATCTTCTGCGAGTAAAGCCACCTTTGGGGTTAGTAAGTGTTATAAAAACTCACCACAGCCGCCAGGCGATGGTGTAATATTAACACTTCGCGTAAGTTCCTCTGACAAAAAGCATTTTCTCACTCTCAACATCAGTTCTGTAAAATCAGTATTTCAAGTCAGGATTCACTCCCGATACGCGATCCGTGACTCGTAGGACACGAGATCAATCCTGGCGCAACACAGGCTTACTGAATTAGTGAGAGGGTGACCTTTGGCATAAAATCTGAGCGGCCAGACAAGATACTAACCTTGGTTGTGTAATTTTCGCCTGTCACTTCTCCTAGAAATATCCCTTAATCCCTGTCGACAGTTCTGCAAATTAAAGAAAGATGAATTAGGAGCAAAAACTGTTGAGGTTGAAGTGGAAAATGGAACGCGGTGCTACGATCGTCTGAGTTCGTTTGATGTTTGTATCCGTGGTAAATGCCAGGTGACTTGCTGTTTTGTTTTGTTTTTGTTTGTTTTTTTTTACTATTTTTTTTTCTTCCTGTTCTAATCCTTACGACAAGATGCAGTCATAACAAGCAAGGCGATACAAAGCTGCACGTTTTCAATCTAACCTAAAAAAGTTAAATCCACACTAATGCAGTAATACAAACGTATGCACAAAAAATGGTCAATAGGCGTAGTTTTATTTAATATACGAACCACGAGAGGCAGTGTTTCATCACACATCAAACACCGAGAACAGAGCTGAAAATACGACACTCAGCGGAGTGTTTTCGGCGAAATTCGAGGTGTTTTATATGTAACGAAACAAATGTATCGAGTATTTGTTTTATTTTCTCGAAAGTTATGATTCAAAATGAGGAATTAAAAATGCAAAAACATGCCTTACTTCATCAGATATGAAAACACATTGGCCGTGTCTGATTTCCATTGTCGTTCACTTTTTCATCACTAATGACTTTAAGACCACAGATAAATAACGGACAATCACTGTACCACACTGCAGAACTGTTCAGTACCTCTTCGAATAATGGTCGCAAAGCGTAATTTGATTCACAGGTGAAAAACGTATAGCAGAATATGTTAACTCTTGTTTTCCCTTTTGGTTATTTGCAGGAAATTGGTTGCGATGGTGCTTTGGGATCAAACAAAGTTCTTGATACCTGCGGAGTGTGCGGTGGTAACAACCAAAGCTGTTTGTCAACTAAGGGATCCATCAACATATTGCCTAAGGAAGGTAAAGCACCAAACACATAGAAAGAATTAGTATTTTAAGGTGCAATAGGATATCTTCCGTTTCATTCACAACTTTGCGATCACTGTGGCAAATTCTGTACAATTTTGAAGAGTTCGCTTGTCGATTGTTTTTCTCTGTGAGAAATATGCACTTTGCCTAAGTTCCTTTTGGCTTTTCTGTTGACCAAGACATAGTCAAGTTCAATAAAAACGCAGAATTGAAGGACGCCAATATGCAGCGATCTTGCCATCTCGGGTAATCAATCAAAACTAAGGACTCGCTTCATCTTTTCCTCTCGTGGAACCAGGCATATAATAGTAAGTGTTGATGAGGACGGGAGCATGGAATCCAGATTTGAGCCTGGGATAAAACAGAACCACAACACGTGTTGTTTTTGGCCAAGAAATGATCACGCTCCTCTGTTTTTAGAGCTCATAATCTAGTCCTCTTACTACTGTGGTCGTCTGCGATACTCAGTAGTCAGAATTGGCACTCTCTTATGCCGCCACGTTCTGCAAAACAGCTTCTCCAGAGAAATAGAATAGAATGGTGTTCAGTCACTCAAGACTAATTGACAGATAGATAGATAGATAGATAGATAGATAGATAGATAGATAGATAGATAGATAGAAACTTTATTAAGAATGTCATCAACCACCTAGCTGGGGAACAACTTCCCTACTAATACGGGGACATAACAAAAACGAGTTAAATTAAAAGAAAATACTATAGCTATAGCTATTTACAATTTACTATTGATTTTTTTCCTTTTTTCACAAAACTTGAATGATTAACTTTAAATGCGTGTGCGTAAGCTATATTAACCAAACGGTCATTTTTCTGTTAGCTCGTGTACTACCTAGGTTCTTAATTAGAACAGGTAAGTAAAAATGAACCAGATGGAAAAAATTATCATATCGTACTTACTTGATTTTTTCCAGTTCTAACAGACTTGAGAACACAGAGTAGCATTTCTATTCTGAGCAAATCATCAAAAACTCCTCTCTTCTCTGTTAAGCACTTTTATGTTAGATCTCAAGTCACCTTGTTTCTGGTTTTGTAGATATGCAGACTTTAATGGAATGTCCCGTAGGAGCAACCAATATCTTGTTGGAAGATACGTCTCCGAATTTCCTTGGTTGGTTATCTTGCTTTATCTTTGTGGACTTAATTTAAATCCTCTGTGTATTCCTTTGGGTGGCCAATACGCATCCTAAACGTCTTGTGATTTCGGTACATTGTCGAAGAAACAAATTGCTATGGAGAAACCCGTTGGGGTATTGAATTGACCCAGCACCAAATTCTCCCAGCTGATGCACAAGGAAGTGCATAGCACCTGTAAGGAGAATGGCTACCCAGATCATTTCAGAATTAAATGAAAGTTAACTAGGCCGTAAACTATATATGAGTGAATGTCTCCCGTTGTCCCGTTATTTGAACAATTGTGGTAATATTGCAGGGGGAGGGGTGAAAAGATGTTTATTGAGTACAAGAACAATCATAACCAAAAACAACAACACGACATTCGTCATTTGAGAGCGCGTATTTGCATTAAACCCCACGATTCAAGAGCTTTAATGTGTATTCATAGCTGGAGTTCATTACCCTGAACGTAGAATTCCCATAACTTCCCTTTTGTCAAGCGCTTTCACAGACTAGACCTGGTTATCTGCAGTTTGCATTTCGCGCCAACTTGGTTGCTGCCAGCCAAACAGCGTGCGACATCTCCTGTAACCGCAAATGAGAAAGCGTAACAAGGGTTTTGCTCAAGTCAAGTCGTGTACATCATTCAAGCAACTTGGTCAAATTGAAGACTTAGGGCCGAAACATCGAATCTCAAGGCAGTAGTAGTTCGCCACAACTCATGAACACTTGGCACGCGTGTATCAAAAGTTAGTCGTTCAGTCACGTTTAAATCACATTGCAGTTTGGCAATACAGACGTTGTTGCCAATCAAACTTTCCCGGAGAAAGAGAAAAACACGATGAAAGAAGGGGTATAAAGAATAAGTGTTTCAATTTTTACGATTGACCTTTCGAGCCCGATACGTTCTTCGATCGTTAGAGATACTCGCACTATACAACTTCATTCAAATGATTTTTCAGGTGGAAATAGAGAATTACAGCATTGCTGATAAAAAGAGAAAGTGCTTCCACTGTATATTGCCGAAAACCATTTTCATCAGTTCTGTGTTTACACGATTGTGTTTCCTCAATAGTTTTGGCGGCCATGGGAGAAGATAAGCCAGTTATTAATGGCGCGGAAGAGCAATCTTCAACCTCCGTTTACGAGATAGCTGGCGCAAAGTTTACGTACAAGCGAGAAGGTAACAAGGAAGCCGTTTCCACGTTAGGGCCCATCAAAGACAGACTAGTAGTCAAGGTACTCTGGAACTTACTTCATGTCCTGTTACTTTCATGGTTGTAGGGGGGTGTTGACCTGATATCAGGGGGCGACCTTCACTCTAGCACCAGTTCTATTTGATTTCCTCTTGTGACTCTGTAGTCATGACGAAGCAAGCCCCCCCCCCCTCAACTTCATCATCATTTACTTATTAGCCTTTTTTTTGCAATAAAATTAACAGTATACAGCAGGTTGCTAGGCGAAGGGACCTCAGGAAACCACCAGGCTATAAAGAGAGGCCACCTCGACGTCGCAATATTGAAAGAAATACGGGCTGCGAAGAAGTGCGGCTAAACTAGTTTTGTATCTATTTTAATAAAAACTCTAGCACTTTGTTCTTAAAGACAGAAAAACTTGACAAATTTGTAATAGATGCAGGAAGACAGTTCCAGATTCTAGGTCCATAAAATTCCAAGGTGCTTAGGGACTCAGCGTCCGTAATCAAACGAGTAGGTTGTTCGCCGCCATTACTGGTGACTTGTGAATCTCGTCGTTTGATGGACTGGTGTAGCCCTTCCTAATTTCGCTTAAGAGCGGTGATTTCATCCTTGCGGCTGTCGTTTTCCTTTTTTAAAGAGTTTACTGTCACATTAGGCATAGCTGAATAGTGTATTTGAAGCAGTTAGTCAAGAACTAAGGCGGAGCACTTAAAGATGAGTCCGCACCGCTTCGCTTCCTATAGTATTGAAAAGAAAGAAACTTCTGTTTCTTATGTCGGAGCGGAATTCTAGTTCCGGTGTGAAACCTCGCACCGGTAATTCAGTAATACCCCGTTCACACCTAAGCTTAAACATTTTTAAATGCTGTTTAGTTAAACACGGTTTAAAATTGTTTCCTTTATAACAGCTACTTACTGAGGTTGTCGACTAAAAATTTAGCACAAATAAAAAGCATGTTAAACTTTATTTGAATCCTATGTAAAAGTCTGTGTTCCACTGTTCGGTTACCAATTTTCACGTTTTAAAACCTGGTTTAACTAAACATGTTTAGTTGGTGTGAGACAATCACAATTTACCAAGTTGTATCGGTTGGCATCCAGAAGCGCGTGCCGCGTTTACTCTTCAGTTCGTAAGTTTTATTTATTTTATTTCCAGGTAAAAATGAACGAGAAGCCGACGCAAATGGAATTGCACTATCAGTTTTTCAAACCCAAGAACAATGGCGTTAATTACTACTGGTCACATTACAAATGGTCACACTGTTCTCAGACATGTGGCGAAGGTAGGCAAAATAAAGAAATGATAAACGTGCAGCGTTCAACCATTAAGTTATGAACGTACGCGGGAGGTTGCTAAGCACAAAAAAGCATCTCCAGCTTCTTGAGTGCTTAGCAACCTCCCAAGGGCGTCCAAAACCCGATGGTCGGACAGCTGCTGCGTTTACCATTTCGTTTATAACATAAGACTTCACAACTTCTCAATCTCATGTCAGCGTGCAACTCATGGGAAAATGGATCGTGCGTATTAGCCAATCATAGCGCGCACTTTCCTAAAGCTATGTTATAAAGTAGTATTGCATGCAGTAGTAGGTTATACCGATTACTTTACTACTTATCGCACAGGGATATTGTCTCTCCAAAGCTGAATGGGGCACTAGCCCATCCCAGGGTACACCCAACATTAATGACATCCTTCTTACCCGTTGGTGCACCTTTGTGCGGAGAGTTTGTGTGTCCTGTCGAGCGGGAGATCGTGAGTTCAAACCTCGGCCGGACCAGCACTCGAGGTCTTAAAATAACTGAGGAGAATGTGCTGCCTTTGTTATGACATCTGCAAATGGTTAGATATTCTAGTCTTCTCGGATAAGGACGAAAATCTGTAGGCCCCGTCTCACAGCACTGTTCTTGTGGGACGTTAAAGATCACACAACACTGTTCGAAAAGAGTAGAGGACGTAGACCCCGGTGTTGTGGTCGACCTTTGAATTTAAGTCGATTTAATCAGGGCCACAAGTTTATTAGCCTTTGTCCGAGTAACAATTAGGCAGATGAATTTGAGACGTAGCGGTGCACTGTTATCAGTCGACCGCATCACCTGAAGCAGTAAGCAGTGGAAAAATCGCCATCAACAATTGAAAACGCTTACCATATCCATTGTGGAGGTGGTTGTTAAGTTTCTTCTCTACCGTTAATCGTCTATTAAGCCGCACCCCTAAAAAAGGAGCCCCCTTCTAATAAGTCACCCCTCTCTAGAAGAGAAAAATTTATGAAGCCACACCCCTCTTCTTAACTACTCATCGTCTCTGGAGAAAAAAATACGTGTCTTGCGCAATTCCCTGGTGTAACTGAGTATTACGGTTTATTCACTCCTTGGCAGTTCAGTTTGTAGTTTGGGACGTTATCGCACTACTGATTCGGGGAATAGGTAGGTAGGTAAAGGCGCACACGAGCCTTAAGGTCCACACGGTCGGGCTTATCCCGGTTTCAAAAGCATAAAGCACCAAGGAGTATTATTACTCCCCCTGGATGGGATGCTACTTCAACGCAGGGTTACCCCCAGCATTATATCGCTGGTACCCATTTGTACACCTGGGTGGAGAGAGACAGTGTGGAGTTAAGTTTCTTGTCTAAGGAAACAACACAGTGCCACCACCAGGGCTCGAACTCCGTACCTCCTGCTCGGAAGTCCGGCACCCTAACCACTACACTACCGTGTCTCTACTTCGAGTAATGATTAGCATAAAATCATACATTACCCTATGGGTTACCTTCTAGTCATCTCTTCTGTAGGTTTATTTGGTTACTTGTAGTTTTGGAGTTTCGGGATTCTTTCAGTGCAATAACGAGGGCGACGATACTCTCGAAGCTACGAAAATATGAATTTCTAAATAACTGGTCCATGGGGCTTATTTTAAAAAGCCATCCCTCTCTGTTAAGCTGCTAACCTCTAATAAACCACACCCAAAACGTACCTTGCATAAATACGCCACATGGGTGGCTCTAAAGACGATTTACGGTAACCACTAAACTGCGGTTCACCCACGAAGTTAGTGCTTGCGTGTAATTCGACCACGTGTGAAACATGCCTTAAAAAATTAGGGCACTATTTGTTTCACTGTACCGGGTTGTTCTAACGTTTTCCTTTGCGGAACAAATTGTGAAGTGTGACTTTGTGTGGAAAACTACTGACCAGTATTGCATTGTGATACTATTTGTATAATTTGCCTCGCAAGCATTACCATAATTAATGGCTGAAACATAGTATTGCTAATAGCTAAGCAATTTGTGTCTTTTAAAATGCCAGGAATACAGACGCGCATCTTCAAATGTAGAAAACAAAGCGACAATACAGAAGCGACGGACGTAAACTGCTTTTCAAGCCACAAACCCGAACCCTTGACAAAGTCTTGCAATCTAACGGCTTGTGAAAGGTATGACGGATTATATCAGTAAGTTGAAGCAGGGATCGCTCAGTGGTTCGGTTCCCGTCATACCTGCATGTTTATCAATCTTAACAGTCCTAAAAGCCGATGAAAAGATTTTATCGCTTGATCGCCAAGTTGAAGTGTCTTTAGATCCGCCATTCCGAGGTTGCGTAGAAAACTAGGTCGAATGTTGTGTACAATGTATACTGGGACTGTTTACAGGTACGATTGTTTCCGAGATTGCACGAAAAACTGGACCTTTGTTGAGCTCGAATGTTTCCCTATTGTCATTCATTTGTCTGTAAAGTTGGACTCGAACCAGTATCGAATGGAGACTGAATTTTTCAAAGAAGACTGAACAGAAGTAGAAGTCCCACTATGAATATGCGCATAAAATTTTCCTGGTCAACCTCGGAATGATGGATAAGTAAGACATTCCGTTAAAAGAAAGATTTTGAGTTGGCATCGATAGCAGACAACCGTAAAACTGTATAAGAAAAGCACGATGGACAATAAAGGAGCATATATGCGTTTGACCAGGGATATGTCTAAACAAGAGAAAATGAGGAAAGAAAACATAACCCCGTCTGATATGATAAGGGCACAGAATCTATTTTTAGCGCGGAACCTATTTATATCTCGTTCCATGGCTGCGTGGTTTCCCCATGGCGCATTGAAAATACAACCGCGTGATGAGAAGGATATCAACCATTGTTTAGTTAAAATAGTTTCCGGATCTAAAAATAGATTCTGTCTCCTTATCTTAGTAAGAGAACCCAGTATGGAAAATTCGTTCTCTTACCTCATTTTCTCTTGGTCTAAATTTATATGGTTGGCTTGGGCGAGTGCCACCATCTGCATGAGATGTCAGGTGAGTTTGATTGCGTAGGTTTATCAAACCACAGTAAGAAATCAAAGTAGGACTATGGTGAACTCGTGGATATGTTTACAAAACAGAGAAAAAAGAAATAATTTAAAAATTAACGAGGTGTTTTTTCAGAGTTGTGATTAAATGAACTTTAAGATAATTTTAATAATCTATAATCACAACATAAAAGTGACCAGGGAGCTGAGTAGCTTTTTGAAATAAACATACAGTGAGTACATGATGCCAATCATTTGACTACACTAGGCATCAGTTATAAGGCAGGTGGCAAGCATACAGTTGTTAAAAAATTTGATAACTTAACATAAGGATACAGGATTAAATGGCACCGAAACCAAATGTAGTTCTGGTATCCTGCTGCTCACTGTCTGTGTGTTCAAAGTAACAAGGTCCTTCTGAATAAGGTCTGAATTTTGTTGCCATGACATTGTCAATTTTATCATCATTATAGTTTTTGCTGTCTACAAGTCTATTCAATGTATTCAACAGAAATATCCACCTTGATTCTGCAGCTGATAATGAACAAAACCATGTAGGATAGCCCAGCTGACGTGATGATCTTAAAATCCTTAAGACTCAATCCTTTATCAAGTTGAATTAGTTTATTTACATTACCATCTCATTTTAGGTTATCAGTGGTATATATATTCAGGGTTGCACTTAAAAAAAAATCACACTTGCCATCATTAATACAGCAATACATCTTTGTTTTTATCCTTATAACTTCTTGTTTTTACAATGTAAATATGATGAGTCACACAACAGTAAGCAAAACAGGTAAGCCTATTTTTCCAACATGTCTACTTCAACACAATCTAGTTCACTTCAAAGTAAATTCGGAAATCAATAGACAGAAAACGTTTCATTGTAACGGCTTGTGGTGTATTGTATATAATATAACGCTTAATACATTTTCTACATGACTTACTCTTTTCGAACCCTGGTTCTCCGTCACGGCATGCGCCTCTATATTTAATGGTAAGCGTTGACATACTTCTTGACCGTCCCAATACTTCTCCAACTCCATTCCTGTTAGTACTAACACTTAAATCAGTAGAAAAGTCCTCCATGCGATGTTTCTTATCCAGGTTGGCCACAGAAGTTCTTCGGTTTCACATCATGGATTCGTCAATTTATTCTGTTTTCAGTAGTAGTTTCGTTCAATAACGAGTACTCATTTCGCTCTAATAAATTCTCATTCAAGTGCTAATTTCGCTCTATGAGTTCTCACCAAAGCTTACTACATTAGCAAGAGATTTTCTCATCTTCAGATCACTTTCGAGCCAACTGAAATTCATATACTGCTTGTAATCTTGGGGGCGGTCGATGGCGGTCGATGTCGGAAAAGCGAATAGTTATCATCTGTTCACGTTTAGCGCCTGGCCGAGTAAAAGGCTCATGAAATTCAGTCTCCAAGTTGGTCATTGTCCTAACTGGAAACCTTTTCACGTCGCAATTTCGGAAGGTCGAAGGTCGCTGTCGTAATTTCCCGTGAGCGGCTCGTCGTTCGTCGCCATTTCAGGTCCTTTATGTCGCCGTTTCAAGGCCATGTTGCTTGTCGAAATTTACCCCTAACAGGGCCTCGCTAATCGTCCTCTTAAGCTACAAAATCATTAGAAACTCTGGCAACGGTACGATACACTTTCAGCGTGAACTTTCATCAACAGACTTC
Organism: Ricordea florida; assembly: GCA_949710005.1. Taxonomy (NCBI): domain Eukaryota; kingdom Metazoa; phylum Cnidaria; class Anthozoa; order Corallimorpharia; family Ricordeidae; genus Ricordea; species Ricordea florida. The sequence goes on from OX453280.1 coordinate 20,529,300, forward strand.
CGTGACTTCGGTCACGACAATTGTCGTCTTCATATCGGTGCCTCCGAGTTCTATCCGACTAATTACGAAGTGTGTCTACACTGGAGTGAGTGAGTGAGTGAGTGAGTGAGTGAGCGAGCGAGTGAGTGAGTGAGTGAGTGAGTGAGTGACAATTTGCATATCGGAGTCCCCACAAAAACTCGCAAATACGCTTCGCGTATCCACGAGTTAAAAATGATCTATACCACTGTAAAACCACCGAACAGCATTACACATTCTCTCTGACGAAGGGCTAGAGCTGGAAACTTCAGGTTTCCTTTTTAACTCGTGGATACGCGAAGCGTATTTGCGAGTTTTTGTGGGGACTCCGAGATGCAAATTGTCACTCACTCACTCACTCACTCACTCGCTCACTCACTCACTCACACACTCACTCCAGTGTAGACACACTTCGTAATTAGTCGGATGGAACTCGGGGGCACCGATATGAAGACGACAATTGTCGTGACCGAAGTCACGGAAGTCAGTAGTGGGTATAAGCGGGTTCTGGGACATGTGTAAATTTTTGTATTATGTAAATTTTTTATCCGCAAAAGTATACGCAAAGTATTCGCAGGGGAGGAAGCCCGAAAATACAAAACAGAGATTTTATCAGGTCGTTACAAAGCCGATGCCAAGCCGATGCCAAGCCGATGCCAAGCCGATGCCAAGCCGATGCCAAGCCGATGCCAAGCCGATGCCAAGCCGATACCAAGCCGACACAAAGCCGATATCAAGCCGATACAAAGCCGATACCAAGCCGACACAAAGCCGATATCAAGCCGATACAAAGCCGATACCAAGCCGACACAAAGCCGATATCAAGCCGATGCCAAGCCGATGCCAAGCCCCACCAAACCTTATACTGCAACCTCCCTTTTCCAACATCCAGAATAAGTTTTGCAAAGTTTTTACAAAGTTTGAGGAAAGTGGACGCGGAGAATTCACCATCCCTATCCAAGCCCACCCCCACATAAGTATCCGCAAAATAAAAAAAATTTGGATTTTAATGTTAATTTAAAGAATAACTTACGAAAGTATAAATGGAAGAGTTACAAAAGAAAAAAGTTGTAGAATTGAAAGAACTTGCCCGAGCACACATTGGTAGGGGATTTTCTAATTTGAGAAGTAAACGCGAACTAGTTGAAGCATTGAGTAATATTCCAGAAGTTATGGAAGAGATGCGTAATCTTCAGAGACAAAGGCCTATTCTTGATGAGCCAATACCTAATATTGATGTCAAAATTTTAAAACCTAAAAAACTAAAACCCCCCCAAATTCCAATTAAAAATTTGGAAAGGAGAGTAGAAAAACCAATAATTAAAGATATTAACGAGTTTGCAGATTGGATACAATCTTATATACCAGAACCTTCCAAAAAGATTGTAGACAAACGAATAGAAAGTATGAAGGAAGAGTTTAACAAAATATTTAAAAGTTTAAATCAAAAAGAAAATTTGAGTGAAAAGGCTGATCAAATAAGAAAACGTTTTACACCAAAAGAAAGTCTGAAGGAAAGATTTACACGAACGTTTAAAAAACCAGTCACTGAATATGGAAAAGAATTTTTCACATTTAATGAACAACAAACAGCATTGAGGGGATATCTGAAAACTTATAGGATAGATGGAAAGATGGGGTATGATCCAAAGAGATTTATCATTAAAATAAAACCAAAAGTTCTTAATCTAATTAACCAGAAAAAGAAACCAATCAAAATTAAGTTCATCTTTCAATGTAAATTTATAAAAGAGAATCCAAATACAGGGCAGATTGATGAAAAATCATCTCCCTTTCATACCAAAAAACCAGAAACGATTACTGACTCAACTGATTTATCTGAATTATTCGATACAATGACAGATTACCAACTTGAAAAGGTTGCAAAGTTTCAAAATCCAGGTTCTGGTTGGCAATTCGATCAAGTTGAATACTTTGATATAAACATTGACCCCTTCGAGCCGCTTGTTGGAAGTTCATATATTGAATTACCACAAATATTAGCAAAAAAGAAGGCTATTATAAATGTTAAGAATGAAAATGACCATGAGTGTTTTAAGTGGGCTGTAACCTCTGCAGTTTACATACAAAAAATTCATCCAGAAAGACTAAACAAACAAATGATGGAAAACTCAAAGAACTTTGACTGGTCGGGAATGGAGTTTCCTACCTCGCTAAAACAAATTAACAAGTTTGAAAAACAAAACCCCTGCTACACTATTAATGTTTACGGATATGATAAAGGTGATGTATGTCCACTAAGAATAAGTAAAAAACAAAAAGGTTATCTAATCAACCTACTTCTAATATCAGAAGGTGAAAATAATCACTACTGCTGGATAAAGAATATTAGTAGATTGTTGGCCTCAAAAGTTAGTAAACATAAATCAAAGATGTACTTTTGTCCTAGATGTCTAAACGCATTCCAGTCAGAAACTTCATTAGAAAAACATCTTGAATATTGCGAAACAAATGAAGAAGTAAAGATTGTTATGCCTATGGATAAAGATGGAAATCCTAAGTTTATTAATTTTATGAACTTCAATAGAAAAATGCGAGTACCATTTGTTGTATATGCAGACTTTGAGTGTTACCCAGAGAAAATACACACCTGCTCACCAGATGAAAGTGAAAGTTTTACTAATCAATACCAAAAACACAAACCATCAGGATTCAGTTATCTCATAAAATCTTTTGATGATAAAATATTTCCACCCGGGCTTGCACAATACACCGCCGAATCCCCAGATGATGATATCCCACAGATATTTGTAGATAATTTGGAGTCGGATATTAGAGAAATTTACAATAAGTTTAGATACGGAAAGAAAGTTAATATGACAGAAATGGATAAAAAAGAATATGAAAACGCCACCCACTGCCACATCTGTGAGAAAGAATTGAGAGAAGATAAGGTATTAGATCATTGCCATCTTACAGGAAATTATAGAGGAGCAGCTCATAATGAATGCAACTTAAATTACAAGATTCCAAAGTTCTTTCCCGTAATATTTCACAACCTATCTGGATATGACGCGCATCTTTTTATCAAGAATCTTGGCACAACAAAAGGCAATATAAACTGCATACCTAATAATGAGGAAAAGTATATTTCTTTCGCAAAAAAGATTGTGGTTGATACATTTACAAATAAAGAAGGCAATCGGGTTGAGGTAAAACGAGATATTAGATTCATAGATTCATTTAAATTTATGGCATCAAGTCTTGATAAATTAGTAACTAATCTGCCAAATGAATCTTTCAAAAACCTAAAGAGTTGCTATGAAGGTGATAAATTAAAGTTATTGTTGAGAAAAGGAGTTTTTCCATATGATTGGTTTGATGGCTTCGATAAACTCAACGCAACTCAACTTCCGCCTAAAGAAGCGTTCTACTCAAAACTCAGCGATGAAGATATAACAGAAGATAACTACCAACATGCTAAAAAGGTGTGGGAAACCTTCAATATGAAAACAATGCGGGAATATCACGACCTATATCTTGAGTCGGATGTACTACTTTTGGCGGATGTATTCGAGAATTTTAGAGATGTTTGTCAAAAGAATTATGGTTTAGATCCTGCTTGGTATTATACAGCGCCAGGACTAGCTTGGGATGCAACATTAAAGATAACAAAGGTTAATTTAGAGTTGCTGACTGACATTGACATGCTACTTATGATTGAAAAAGGTGTGCGGGGTGGGGTATCCATGATATCTACCAGATATGGGAAAGCTAACAACCCTTACATGAGCGAATATGATCCAAAATTGCAAACAAAGTATATTACATATCTCGACGCAAACAATCTATATGGTGGGGGAATGAGCGAAAAACTACCTACACATGGTTTTAGATGGATGAGTGAAGAAGATCTTAAAAACTGGAAAAATATCTCCTGTATAATAGAGGTTGATTTGGAATACCCAACTAACCTTCACGACTTGCATAATGATTATCCTCTAGCTCCAGAGAGACTTATCATTAATAAGGTTGAGAAATTGATTCCAAATCTAAACAATAAGGTAAAGTATGTTGTTCATCATGAAACACTAAAACTTTACGAAAGTCTTGGATTAAAAGTTACAAAAATTCATAGAGGCATTACATTCAAAGAGTCGGCTTGGTTAAAACCATACATTGACTTGAATACAAACTTAAGAGCTAAAGGAAATAACGATTTTGAGAAAGATTTCTTCAAACTTATGAATAACTCCGTATTTGGTAAAACAATGGAAAACATTAGAAAAAGGGTGGATGTGCGATTAGTTACGAATGAAAAAGATTCGAAAAGATTAATATCAAAACCTAACTATCAGCATCGTACTATCTTTTGCGAAAATCTTGTGGCCATTCACATGAAGAAAACAAAGCTAGTATTCAATAAACCCGTTTACTTGGGTATGTGCATTCTGGATCTAAGTAAAACAATAATGTACAAATTTCACTATAATTATATTAAACCAAAATATGGAGAAAAAGCAAAATTGCTGTTTACAGATACGGACAGCCTTGCATATGAAATAGAAACAGAAGATTTCTATAAAGATATTAGCCCCGATGTGAGAAAAATGTTCGATACCAGCAATTTTCCTAAAGACCATCCGTCTGGTATTGAGACTGGTGTGAATAAGAAAGTTGTTAATATGTTTAAAGATGAGACCGGTGGTAGGCAGATAACTGAATTTGTAGGACTACGAGCAAAGCTTTACTCCTACAAGATGGATGAGGGCGAAGAAGAAAAGAAATGTAAGGGAGTAAAGAAGGCAATCGTGAAAAAGACCATAAGATTTAATGATTATAAGGATTGCCTTTTCAATAAAGAGCCACAGATGAGACGGATGAATGTATTAAGAAGTCATAAGCATGACGTTTTTTCAGAAACAATTAATAAAGTTGCACTGTCTTGTGATGATGATAAGAGAGAAATTTGTAAAGATAATATACATACTTTTGCATACGGGCATTATCTTTGCAAAACAGAATTAGGAGGCAACTCAGTATCATGAGGTATAACCTGTAATTCTTCTCTAACAAACCCACGTCTTGGCCCATCCACCAAATAATATAAAACTGGTTGATTTGATGAAACGACACTACGCTTAATATCATAAACTTTGATACTCCAAATAGGATCTGTAGCTCGTCTTTTTTCACCACCCTCGAGTTCGCCAGGAGATAATAAATATCTAACTTTAACACTAAGAGGTAATCTAACCTCATCAAGACCCACAACTCGATGATAATTTTTAGGAGTAATATCAACCTCTTTCATTTTTATAGCTTTATCAGGTTCTTTACCTGTTATTCTCGTTGGTGTATTGTTCAAAGTTTTCAAAATATCAGGTAATCGTTTTACCCATACTCTAGATCGATCATCGCTTATCATTTCTTGCGCATATTGATGACTAAATAATTTTTCACTTAATGTCCTATTTGCTCTTTCCACAAACGCTTGAGCTCTATGGTTTCCGGCTTCGCTTCTTTGTATTTTCACATTATGGTAATTCATAAGTTTTGTCACATCGCCCATAAATTCTTTTCCAGGATCAACCATTAATGTTTTAGGATATTTTAACTTTCTGGAATATATTTTTTCAAAAGCTTTGGATATCTCATGACTTTCTTTTGTGGTTAATGCTTCAGCATCTTTGTATCTACTTGCCACATCAACCACAACTAATGCATATTTAAATGTTTTTCTTCCAACTCTATCATGCGGTAAAAATAATAAATCTGCTTGATGAATCTGATTAGGTTTTTCTACAGTCCAGTGTGGTCTTGGTATATACTTGGGAGCTGGAAGATAAATTTGCCATATTGCTTGTTTCTCTAACCATTTTTTAGCCACATTTTCACTTACTTTCACCTTCTCAGCTAATTTAGGAATTGCAGAATATCCTTTCCAATATCCTTCAGTTGAATAATATATTTTTGATATCTTTTCGTTACTCATTTAAGGATTAACCAAAGTATCTTATAAATTATAATGGAGGAAGAAAAAATAAATTTTAGCGAATACCAAATTAATATGATGAAAAAAATTATAATTTCAAAAATTCACAATATGGAAGATGGTGATGAACTTTTTAATGTAATGCTTGTAATTGAAGGAGTAAGAGAAAGTTTAGTAAAATATATTGAAGAATTAGATAATAAAAAATACCAATTCAGATGCCTATGAGGTTTAAAGATTAACCAAAGTATCTTATAAATTATACAATGACGTCTGAAAAAATTAATCCAAACAGAATTCCTAGAGAGCCATTTGGTTTGAAAGCAGAATCAACAATGAATCGAATTACTCTCAATCCATCCTCAGCTAGCCCCGGAGAAACATTATATATAAATATTCCAAAACTTTCTGAGAATTTAGTGATTGTACCAGGAAGTGTATCTCTGTTATTTGATTTAGATGTAGATGGGCATGCTAATAATACACTTGTGAATAATGTAGGTAGTAATCTTGTATCTAGACTTAGAGTTCTTTTTGGTGGTGAAACATTACAGGATACTCAAAGATATGATCTTTTTCAAACCTATCATGACTTATTCTTAACAGACGAAGAACGCGAAGATAGATTAAAACAAGGTATTTCTTCTGAAAACATGAGAAAGCTAAGGACAAATGCGGGTGATAAGAAAACACAAGATGTTAAGGCAGTGACTCTTGCATCAGTACATAACACCAAGTATCGTATACCACTAAACCATCCTATTCTAAACGATCATGGAGTTTTTTACCCAAAAGCTCTAGATCATCATCTAATATTTGAGATTACACTTGCTCCAATTAATGATATTGTTGTTTATTCTGACACTACTAAGACTCCATCTTATTCAATCAAAAACCTTGAGTTAGAATATTCTTCCATTTCAAGTGAATACTTGGCTCGTGAGGCACAAGCAGCTTATCAAGTCGGCAAAGGATTCTTTTATGAAAATGTTACTCTACACAAAACTTTTACATTTTCTATAGGCGGTGATGGTGTTATAAATCAGCATATTAATCTACCCAGAAGATCAATGACAGGGATATTATGTTTGTTTACATTACCAATCGCAGCAGGAGCACGTAACTCTGAATTTTTTTACAATCCAGGTATAACCTCGATCAATATAGATGTTGATGGCGTGCCAAATCGTTTATATTCTAAAGGAATGATACCATCGGATCTGTGGGAGTCGGTAAAGAAACGTTTCGGAAGAGATGGCGTAAAGGAAAAGGATTTTTATGCTGATAAGTTTGCTCTTTGGGTTGATATGAGAACTCATCCAGATAATGGTATTCATGGAGGTGGTCTAGCATTAAACAATACACAAGATGGTGTAAAACTAGAAATTAAAAGAAAACAAAGTGGATCTGGAACTATAACCTGTCATATGTTTGTTGTAGCTGATGCAATGATGGAGATTATGAATTCAGGTTTACGCTCCATTAAGTACTAAATTTAAAAAAATATTATGTTATGATACAAAAAATCATGGAAGAACTACGAGAAAAAATACCATTCCATTGTATCATAACCGGCCCAACAAATTGTGGAAAAACAAAGTACCTCATCAATCAGCTAAGAGGACCATTCCGAAAAATTTTTGATTACATTGTTTTAATATGTCCAACTTATTCTAAGAATAAAACATATCATAATTTTGCTCGAGGAGATAAACGTTTCTTTGTATTATCACCAGATGCTAGTAACATTGATGAGATTAATGAGTTATTAACTGATTGTCAAACTTTATTCTCCGGAACAAATACATTAATAATTTTAGATGATTGTGCTGTATCTAATGATCTGAAGAAAAGATCTAACAAGTTTATAGATTTGGCATTCTCTGGAAGACATCATGGATTATCAGTTTGGGTTCTCACTCAGCAATTAACATCCATAGCAAAACCATTCCGTGAAAATGTAGCTTGTGTTGTTTCATTCCATAATCCGTCGCAGAAAGGTATGAAGATGTTTTTTGAAGATTATGGAGGTGATTTGGATTATGAATCATGTAAAAAATTTATGCAATTATTAAAAACTGAAAAATATTCTAGACTTTGTTTATCTTTACGACATCCATTTAACTGCTATTTGGAAGTTCCAAACGGAGCGTAGCGAAGTGATTTAAAAATAACCTATGTATTATCACAAAAGATGACAAGCGTTGAAGATTATATAGAAGAACAACCTGAGATAAAAGAAGAAGGAAAAACTGGGGTAAAATATAATGATGATATTGAAATAAAACAAGAATCACTAGCAATTCTAGCAGCTCTTGGAACCACAAAGGAATATTTAGGAGTTGAAATGAGTTTGGGTGATATAAAAAAATTATCAGAAAAAGATGTAGAAAAATATTTTAATCGATATCAAGCTGTAATGGGTAAAAAAATTAACGGTGGATTGGTAGATTCATCTCTTAAATTAATTTCTAAAGTTATTTCTTACATGGTTCCTGTAGATGATATAGAATCTCTTTGTGATGATTTGAAGAATGATGATTTGGTTAATCGTGAACTGACAAACATTGTAGGGCTCTTAGCATTGAAATCAGGAAGACTGGCAGCACTTGCTAGCGGGCTGTTCCAGGTTGCTAAACACATAAAATTCAACAAAAATCAACAAGTTTCAAGGACAATTACAGATAATGCTAGCACAACTGAGCGGGATACTAAGCAAGATGCTAGCGGTACTGATACTGTCTACTGAGCATTATGTGATTGATTTAAAGATTTCTTAATGATATGTAAAATAATGTCTGAAGAAAATGAACAAGTTGATCGAGGCGAAGCCTCTCCCCGCTTTGCAGAACAAATTACAGCCGATCCCAAACAAGAAAATAAAGATACTAAAAAACGGGAAAAAAATCCTAAAAAAGTAGCAGCTGGTAAAAAATTAGCTGAATATAATAAAAAAGCAAAAGATGCATTAGCCAGGGAAATGAAACGTGAAGAGCAAATTAAAAAGGAAGAAGAGACCCTACGAGCTGCGGAGCAAAATGAAAATGTAGAAAAGACAAATAATGAATCGAAAGCGTGGCTTCCAGAATTATCTTTTACTACTGTTTTATCCATAATTGGAATAGGGTTTACAGCATTTGATATGTTTATGAGATACCGGGGAACTCGAACCGGCGAAGCTGAATATTACAAAAATAGAATACCTGATTTATCTCAAGTTCCACAATTACCACAACCACAACCAACACAACCAATAGATCGACCAAAAATTGGAATGATGTAATTTAATCTCACCCTAAAAGGGATCTAAAGATTTCTTACTGATGTAGTAAAAAATCATGTCAAACGAAAACAAACTTGTGAAAACTGTAACTGATTCTGCAGTCCTTATCGGATTAGGGGCTGGTGTTGGATATGTGGCTAAAAAGATGATGAAAGAATCATTTTTGAACGATCCATCCTCAAGTATTACAAATTATGCAAAATGGGTAGCTGTATTATCCGGAAGTATGTATCTAAAAACCTATTTAGAGGATCAAAAGATTTTACCAAAATAAAATGGCAGCAATAGCATTTATGATTGGAGGAGCTGTATTAAATGCAACAGCATTTGTTGGCGGTTCATATCTCGCAAAATATTTATCAGGAAATAAAACTGATACAGAAAAAATAAGACACGATAAAGCAATGGAAAAATATCAAAGAGATTATGCAGAATATCAGGAAAAAAGACAAAAACTAATGGATTGGAAAATGAAGAAAAAAGATGAAAAATATCATGCATCAAAAAATATTTCAACTACAAATGAACAATTTGCATTATATGAACAAATGCATGAGCCAAAATTCTCAGATTATTATAAACCAAGCGATAATCAAAAGACTGGAGAAATGTTATATGTGGGTGGTGGTATGTTAGCATTGGGTTATATGGCTAGTAAATTAATTTAGGTTAACGTATATGATTAGTTTAAAGATTTCTTACTGATGAGTAAAAAATCTAAATATGGCAGAAGGAGGATATTTACCATTAGAGGATTTACCAAAAGGAGATGATGATGATAATGATGATGATGGTGATGACACATTTTACCAAAGTCCAAATACATCTACATCTGTTGATCAGGGATATCTTGGTTATTCAGAATATATGGCAGAAAGAAAACGGCTTCAATGGGAAATAAAAAATGAAGAGAAAAAACCAACAAATATTATAGAAAGAGATGAGGAATATGATAGAAGGAGAGAAGCACGTCAAGAACTAAAACGTTATTTACCAGACTTCAATCCTGATGATGCAACATTTAATGTTGAATTTGGAAAAGATGGTAGTATAATCGTTAGATTTAGTAATAGGAGTAATTCTGCACCGCATACAGTGGTTGATAAAGATGGAAATCTTAAGCTTGAAGATTTACCAAAAACAATGAGAAAAGCTCTAGGTGCTGATTATGCAACAATGCTGGAAAAATATAATAATTATGAGTCAGAATTGAGAAGATCTAATGAAGAAAATAGAGAATTAAATAATGCATTAGAAGAAGCCAATGAAAAAATTTCAGATTTAGATAGTGCATTGCAAGGATTGGACGACGCCTCAAAAACACACCCACAAGAAATTGCTCAATATGAAGAAAGAGTAAGAAGGCTTGGTTTAGTAATTGAAAGTCAAAAAGCAGAAAAAGAAAATATGGAAAGAGATGCTTCAGAAGGTAAAAGACTTTTTGATCAAACCGCTAAACAGAATATAGAGTTAAAAATACAAAAAGAGAAAATTTTGAAAGAAATAAAATTATACAAAGAGGAAATAGATAAATATAAGAAGGATAAATTAAATGCTGAAAATCTAAAGCGAAGCAATGAAAGATTAAAATCAGAGGTTGATAAATTAAGAGAGAAAATTAGAAATGAAATAATTTCAAACGATGAACAAATATCAGAAATTCAAGCCAGAAAAGACGAAATAATTAAAAATTTACCATTGCGAGAGCGATTAAAGTATATCTTTAAAAAGTATGGTTTTACAGTTTTTGCTGTTCTAAGTGCTGTGGGCGTTATTATTGGGGTTATAGTTTCTAAACTTTCAGGGGGTTTATCTGCTTTAGGAAGGGGTGTTGGTAATGGGTTGAAAGCTCTTGGTAAGAAACTAGGTGAAATATTACCAGGAATGGTTGGTGCTATTGTGAGCTTTCTATTTAAAACAGCTGGGCAGGTTATTGGATTTTTAGGTGAAAATGCTTGGCTTTTGATAATGGCTGTGGTTCTATATTTTGTGGAAAGTATAAAAAAGAGAAAGTAACAAATTTAAAGATATCATGCCGTTCAGTAAAATACAATATGGATGAATACAATAGAATTTACGGCTCTGCCGGTCCCGAGCGAAGCTCGATTTACCCTGGATTGCCTAATAACCCAGATCCTATTAATTTCAGACTGCAAAAATCAAGCGAAGTATTACAAAATCTTGAGAGAGAAATTAAACATTATGAAGAAGTAAGGAAAAAATATAATAGGGCGAGAGGAATATTTACAAAAATTAGTGTTTGTAGTGGTGTGATTTCAGTTATTCTATCTGCAAGTGGGCTTGGAACCTCTCTTACTGGTTTTGGGGCTATTATTGGTGTTCCCTTGGGTGTTGTAGGTGGAATTTGCGGTGGAGTATCTGTTGGATTTGGTGCGGCATCAAAAAGACTTTCAAATAAAGTTAGCAAACACGAACAGACTGTTTCTATAGCAAAATCAAAATTAAACACCATTAACGACTTGGTTTCAAAGGCATTGAAAGATAATGTTATATCTGATCAAGAATTTTCCATAATTTTAGCGGAGTTGGAAAAGTTTCAAAAACTAAAACTAGAAATCAGACAAAAATTTAGGAGAGATACAGAAAAAAACTTAAACATGTCGCAGATAAGAAGAGAAGTTCGTGCAGATCTATTAAAAGAGTTAACCGGTCCAGCTTAGCTGGGGAGGGCTTTGCCCGATCCCACACATTAAAAATTTCATATGAGAAAACTGATGTAGGATGTAATTGTTTTGCTGGTATTAGAAAAGAAATTAATTAATACTTTACATCTTATTCTAGATCTAAAGACCAGATTATCAGAAACACAAAGAATAAGATGTTATTAGATGATTTCAAAAATAGATACCCAAAAGCTAGTCTTGATAAATTTACATTTGTGAATGATTCATTTGGAGGATATATTAAGTGGAAATATAATGAGATGACTGTCATGTCTAATGATGATCCTACTGGAAAAACATGGACTGATAGTCTTTCTAATAATTTGAAAACATTATTATGGCAAGATTTAGGACTGAGTGAATCGAATAACCTGAGTTCATTCCCAAAGAGTTTAACCATGACTAACCAAAGTTATCCTATACCGGCTATTAACTTTGATGACTTTACAAGTGACATAACAAAAATGCTAACCTCACTAGATATATATGTTTCAAATACAAAAAAATTCACAGCTCCAATGAGAAACATATTTACAAATCAAATTGTAACTTTCAAATCTGGAAAACAAAGCAAGAAATGGTTGAACTCACAAGATTTCAATTACTGGCCGCAACAACTTAACTTTGCAGTTTGGTGTGCAACATCTGGTTGTGGGATTAGTCCTTTTGAAAGTCTAAATTATCCCAAAGTAGTGAATAGCTTCATTAAGTTTCATATATATTTCACAATAAGGCGGATATTATATGAATTAAGCCTTCCTCTACCCGATGAGCAGCCATTTGTAATAAACAATAATCCATATAGTAAAGCAGCATATCAACGTTTGTGTGCAGAATTTGGGATTAGTAATACAGAAGATTTTAGGTTTAAAATTGGAACAAACAATGGATTGGGAGATATATTTTATAAATACGATGAAAGTTCACCCAAAGAAAGCCAATATCCTGGTGGTGATAATAAATTTTCAGATGACCTAACTGAGAGAGAAAAAACTGTTGCTAAAGGATTACAAAAATTTTTTAAAAAGGACGCAGACTATAATCACGTTAAATTAATTTCATTTATTCGTAATGATGTCTTTGGTGATTACAGATATGCATGGTTTATTCCAACAAGTGGACATGGACTCACTAAAGCTGGACTCGGTAGATTGAATAGATCCGCTGAGGCTTTTGTTTATTGTATATTAGGTGCACAAGTTAATACTAGAAACTCGATTTATGGTAATGGCGGTGGAGCAATCGAGACGCAACAAGAATTCTTAGCTTTATTTGAAAGTAGTGTGATTGAGAATGACATTTCTAGTTCTATCCAAAGATATCAATTAGCTGTACAAGAAGCGAAATTACGGCTTGATTTAGCTATTGCTCCAGGTTTGTGGTTGATGCCAAGTAATATGATAATCAACACTGAAAGCGTTGTTGGATATAATAACAAACTTATGAAAGCGACTAATGATATGAAATTTGGAGTAAATAATTCGCTAAACGTGGAATCAAAACCGGTTGGAATAAGTCATAACATGGGATCTTCAAAGTTAAAGTTACCTCATTCAATAGTTGAGACAAATCCGAAACCAAAAATCTCTCCAACGCAAAATGAAAAGCCTGCTAAAGGCTCAGACTCGCCGCGCGTAAAGCCGTACGTGACCACGCAACATGAAGATAATATATTAGCATTTATAATTGTCTCTAGTGTATTTGCGTGGTATCTATTTCGGTAGTTCATGACCATTTCACGTGATTATCATTGTTTTTGGATTAGCGTTCACGTGTAGAACAATAGATTGCATACTTTTACGACATAGCAACAAGCAAAATGTAAAGTAGATTTGAAATCGAAAAGTAGATTTTATGTTTACTTCAAAAAGGTCGGTTTCTAACGTCGCTCAGGAATGTGATTACGTCAATGGAAATTTAAAGATGAATATGATGTAATCAGATCTAAAGACCAGCTTCGCTGAAAACAAAATGTTAAGCATTACCATGTATGGGCCTGAAACAAGGATTTATTTAGATCCGCCGCTGAAAAATCTTCGGGAGATACAGCTCCTGGATTGTAATATACAAACCAAAAGATTGATTAATTTCAAGGATCAACAGATATTATTCAATGATAAGAATCAACCTCTAATAATAATACAACCCAGTACATATTCGTTGCGTGATATTCAATCGATCTTTCTTAATGATACTGATAAGGCAAAGATAACAATAATTGAGACTGATACTGTTGACTATCTATATTCAAATAAGAACTTTGACATTAAACTTACGAGAGGGTTAGCGGTTGGTTTAGGTATGCCTGAAGTTATAAATCCAGGTAAATTATACCCCATAAATATACAGATTAAGGAACCACTGAGACTTATGTGTAGTATAGTGGATAATAAGTCATCATATATGAATAAAACCAAATATGGAGAACTTGTTAAACTCTCGCCATCAAACCTACTTGCAAACATACCCTCAAAGGATTATCCAACAATTCCGGTTCGAAAATATGATAGCGTTATAAACCACTTTGATTTAACTATCTTAGACACTGAATGGAAAAAACTTGATCTGATGGGTTCTCCCATAACTTTTAGTTTAAGATTTAGGTAAATTACTTATTTTGTTATGTAACCATTTTTGGGTTATATAACATAATTAGTAGTAACAGAAATATAAGATTATTCATCCGGTAAAGAATTAAAAATTTCTTGTTCCTCAATATCATAACACCAATCCACAACTCTTTTTGGATGCCATGCTTCAACCATTAAATCATTATGCAAGTCTTTGTAGAATTTATTTTTATGTTCTAACTTATAACTATCTATGCTTATTACAACAGCTATTGAATCAAAAATAATATAATCTATTTCTAATCCATGATCTTCTTCAAAACAAAAAAAATAATCATAAAAATTTTCATAAGGACCATAAATTAATATGTCATTAAAATAATTTTCATAAAACTCCAAACCTTTTTTAAGATCTAAAATAATTCTACCTCCATAAATTTCATCATTTTTTATAAAAAAAATATTGCAATAAAAATAATTTCTATTTTCTTCAACAATAAATTCGCGATATTTTGATATCTTTTTTAACAAATCTTCATTTATAGATTCAATAAATTCATGAATTAAAAAACCTTTTTCATTTAAAAACTTTAAAGAAAGTTGCCCGTATTTTAATAAAAATTTATCTTCCATCTTTTATATTTTATTTTATATCTTTAAATAACATTAAAAATCATTTTTTTATATTTAACAACATTCTTTACACTGTCTCTTTTGTTTATTATGTTCACATATTCCTCTTCCTTTACACTCTTTACATATATACTTTTGTAATTTGTGTTTACATATTTGTGAACCTTTACATTCTTTACAGTATGACTTAATTTTATTGTGTTCACATATTTGTGTTCCTCCACACTCTCTACAGAAATATTTATACTTTCCATGAATACAAATATAATCATAATTATTGATAGTATCTTTTGGTATTAATTTAATAATCTCCTCATCTGGAAATTTTTTTAACACATTAATAAAATCTTCTTTTCGCATTCTAGATCGTCCTTTAATTTTCAACTCTTTAACAATTTTTTTCAGTTGTACAAATTTCAATTCAAACAAATTCTCCATTTATACTTTCGTAAGTTATTCTTTAAATTAACATTAAAATCCAAATTTTTTTTATTTTGCGGATACTTATGTGGGGGTGGGCTTGGATAGGGATGGTGAATTCTCCGCATCCACTTTCCTCAAACTTTGTAAAAACTTTGCAAAACTTATTCTGGATGTTGGAAAAGGGAGGTTGCAGTATAAGGTTTGGTGGGGCTTGGCATCGGCTTGGCATCGGCTTGATATCGGCTTTGTGTCGGCTTGGTATCGGCTTTGTATCGGCTTGATATCGGCTTTGTGTCGGCTTGGTATCGGCTTTGTATCGGCTTGATATCGGCTTTGTGTCGGCTTGGTATCGGCTTGGCATCGGCTTGGCATCGGCTTGGCATCGGCTTGGCATCGGCTTGGCATCGGCTTGGCATCGGCTTGGCATCGGCTTGGCATCGGCTTTGTAACGACCTGATAAAATCTCTGTTTTGTATTTTCGGGCTTCCTCCCCTGCGAATACTTTGCGTATACTTTTGCGGATAAAAAATTTACATAATACAAAAATTTACACATGTCCCAGAACCCGCTTATACCCACTACTAAGTCTGTTGATGAAAGTTCACGCTGAAAGTGTATCGTACCGTTGCCAGAGTTTCTAATGATTTTGTAGCTTAAGAGGACGATTAGCGAGGCCCTGTTAGGGGTAAATTTCGACAAGCAACATGGCCTTGAAACGGCGACATAAAGGACCTGAAATGGCGACGAACGACGAGCCGCTCACGGGAAATTACGACAGCGACCTTCGACCTTCCGAAATTGCGACGTGAAAAGGTTTGAAACTCAGACACGCGACATAAAGAACCTCACTAACAGGGCCTCATTAGCGGTCTTACTAAAATCAAAAGGAGTTTAAATGTTTCCAGTTAGGACAATGACCAACTTGGAGACTGAATTTCATGAGCCTTTTACTCGGCCAGGCGCTAAACGTGAACAGATGATAACTATTCGCTTTTCCGACATCGACCGCCATCGACCGCCCCCAAGATTACAAGCAGTATATGAATTTCAGTTGGCTCGAAAGTGATCTGAAGATGAGAAAATCTCTTGCTAATGTAGTAAGCTTTGGTGAGAACTCATAGAGCGAAATTAGCACTTGAATGAGAATTTATTAGAGCGAAATGAGTACTCGTTATTGAACGAAACTACTACTGAAAACAGAATAAATTGACGAATCCATGATGTGAAACCGAAGAACTTCTGTGGCCAACCTGGATAAGAAACATCGCATGGAGGACTTTTCTACTGATTTAAGTGTTAGTACTAACAGGAATGGAGTTGGAGAAGTATTGGGACGGTCAAGAAGTATGTCAACGCTTACCATTAAATATAGAGGCGCATGCCGTGACGGAGAACCAGGGTTCGAAAAGAGTAAGTCATGTAGAAAATGTATTAAGCGTTATATTATATACAATACACCACAAGCCGTTACAATGAAACGTTTTCTGTCTATTGATTTCCGAATTTACTTTGAAGTGAACTAGATTGTGTTGAAGTAGACATGTTGGAAAAATAGGCTTACCTGTTTTGCTTACTGTTGTGTGACTCATCATATTTACATTGTAAAAACAAGAAGTTATAAGGATAAAAACAAAGATGTATTGCTGTATTAATGATGGCAAGTGTGATTTTTTTTAAGTGCAACGCTGAATATATGTACCACTGATAACCTAAAATGAGATGGTAATGTAAATAAACTAATTCAACTTGATAAAGGATTGAGAGTCTTAAGGATTTTAAGATCATCACTAACATACTTTGCAAAAATGCAAGAAAGACATGTTTGATATGATTCATCAGCTGGGCTATCCTACATGGTTTTGTTCATTATCAGCTGCAGAATCAAAGTGGATATTTCTGTTGAATACATTGAATAGACTTGTAGACAACAAAAACTATAATGATGATAAAATTGACAATGTCATGGCAACAAAATTCAGACCTTATTCAGAAGGACCCTGTTACATGTGTTAGAAACTTTGAACTCACAGACAGTGAGCAGCAGGATACCAGAACTACATTTGGTTTCGGTGCCATTTAATCCTGTACTCTTATGTTAAGTTATCAAATTTTTTAACAACTGTATGCTTGCCACCTGCCTTATAACTGTTGCCTAGTGTAGTCAAATGATTGGCGTCATGTACTCACTGTATGTTTATTTCAAAAAGCTACTCAGCTCCCTGGTCACTTTTATGTTGTGATTATAGATTATTAAAATTATCTTAAAGTTCATTCAATCACAACTCTGAAAAAACACCTAGGTAATTTTTAAATTATTTCTTTTTTCTCTGTTTTGTAAACATATCCACGAGTTCACCATAGTCCTACTTTGATTTGTTTTATTTTGGTTTGAAGAAACTTGCACATCGGGTAAACCTCAAAGTTCTCCTTTTGAAATGTTTCTAATGTTTAAATAAAGTATCATTATTATTATTATTATTATTATTATTGTTATTGTTATTATTATTATTATTGTTTTTATAACACAGTGCACATTTCAGGCACTGAAGTTTTGTCAGGGTCGGGTCACTTCCCGTGATCTAGGACGTCCACAACTGAGTGGAAAGTCGAGATCCATAGGGTAATTTCATCAACTCCACATTAGCTTTATCCCTCTAGGTATCCAGCACTTTTCGTATGATTCTTGCTG
Organism: Ricordea florida; assembly: GCA_949710005.1. Lineage (NCBI taxonomy): Eukaryota > Metazoa > Cnidaria > Anthozoa > Corallimorpharia > Ricordeidae > Ricordea > Ricordea florida. The sequence goes on from OX453280.1 coordinate 20,547,556, forward strand.
TACCGAGGAGGCAAGCTTTACTATTATTATTATTAATATTATTGTTGTTGTTATTATTATTATTATTATTATTATTATTATTATTATTATTATTATTATTATTATTATTATTGTTATTGTACAGACATTTATCGACTCGTTTGATGAACGCATTGTTTGAGTTTTGTCTCTGGAGCTCCGGAAACGTCGGATCAAGGAACCAAACAGCAAGTCTTGTTTATTGATTAATAATATGCATGCAAAAATTTCATCATGCTGATTGGCTGTGAGCCCGTCAATTAATCCCAAACCGTGCAGAAAGTTAAGATTGATTGCAGAAAGTAGAAATTAAATTTTTATTTGTATATTATTAATAAGTAATCAAGTGATTTTGAGTGCAATTTTTGCACTCATTGATTAACATATCTTGCTATTTTCTTTATGTTTGTCGGCACTCTTCAATTACGAGATCAAAACGAAGGATTTTTGTTGATTGGTTAGGTACGAATGGCAAGTCGCTAATTGGTCCAGCTGTTCGGCGCCGTGTGGAGCTGGGAACCAGTCACGAGAGGTCACGTGTAGAGGCGTTCTTGGACGTCAAGTCGTGAATCCTGCACTTTGCACTTCTGAGAAACCTGAAGCCAGACAACTCTGCAACGACGAACCATGCCCTGCGGAATGGATTATAGGAAACTGGTCAAAGGTAAGTTTCCCTGAAATGATTGATTAGCATTGAGCTTTTTCTTTCAATACCACACGTTCTCAGTAAAATAAATATAGAGATATTGACGCGATCTTGGATCGGATTCTTTAGTTGTGATGTTTGTCATACGATGCAGCATTTTTGGTGTGCGGATACTCACTAGAACGAATACAGGTATAACCCCGTACTGCACAGTAACGTCCTGTAGTTTCACACTTTCAGTCCAAATACAGCCGACATCATGATCAGAGGAGGTGATCTGCGCTTCTATTTCTTTTGCATGTCATAAAGGAGAATAGACTACTAGCTAGGGGCTGACACATTATGCCGGCATAATTTTGAGCATAATACTATATGTGGAGCATCGAGCATAATGCCGGCATAATAGTGCTTTTTTGGCGGCATAATAGTGCCATTTTGGAACATAACAGTTATTTCCTTTTTTAGAGCTACTATTGTCCATTTATTAAGTTAAAACTACAAAATTTCAAGCTATTTTAGTGTTCTACATGGTTTCCATTACTATTGAATCAAAATGGTTTCTATTATCGCACTTCACGGGGGTCCCGGAAAAAATTTTTACGGCACAATTATGACTCACTGGGGTCCGGGAAAAAATTTTTTACGGCATAATTATAACTCACCGGGGTCCGGGAAAAAATTTGGCGGCATAATTACGATTACAATAGTTACAGTCGAGCATAATTTGGAGCATAATAGTCCGTTTTGGGGGCAGTACCAAAAAGCCTAATGCTCGATTTTAGGAGCATAATGTGTCAACCCCTACTACTAGCCACTCTGCAGAAATTCGTTTTGGCACTTACCCGTAATTGTGCGTGACAGAATGGCCCACTGAACGTAACAAATTATGCAGAGGCCTTTCAAGGTTCCTTACGATAAAACTGACTGTATGCAAGCAGGTAAAACATTTTCATGTCCTGCAAAGGTTCCCTTGTTCTTGAGATGCAAATGATTAGACGCTTTCTTAATGATTTTGCTAGTATGGTTGTTCAAAATGAAGTTACCGGTTACAGTTTAGCGCTGTATATCCTATCTAGCTCTTGACTATTTACTATATTTGGTGCTAACTAGGACATACATAAGAACCTATTGCATTATTTTCCTGGAATCTTACTCCAAACATGGTCAGCAACAGTGCCAGGAACGTACGTCGGTTTTACATGTCGTATTTTTAATAGTTTATTTGGGTCTACTTACAGCCATTAGGCATTGAAATGTTGACACCTGATGCGTATTAATATAATCATTGCTAGATTGCAACTTTCCACTTACTTTCCAAAAGAGTCTCATTTCTTATCAAATTAATTAACTTTTCCTTACCTCTTGTAAACAGTACTTAAGTTATTACTTAACTGACTTACTTAACCTTATAATTAGGCCACAAGAAATTGGATAAATCAAACGAGTTGATTAAGTAAGTTATACCACCGTAAGGTGAATGGGAGGTGCTGACGTTTCGAGCGTTAGCCCTTCGTCGGAGCGAATGAGAGGATTGTGGGTTACGTTCAATTTATATAGAGAAGTATGGAGCCATCCTATTGGTGGAACCATTGCATTGTGTGGATGGAAGTGAATAAATTAAATGAATGATTAAATGAATGAGAAACGTTCGTTGATACCGTGGGGATTAAGAGAACCGAGTTGGAAGATAAACTTCTGTTCTAGGTTTTTACGGCTTTCCGTATTGCCCTGATGCACGGAAAGTCCACATACCGCCATGTTGTGAGTTGAGTGGTTAGGTAGATTAAAGTGTCGCGCTACAGGTTTCGATGCATCTTTATCATTTCGTTCGACGTCACGCAGATGTTCGCGGAAACGGTCACCTAATCTTCTTCCGGTCTCGCCGATGTATATCTTCTTGCATAAGGTGCATTTTATGCAATAGATAACATTGGCGGAAGTGCATGTGAAACGGTCGGTGATTTTAAACGATCGTTTAGGTCCTGCTATTTTGTTTGTGTTGTGGACGAAAGGGCAAGTTTTGCATCTTTTGCGTGTGCAGTTGAAAGTGCCGGGTGATTCGTCTGATTTTAGTGTACTTCTAACTAAAAAATCGCTTACGTTTTTGTTACGTTTGAATGAAATGAGTGGTGGTAGTGAGAAGATGCTGCCTGTTTCGTTGTCATTCTGAAGTAACTTGAAGTTCTTCAGAATGATGTTCTTGACAGGTAGGTTGAGTGGGTGAAAAGTGAGTGTGAACGGTATTCTCTGGTTCTCTTCCTCTTGTGACGTTTGTGGTGCTGAGTGTTGGTCAGTTGTTTGAACGCGTTGTTGAGCTGTCTTCACAACTGAATCAGGGTAGCCACGGTTCTTGAAGAACTGAAGCATTTCTTCTGATTTGCTGGAGAAGTCCAACTCATCACTACATAAACGTCGAAGTCTGAGGAATTGAGAATATGGAATGGAATTTTTAACATGGGTGGGGTGAGAAGACGAGTGCAATAAATAACTATGGGAGTCTGTAGGTTTGTAGTACACACTAGTTGATAGGCCGTTGTTGTGGATTGAAACGTTGATATCGAGAAAAGCTATTGAGGTTTCTGAAATTTGCCAAGTATATTTCAATGCTGGGTGGAACGAATTGACAGAATTAATGAAATGCTCAAGTTCTTCCCTGGTGGATGAAGTTGCGCCAACGCAGTCATCAATGTAGCGGCGATATAGTTTAGGTTTAGGTCCGTTGTGTTGGCGGAAAAATTGATTTTCAATGTAGCCTACGAAGAGATTGGCATAGCTAGGTCCCATTTT